>CM068979.1:28301378-28998298 GCA_035357415.1 Ophraella communa
AAGAAATATACACCATAGGTATATTTCGGATCAATATAATTTTTAAACCAATTAATAATATCTTGCTGTAAATTATTTATTGCAATTTGTACGTTTAGCCGTTTCTTTGTTTGAAAAACATTTTCTAGTTTAGGTTTAGCTGCTGAATGCAAAACAAAATCTACTATAATCTGATGATCATAACTATTTACACATTTTTCTGAAATCAACATCCCTAAAATAGGATCTTCTTTACTAGTATGATCTGTTAAGTCATCTGTATTTGTATTGTCATTGTCTTTATTTATAATAATTGAGTGATTTTCATTTAATATTGATTGATCGTCATCTATGTTTACTATTAGTGAACTATTATCTTCGTCGTTCTGTTGGGTTTCTGAAAATGATTTATTAAAATTTTCCATATATTCAAAAATTTCTTTAGAATTTATTTCTACTCTAGAAAGAGCATCAGCATTGCTGTTTGCACTTCTTCGCTTATATTCGATTTCATAATCGAATGCTTCCAATTTAAGGCGCCATCTAACTAACCTAGAGTTTGGCTCCTTTAAGTTCATAAGCCACTTTAGTGGTTTATGATCGGTAACTATTTTAAATTTTCTACCATATAAATATGGCCTAAAGTATTTTGTAGCCCATACTATGGCTACCAATTCCTTTTCTATAGTACTATAATTTGCTTCGGATTCATTAAGAGTCCTAGAAGCATAAGCTACAGGTTTATCTCTGGCTATTATACCTTGTGATAAAATTGCTCCCAAAGCAATATTACTGGCGTCCGTAGTCAAAATAAAGTCTTTAGTGAAATCCGGGTATTGCAAAATTCCGAATTATGTATTATTTTAGCATTCTTTTTTAAACAGTTTGTGAGTGGTTTTGTGATTTTCGCAAAATCTTTGATAAATTTTCGATAATACCCAAGCAAACCTAAAAATGATTTTATATCTCTAGCAGTTTTTGGAATAGGATATTTTTAATAGCAGAAATTTTATCCGGATTGGGTTTTACGCCCTCCGGTGTTAGACCACTTCTTTTTTTTAAAAATTCACATTTGTCTAACTGTAACTTAAAATTTGTTTCCTTAAGAAGCTTAAATACTTTATCTAAATTACATATATGCTCCTGTAAGGAAGTTGAAAAAATAATTATATCATCGAGATATACCAGACAAATCTCATTCTGTAAATCTCTGAGAATATTATCCATGACCCTTTGGAATGTTGCCGGGGCATTTTTCATTCCCATTGTCATGCGACAATATTCATATTGACCATTTTCAACTCTAAAAGCTGTTTTAGGTATGTCCTCTGGATTCATCTCTATCTGATGAAATCCACTTGCTAAATCTAACGTACTAAAATAATTACATTTACCTAACTTATCAATTACGTCACTTATTAACGGAATTGGATACCTATCGTCTATAGTTTTTTCGTTTAATTTACGAAAATCTACTACAATTCTAAATTTTTTCTTCCCTGATGCATCCGCCTTTTTTGGCACAACCCAAACGTTAGAAGACCATGGACTTGTACTAGGCCGAATGATACCCTGATCTAACATGGATTTAATTTGTTTCTGAATTTCTTGTTTATGTGCAAATGGATATCTGTATGATTTTGAATAGATTGGAATTTCATCTTTAGTTTTTACGCAATGTTTAATTTGGTTAGTAAATGTTAAGGGTTCTCCTTCTTTATAAAACATTTCATTATATTTACGACAAAGTTTTAATATATGTTGTCTTTCCTCAGAATTTAAATGATCGGTTCGTAATAAAGACTCGATGTCATTCTTCTCAGTGTAACATCCGTAACATCTGCATGAAACAATTCAAAGTAATTTTTATCGAAATTAGAACATCGTATAGGTTCTGATATATCAAAAATAATTTCCTCATTTGTCTTATTAAAAATTTCAATTAAAGCATAGCCATTTTTTGCTGTTGAAAGTATAGAAGAAATCACAATTTTTTATTATTTATTTCGGTATTAAAATGTCACCATTTAATGTTGCTACTGGGATATTAACTACAATTCTACTATATGGTTCCATTTTCGTTCTAAAACTACACTTGCGGTTACTTTTAAGATAATTGATAGCTATAGAAGTAAAAGGAGTGTCGAGTTTACATTTTCCAAAATCAAGTTTAGCATTAAGTAATTTTAAATCGTCTGACCCTATAAGGCCATCGAATTCTTCATGAAAATCAAATAAATGAAATTTTATATTACCGAGTTAATTAAATTCTTGAAATAAGGGATAGCACAGTTTTGGTGAGTTGAAGATTGATACACTGCTGAAACAACAAAAGGATCCCTAAAAATGTTATTTTTATAATATTTTTCTGCAAGTTTGGGTCGTAAAAAGGATTTTGTAGCACCTGTATCTATTAATAATTTAAGAGGAGGATTTAAAATTTTTATGTAAGGCAATTCTGGAGTTTTCATAGAAATATTTAATTCAATTACGTTACGTTGGTTTCCTCGTGAGCTACTTGAAAATTTGAATCTTCCACATGAAAATCATCTGTTTCACCATTGTAAAATTCATAATTTTGATCATGAGGGCTGGGTACTCATTCCCTGATGTATCGCTAACATTATTATTAAACAATTCATCAGAAGTAAAATTCGGGATTTGATTGCGATTTTAATTAAAATTTTGGTTTCTAAAGTGAGGTGATGTATTTCTTGTCGAGGTACTTATAGGTGTAGGGTTATTTGGTTTATGGTAAGGATTTGGTTCCCATACATTAGGAGGTTTTCCAAAAACTTGATTATTTGTAGGATATCTAGGAGGAGGAAGGTTTGTTCGTTGCTGTATTTGGATTGGTCTATTAGGGAATTGTTGGGACGTTGAAGGTTGTTGAATAAAAGAATTTCTTATAGGAGGCTGATTGCGATTTTGCGAATAATTTTGCATATTGTCTTGCGACCTTGAGTTATTATATTTATTATTGTAATTTTGTTTATTTCGTATACCATTATTAGTTAACATAGTATTAGAAAAATTATGACCTTTTTGAATATATTTAATATTATCTTCCTCTCTTATAAACTGAACAGCTTGTTCTGGACTATTAGGTCTCATAGCTCGAATTATAGGACCTAATGGCTCTTTTAATCCCGCGAGAAATGTTTTTAAACCCTGTTTAGTGAAAAACTGTCTTTTCGAATCTCTTTCAGTACCTTGGCTATGTAAATCAATATAATTACAAATAGTATTAAGTAACTGCAAAACTCTCTCATGAAATTGGTATGGACTTTCATTATTTATTTGTCTCAAATTTACTAAATCCTGATTTAAACAATTCTCATCACTTTGATCCCCAAAATTTAAAATTAAAATATTCTTTATATCTGCCCAGTTAGTAGAACTACCATTTATAACGACTGCTTCTTCAGCTCTACCTTCTAGTTTATTTAATATACCATTTAAAAGAAGTATATTTTGAAAGATGTAAATTTTCATTATCAAAATAGTGAGTTAATATAGACTCAGTGACACTTATAAATCTATGTAGTTTATTTGAATTACCATCAAAATTTGGAATGATGGACAATGTTTTAATATCTAAACTTGGTACAGGCATGTTTATAGAAAGTTTACTAAAATTGTTAATTATATTATCTTCAACAATATTATTGGAACTTAGAAGAAAATTATCAAAATTATCTAACTCTTCCGAACTATCGATTTCACTTAAGGATTCTATAGGAGAAGAGGAGTCTGACATGAATTAAAATCTTACCGCATTTCCTATCTGCAGCTGAAACGGCTTCTACGAAGACAGGCCTAGGGCTTCCACGATGGATTTCACAGGAACTGGTTTTAATATTCGTCAAAGAGTTAACACTCACGAACGTCCGCGATGGATTTTCTACGAATATCCAACTGACTGCGCCACTTATAAGTCTCTAACTAGAGAACTTCTTTTTAAAAAACAATTTTATACTTTATTTTTACAAAATATAATTGATTACAAAAACTAACATTAATATTTTATATTCTTTACTTGTTTAAAGTTTACATCAGACTAAATATGTTATTGTTATGAAAACATGAAAAGAAACATTTTTATTATCAGCAGTTTATACGTGTGTAATTATTTAGTTACAACTCAGCATTTCATAAAAGTTCATAATCATCACTATTAAGTGTTCATATACAGGGTCGTTCCTTATAACACGGGTTGAAATTGTAATATCCGGGTTTTTGTAATGATACGAACCCCTCCTCATATAAATAAATATATAAGAAAAGGCGCGATCAATTGACCAGGTTCTAGGGCAGGTAGATCGGCTGCAAAAAAGAAAATGAGACGAGTTAATTTATATCTTATGTTTATTCATTAAATATATGATTGCTCAAATTACTCTACAAATAGTAAACATTCTATCTGCATCAGTTATAGATGTATATATATATATATATATATATATATATATATATATATATATATATATATATATATATATATATATATATATATATTGTAAAGGATGAATTTTATAAAATAATTTATAATGCTTGTGATGCCTGTAATGAAATATTTATTCACCTTCACCTATATAAATGCCCGGACTATAATAGATCTTAAATTTGAATTGTTTACGCGCCAGCTCAGTCTAATCGACGTCACCCACCTGGGTTGTGATTACGTCACACAGAGACTTCAGGGTAGGGATCTAACTGATTCTCAGTCGGAAATTGGCACAAGGTCTATTGTGTTATTATAAAAGAAGTAGAAATGAGACCTTTTTGTTCAAGAAGATTTAATGAATTATAATTATATTATGATGGAAAATTGTTACAAATTGTTAGCGTGTTATTTTAAATTACAATACATCGAACATTATCGATGGTGTGTGAACTACGAGTGTGAAAAATTCTAAATTATCTTATGTTAGTCTACAAATACTACAGATATGACCCCCTAATAAGATGTATGAAGATTAATATTAGCAACAAGGAAAAACTATCTTATTAGAGAGTAAATTATTGTTAAGTTGATGATTTGTGAATAAATTACTGACAAATTAATACTACGCGCGTGATAAAGTTTTTGTCTGTGATCACTGATCTTGATTTGACCCTTGAAGATGAAATAATTCCTCACGTCTGAATTGGAGGTAAGTGTGTATAGCTATTGATTTTTCTTGTTCAATCTGGTAACTTTAATTGTGAATATCTGAATTATTATTCTAGGTACCTAGTTTTTAAATATAGATGTTAAACTTATCTTTGACTTCTCTGCAACGAAGATCCACCTACTTCCAGGATCTCTTGGGGCCCAAAACACGTTTTTTTAACGAAACACTAACTCACACGTCTTCACCCCTTCACAGTCGAGATGCAAGAGAGAGTACCTGGCGTCTCCTTTATTTATCTATCACCTAGTAACCAAAACTGTTCATTTTTTTTTATAGAGTCTATGATTGTTTCAAAACTTTATAAACCTTGTTGATATGTTTGTCACAAAACCACAGATGATAAGATGATTACATTCTAAGATTTGACAATTTGTTATAATAATCTCAAAATCCTTGTAACATCACAAATTTATTCGATTTTGAAATATTTAACTATTCTTTTAAAATTCTTCACAATTTTAAACTACATTTTTAATATGACCTATTTAAAAAATTCTAATACTCTAATAATAATTTAATTTTACATTTTTTTAGGGTTTTAATTTATGTCACAATTATTAATTTCTTTATAAAATTTTCCAACAATTTGTTATTCTTAATTGAACTGTAAATTAATGTATGTTTTTTCTGTTTCATTTTGTAGATGATCCCAAAATTGATGCAGTTTTTTTTTATGGTTTTCAAAAGGAGCAATTTACAATATACAGGGTAAGTTATGTTTCTTGTTTATTTCATTATTTTAATTTTTTAGGAACCAGACTCAATATTTACAAGAAAACCGTAAAATTCAACCATACCAAAGCAAATAAACATTTATGAATTAAATACATGCAAGGATTTAAAATTCAAAGTAAATGTTAACGTTTATTAAGTACAATATATGCAATTTAATCTCTCTATAGTCCGGACCTTTACAATATTCCCTGAATTTCTTTGAGCATATTCTAATTGTCCTTGTGGTCAATCTAGAATAGTTCAAAGACATTCACATTTGATTAATAGGTTTTTCTTTAATATCTCAAATGAGCGTTTATATATATATATATATATATATATATATATATATATATAATTATTTTAATAGAAATATTTGCCAACTATTTGTACAATCAGAATGTTTTTGGGGATGTGGCAATAAAACCAATGTGTACTCTTATTAGAATATAATTACCGAGCTTTCGAACCTCTATGGGTTCATTTTCAAGGTCTAAAAATGTTTTATAATTGTAAAGAAATCATATAGCAAGTAATAAAATAAATAATACTTACATATCTAGGTGAGATTATAGGTAAAATTTTGTAAAAAAAACTGTAATAAATTCGACATGTTTATTATAAAAATAAAAACTCAAAAAACAATATGATTTAAAAATTTTGACTGATTTGTTTAATATATATATAAATTCAATTGTTTTAAATTCTACATAGTAATTCGTTTTTTTAATTTTTTAAATTTTGTTTCTCCAAATCCAAAAGATATGCATATATTACACTTAAATTATTTAAATCAGTTTTTTTATTAATACATCGATCTTCTTGAGCAATATAAGCTGTTTCTAAAAATATCCGCTTTTTATAATTGATTTCTGTGGTTAAAATTTTGGCATGTTCATAATTCATTATATGGCCTTCAGAGAATACGTGTTCAGCAAGTGCACATTTCTCTGGATGAAGTTTACTGTCACTTTTATGGGATGTTATTCTATTAGCAAGAGACCGTTTTGACTGACCAATGTATTTCTTATCACAATTTTTACAAGGAATTTCATAAACTATGTTAGGTAATTTATTAATTGGTGTTTTATCTTTGATTTTACTAAAAGCGAATGGATTGTAAGATGTTGTTTATTTGCAATTTTTATATTATGTTGTTTTAAAATTCCGGAAAGTTTAGGTGTGACTGATTTGATATAAGGTAGAGATACATAAATTGGAATGGTAATATTTCTAGAACTGATGTCATGATATTCTGTGTTTCTTGTCATGTTATGAATTATGGCATTTGTACTGTCAGAAGTATTATATAAAATTTGTTTTAAAAGATATGGTGGATAACAGTTCTCAAGAAATAGTTTATAAAGAATTTTTAAATTTTTTTGGTGAAAAATTGGATCTGAAATATTTAAAACTCGATTTTTCATTTGTTTGATCACATTTAATTTAGTATTACGTGGATGATATGAATGATAGTTAATATATCTCCCAGAGCTTATCGGTTTTCTATACCAGTCGATTGAGATGTTATTGTTATTGTTTCTTATAAATTTAGTATCAAGAAAAGGTAAGGATTGTTCTGTATCTTCTTTTTCTATAGTAAATTGTATATGTGGATCAAAACTGTTGAAGTAAAAAAGTATATTATTTATTTCATCATATGGAAGGGATAAAATTATATCATCTACATATTTTTTAATGAAGAATAATTTAAAAGGTAAAACAGATATAACTAAGTCCAAGATGTAATCCATTACATAGTCTGCCAAAATAGGAGATATTGAAGATCCCATTGGTGTTCCAAAAGTTTGTTGATATATTTTATTATTATAGGAAAAATATGTACTATTGAAAATAAATGTTATTAATTCTAAAAATGTCTCTTTATTTAGTCTGCAATTTTTATTTATGTCATTCCAATTCTTATTAATTGCTGTTAAACATAAATTTAGATGAACATTACTAAAAAGTGACACTACATCCAAACTTAAAAGAACATAATTTGGTGGTAATACAATATTATTAAATTTTTTATTTATTTCAAAAGAATCTCTAATGTAATACTCATTGCTATAGTCATATGATTTTGTGAGTATTTCAGTTAACCAAAGTGTAAGGGGTTCAATAGGTGTTCCAATTGATGCTACTATTGGCCTAGCTGATAATGTTGGTTTATGAATTTTTGGTAAACAGTAAAATTTTGCAGGAATGCCATTATAGGTTGTTAGTTTATTTTTAATTTCTTTATCAATTTGTTTTTTATTAAATAATTTTTTAATTAATGCATTACACTCATTAGTTATTTTCAAAGTAGGATCTTTATTAAGTTCTTTATATGATTTATTATCATCCATAAGTTGTTTAGAGAGATCTAAATATTGTTGTTTTTCTATAATAACTGTTACATTACCTTTATCTGATTTTGTTACTATTAAATTTGGATTTTCATGTAGAAATTTTTTTGTTTTATGTAGTAGTTCTCTAAATATTGAAGAATGTTTAGGTTCATGTATATGATTAGTTAAAACATTAGTTGATTTTGCTATAATAATATTTCTTTCTTTCTCATTATTCACAAAAGATGAGATGTAATCAATGTTTGCTAACATGGTTTTAATTGAAATATCTTTAGTTATTATAGGTTCTATACTAAATTTTGGTCCTAGAGACAAAAATTGTAAAATATCTTTTGGTATTTCTGTTTGAGATAAGTTTTTAATCCAATGTTCTTGAGTTTGGAGAACCAAACTATTTTTTTGTTTAAAAGATTTTTAAATTTGTTTTTTTGTTTATTTTTAATTTTGAAAAATAATTTATTATAATGAACGATTTGTCTACTTGAATAATTATCAAAAACGAATTCATTTGTAGTATTGATTATTTGATTTTTGAAATTTTCTAGATCATTTTCTAATTTAAGTATTGTTTTTTGATTACAAATTATTTCATTATTGAGTAGCTTATTAACTAACCTATTATAAATGGAATAACTGTTGTTCCTTTCTTGTTCTTGACGTATCAGAATTTTTTCTATATGTTTTATATGATGTTGTAAAAAAGATGGAATAATGTTCTGCTTTCTACATTTTAATAGAAAGCATCTTCTGTTATATTCCTTTGCAATTTTGAGTTTAGTTTTTGACCATGCCTTTAAATTTATTACTGCTATATAACCATACGTTCTTGAAATGGTTTGGTAATACCCCATACCAGTATGTTATTTTAATAGAAATATTTGCCAACTATTTGTACAATCAGAATGTTTTTGGGGATGTGGCAATAAAACCAATGTGTACTCTTATTAGAATATAATTACCGAGCTTTCGAACCTCTATGGGTTCATTTTCAAGGTCTAAAAATGTTTTATAATTGTAAAGAAATCATATAGCAAGTAATAAAATAAATAATACTTACATATCTAGGTGAGATTATAGGTAAAATTTTGTAAAAAAAAAAACTGTAATAAATTCGACATGTTTATTATAAAAATAAAAACTCAAAAAACAATATGATTTAAAAATTTTGACTGATTTGTTTAATATATATATAAATTCAATTGTTTTAAATTCTACATAGTAATTCGTTTTTTTAATTTTTTAAATTTTGTTTCTCCAAATCCAAAAGATATGCATATATTACACTTAAATTATTTAAATCAGTTTTTTTTATTAATACATCGATCTTCTTGAGCAATATAAGCTGTTTCTAAAAATATCCGATTTTTATAATTGATTTCTGTGGTTAAAATTTTGGCATGTTCATAATTCATTATATGGCCTTCAGAGAATACGTGTTCAGCAAGTGCACATTTCTCTGGATGAAGTTTACTGTCACTTTTATGGGATGTTATTCTATTAGCAAGAGACCGTTTTGACTGACCAATGTATTTCTTATCACAATTTTTACAAGGAATTTCATTTCCATTTATAATAGGTTAGTTAATAAGCTACTCAATAATGAAATAATTTGTAATCAAAAAACAATACTTAAATTAGAAAATGATCTAGAAAATTTCAAAAATCAAATAATCAATACTACAAATGAATTCGTTTTTGATAATTATTCAAGTAGACAAATCGTTCATTATAATAAATTATTTTTCAAAATTAAAAATAAACAAAAAAACAAATTTAAAAATCTTTTAAACAAAAAAAATAGTTTGGTTCTCCAAACTCAAGAACATTGGATTAAAAACTTATCTCAAACAGAAATACCAAAAGATATTTTACAATTTTTGTCTCTAGGACCAAAATTTAGTATAGAACCTATAATAACTAAAGATATTTCAATTAAAACCATGTTAGCAAACATTGATTACATCTCATCTTTTGTGAATAATGAGAAAGAAAGAAATATTATTATAGCAAAATCAACTAATGTTTTAACTAATCATATACATGAACCTAAACAATCTTCAATATTTAGAGAACTACTACATAAAACAAAAAAATTTCTACATGAAAATCCAAATTTAATAGTAACAAAATCAGATAAAGGTAATGTAACAGTTATTATAGAAAAACAACAATATTTAGATCTCTCTAAACAACTTATGGATGATAATAAATCATATAAAGAACTTAATAAAGATCCTACTTTGAAAATAACTAATGAGTGTAATGCATTAATTAAAAAATTATTTAATAAAAAACAAATTGATAAAGAAATTAAAAATAAACTAACAACCTATAATGGCATTCCTGCAAAATTTTACTGTTTACCAAAAATTCATAAACCAACATTATCAGCTAGGCCAATAGTAGCATCAATTGGAACACCTATTGAACCCCTTACACTTTGGTTAACTGAAATACTCACAAAATCATATGACTATAGCAATGAGTATTACATTAGAGATTCTTTTGAAATAAATAAAAAATTTAATAATATTGTATTACCACCAAATTATGTTCTTTTAAGTTTGGATGTAGTGTCACTTTTTAGTAATGTTCATCTAAATTTATGTTTAACAGCAATTAATAAGAATTGGAATGACATAAATAAAAATTGCAGACTAAATAAAGAGACATTTTTAGAATTAATAACATTTATTTTCAATAGTACATATTTTTCCTATAATAATAAAATATATCAACAAACTTTTGGAACACCAATGGGATCTTCAATATCTCCTATTTTGGCAGACTATGTAATGGATTACATCTTGGACTTAGTTATATCTGTTTTACCTTTTAAATTATTCTTCATTAAAAAATATGTAGATGATATAATTTTATCCCTTCCATATGATGAAATAAATAATATACTTTTATTTCCACAGTTTTGATCCACATATACAATTTACTATAGAAAAAGAAGATACAGAACAATCCTTACCTTTTCTTGATACTAAATTTATAAGAAACAATAACAATAACATCTCAATCGACTGGTATAGAAAACCGATAAGCTCTGGGAGATATATTAACTATCATTCATATCATCCACGTAATACTAAATTAAATGTGATCAAACAAATGAAAAATCGAGTTTTAAATATTTCAGATCCAATTTTTCACCAAAAAAATTTAAAAATTCTTTATAAACTATTTCTTGAGAACTGTTATCCACCATATCTTTTAAAACAAATTTTATATAATACTTCTGACAGTACAAATGCCATAATTCATAACATGACAAGAAACACAGAATATCATGACATCAGTTCTAGAAATATTACCATTCCAATTTATGTATCTCTACCTTTATATCAAATCAGTCACACCTAAACTTTCCGGAATTTTAAAACAACATAATATAAAAATTGCAAATAAACAACATCTTACAATCCATTCGCTTTTAGTAAAATCAAAAGATAAAACACCAATTAATAAATTACCTAACATAGTTTATGAAATTCCTTGTAAAAATTGTGATAAGAAATACATTGGTCAGTCAAAACGGTCTCTTGCTAATAGAATAACATCCCATAAAAGTGACAGTAAACTTCATCCAGAGAAATGTGCACTTGCTGAACACGTATTCTCTGAAGGCCATATAATGAATTATGAACATGCCAAAATTTTAACCACAGAAATCAATTATAAAAAGCGGATATTTTTAGAAACAGCTTATATTGCTCAAGAAGATCGATGTATTAATAAAAAAACTGATTTAAATAATTTAAGTGTAATATATGCATATCTTTTGGATTTGAAGAAACAAAATTTAAAAAATTAAAAAAACGAATTACTATGTAGAATTTAAAACAATTGAATTTATATATATATTAAACAAATCAGTCAAAATTTTTAAATCATATTGTTTTTTGAGTTTTTATTTTTATAATAAACATGTCGAATTTATTACAGTTTTTTTTTTTTTTTTTACAAAATTTTACCTATAATATCACCTAGATATGTAAGTATTATTTATTTTATTACTTGCTATATGATTTCTTTACAATTATAAAACATTTTTAGACCTTGAAAATGAACCCATAGAGGTTCGAAAGCTCGGTAATTATATTCTAATAAGAGTACACATTGGTTTTATTGCCACATCCCCAAAAACATTCTGATTATATATATATATATATATATATATATATATATATATATATATATATATATATATATATATATATATATATATCTGCACTCACATGGCGCATTCATGAGTTATTTAATATAATATGAGTGGCCCGATACCATGACAGACTGTTACTATAATCTACATTAAATCGTGAATCTAATGTAGCAGACCATCGTCTGATTTAATGCAATATTTTTAATATTTTACGCAATCACATAGTCTATGTGATTTATATTAATATTTATGATAGTTTAAATACTATTCTATCAAGAAAACAGGTGCTTGCTTGAATTATTAAATAAATGAATTCAAGTATAATAATAATACAAAAGTATAAATTAAGTGAGAAAAACTCACCAATATATTTGTTGATAATCCAATTCAATTCCACTTGCACACTTTTAATATAAAACAATAAAGCACACGCTGCTTCGAGGTTGTATCTCGACTGACTAATGATGAGTGTGTGAGTAATTAGGATAGGCAGAAAACAATATTTGGTAGAAATGAATTGATTAAAACTTAGGATAGCGATATTTTCAGTCCCAAAACGCAGATTTTATTTAGCAAAATAAACATTTATTAATTTGTATTACAAAAATAAAGATCATAACATATTGTAAATTCATACATGTTTAGGATGAGGATTTTGAACTTAAACTATATTTAATAAGTTTTTATGACTAACAGAGTAAAAGAGAAAATTTATATGTATTATTTTGGAGGGTGAAAATAGAATTTAAGATTGGTGATTGTAATCGTGTGGACAGGGTAACTAATTTATACTCTGCCGCTACTTTAACTATTCGACTTTATTTTAAATAATTATAAAATTCGTATATATAAAAATACATATATTCGTTACAACGGCTCAACTCGAAGTGACCGGGGTAGTTTCTTGACTCGTCGCCACAGGCCGCTCTCTGCTCTCTACCCGCCCTTCACCCTCGGTGGTTATACCAGGGGTGTACTGAACATGCCCCCCGCCTTGAAAGGGTTCGCTTTCAACTGGTAGTGGACAGAGCCTGGTGACTGCTCTTGATACTAGACCATCTTGGGTTCTTAAAGAGGTAACTCTACAGGATCCATCTTTACCTCTGATTAAGTCAATGATTCGTCCTAGACGCCATCGCATAGGAGGAATCTTGTCATCTTTGATTAGCACCAACTGGCCAACGTTGAGGCTTCCACTGGTTCTTTTCCATTTACATCTAAGCTGCATCTCACTTATATACTCATGATGCCATCTGTTGAAACTGGGAAAGTCGATTCTCAGGCAAATGAATGACTGATGGTTCCGGAACGTTTAAAGCAGTTCTTCCAATAAGGAAATGGGAGGGTGTTAAAGAGGATAAATCGTCTGGATTAGAACTCAAAGGACACAAGGGTCGTGAATTCAGCACCCCTTCAATACGAATAAGCAATATCTGAAAGTCAAATGAGAATATCGTATATGATCCCAATACTCTTTTAAGGTGATGTTTTAAACTCTTTACGCCCGCTTCCCATAGGCCTCCAAAGTGAGGAGAGTTTGTTGGAATAAAATGCCATTTTATTCCAATATTAGCTATTGCTTCTGTAATAGTGGAGTTATTGTTAATTAAAAATTTACCCATTAATTGAATTTCTTTGTTTGATTTGGTAAAATTGGTACCGTTGTCTGAAAACACTTCCGATGGTTTTCCACGGCGGCTAATGAATCTATAAAATGCTTGCAAAAAGTCTTCAGAGCTTAAAGATAAAACCATTTCAAGATGAATGGCTCTGGTGCTGAAGCAAACGAATACTGCTACCCAGCACTTTATAACTTTACACCCCCTTCCGCGCCTATCTTTAACTAAATAAGGACCAGAATAATCGACTCCGGTCTTGACAAATGGCAACGCTGCCTGGACTCGCGTCACAGGCAAATCACCCATAATGGGCTGAAATTTAGTAGAGTCATACCTGGCACACTTTACACAATCGCGTACTATTTTGCGGACAAGATTACAACCGGAAATAGGCCAAAAGTTATCACGTACTTGCGATAATAATAATTGTGGACCGGCGTGTAATAAATTTTCATGTTCGAATTTTACAATTAATTTCGTAAGATGATGATGTGGCGATAAAAGTATAGGGTATTTTTTCGAATATGAATAGTCAGAGTTTGAGAGTCTGCCTCCCACTCTTATTAACTCATCATTATCCAAAAATGGATGAAGACTTAAAATTTTGCTGCCATAGGGCAAATCTCGTTTAAGTTTTAAAATGGCATAAACTTCAGAGAAAGATTCCATTTGTGCTATTTTAAGAATTTTTTTAAAGCTTGTGTTTATTTCGGATACGGTTAAATAAGAAAAGGTACGAATAACTGATGGTTTCCTACAGTTTTCAATAAATCTAAACATATAGGCTGCGATTCGCTTTAAACGAGTAAGACTTGAGAATCGTTCGAATGAAAAGTTTATTCTTGGTGTGGTGGCCACAAATGAAGTTCGGATTTCTGGTAAATCTTTGGTCATAAATCGATTAGCTGGCCAATCGTTCTGATTATCTAAAAGCCATTTAGGCCCGTGCCACCATATGTCCGAGCTGATTATTTGTTTTGGACGAACGCCGCGAGAAACTAGGTCAGCCGGGTTGTCTTTTGTGGGTACATGCCTCCATTCAAAGGAGTGTTTTTGGATTTCTGCTACACGATTGTTGACAAATGGTTTAAGTAAACTTGGTGCTGTTTGCAACCAACCGAGCACAATGCTCGAGTCTGACCAACATATTACTTGATTAAACTTAACGTCTGTTACCTCCAACACCTTTGCCATGAGTTGAGACAGAACTAACGCCGCGCAAAGCTCTAATCTCGGCATTGTTAATGTTTTTAGAGGTGTGTCACGTGTTTTTTTCTTCATTTACTATTCTCTAGCATCAACAAGTAATATGTAAAGCGTGTTGCGTACCCCAGTAGTACTAATGCGCAAAGTGTGTTGCCTATCTGGGTTTGTTCTGTGGTTTAGGGAGAAAGGTACTTTCGTTATTAAATTTTGCTTAGGTTGAGTACAGGTATTATGTACGTGAGTTGTTATAGTTAAACTAATACAATTTGTGTATGTGTAGTCGCCAATAGGTGCCTTGCGGTTGGTACCGACGATTCTATCAACGTTTATGTTGGCATATTGACAAGAGAATTCTCGTCAACCAGTAAGTGGATCATTGTCATTGTCATTTTTCAAGACATTCTCGTAAATGTAGGTTCTCAGAAATATTCTTCTTAGGTTTGGATTTTTATCTTTGGCAATTTGGGGCCATCTTAATTGGATTTAAAAAGAAAAACCATTTTTATAGTTAGTCTGACTATCGTACGTGATTTGCCTTATGTATTTTTGGATTCTGTCAGCTGACTAACCATTTTTGGGATTTGTTAAGAAGATATATTTTCTCACACACACACCACGTGTTCGAAATAACCCTTAACATCTAAAGGTGAGTTAATGACTTTGCATAATTGATATAAAATTGCTTTGGTGCCTACTAGAAATGTAAATGTGATCTATTTTGATTTTAATTTTTTTCTAATTACTATCTTTTTCTTAAATTTTTTTGTGTCACTTGGAAGATATAAAAAACTAGTGAACTGTTTGAATTATTTGATTGAATAGATGAAACGCTAGCTATTTTGTAGTATAAATCTTTATTAAAGTAGGTATATGCATTTTATTTTAAAATTACTTTACTGTAAACTTTTAATATGTAAAAAAATAACTTTATTAGCAACTATCTCATTTATTAGCCATTCTGTACTCACATGTTAATTTAAATATTGTTTCTTTTAGTCTATATTAGTAACCATTGTACTTACCTTTGATTTAAATATTGGTTCTTTTCATTTTTATATAACATCTGCAACTTAAATAGTATGTAAATTGACTTTATGAGTAACTAGTTCATTTGTTGGTAATTTTGTACTCATATTTTAGTTTAAATATTGTTTCTTTTAGCTTTATAAAACATGTGCAACTTAAATTTTCATGTAACTTATGCTGTGTTGCTAATTTGCATTGTTATAAAAATGCTGTTAAGTCTCTTTTCTAATTGAATTGTATTATCTAGGGTTTTTTTTATTACGGGTTTTGGTACCCCTACGTCCTGATATTGGAAGGATTACCATAGCTTGAGATCTAAGTCTCCACCTCCTTCAAAGGGACACTAGTGACCCGAAGAGCTGTCTGAACACCGATTGGAACACCTCAGGATCACAGATAAGCTCTTATAGATCATTTTTTTGTATCTCTCTATTGAATTTATGTTTATCTATTTGTAGCGCTGTTTTCAATACTCGGTACCTTCAGTGCCAGTACTGAATTATATATTTATTTATCATAGCATTGATTTCATTACTCGGTACCTTCAGTACCGGTACTGAATTATAATTATTGAACAATTGTGTCAATTTCATTGTTCGAACCCTACTGTATGAGCAAAGCTCACAGTTATTACTGTTTATTATTTTTTTTTCATATTGTGATATTGAAGACCTAAATTGTGAAGTAAAGTAATTTATTTCTTTTATTTCTATCTTGTTTTATTTGTCTGGTTCACCATATCAGTCCACTATTTGTTTATCTTGGTAGTTCTCTGCTAGTGCCTTAAGACTCAGGGGTTTCTGGCTTTAACCGTAAAGCCAGTGGCGCGGACTCAATTTTTTCTTGTATTTTTACTGTTTACCTCTACGGCTGAGCTCGGGCATAATTTGCCAGTAGAGAGTTACCGCTAGCTGAGTATTACCAAGTTAATTTATTTTCCTACCTTCTTTTTTTTTACTAAACTCAAGAAACGTGGCAAATTTTTGGCGCCCAACGTGGGGCTACTTCTCTATTTTTTTTGCAAATTCTCAAAGTTTTCTTTAATTATTTATGGTGAACCAAATAAATTTGTAACATTCTTTTTTTTTTGAACATCATTTCTAGCGTATCTATCTATATAACATTTGATTTTCTTATTTGTTGGTAACATATTAGTGATTTTATCTTTATTAATTTATTTAAATAGATACAACTTTGGTTTAAATTTATTTAATTTATTGATACTTGCTTATATTTATTTTTATTGATTAACCTTGTATTTCATTTTAGTATTGCTCTACTTACCTATATGTTATTGATTATTTCTTGTTATTATTGATTTAATTATTTATTGCTATCTATATATCAATTTACTACATTGGGTGTCGATAGTTTATTATCTCATATATTTTGTGTCGTGATTTCTTTGGTTGAATTTTGTCTGTTGGGTGTATTTTGTGGACGTCATGGAGTATAAGATGGATGTAAGTTATTTAAAGAATGATATGCTTTTGTATGAACTTGTTGTGAGAGGTATCGCAGCTGATTCCAAGCAGACTGTTGACCAGTTGAGAGCAGCTTTAAGGCCCATCCTAAAGATGGAGAAGAAGGGAACTTTCACCTTACCTCCTTATTCTTTAAAGTTCAGTGATGAGAAGCTTCAGATTAGGTCCTTGTTAGATCAGGTTACAGAAACCATTTCCACTATTAATGCAGATAATTCACAACAGAAATATCATACTTCTCTGTCAAGGTTGGTACATCTTCATCTTCGTGTACAACGGATACCTGTCTCTAAGTTGACCCCTGAAGAGACTTCTGAAAGAGCGAATCTGCAGATGGAAGTGTTGTGTGCTTTAGATGCTTTAGAGACTGCTGCAAAAAGTAATCCTGAGCTCAGTATCATCCTTCAGGACTCCGATGATGAGTTACCTCCTTCACCAAATGTTTCGAGATTTAACTCCCGTCCTCGTGCTTCATCAGTACAGTCCAGCTGGAAACCCCATAATCTGGATAAGTGGAATCTTAAGTTCACTGGAGATGCCAAATCATCTGTGCACAACTTTCTTGAGCGAGTTAAAGAACTTAGTAGGGCTCGTAACATCTCTGAACGTCAATTATTTGAGAGTGCAATAGATTTGTTTTCTGGTAAAGCTTTAAATTGGTATCGTGCAAATGTTGATAGGTTTCACGATTGGACTAGTCTATCCGAGTTACTCACTCGCCACTTTGAACCACCTGATTATAGGTCTCGTCTTTTCAAGGACATTATAGAGCGAACTCAAGATACTACAGAAAGTATAACTGATTACCTTTCTTGCATGCAGGCTATGTTTAGGCGCCATGGTGGTCTTTCGGATGAGGTAAAACTAGATCTGTTAATACGTAATTTGTCACCCTTTTACACCACTCAGCTTCCTGTTGTTAACAGTTTCGAAGAGCTTGAAACTGAATGTCTCAAATTGGAAACTAAGAAGCATCGCGTCGACAATTATGTTCCTCCTTCACGTAAAAGGAATCAATTCGTTGAACCTGACTTTGCATTCGTAGATGTTAGACCCGTGTCAGAATATCCACAACCTTCTTCTAATATTTGTAGTGAGCCTGTTAGTATTGATAGGGTTGATACACCTGGTAGTAGTCGTCGTCCTAATAAGAGTATTGTTTGTTGGAATTGCCAGAATACAGGACATCTAAACCGGAACTGTCCGAATCCTCGGAAATTGCATTGTTTTCGTTGCGGAACTCCGAATGTGACTGTAAAAGCTTGTCCGAAATGCAACAATTCGGGAAACGAATCAAGGGAGGACCGTTAGGTCGTGACTTGCTCTCCCCAATTTCACCAACGACCAATTGTAATTTTCCAAATAAGATCATTTTAGATTATGTAATATCGCACGCTCAAGGTGATCAACGTCCTTATCTACAGATTGACATTATGGGTTACTCCATGTTAGGTCTTCTTGATTCCGGTGCTAGTAAGACAATAGTAGGATTGCCGGGATATGAGATTCTTTTAAGCCTAGGTCTTAAACTCGTTAAGTACCCTTCTACTTGTACTGTTGCAAATGGTGAAACTTGTCATAGTAGTGGTTATGTACCAACACCTGTTACTCTGTTGAATAAAACCCGAATTATAGACATCTTAGTGCTTCCCGAACTTCCACATAAGATCATTTTAGGGATAGATTTTTGGAGGGCAATGGAGATTATTCCAGATCTTAAGCAGGATGCTTGGCATTTTTCAGAACCTTCGGCTAACGTTGATTTGTCATTTGTTCAGAGTGCGGATAGCTTGACTCCATCGGAAAGACTCGCTTTAGATGAAATGGTTGCTCGTAAAATATCGGGAATGGGCACTGGTCTTGGTTGTTGTAAGGTAGCCGAGCACGAAATAGTTTTGGAACCCGGAACGAAACCGATTAAGCAGCGTTACTATCCAGTATCTCCTTTTAAGCAGAAGATCATCGACGACGAGGTAACCGAGATGTTGAAGTTAGGGGTTATTGAAAGGTCGAGTAGTCCTTGTTCTAGTCCTGTGTGTTTAGTCCGGAAGAAAGACGATTCTTATAGATTTTGTATTGACTATCGCAAGGTGAATTCGTGTACTAAGAAGGATGCATATCCGATCCCTTATATCTCCACCATACTAGATCGTTTGAGAGACACCCGTTACATCAGCTCTATTGATATCAAATCTGCTTTTTGGCAAGTACCGCTAAGTGAGTCGTCTCGCGAGTATACAGCTTTCACTGTCCCTGGTAGAGGTCTTTTCCAGTTTCGCCGAATGCCGTTTGGTCTCTCTAATGCACCTGCAACGTGGCAAAGGATCGTAGACACTATATTAGGCCCTGAACTCGAACCAAACGTTATGGTATACCTCGATGATATCATTGTCATCACGAATAACTTTCCTGACCATTTGAAGCTCTTGGAGGAAGTTTTTGATCGCTTGTGGAAGGCTGGTTTAGTTGTTTCAAAGGAGAAATGTCACTTTTGTTTGCCACAATTAAAATATCTAGGCTATGTAGTTGACGATAAGGGTTTACGTCCGGATCCTGACAAGGTAGAGGCAATTGTGAATATTCCGCCACCTCGTAATATCAACGAGATACGTAGGTTTGTAGGGACAGCTTCTTGGTACAGACGATTTGTACCCAATTTTTCCTCCGTCTTAGCTCCGATCCTTAAATTGACTAAGAAAAATGCCACTTGGCATTGGACTTCTGATTGTCAACGGTCATTTAACACCCTTAAGGAATGCCTAATGTCTGCTCCTATTCTAACAGCTCCCGATATGGATAAAACTTTCTACTTGCAAACTGATGCCTCTAATTATGGTCTTGGTGCTGTTCTAACGCAACAACATGATGAAGGCGAAAAGGTCATCTGCTATTTATCCCGGTCTATGTCTAAACAGGAAATGAAGTTGTCAGTAACTGAGAAAGAGTGTCTTGCTGTTATTTGGGCTGTCGAAAAACTTCGCCATTATTTAGATCATGTACACTTTGTGGTCATCACTGATCATGCGTCCTTACTATGGCTTCACAGGTTGAAAGATCCTCAAGGTAGGCTTGCACGCTGGCAGTTGCGCTTGCAACAGTATGATTTTAAGCTAATCCATCGTAAAGGTAAAGACCATATAGTACCTGACTTTCTCTCTCGGACAGTACCTGTTTCTATAGATTCAGTAACCACTTTAAACTCTTCTATAGCCTCTGTAGATCCCCCTATGGTCACCAACGATAAATGGCATTCTTCCATGATTAAATTAGTTCACGCTAATCCACTGAAATATCCCTTGTGGAGAGTACACAATGACTCCCTATATAAATTCATAAAACCAACAATTCCTGATCTCTCTTCACCTGCCGACGACTGGAAATTGGTAGTTCCTAAGGACCAACGACTGTCTATTCTTCAGCGTTGCCATAATTTACCCTCCTCTGGCCATTTAGGTGTCTTTAAAACTATTGGTAAAGTCCGTCAGAGTTATTATTGGCCTAAGATGAGAGCGGATGTCAGTAAGTACGTGAAATCTTGTGAGTCTTGTGCTCAGAATAAGGTAGAACAAAAGTTGCCAGCTGGTTTGATGGGAGAACGCCCTGAAGTAACCGAACCGTTCCAAGCAATTAGTCTTGATTATATAGGACCACTCCCACGGTCGAAGCGAGGTTATCAGTATATTCTTGTTGTTTCTGATTATTTTAGTAAAGCCGTCTTTTTATACCCCTGTCAAACAGCTACAGCCAAGTCTCTGGTTGAACATATGCAGAACTTCTTCCTCTTGTACGGGACCCCGATGACGTTAACTTGTGATAATGGTACTCAAATGAAATCGAATGAGTTTAAGAAATTGTGTGAGAAGTTTAACACCAAAATCTTCTATACCGCTTCGTATAACCCCCGCGCTAATCCCACGGAACGCCACAATAGGGTGATTAAGACTATGCTACGTACTTTTGTTAACCAAGACAATCATCGAACTTGGGATGAACATCTGAATGAGTTAGGTTGTGCTATTAGAGTGCTATTAGAACCACCAAGTACAGTCCTTACTTTGTTTTATTTGGTAGGGAACATAAACTTTATGGGACTGATCATCAGACTAAATTTCCGGCTAAGTCAATACCTTTAGATACGTTTGTTAGGAACCGTCAGGAAGGCTTTATAAAGTTATATCGACAAGTACAGGGACGCATCGAAAGTACTCAAAAGAGTAATGCCCACCGTTATAATTTACGCCGACGCCCACTTTCTTTTAATTGTGGAGACAAGGTCTGGAGACGCAATAAATCGTTATCCGATGCTCTTAAATACTATAGTGCTAAACTAGCTCCCTTATATTTAGGTCCTTTCGTCATCAAGAGTAAGTGTGGTTCTTGGTCGTATGAACTTCAAGACGAATTAGGTGATTTTAAAGGTATTTGGCATGTGCAAGATTTGAAACCGTTTTGTGAATATCCACCCTCTGACGAGGAATAATCCACGTTAGTGAGTTACCTTATGTAGGCAATTGTCTTACATGGTGAATTACCTTACTTCTTTGTTTTTTTGTTTATTTTGTTTTTACCTTATCTTATCTACCTTGTCTTATCTATCTTATCTTACCTTATCTTACGTTTTTTTTTGTGCCCTGTGATTGGGGGCCGAAGAATACCATTCACCCGAGGATAGTCCAGGCGGGGAGGTAAAAATCCTCCAACCTAACCACTTTCTGGATCCGAGTAATTTCCTTATCTTACCTTGTACCTTACCTTACGTTACCTTGACTTATCTTGCCTTACGTTGCTTTACCTTCTCTTATCTTACGTTGCCTTTACCTTACCTTTACCTTTTGTTGTTAGTTGTCTGCTTCGTCGACTTTAAATTACCCTCATGGTTTTGGTCTCTTTTTTTTATGCAGTTGTTGTAACTGTTTCACATTTTGTGGATTTTGGAGGTCAAACCTTCTAGTTTACCGACCGGGCCATTGGTTTGGGTGTCCGGAGGAAAAACCGTAGTGGTATGGGGAATCTTCCGCTTCGGAGGATCTACGTTCATCTTATCTTTTCTCTCCTACCACACTTTGGGATTTAACGAGGAATTTTGGTTGACTTAGTGGGAAACATGTTCGTTACCTTTCCTTACTTGAATCCAGTTTAATCAGCAATTCCATTGTTGACTCTTTTTTTTCCCTGTATGTTTTTATTTTTCTTTCTGTCTCTAGATGGTCTTTGTTTTCGTGCCCGGTGACTGGGGGTTTGAGAATTCCGTCACCCGAGGTTGGTGCAGTTAGTTTCGTTGTCATTTTGTGTCAGATTTGTAGGTGAGTTCAGCAGGGGTTGCTCGTGCCTTAGGGACCACATTATGTGAGTGCGAGGCTCTTGGTTGTTCTTTTATACCGCATCTACAATCCGCAGGATAACTAGCTGAGTTATGTGCTGATTTATTCGTTCCAGCCCCATCCTACAAAACGAAGTAGGCCATGTATTTTCTCGTTTTTTCTCTCTCTACCTTTCTTTCTTTCCTTTTTCCCTTAAGTTTAGTTTTTTTGCTTTTTTTTGCTTTGATTATCCCGATTATGACGCTTTGATTATCCCGATTATGACGCTTTGATTATCCCGATTATGACGCTTTGATTATCCCGATTTTGACTCCATATTTGGCAATAGTATTCCCATGACGGAATTATCTGGAGGTTTTTTTTCTCTTTCCTGTTAAAAAAGTAGATTCCGTGTTACCTAGTTTTTTTGTTACGGGCTAATACCATTATGGGTGCGAGCCTGGTTGTGTTGTCTTTCGTTAGGAAATTGTTGAACCAGGGCCTTGAGTGGTGAATCATCTACATTGATGGACACGCCAGATTAGGGAACCATCGCCGTTGAGGGTGTAGGGTGTTTTTATCACGAGAGGACTTGGGGATATAAGACTGCACAGGATTGGGTCGCAGTGTAATGAGATTAGAGATCCATTCATTTATTTCTCTTTCTGGACTTCCGGAGTTCCATTTTACTAGTTTTTAAGTATCTTTTGTTGGTTATCCCTTCGGGATAACATATTATTATTGAGTTTGCAGTACTCTGAACTGCGTTGCGTTACATCTGTGATCAATTTTCATTGCAGTGTGGGGTGATAGGAGTTGCTATGATGTAATATGGAGGCAGTCGAATTGAAAGGGAGGCTCCCTTTGCCGCTAAGGGTTGCGCAGTTCAATGTTGTGGGACCAATTCCAACAGGAACCACCCTCGGCTTCTATGTTGTGTTGTAGGGACTTGCGTCATCTAGCATGTCTATGTATGCGTTTGGGTTGTCCAGTACCTTTTATAGAAATCTGGTCACGTGTGTGTTGGGTTGTCCAGTACCCCTTGCAGAAATCTGGTCATGTATTTTGAATCTACCGTACTTTCTTCAAAACTACGTGTAGCTTAGCTTGCCTATTGTTTACTTTTCTACTTATATTTAAAGTTTATATTTCTGTTTCTGTTTGTTTTATTAGTGACCTTCTCTCTCCCAGGATTTCCTTTTAGGAACCACACATTAACACATTAATATTTTGAGTCATCGTCGCAAATCTTCGGGAAGATTTTCTCCTTTCTTAGGAGGGGGATGTTGTCACGTGTTTTTTTTTTTCTTCATTTACTATTCTCTAGCATCAACAAGTAATATGTAAAGCGTGTTGCGTACCCCAGTAGTACTAATGCGCAAAGTGTGTTGCCTATCTGGGTTTGTTCTGTGGTTTAGGGAGAAAGGTACTTTCGTTATTAAATTTTGCTTAGGTTGAGTACAGGTATTATGTACGTGAGTTGTTATAGATAAACTAATACATGTGTGTCTTTTAATTGGATCTCTCTTTAAATTTGTGTATGTGTAGTCGCCAATAGGTGCCTTGCGGTTGGTACCGACGATTCTATCAACGTTTATGTTGGCATATTGACAAGAGAATTCTTGTCAACCAGTAAGTGGGTCATTGTCATTGTCATTTTTCAAGACATTCTCGTAAATGTAGGTTCTCAGAAATATTCTTCTTAGGTTTGGATTTTTATCTTTGGCAATTTGGGGCCATCTTAATTGGATTTAAAAAGAAAAACCATTTTTATAGTTAGTCTGACTATCGTACGTGATTTGCCTTATGTATTTTTGGATTCTGTCAGCTGACTAACCATTTTTGGGATTTGTTAAGAAGATATATTTTCTCACACACACACCACGTGTTCGAAATAACCCTTAACATCTAAAGGTGAGTTAATGACTTTGCATAATTGATATAAAATTGCTTTGGTGCCTACTAGAAATGTAAATGTGATCTATTTTGACTTTAATTTTTTTCTAATTACTATCTTTTTCTTAAATTTTTTTTGTGTCACTTGGAAGATATAAAAACTAGTGAACTGTTTGAATTATTTGATTGAATAGATGAAACGCTAGCTATTTTGTAGTATAAATCTTTATTAAAGTAGGTATATGCATTGTATTTTAAAATTACTTTACTGTAAACTTTTAATATGTAAAAAAATAACTTTATTAGCAACTATCTCATTTATTAGCCATTCTGTACTCAAATGTTAATTTAAATATTGTTTCTTTTAGTCTATATTAGTAACCATTTTATTGTTAATCATTTTGTACTTACCTTTGATTTAAATATTGGTTCTTTTCATTTTTATATAACATCTGCAACTTAAATAGTATGTAAATTGACTTTATGAGTAACTAGTTCATTTGTTGGTAATTTTGTACTCATATTTTAGTTTAAATATTGTTTCTTTTAGCTTTGTTGTTGCTAATTTGCATTGTTATAAAAATGCTGTTAAGTCTCTTTTCTAATTGAATTGTATTATCTAGGGTTTTTTTATTACGGGTTTTGGTACCCCTACGTCCTGATATTGGAAGGATTACCATAGCTTGAGATCTAAGTCTCCACCTCCTTCAAAGGGACACTAGTGACCCGAAGAGCTGTCTGAACACCGATTGGAACACCTCAGGATCACAGATAAGCTCTTATAGAACATTTTTTTGTATCTCTCTATTGAATTTATGTTTATCTATTTGTAGCGCTGTTTTCAATACTCGGTACCTTCAGTGCCAGTACTGAATTATATATTTATTTATCATAGCATTGATTTCATTACTCGGTACCTTCAGTACCGCTACTGAATTATAATTATTGAACAATTGTGTCAATTTCATTGTTCGAACCCTACTGTATGAGCAAAGCTCACAGTTATTACTGTTTATTATTTTTTTTTCATATTGTGATATTGAAGACCTAAATTGTGAAGTAAAGTAATTTATTTCTTTTATTTCTATCTTGTTTTATTTGTCTGGTTCACCATATCAGTCCACTATTTGTTTATCTTGGTAGTTCTCTGCTAGTGCCTTAAGACTCAGGGGTTTCTGGCTTTAACCGTAAAGCCAGTGGCGCGGACTCAATTTTTTCTTGTATTTTTACTGTTTACCTCTACGGCTGAGCTCGGGCATAATTTGCCAGTAGAGAGTTACCGCTAGCTGAGTATTACCAAGTTAATTTATTTTCCTACCTTCTTTTTCTTTACTAAACTCAAGAAACGTGGCAGGTGCAACCTTCGATTTGGAGCATAATAAATTACAGAATTTATCGTTTTTTGAATTTTTAGATACAACGTAAATACAAGCGCCATAACTGGTTTCTGACGCGTCAGAAAATCCATGTAACGAAATAAATGTAGGCTGATCACAAACAACCTTACGATTAATGTTAATTGTGTTTAACAGCTCTAATTCGGACGAAAATTCTAGCCACGAATTTAAAATATGTTTAGGCAATGGCTGATCCCAAGTTAGATTTTCTGCCCAAAGTTTTTGCATTAAAACTTTGGCGATTACGATACAGGGCGAAGTCAAACCTAACGGATCGAATATAGATGCAATTTTTGACAAAATGAATCGTTTTGTAATTTTCTTTGTGTTTGGTTCGTTTGGCGTAGATATCTTGTAAGTGAGTACATCTTGGTTAGACCTAGTATTTTATTGCTACAGTCTTTATTTTCTGAAAATTCAATGATATTTTCGAATGGTTCGTTATTTAGATCCTTTAATATTTCAAAACAATTTGACTTCCACTTACGCATTTCGAATCCTCGTTTCAAAAGGACTTCTGGAAGTTTATTAGCAATAAATTTTGCTTCCTCAAGCGAATCTACGCTAGTCAGCAAATCATCGACGTACATATCGTTTTTAATTATTTTGGTTATTTGAGGATATTTATCTGAACATTCGTTCGCTGCCTCGTGTAAGCTACGTATAGCTAAAAATGAACCTGAGGTAGTACCGTAAGTGACGGTGTTCAGCTGATAGGTTTTTATCGACTCGTTTGGATTGGATCGCCATACGATTTTTTGAAGACACCTTTGCTCCGGATTTATTAATACTTGTCGATACATCATGCGTATGTCACCAGATAAGACAAAGGATCGCATACGAAATCTTAGGATAATTGAGATTAAATCCGACTGTATTACAGGACCTACCAATTGCAGATTATTGAGAGAGATGCCAGTTGAAGAGGGTGACGAACCATCGAACACCACTCTTAATTTGGTGCTCGAGCTCGACTCTTTTAGCACACCATGATGTGGCAAATAATATTCGGGTTCATTATCGAGTGTTTCATTTTGAACTTCGGACATATGACCGAGCTCTTCGTATTCGTGTAAGAATTCACCGTACATTTTTCGTAATTTCTCGTTAGAATGAAGTTTTCGTTCTAAACTAACAAGTCGCTTAATGGCTGTATCGCGAGAGTCGCCCAGTTTTGACGGAGATTCTTTAAAGGGAAAAGAAACAATATACCTTCCGTCGGGGGATAATTTTAAATTTTCCACAAAGTGTTTCTCGCATATAGTCTCTTCGACTGACCAAGGGTTCTTCTGGGAAACTTCTTCAATTTCCCAAAATTTTGAAATTTGATCTTGCAACATAGTATTTCGATTTAAATTACATTGTGTTTTATTTTGAGTTGATTCGTACGCTCCTAAGGGACTCGCTATAACCCATCCGAGATATGTTTTTTGCAAAATCGGCCCGTTTTTACGTAAAAATATCCTGCTGTCATTTAGAAGGCTCCAGAAAACTTCCGCTCCGATTAATATGTCGATTTTTTAAAAAATTTCGAAATTAGGGTCAGCTAATTAAATATGTGGAGAAATATTTAATGTTTTGCGATTAATTAATGTATCGGGTAAGTCGTTTGTGATTTTATCTAAGACGAAACACGAAAGGTGTAACAGTACCTGTTAACATTTTAAACACCTGGTATCCTAAATATTAAATTCAATTAGTATCGCTAGCTCCATCTATCCTCAAACATTGGATTGGATTGGATTTTCAGAAAGTTCTCCACGAAATATTGGTTTTTTAGGTGCGACTGGTGCTTGTTGCGTTAAACTCCATAGCATGTGTCTTAAATCTTGACTAGTGGATGGCATATTCACGTCAGACTGAGGATTTGATGTATCTCCCGCAATATCAGAATTGTTTGATTGGTTTGTATTACTGTTTAAAGATGGAACGTCTTCTGCAGAAACGGGTATTATAGAAAGGAGTTGAGGGTTGTCAGTTTGCAGGGGCAAATTTGTCGAGAGTTGCGGCTGAGGATTTACTAGAGTGTTAATGGTAGCTTGTAGTTCGTCTATTTTAGCTTGTGTTCGGGCTTTTTCTTTTTTTTTCATTTTCCAAATATATACGGAACCAAGATGGTGTAATACACTAAAAAAAAAAGATTCTATTTTGCTGTCACCAGATGTAATACCGTCAAAGGTTTTAAACTTAATTTTTAATAAACTTTAGCCTAGCCGAGCGGATGTTAGGCTAAAGTCAGGGTTTGTGGATTCGGCCTCCGCAGTATTTGGTGTTGGGAGGACTTACTTCGGCGGTTGGGAAGGACGGGATTTGTTGCTGGACTCTGAAAAAGGTCTGGAGTCTAGAGAAATGATACACAAATGTCCTCGGGGGAATCTAGCAAATTTATTAACTCTAAGTTTAATGATACAAGTATAAATTTAGATGACACTCTTGCGGAATGCTATATGCATCTCCCAAAGAAAAAGAAAAAAACAAAAAAAACTTTTTTTAATTTAACATTAACAAGATTTAAAACTAAACAACAAAAAATAATTAAAGTATGGTCTGATGAACCCTTGCGTGATTTGAATTTGGTTACAGTTTAATTCTTAATCGTTACGTTACGTATAACTTTCTCGGAGGACTCAGTTCTCTGTCGGAGAATATTATCTACGTCCCGACAGTGGAAACCCGGTAAACTCTAGATATCCGGTTGAGGATAAAAGTTACAATATTCGTCGGAATAATTAAGACAATAGAAATTCGCTTAACGAACAAATCCAAACTCCCATAAAATTTCTTAGTTATTAAGGGTTAGTATAATCGAAATTGACTCACCAATTTTCCTGCAGCGAGTTTGGGTACACACACTCACTTATTTTTATTAGTCGGCCCGGTAAAAGAATTTAAATTGTGATTTATCTCTTGGATAATATTCACTGCTTGTATTATTACAAAAGAAAAAATTATTAACACGTTTTCGCGGCCCGGTAATCGATTATTTAAATTTATTACTTTAAATTAATTTATTGAAAATTAGCACTTAGCTCACTTTCCAAAATAACACCTATAAACACCTAACGCGTTTGATTCGATTGGCATCAAGCCCATGGAACGCTCCAAATCGAATTCCCCCCATGTTCTCAACACGGAGGATTCGATAGGCATCTAGCCTCTGGAGACGTCCAAATCGAATTCCCCGATTGTTCGTTTTTTTGGTCTCCAGCAAAAGCATGAGACTACCCTTTCTCCCTCATTCTGCTCACTTGTCTCGTTACTATTGGCTAGCAGCCCTGCTACCGGCACTCCTTGGGTACGCTTCGCGAGCTGAGACAGCAAAATTTGGCTTACACATCGCGGCTAGCTCCTACGTGACTTTTTTTTGTTTTTTCAGAACTGCAACTTTTTAGTTGCAAATTCTTTAGTTTAAATTATTTAAATTATTTGGTTTCGTATTATACTTTGTTTTACAAACACATTCTTAAGAAATAACTTTTCGCTGACAATGTATCCTGCTATTACGCAAAGGTTACTTAGTTTCTTTTAAATTAATGATACGGGGGAGCTCCGATATGTTATTTAACTTTTTATGACTTATTGTATCTTTTTCCCTCATATCAACCCGGGGCGGGGAAGGGGGGTTCCTTTGGGATTATTACAATGGCATTTCAGCTTCAGGAGGTGCTTTTTCACTCTCCGATGCGACTGGTGATAAATGTTTACGGGGAACAGGCTGCCGCTTTTGATTTTTTTGTGGAGCGGGTATTTTTACACCCGATATCTTCGTCTGTCTACATTTTCGCTTTGGTGGTAGGGAAATCTCATCAGTTTCAGCAGAAGTAGATGGTTTAGGATTGTGTTTATCAAAATTTTCTTCAATATCGCTCATTTTAAACCGTTAAACCGCTTTCTGTAAGTAAATATTTATTTTGTTTTATCCTACCCATGTATATATTATACTTGTAATTTTATTTACTTAAACAGTTACAACACGCTCTTTTTTTATTATTATCCAAATATTTATTATGTTTACGAACAATTGTGAGAAAATATTTAAATATAATATGCAATAAAAGTAATAGAAATATCCTCCAGAAAGGTTCGAGTGTTAGTATTAGCATATGGTGTATTTGACCAAAAAAAAAGTCTGTAAATGTCAGTACTGTTAGTGATTGTGAGTAAACATGCATTACGCTTAAACTGCCGGGGTAAAACGTACCGCATCTGGAGATTGATTGTTATTTCAACTTTAAACCGAAATTAAAAAAAATAACTAGAAAAATAAATACGAGAACAATTTTTATGTGTTAATTAATCTTAATAAAAGCGTAATAACACTTAAATTTAATGACAATATAACTGTAATACACATTATTATTTATTTTATAAGATATTCGTATTTTGCTTTTAAAAGTATTTAAATTTCCATTGAAAGGTAAATTTTAACGTGACCGTTTTAAAATATAATATTTTTCTTTCATATATAAGCATAACTTGTGGTTCGTAAACATCTGTAAACGATAATAAAAAATAATATTCAATAAATTTACCTTCAAATACATATGTATGTGATCGTCAAATTCACTTTTCTACGTTGTGTTTAATAGCAATATAATTTTTACTTTCAATGTAATGAGTATTAAGTTTTATCTGTTGACTGGTTTATAATCTAATGTTTTTGTCGACAGGGAAAGTCAGGTAAAAAGTTATCGCTGGCGCTGATTCACGTATAAGTTTGCGATTATAATATGAAAACGATTTAAATTTTGCCCTAAACATTATAAATTTTAAAATCAAATTTAAAATTATCTGCTAATTAAGGAAGTAAATTTGTTTAAACAATAAATTTATATTATTTCGTTTATGTTATCGAATATCTACGTAACAGGGTCGAAGAATATAATGACTTCGCATTTATTTAAACAATAAATGTATAAACAATGAAATTTTTAAAAAATTCTCAAATTTTTTCCACAACCGACCTTGACACTACCCCTCAAAGGTCACGGCACCACTGTAATGATACGAACCCCTCCTCATATAAATAAATATATAAGAAAAGGCGCGATCACTTGACCAGGTTCTAGGGCAGGTAGATCATCGGCTGCAAAAAAGAAAATAAGAAGAGTTAATTTATATCTTATGTTTATTCATTAAATATATGAATATATGATTGCTCAAATTACTACAAATAGTAAACATTCTATCTGCATCGGTTATAGATGTATATATGTGTGTGTGTATGAACATCATCGTAATGATGAACAATAAGGGTGAATACTCTGCACTCACATGGCGCATTCATGAGTTATTCAATATAATATGAGTGGCCCGATACCATGACAGACTGTTACTATAATCTACATTAGGTCGTGAATCTAATGTAGCAGACCATCGTCTGATCTAATGCAATATTTTCAATATTTTACGCAATCACATAGTCTATGTGATTTATATTAATATTTATGATAGTTTAAATACTATTCTATCAAGAAAACACGTGCTTGCTTGAATTATTAAATAAATGAATTCAAGAATAATAATAATACAAAAGTATAAATTAAGTGAGAAAAACTCACCAATATATTTGTTGATAATCCAATTCAATTCCACTTGCACACTTTTAATATAAAACAATAAAGCACACGCTGCTTCGAGGTTGTATCTCGACTGACTAATGATGAGTGTGTGAGTTATTAGGATAGGCAGAAAACAATATTTGGTAGAAATAAATTGATTAAAACTTAAGATAGCGTAGTGGTCCCTTACATTTTGCAGGTTAGAATCACGTTCAGATACATGTTGTATCGATTTTCGATCAATATTTTCAATATTATTAGTGCTTCTTGATTCAAAGGCTAGACGCAATATTCTCTTTCCTCTTGAAGTCATTTTTTACTTATTATTTAAATCATCTTTACAATAGAATAAAAGTCGATACACACATCGACATTACACTGAAAATAGTCAACTGTCGAGTGGATGAAGGTGGCATGTTACAAAGCGAGGAACACTATCTTGTGGAATAAGGGGTTATGAGCACATGACACCTACATCCACAATACATAGAAGAGTGTGATGTTACATATCGCCTTCATCTTTGTCACATCGGCGATTTTTAGCTGTTTAGAAGTTATATTACCTTGGCACATGACACTTGTACACAAAACACCTTCATCTGTTTACTTTCGGTTACAGTTTACCTTCGGTCTCTGAAGAAGATAACTTGGTTATCGAAACGCGCGTCAGACATATAAAAGTGTGTGTTGATGTAGTGGTAGTGTAAACGGTTTTGTTTGCAAGTCTAAATTTGATTTATTACAACTATCTTTTAACTCTATGAAACTATTTCTAAACTTATCTAATTCATTAAACTTACGGTCGGTAACACTCTTGTCATTTTTTCTCTCAGTATTGTCTTTTTGTAGGTTTCTATAATAGACTCTCACTTCTTCTAATAAATATTTAAACTCCCTATGTATATTCATTCCATTACCATTACCATATTATTAGTACCTACTATACATATTTTAGTAATTATACCTAAAAAAAAATCCGTGGTTGTCTGCCTCTAAACTAATTCTTGGCTCGCTTTTATTTGGTTCGCCACACGTTTTTCTAACCTCTTCTCGCAAAACTTATAGATATGGATTATTATAATAACTGCAGCCAATACCATAAAACATCCCTCAAAAATATCTTTCTTAGAAAATTGACTCGTCTGGCCACCACTACTGCCTGCTTGCGCAATTATTACTTCTTCCTTTCATTGTCCTTGTCCCATTTTGTTAAAATTTTATACCATGTTACTCTTATTCTTTATATGGAAAATAAAATATGGACTGACAGGATCGCAATGTGATAACGCACGGTTCTTTTAAATAAAATGCTATTAACTCGTTCACGTCTATATTGAATTTATCCTACATTTTGTTATAAACTATTTATATAATTATATAAATATTACTTAATAATAACATATAAACCTAATTTTACTAAATCTAAAACTATGTGCTTACTATACTAATAACAATAACCTACTTAATTACCAAAACTATATACAGGGTACTTAACTAGGATGCATCCTTAAATTACAATATCTCCACGCTATATTTCCATTTGGGTTCATGAAAAATTTTGTGGAAATAACAAATCCTGAACTTGCAGAGCATTCAATATACTGATGATTTTTTGTATACCTCATTAATCTATAGATTGATATAGCAAACTTTTCTCTTTTTGGTCCTTTGGGGGCTGATTTAAAAAGTTGCTTAAAATGGTCCGAAAAGTTAAGAATCATGTCTTGTTCTACAGGAACTACCTTAAATTTTTTCGAAGTTTGTTCAACTAATTTTATCCATTCTGACGGTAGATATATTCTTTCCTTCTTCCTTTTATTTTTTTCTATGAGTCCAAATGACCTATCACACGGTAAAAACCTGTGTCCAGGTTCGGGGTACTGGTGATGTATTTTACGAATATTTTCGTTTGTATTTACCAAAGTAAACATATATTTCACTAGCGTTTGATTTTTGTTTTGTGCAAAGGCATTGTCCAAAAAAATGTATAACGTCTTTACTGAACCAGGCAAATATGTGTGTATATAATGATGAGGAAAGGATATGACCTCAATACTTCCTTTCTTAGCGGTCTGCTCATTGTACATGTAGAAAGTTGACGTCCCAAATGTTCCCGAATAAATACAAAAATTATATTCCCAAAGTTGCCTCTTGTGAATACATCTCCAGCTGGTACATGGGGTAAAGTTAAATTCTGCTGGAAATCGATAGACTCGTATTCTTTACTTAGTATGGAGATCCTTTTCAGTTAGACGTGCTTTTTTCTCTTCAGGATCTATCTCGGCGAGTACAAGATTTTGTAACCTGTCGCAAGATTGACATGTGTCAGACCTAGGAGTTCCGAAACTAATATTATGGTTTAATACGAAACTGCAATAATAGAAGTCGTAGGTTACTTCTGGATGGGCTTCTTCCCCCCTTTCTAATGCCTGAAAAATTTCATTTTCATACTTCTCCAAATACAGTTTATGCATCTTCGAAATATTTAAGTCTGCAGGCAGAAAAAACTTGGAATTATGTTTTTCCCGGCTATAATGGGAACTCCTCTTTGGGAAGCTGTTTATATGATTCTTGATGTTCAATAATATTTCCTCTGGCATCTTGTTAGGTCGATTCGTGTGTTTTCCTCTCAAATCAGGTGGCGCGGATATCCCAGTTTTCAGTGATGCAGCAAGACGATCAACCCGATGTTTGGTCACGCCATGAATACCATAAAACGCTTTTTTACAGACTTCATGTTCAGTAAGCCCAAAACGGATCTGTAACAAAACACTATATTGTTAGTAATAGTATATTGTAACAGATTCGTAACATAGTAGTATATTAAATGTTGATTAAAATAAATAAACATCTACTAAGACATACCCTGTATGAAAACGAAACTCCTTTTGGATTTCTTTGCCCTGATACTGGCCTTCTTTGCACTGGTCTTGAAGAAATCAGTCCACCCAAATATAAGTCCTGCTTCTCTTTATTTCTTAATTGGTTAAAAGAGGAGAGAATAGACATTCTTTGTGTTTCATCAATTTTGTCAAAGCATTTAAGTCGGCAAGTGCATCGTGTTTCCACTGTTCTTTTTGGTACAATCTTTTTAACTGAATTAAGATGCTCCTCTCCACAGGCTTTTAACGATTTCCTTAAATTTCTTTGCCACCCACTTTCGTTTCTCACGCGTTTTCTACCTTTCTTCTCTGTTAATGTTGTTCGATCCAAACGTCTGCGAACACGCTCTTTTTTGGTTTTAAGTTCCCTATGTATGTAATGAAGAGGGAAGTTTAAATCATATTTTTTTGCTTGCAAGAAAACAGAAATTCATACGGTTGTTCTTTGGAACAATCTTTTAAAAAATAACGCCAAAGCACCATGGAATCTGCAAAACCTACTTTCTATTAACTCTTGGAAAATATATGATGCGATTATAATGTTTTTAAAAGAAGCCAATTTATATCTATGATCTTATGATGCAGATTAGATTTATGTTAAGGTTGGTTCTATTCTGAAATTTGTTACCTATGTGCTCTTTCTTATTTGTTTTACCTTTTAACTGTGGCCTACTTTTGTGTGTGAAGACGAAAATGCCTTGACGGGTCCCTAGGCGAGAAACGTGTGACCTTGTTTTTCTCCTTTTGTGTTAGCTATTAAATATATATTAATATGAATCCTGACGTGACTGGCTGTATGACCAAAGGTCTATGCCAAAACAAAAAATGAACAATTTGTGTATTTAAACCTTAGGGCTTGGCTCCTGTTTTCAGGTAAAATCATTTAATGTAACTATTAAATACAAAATGTATTCTATTGCATCATTCTTTTGTTGTAAATTTATCTATTTTCAAAGCTTATTCAGTGAAACACGTGTTTTAACATAAAATATATAACTGAGTCTAGAATTACGTTTCCACGATGGAAATAAGTGTTTTTAAAAACAAAATAATTTATTTAACAACGGAGTTTTCCATCATCTGGTATACAATCTTGTATAATAATAATAATTCCTTACAATTTATAACTATTTATATTAATATCTTATCTTAATGATCCAAAAACTAAAACTATTAAATTATATTTTAATGTTTAAATATATAAAACCAAACAAAAAAAACTAAAATAAAAGTATTAACAAAAAATAAAATGGAATTCTTCCTATACTGTAACTCTTCCCTCCCTAGGAACGGAAAATACGGGATGTATTTTTCGTTTTCTTCACGAAACTTTCTTCTTTCTTCATTCTTCTTTCTTCTTTAGAATTGAAAAATATTGCATTAATTGAAAGATTTTTAAAAAATAATTAAGTTTCTTTCTTCCTTCTTGATATTAAAATTTGAAAATTATTAAATTATTTAAATTATTAAATGATTTTAAAATTGTTAAGTTTCTTCCTTCTTCCTCTTCTTCTTCTCGGTTGGAAGTGCCAAATAAGGATGGGTAGTGGTCTTTAAGGATGGGAATAAATGGAAATAATCTGTGTGAAAAGTTATTTAAGTGGAGGAAATATCCTTAAATTGAGGAATTCTGTCTATAAATATTTAATCTTACTTTATTTTTACTTATTTATTGAGTTAAAAAGCGAATCCAAATTTTGGAAATAGAGTCATTCAATACTAACTAAACTAATTCGATTATTAAGAAGGTAAAATATATTGAATTAAATTTTCGTATTATTTTGAAATGCTTTCAACATAATAATGACAATGAATTTAAATTAATTTTTATGGTCGTCGATTGATTAATTAAGTTTTCTGGATTTGCGTACGATGCTTTTATTATTCAGTGTGTAAAAGCCAAATGGAATAAATTCATTATTTCGGTTACTGTACATATTTATAAAAAATCCCAAAACACGTTAAATTTAAATTATAACTTGACATTCTTTAACGTGAAAATGCAACCCCTACCTTCAACCCCCTTAGAATGACAGGTACAACCTCCAATTTTTTAAATGGGAAGTATAGGCTTGTGATATATCATTTGAAAGGTCTCTTCATTCTCTATTCAAAAATGTTATTTTTTTTAAATTTAATGCAAAAATTAACATAAAAAAATATCATGTTGTTACCGAAATTCGCTACAATACAATCAAAAACTAAAATGTAATGCAAAACGTAATAAAATGTAGAACACGAAAAAGAACTATGAATGTTAATGAAGTAGATGTTCAAAATGTTCTCCGCGAACGTCTTGGCAACATCCTAATCTCAAGTAAAACTGTCTTCTAACATTATTTAACATATCAGGCGTGATCGACCTAATCGTAAGCGTTATTCGTTCTTTTAAGTCATTTAAATCAGAAGGTTTAGTTTTGTATTGTATCGAGGTACTGCCGGACAGTAATGTGGTAATGTGGTGGTGCTCCATCCTGCTGAAACCATATCGTATTCGCTGGAACTTGAGGGTTACCTGGATCAGGATATAAATTTGTCAACGTTGGAATGACATCATTTTGAAGTAGGGCCAAATAATTGTTGCCATTCATGTTGCCCTCAATAAAAAAGGGACCAATGATATTGTTCCCTAGCGGACCGAATTTCGGTAACATGATTTTAATTTTTTTATGTTAATTTTTGCATCAAATTTAAAAATAATAACATTTTTGAATAGAGAGTGAAGAGACCTTTCAAATGCTTTATCACAAACCTATACTTCCCATTTAAAAAATTGGGGGTTGTACCTGTCATTCTAAGGGGGTTGAAGGTAGGGGTTGTATTTTTACGTTAAAGAATGTCAAGTTATAATTTAAATTTGACGTGTTTCGGGATTTTTTATAAATATGTACAGTAACCGAAATAATGAATTTATTCCATTTGGCTTTTACACACGGTATGTACCTTTGTCGGTTTCTAACAATATCCCACTGTCTTTTACAATTTTTGTTTGTTTAAAATTGGGCATCTTTTTGTCCCATACTTTTGTACCTACATACGCTAATTGTTGGTCTGAATAATCCAGAGGAGCTGATCTACTTTGATGTGCATTATCGGTTATTTTTTGTTTTGTTTACTCATTTCTTTTACGAATTTTGTCGTAAATTAACTTAGTGGCTTGTTTATGATTTTGGATATAATTTGAAACTATAAAATGATCATTTAGATCGAAGGGATCGGGGTTATTAATATGGCCTTTTATTACTTCGAATGGGGTGAACTTAGTTACAGAATGGATTGAGTTGTTATAAACTAAAATTGCATATTTCATTAACTGGATAATATTTAAATTTTTATTCTCTCAAACATCAAACATCTGAGATGTTCAATAATTGTGGAGTGGAACCTTTCAACTGGAGAGTTTGAATTACTATTTTTAGCAGTAGTGTAGTGAAGTCCGATTTTATGAAGTTTACAGGTTTTCTAAATCATATTTTTTGAATTCGGTACCACAATCGGCGGTAATTTTATAGGGTAATCCACGGTGGGTAATGATACTTAGAAGATTATCTATTACTGCTGTGCCATTAACGCTTGATATTGTATAAGATTGTCCATATCTGGAAAAAGAGTCAATTATGGTTAAATAGGGTTGATTTGAAAATCGGAAAACATCTATATGTATGTGTTCGAATGGTTTTGATGAAGTTGGGGTAAGATTGAATTTAATGACTGGGGGATTTCTATCATACTTATTTCGAAGACAGACTTCACAAATATTTATAAATTTTTCTATATCTTCTGAGGCCAATAATATCTAGAACTGACTGATATTTTAACCTCATTTATTCCTCTGTAACCTTTATTATAAATGTTTTATGAATTGATATATACTCTGTTCTAAATCTCTTTGGGGTACTAAAACAAATAAACGTGTATTCTCAAAAACTTTTTCATTTTTTATTTTAATTTCGTTTGTTTTTCCACATGTTATTATTATTTGATTTTTATAAGAATTTAAAGGTTTTTCTGTAATAGGAATATTCATTATGGGGTTTTCCACAGATGTGTGTACCGTTTCAAAATGTGAATTATTATCTAAAACATTATTTGAATCATTTAAATCATCTAAATCATATAAGTCATTTAAATCAGATAATGTTTCAATATTTTCATCTAACTCTGGTAAATTTGTTAAATTATCAATTTCTTTTTGAATTATCTTATCAATGTCTCCTAAATTTACATCTAAAGATTCAGTTTCCAATTCATTTAGATCGTTATCGAATTGTATTCGTGACAAAGAATCTGCAGCTAAATTAGATTTACCTTTTAAATATTTTATTTTGTAATCGTATTCTTCTAATTTTAAACGCCATCTTACAAGACGTGAGTTAGGTTTCTTTAAAGAAAATAACCATTGCAAGGGTTTATAATCAGTAAAAATTGTTAATTCATGACCAAATAAATAGGGTCTAAAATATTTACAACTCCAAACAATAACTAAGAGTTCTTTTTCAATATTTGAATAATTAATTTCTGCACTATTTAAAGTTCTGAAAGCATAATATGAAATAGGGTGTCCATCTTGAGATAAGACGGCACCGATAGCAAAATTTGAAGCGTCTGTGGTTAATTCAAAAGGTTTATTAAAATCAGGGTAAGCTAATACAGGCTCAGAAGTTAACAAACTTTTACAGATATTAAAACAATTAATAAATTAAGTGAAGAAAGGAAAAACCAATGTCAATGTCACAGTATTTATTACTTAATAGTATAAAAGTTGAAAATGTAAGGCAACTAGTTTCGGCCTACAATACGGCCATCATCAGGCTACAAAGAAAAACACATTACAAACTAATATAAAGGTTAATAACAATTCCTTACCTATAATATGAAAGTTACAAATAAAAGGTTAGCATGCTCCTTGAAGATTGCAAGACAGCAGTAAAGTTTGACAATGAAAATGTAGCAAAGTTATGCATATATACTTAAATTAATGGTTAAAGACCAAGCAAGAGCTATGGTACTATGTTGTAAGAAACGAAAAAATAAGGACAAGAAAATAAAACAATATTTGGACATTGAAAACCGGGAATTATAAGGACGAGAGTAGATATACTATGAGAGTTCTAACACAGTCAAGGAGTGGGGGTACCTCCGTATATACAGCATAGGAGTTCTGGAACGGTTCTGAACTGTCGGACTGTGGTTCTGAATTGTGGACCAGTTGTTTATTTGGAATAGTTGTGTTAAATTATAATGATTAAATAATTGAGCGACTGGAACGAATTTTATTGGAATTATTAAAAAAGTGTACGAGTTTGTGTTGTATTGCGGGTTCCCTGCTGGTTTGAAAAAAAGTTGGCCGTTGGTGGGACTCGAACCTACGTGCCGTCGGATGAAATTTATAATTTAAGCGCCCTTACCCACTGGGCTGTTAACGAAGGATTATATATGTTAAGAATGGGTATTTAAACTCGCGTCGCGTATTTTGATCGTTTTCATCGAATTTGGTCTGTGATAGATATCTTGTAATCTAATCATATACAGGGTATGTCGGGATACTAAACAACTTAAAATTTTTGTATTTAAAATATCAATTTGATGATATGGTACGGGTTAGATACGGGATATATACAGGGTTTGTCGCGAATTAGATCGTCGAAATATCGAATTATGATCATTCTTAATACGCAAAAATGGCAAAAATGTCGGTACGGGGGTATGGTCGTTAATTAAAAATGTCAATTCGATCATTCGTATATTATGATGTGGGTACAGGGTATTCGCGAAGATCGTTCGTAAGAGGTACGGGAGATGTCAATTTTTCATACGGGATATACAGGGTTTGTCGCGAATTAGATCATCGAAATATCGGATTATGATCATTCTTAATACGGAAACGGTTACGGGGCAAATAAAAATGTTTATATACGTGGGGGGTATGACGGTTCTCCATTTTCTGATCGAACAGTTATTCTCTCTTAATACGGGAATGAATTAGGATGTAAAAAGAAAAATTTGGTCATCTTATGTACGTCAAGTATAAAAGTATGTCATAAAGCTAAAAAAATACCATATTTACATATATCGTTAAACAATGATAAGGGTACGATGCTAAGACGTCATCACACATGTTTTACAAGGGTCATCGACAATAATGTTAGTTACAGATCGGAATTAGACCGTCCAAATATCGGATGACCGTAGCAGATGTGTCTTGTTTTATTTGTTATCTGTTTATATACAAGAGGATGGTACAAATAAAGGTATCTGATCGTACAGTTTTCATCGAATTTGGTCTGTGATAGATATTTTGTAATCTAATCATATACAGGGTATTTCGGGATACTAAACAACTTAGAATTTTTGTATTTAAAATATCAATTTGATGATATGGTACGGGTTAGATACGGGATATATACAGGGTTTGTCGCGAATTAGATCGTCGAATTATGATCATTCTTAATACGTAAACGGTTAGGAGGTATGTGGCAAAAATGTCGGTGTCGGCCGTGAATTAAAAATGTCAATTCGATCATTCGTAAGACGTATATTATGATGTGGGTAAAAGATAATTTCGAGTGTACAGGGTATATCGCGAAGATCTTTCGTAAGAGGTACGGGGGATGTCAATTTTTCATATGTCTGCATATACAGGGTTTGTCGCGAATTATATCGTCGAAATATCGGATTATAATCATTCTTAACACGGAAACGGTTACGTGACAAATAAAAAATGTCGTTACATTAACGGGGGTATAGTCGTGAATTTTATATTAAAAATGTCAATTCGATCATTCGTATATGGTGCGGTGGTCATTTCGAGTGTACAGGGTATGGGCTGCGTGGCGGCCGCTGGTGGGATTTGAACCTACGGACCGTCGGTAGAATTTTTATAATTTAAGCGCCCTTACAAGTTAAGAATAGGTATTTAAACTCGCGTCGCGTGGGTGTGCATTGTAAACATTTGATCGATGGTCGCGTCGCTTGCGAATATCGTACGGGGCGTGGGCTAATTTTCGTCGTGTCGCAAAAAATCTCGTTACATACAGGGTCGGTAAAAATGTTGATCGTAAGACGTGGTCATTTCGAGTTCGTCAAAAATTGACCGCTATAAGTACGCTCGCTTGCGTGGGCTAATTTTAGTCGTGTCACAAAAAATATCGTTACATACAGGGTCGCAAAAAATGTTAATTTGATCGAACATGTGGTTTGTAAAAATGGCATGAGGTAGCGGATCGTTGCTAATTAGTTGTTTATATACGGGACGGTTATCCATTTTCTGATCGAATAGTAATTCTCTCTCTCTTTATAATCTATACGGGAATGTAAAATTACGACACTACATTGATTGTCAAAAGGGTACGATGCTAAGACGTCATCACACATGTTTTACAAGGGTCATCGACAATAATGTTAGTTACAGATCGGAAATTAGACCGTCCGACGGATGACCGTCGCAGATGTGTCTTGTTTTATTTGTTATCTGTTTGTATACAGGAGGATGGTACAAATAGAGGTATCTGATCGTACAGTTTTCATCGAATTTGGTCTGTGATAGATATCTTGTAATCTAATCATATACAGGGTATGTCGGGATACTAAACAACTTAGAATTTTTGTATTTAAAATATCAATTTGATGATATGGTACGGGTTAGATACGGGATATATATATACAGGGTTTGTCGCGAATTAGATCGTCGAATTATGATCATTCTTAATACGGAAACGGTTAGGAGGTATGTGGCAAAAATGTCGGTGTCGGCCGTAAATTAAAAATGTCAATTCGATCATTCGTAAGACGTATATTATGATGTGGGTAAAAGATAATTTCGAGTGTACAGGGTATATCGCGAAGATCATTCGTAAGAGGTACGGGGGCTGTCAATTTTTCATATGTCTGCATATACAGGGTTTGTCGCGAATTATATCGTCGATATATCGGATTATAATCATTCTTAACACGGAAACGGTTACGTGACAAATAAAAAATGTCGTTACATTAACGGGGGTATAGTCGTGAATTTTATATTAAAAATGTCAAAAAATGGCAAAAATAAAGCTATCCAAATTTTGATCGAACAGTTTTCATCAAATTCGGTCTGTTAGATACCTATGTACAAAATCTAATCATTTACAGGGTATGTCGGGATACCAAACAAATAAGAATTTTTGTATTAAAAATATTAATTTGATGATATGGTACGGGTCAAGAAATGTCTGCATATACATCATAAGAACGAACACCATCGAGAAGCAGGTATGCCTCCTCGACCGCATACCAACCCTTCGATGCTATTTTTAGCCTAGGTCTTAGGTCGCGGATAACAACACAACGGGCTCCCAAAAAAAGGACAAATTAGGAAGATAAGAAACGAAAAGTTTCTTCGCTAGTTATTCGACCGTGTAACATAAATTTCTTTTAAATTTTTATAACGCTACTACAATATATTTAAACTGGAACTTCGAACTGTAGCGCAGCAACTGTATCTATATGCATATAATATACAGATTACGTCGTGAATTAGGATGTAAAAAAGAAAAATTTGGTTATGTTGTGTACGTCAGGCATAAAAGTATGTCATATAGTTACAAAAAACACATTGCTATGCTTTCCATATCGTTAACTAATAAATTATACATTAGGTGTAAATTGTTACAATCCAGACAACAGTGACTACTGTTTTCATAAACCATTGTTTTGTAAAAAAAATGGTCTATATGTATCTGAACCGATTACCTATATTAATGTTTTAAATAATTCTTCTATAAATTATTACGATCCAGATGATAATCACTACATTTATCGTTAAGTACCATTGTTAAAAAATGGCCTATATATATCTAAACTATGACACTAAATACACCATAATAAAAATATTTCTTCCATAAATTCTACGTGTGGTATCATTTTTATCATGATCCTTGTTTATATATATGAGGGATAAAGGTTTAGTTCTCATGCATCCAAATATCGAGCAGTTTTCGTCGTAATTCGGTCCTTCTCGCTGTATGTCGGGCAACCAAACAACTTAGAAATTTTATATTAAAAACGTTAATTTGATCATTTGTAAGGCGTATAATGGTGATATGTGTACAGAGTATTTCAAAAATGTCGATCATTTCGAGTGTTTTAACAAATGTTGGCATGTGAATAAGGTAGCCTGTGGTATGAGATAATAATCATATTTTTTCTTCCGGGGTTTAAATAAGGCTTTTATTTTCTTTGAGTTAGCTATATACGATCTAACGACTTTCTGCTGAGATTAATATTCGACATCATAAATATTTTTAAAACTGGAAATCTTGACAACCGTTGAAAATATTTGATATCTGAAACATATATTTGCTTATATTAAATAGTTATCATAAATAAAACCGGAAACTTTGATGGTCATTTAAAAGATAACGACACCATTTTTATTGCAAGGACAAATCGTAATGAACTTTAAAAGCTTTAACTATTACATAAAAGATGGCGTTATTTATTTATGTTTTGGAATAAATATGGTAGATTGAATCATCTTTAAAACTTCTGCACACCGCTATCAACAACACGCCCTACAACAGCGAGAAAATGAAAGTCGATACTGTTTTTGAAATGACATGTGTAAAATTGACATCTATTTTTGTTTTGATTTTTAAAATTTAGTACTTTTGTAGCTTCTTTTATCTAATTTTTAATATTTCTTCGGGGATTATTAAATCTGTTATAAACTGCTTAACACAAATTTATAGAATAAAGTGCCTTTAACAGAATTAAATTGGTAATACCTTTGAGACTTCCTCCCAACGCAAAATGTCAAATTAAAGAATCAATTAGAAAATATTTGCTTGTCTGAGAAGAAAAACAGGAAGAAGTAGCAGCCTACGTAAGTGAGTAGTGTTCGTATTAACTGGATAGGATCAGTAGAAGTAGAAGTAGTAGTAGTAGTAGAATACACACTAGCTTTTGATTACGTCTATAGACAATTATCACCAGTCATGTAACCATTGAGACGTATTCAACCCACAACGCTATAACCGCCACCAACACCATGCTCTACCACAGAACAGAAGAACAATGAAGTAGATAGTATTTTAATAAATTATTTATTTAGTGGCATTTATTTTTGTTTCAATTTTAAAAATTATCTTAAAAATTATAAAGCGGAAATTTACATTTACAAACAATATGAAAATCAATGAATACACAATGTGTTTTAATAATAATAAATAATCCATATTTTCTCAACCATTATTTTTTAAATAATTATTACAATGGTAATATACCATTACAAAACAAATTACGGAGACGTACAATACGGTCCAGAGATGACGTGGCAGGGGTTTGTATCTTGGACTATATTTCAAGTTTTTCATGATGTACCGCCAAATTTGTGAACGTCAATAATTTCTGGAAAAAACACCAAAGGTGAGACGACATTTCTTGTACAGAAATTTCGCGTTTTGATGACCATGAACGTTAAAATAGTCTCCAGCATACAATAACTTCCTCTTAAATATTTTATTTATTTTAGAATAATCTACATCTCTTTTAACGCCATACACATTTCTTTCCAAGTAGAATGCCAAACAATACATGAAATAATTTCAATAAGGTGCAGTCAATAATGAAACTGAAATAGTAGAAAATTGTTTCCACCTGCACCCAAGGTAATGAAACTTAACAGTTTCTATACCAAGCTTGACCGTTTTCTATGAAAAAACAACTACTTCCTGGGCTATATGCCCCAACGGACATTGAATTACTTTCCAATAGAAAACGTGATGGCGACCGACTTCGTCGATACTTCGTCAAGCTTGGTATAGAAACTGTTAAGTTTCTTTACCGTGGGTGCAGGTGGAAACAATTTTCTACTATGTCAGCTTTAAAGCCAGTTTATATGGTGTGTTCTTTGGTAATTAATAGTCCAGATAATATAAAAATTGGCATATTTAAAAAATTTAATATACCTATTCATGCATATACTAGCGTACATATTAGCAGTCCATGATTTCATTGTAGAACAGTACTGGACGAGAAGGAGGATTTTATGATAATCAGACTTAAACAAGCCGAACATTGTTTTAATAAACCTTTCTATATTGGGATGGTCATTCTAGATTTGGCTTAAACTGTAATGTACGACTTCCACTATGATTTGATTGTGGGTAGACAGATGTATACTACTTGCATACAGATACTGACAGCTTTATATTATATGAAATAAAGTTTGAAGATGTATATAAAAAAGTTATCGATAAAGAAATTTAACACTTCAGACTATGCTCCAAATAACGTGTACGGTATTCCTCACGTAAATTAAAATATTTTAGGACTAAGGAGGGATGAAGCCAATAAGAAAATAATAACACATTTTGTTGGGTTACGGTCTAACACGCGAATATTTATGTATTAGTATAATATGTGTAAATTAAATACCACAGCAATAAACAAATTTGTAATTGAGTAGTCCACTTGCAAAGTGTGCTAAGTTATCAATACTTTTGCAAAAATCTCTTTGTTCAATTTTAATTTTCAAATAAAATTATAACCATTTAACTGACATTTTATTTTTTGATCATAAAATAAAACAAAATAACTATAATTAAATATATGACAAGCAACATATATATTTATTACTTAATTTTAGAAAAAAATATTTTAATTGATTTTCTTAAAGAAATGGTTGAACAGTATAGCGCACTTTGCAAGTGGACTACTCAATTGATGTACATTTACCCCAAATTTTGATGCTTAAAATATTTAAAAATAATGCTCATGTAGGATGTAATCTATAACAATGCCGAACGTAGCACAAAAAAGCTTGATTTAATATCAGTTACAAAAAAAAATGTTACATAAATTCACAAGAACGTGACTATTAATTGGTCCTATCAGGAGATTGATCTTTTTTTAATGTTCAAATTTAGAAAAAAAAATATTGATTCATCTATATTATACCTAAAAGTATGATTATATCATTTTAACTTTTAATAAGTTCAGGTCTCTTTTAAAAGAAAATAATCTTAATATTTTTCTACATGTTCAAAAACATTCAGACGTAGTATACGCCAGAGAAGATATTTTTAATTTATATCGTCATAAGTATTACAGGTGTCAAAATGGCTATGATAAAGTAGGTAATATTTCAATTGAAAAGTAGCTACGATTACCCACAACGATTTACTTCCTCCTAAACAACCAGTCATACCTTTTTACGAACAGGGTCCGTATAGATTTATTAATCATCATCGCGAAGATTGGATTAGATAGAAAACGTGGATATTATGTTCAACTACTAATCATAAAGTTGTAACAATATTGTATACAAGTCTCCTCATGATAGTGCTTATAACAGTAATGCTGCTGCTTAAATCAAATCACATGATTCAAGGGGTAGTGTAGGAAATTAAAGAGTTGGATAGAATTTTGGAAAACTATGATATGGTTGCAAAATCTGAAAATGTATACCTATTTTATATGAATGACGAATGATTATTTCCTAGCGCAGACGACGAGTTACAACCTGTTTCTTAACAAGAATAAACTTGTGTTGTTTGGGTTGTGAAGACTATTATTTCAGTTGAAAGACCCTGTTTTGTTATTGTTTACTTTCAAACCGACAAACTTATATTTCGAGTACAGCCGTTTCCACTTTATTTGACAATGCTGACGTACAAAGTGTAACACTATAACTTAATGGTGAATATTGGTCCAATAAAAGAATGCAATTGGATTTTTGTAAAACACTAAAATGAAGCACACTTGTAATGTTAATTTTAGCAGTTGTACTAGAGACCGTATCGGAGACACTCTTTTCGGTAATATATTATATATGCAATCATTATTATTTCGAGCTCGAAATAATCGCATTGTTTTTCTCCTACATGTAATCATGGGATAATCGTCGAAAATGTTGAAAATATGTTTGAGAGGTATGACCATATGATTGGAATTGTAAACGCCGTACATGTCATGACTTGTTATAACTAAGAATCAATCGTGTTTTGGGATTCAAAATTTTTCGCAATTGTCGTTACATTATACGGGGTTGTCTGCAGGTCGCGACCGTCTAAGAATACTCGTAGATGTCCCCGTTATATGTCTTTATATATAATCTATACATATACAGGGTATATAATATCATCGTATTTAATGAATTAGGAGAAAAAAAAGACATATAACGAAAGACATTTAACGGGGACATTGTGTAGGATTGGAAGAGAGACTGAGCGGACTGTAAGCTAAGAAGGCTATCATAAACAAATTTTGCTAGGTTCAACTAAAGGGTCCTACACATGTTTAGTCGCGGGATAAACAAATGTTGAGGATTCGAAGGACCACCCTGTAATCAGGGAATGCGGGTTTGAAATAAAGTTTGGCGAACTCAATTAAACTTAATTTAATAAATTAAAATTAACTTCTTATTAAAATTAAGCAATCAAAATGTACAGCTTGATAGCTATATACAAAAGTATTTTAAGGTTGCTAGAAACAGATATAGAATACATGGAATAAAATGACACCTTTACAATTTTTCCGAACGAGTTAACACGCGCACATGGCGGCATGAGTTGTTAAACGCGAATACAAAGTACAATATCTTGATACATATTAAATTATTAACTGAAAGTACAATAGCGCAAATGCAAATTATGTAAACATTAGATTAAAATATTAAGAAAGATTTTAACTAAGCAATTTTTCCATAGCAGTAAATAACGTTGGCAACGCCGGGTAAAAACTTCCATTTGCGGACTCGATATGAGGTTGAAAAAGTAATAAATAACTTGTTACCTGTTTAAATTCACTAATCACACTGACTTTACTTTTTTAACTGATAGAAACAATTTGAAAACGATACATAGAATATAGTAACATGGCATGAGAGCCTAATTAAATAATTTATTTAAACATAGAGACGAAACGACGTTCCAGTTCAACGGTCAAAAAGGAAGAGAGAGTTCGTAGGTCGAAGGGTTTGGTACGGTACTTGAGACGAGGGGTGAAGCGTTGCTGTTCGGATTCTTTCGAGTAAGCGGTAATTGTCGAAATTCAAATTAGACGAAATTAGCGCTCAACTAGGATTGTCTACAGTAGACAGGGGCGTTCCTAAGAAAGTTGAGAAAAACGAAAGGTGTCACATAATGTTAAAATGACTGATTTTAACAGACATCTACGAGTACTCTTAGACGGTCGCGACCTGCAGACAACCCCGTATAATGTAACGACAATTGCGAAAACATTTTGAATCCCAAAACACGATTGATTCTTGGTTATAACAAGTCATGACATGTACGGCGTTTACAATACCAATCATATGGCCATACCTCTCAAACATATTTTCAACATTTTCGACGATTATCCCATGATTACATGTAGAAGAAAAACAATGCGATTATTTCGAGCACGAAATAATAATGATTGCATATCTAATATATTACCGAAAAGAGTGTCTCCGATACGGTCTCTAGTACAACTGCTAAAATTAACATTACAAGTGTGCTTCATTTTAGTGTTTTACAAAAATCCAATTGCATTCTTTTATTGGACCAATATTCACCATTAAGTTATAGTCTTACACTTTGTACGTCAGCATTGTCAAATAAAGTGGGAACGGCTGTACTCGAAATATAAGTTTGTCGGTTTGAAAGTAAACAATAACAAAACGGGGTCTTTCAACTGAAATAATAGTCTTTACAACCCAAACAACACAAGTTTATTCTTGTTAAGAAACAGGTTGTAACTCGTCGTCGTCTACGCTAGAAAATAATCATTCGTCATTCATATAAAATAGGTATACATTTTCAGATTTTGCAACCATATCATAGTTTTCCAAAATTCTATCCAACTCTTTAATTTCCTACACTACCCCTTGAATCATGTGATTTGATTTAAGCAGCAGCAGCAGCAGCAGCATTACTGTTAAAAAGACTACCTTGAGGAGACTTGTATACAATAATGTTACAACTTTATGATTAGTAGTTGAACATAATATCCATGTTTTCTATCTAATACAATCTTCGCGATGATGATTAATAAATCTATACGGACCCTGTTCGTAAAAAGGTATGACTGGTTGTTTAGGAGGAAGTAAATCGTTGTGGGTAATCGTAGCTACTTTTCAATTAAAATATTACCTACTTTATCATAGCCATTTTGACACCTGTAATACTTATGACGATATAAATTAAAAATATCTTCTCTGGCGTATACTACGTCTGAATGTTTTCGAACATGTAGAAAAATATTAAGATTATTTTCTTTTAAAAGAGACCTGAACTTATTAAAAGTTAAAATGATATAATCATACTTTTAGGTATAATATAGATGAATCAATATTTTTTTTCTAAATTTGAACATTAAAAAAAGATCAATCTCCTGATAGGACAAATTAATAGTCACGTTCTTGTGAATTTATGTAACGTTTTTTTTTGTGACTGATATTAAATCAAGCTTTTTTGTGCTACGTTCGACATTGTTATAGATTACATCCTACATGAGCATTATTTTTAAATATTTTAAGCATCAAAATTTGGGGTAAATGTTCATCAATTACAAATTTGTTTATTGCTGTGGTATTTAATTTACACATATTATACTAATACATAAATATTCGCGTGTTAGACCGTAACCCAACAAAATGTGTTATTATTTTCTTATTGGCTTCATCCCTCCTTAGTCCTAAAATATTTTAATTTACGTGAGGAATACTGTACACGTTATTTGGAGCATAGTCTGAAGTGTTAAATTTCTTTATCGATAACTTTTTTATATACATCTTCAAACTTTATTTCATATAATATAAAGCTGTCAGTATCTGTATGCAAGTAGTATACATATGTCTACCCACAATCAAATCATAGTGAAAGTCGTACTTACAGTTTTAGCCAAATCTAGAATGACCATCCCAATATAGAAAGGTTTATTAAAACAATGTTCGGCTTGTTTAAGTCTGATTATCATAAAATCCTCCTTCTCGTCCAGTACTGTTCTACAATGAAATCATGGACTGCTAATATGTACGCTAGTATATGCATGAATAGGTATATTAAATTTTTTAAATATGCCAATTTTTATATTATCTGGACTATTAATTACCAAAGAACACACCATATAAACTGGCTTTAAAGCTGACATAGTAGAAAATTGTTTCCACCTGCACCCAAGGTAAAGAAACTTAACAGTTTCTATACCAAGCTTGACCGTTTTCTATGAAAGTATCGACGAAGTCGGTCGCCATCACGTTTTCTATTGGAAAGTAATTCAATGTCCGTTGGGGCATATAGCCCAGAAAGTAGTTGTTTTTTCATAGAAAACGGTCAAGCTTGGTATAGAAACTGTTAAGTTTCATTACCTTGGGTGCAGGTGGAAACAATTTTCTACTACTTCAGTTTCATTATTGACTGCACCTTATTGAAATTATTTCATGTATTGTTTGGCATTCTACTTGGAAAGAAATGTGTATGGCGTTAAAAGAGATGTAGATTATTCTAAAATAAATAAAATATTTAAGAGGAAGTTATTGTATGCTGAAGACTATTTTAACGTTCATGGTCATCAAAACGCGGAATTTCTGTACAAGAAATATCGTCTCACCTTTGGTGTTTTTTCCAGAAATTATTGACGTTCACAAATTTGGCGGTACATCATGAAAAACTTGAAATATAGTCCAAGATACAAACCCCTGCCACGTCATCTCTGGACCGTATTGTACGTCTCCGTAATTTGTTTTGTAATGGTATATTACCATTGTAATAATTATTTAAAAAATAATGGTTGAGAAAATATGGATTATTTATTATTATTAAAACACATTGTGTATTCATTGATTTTCATATTGTTTGTAAATGTAAATTTCCGCTTTATAATTTTAAAGATAATTTTTAAAATTGAAACAAAAATAAATGCCACTAAATAAATAATTTATTAAAATACTATCTACTTCATTGTTCTTCTGTTCTGTGGTAGAACATGGTGTTGGTGGCGGTTATAGCGTTGTTGGTTGAAGACGTCTCAATGGTTACATGACTGGTGATAATTGTCTATAGACGTAATCAAAAGCTAGTGTGTATTCTACTACTACTACTTCTACTGATCCTATCCAGTTAATACGAACACTACTCACTTACGTAGGCTGCTACTTCTTCCTGTTTTTCTTCTCAGACAAGCAAATATTTTCTAATTGATTCTTTAATTTGACATTTTGCGTTGGGAGGAAGTCTCAAAGGTATTACCAATTTAATTCTGTTAAAGGCACTTTATTCTATAAATGTGTGTTAAGCAGTTTATAACAGATTTAATAATCCCCGAAGAAATATTAAAAATTAGATAAATGAAGCTACAAACGTATTGAATTTTAAAAATCAAAACAAAAATAGATGTCAATTTTACACGTCATTGCAAAAACAGTATCGACTTTCATTTTCTTGCTGTTGTAGGGCGTGTTGTTGATAGCGGTGTGCAGAAGTTTTAAAGATGATTCAATCTACCATATTTATTCCAAAACATAAATAAATAACGCCATCTTTTATGTAATAGTTAAAGCTTTTAAAGTTCATTACGATTTGTCCTTGCAATAAAAATGGTGTCGTTATCTTTTAAATGACCATCAAAGTTTCCGGTTTTATTTATGGTAACTATTTAATATAAGCAAATATATGTTTCAGATATCAAATATTTTCAACGGTTGTCAAGATTTCCAGTTTTAAAAATATTTATGATGTCGAATATTAATCTCAGCAGAAAGTCGTTAGATCGTATATAGCTAACTCAAAGAAAATAAAAGCCTTATTTAAACCCCGGAAGAAAAAATATGATTATTATCTCATACCACAGGCTACCTTATTCACATGCCAACATTTGTTAAAACACTCGAAATGATCGACATTTTTGTCATACTCTCTACATGTACATATCACCATTATACGCCTTACAAATGATCAAATTAACGTTTTTAATATAAAATTTCTAAGTTGTTTGGTTGCCCGACATACAGCGAGAAGGACCGAATTACGACGAAAACTGCTCGATATTTGGATGCATGAGAACTAAACCTTTATCCCTCATATATATAAACAAGGATCATGATAAAAATGATACCACACGTAGAATTTATGGAAGAAATATTTTTATTATGGTGTATTTAGTGTCATAGTTTAGATATATATAGGCCATTTTTTAACAATGGTACTTAACGATAAATGTAGTGATTATCATCTGGATCGTAATAATTTATAGAAGAATTATTTAAAACATTAATATAGGTAATCGGTTCAGATACATATAGACCATTTTTTTTACAAAACAATGGTTTATGAAAACAGTAGTCACTGTTGTCTGGATTGTAACAATTTACACCTAATGTATAATTTATTAGTTAACGATATGGAAAGCATAGCAATGTGTTTTTTGTAACTATATGACATACTTTTATGCCTGACGTACACAACATAACCAAATTTTTCTTTTTTACATCCTAACTCACGACGTAATCTGTATATTATATGCATATAGATGCAGTTGCTGCGCTACATTTCGAAGTTCCAGTTTAAATATATTGTAGTAGCGTAGTTACGTGAAAACAACCAGCTTACTGCCTATAATATAAAACCACCATCGTAGGCAGTGTTGACGTTAACAAAAACTTTTACTGTATCCGAATAATTGTATTTAGTTTTATTCTGTTTGTAACCTCTGTAAATTCAAGTCGTTAACCAACTAATAAAAATTGTTTTTAAAAAGATATTTTGTGTATGAAATATCTTAACTGGCGCAGTCAGTAGGATAGTGTCGTAGTTCGGTATTTTCGGAAAGTCACGGCATCGAGACCGATTTCTGTGAAAAATCCAACGTGAGTTTCAACTCTTAGACGACGAAAACCTACAACTTTCCTGAGGCGAGCAGAATCACGCAGGGAGAACTTCTAGAAGTACCAGTAAGTACCGAGTTTTCCTATTGCATTTTCCTAGTATTAAGATAGGTAAAAATATTTCCCGGTTGGAAATAAATTTTGCTATTAGTATAAGTATTTAAATAATAGTAAGAATTAAAACAGAAAGCTTAGTTAATAATTAATGAATAATATTGATATTGAAGATTTAATAAATAATTTTAACCAATCTTTAAACCTTGAAGAAACTTTAGATTCTGATATAGATCCAAATATGGCTAATAATAACGAACAAGTCAATATTCAAATGCTAAAACTCTCAGTAGATTTAATAACTCCTTATGATGGAGATACTTCAACTTTAATTCAATTTATAGATAACTGTCAGTTTCTTATAGATACATACTGCACTGCAGGAAATATCGTTATTAATAGTTATATCCTAAGAGCTATTCGTTCAAAATTAGTAGGAAGAGCAAATCTTTTAGTTGGTTGTAGAACAGAGCTTAATACATGGGCTTTATTAAAAGATGCGTTAGAGCAATGTTTTGAAGATAAAAGGTCATTAGAATGTTTAGAGCAAGATCTTCTCATGGCTCATCCATTCAAAAATGAAAATACATTAGATTTTGCAAAAAGATTACAAGTTTTAAAAAGTCACTTACTTCAAAGATTAAATAATTTTTCTGCAACTGAAATGCCTGCTAATACTAAAGAAATATATCGTAGACAATATGACCAAATGACTTTAAAAACACTTATTAGAAATTTATCAGGATTATTACAACATACAATTAGAATTAAGAACCCAGCTACTATTGAAGCCGCTATTTCACTTATAATAGAAGAAGAAAATTTTCATTATTCACAAAATAGTTTTAGAATACAAAATAATTATAGAAACCATAATTCAAATTTACGAGTTAGTAATAGACCAATTTTTAATAATCGTAATCAATATTCTAATTATACTGCTAACCAGCAAAATCAGAATCAATATGTTCCAAGATTAATCCAAAATCAAACTCCTATGCAAACCCAAATAAATCCAAACCAAATACCACCTTCCCTGAGAAATAATAATAATAATTATCAAAATTACAACCAATTTCCAAGTCAACCAATTCCAATCCAACCCCAACAAACCAACAGACATTACCCAACAAACCGACAGGTATTTGGACCGCAAAGAAATGTATTTGCACCCACCGGTAAAGCTCCAGAAAGTAAACCGGAACCAATGTCAATAAATTCAAGAAATACTTTCAGACCCAATCACACTAACAATTATTTTAGACCTACCAATTCTAGAAACTTTATTTCGCAAGAATTGCATCAAATTCAAACCGATCCAAATAGCGATTTAGACGTCGATTATCATTCTGAAACGAATCCTTATGAATCCGAAAATCAAAACCATATTTCAAATGCAGATCTATCTAACCCTAATCATTCAAACAACGAAGATACAAATTTTCAATTTACCCGCCACAAAATCGACTCAACATAAATGAAATATTTTCAGACTCTAGAAACTCCGAATTACCATATATAAAAATAAGTAATCCTCCAATCAAACTCTTAGTAGATACCGGTAGTATGCAGTCAATTTTAGATCCCATTATCGCAGAAAAATATTTTCCTCACACAATTTTCCAAGAAACAACCACAATAACTACAGCAGTAGGTCACAAAGACGCAAAATTTAAAGCTGATATTCCAGCATTTCCCGAATTTAAATCACCCTGTACAATACCATTTATTTTATTCAAATTTCATAATTATTTTGATGGACTTATTGGTTTAAACGTAATTAAAAAATTAAAATTATGTATTGATTGTAGTAATAATACTTTAAAAAATGATAATATTCAAATTCCGATTTTTTACAATTTTTATAAAGAAAATTATGAAATATCTGTTGATTCCCATGAAATAGCCGCCGTAAAAATTCCAGTCAGCTGTTTTACTGGAGAAATAATATTTCCAAGTCAAGAAATAAATAATCTTTATTTCCCCGAAACAATTACAAAAGCAGAGAATGGTTTTGCTAAAACTGAAATTATAAACCGTACTGATAAACGTGTTGAAATTGTAATTAAAGATCGCGTTAAAGTAATACCTCTTACTGATAAACTAAAAAATACTTATAATTTTTATTATACAGAGGATTTTTTACAAAATCCACACTGCGAAAACAGTAACGATAATAATATACAAAATCTTATTAGAACACAACATTTAAATATAGAAGAAAAAAATGCTATTATTAAATTATGTACTGAATTTAAAGATATTTTTCATAATAATAAAGATAAATTAACTTTTACAAATAATGTTAAACATGAAATTAAAACTTTTGATGAAATACCCGTGCATACAAAATCATACCGCTACCCCTTTGTGCATAAAGAAGAAGTCCAGCGACAAATAAAAAAAATGTTAGATGATGGAATAATTAGACCCAGTTGTTCCCCATGGAGCAGCCCAATATGGATAGTTCTCAAGAAGACGGACGCCAGCAACCAACAGAAATGGAGAATTGTGGTCGACTATAGAAAACTGAACAGCAAAACATTAGAAGATAGATACCCCGTACCACGTATAGAAGATGTTTTAGACCGATTAGGAAGATGTAACTATTTTTCAACAATAGACTTAGCATCCGGCTTTCACCAGATTCAAATGCACGAAAATTCGATACAAAAAACAGCCTTCAGCGTCGAAAATGGACACTATGAATATTTACGAATGCCATTTGGACTTCGAAATTCCCCATCAACTTTTCAACGAGTGATGGACAACGTCTTAAAAGATCTACAAGAAAAAAATTTGTATGGTGTATATGGACGACATCATTATTTTTAGTTCAAGCTTGGAAGAACACATAGCAAATTTAAAATTATTATTTAAAAGACTTAGAGAAACTAATTTAAAAATTCAACTGGATAAATCCGAGTTTCTTCGTAAGGAAGTAGAATTTTTAGGCCACGTTATTACCCCCCAAGGTGTAAAACCCAACCCTAATAAAATAGAAGCTATTAAACGATTTCCTATTCCAAAAACATCAAAAGAAATAAAATCTTTTCTCGGACTTTTAGGTTATTACCGAAAATTTATTAAAAATTTTGCCCAAATCACGAAACCTTTTACAAAATGCCTTAAAAAAGGAGAAAAAATAATACACTCTCCAGAATTTATCGAAACTTTTGAACTATGTAAAAATTTACTAATAAACGATCCTATTTTACAATTTCCGGATTTTGAAAAACCTTTTAACGTAACCACTGATGCTTCTAATTTTGCATTAGGGGCTGTGTTAAGTCAAGGACCAATTGGTAGTGACTTGCCCATCGCATACGCATCGCGCACACTTAATCCCGCCGAAATAAACTATAGTACAACGGAAAAAGAACTATTAGCAATTGTCTGGGCCGTTAAACACTTTCGACCGTATATTTATGGACGCAAAATAAATCTAATCACGGATCATAAGCCGCTTAAATGGCTTTTCAATTTAAAAGAACCTAATTCCAAACTCGTACGATGGCGACTCCTATTAGAAGAATATGATTTCAACATTCAATACAAACCTGGTTCTCAAAACTCCAATAGTGATGCCCTGAGCCGCATAGAGATAAATGTTATGGATGCTGAAAAGGACTCTATTATAGGAAACCCAGGAGATATTGATGAAGTAGTAGAAAAGTACAAGGATGAACATACACACAACCAGCAAAACTTAAGCGAACAAGAAATATTTGAAGAACTAGACAAACTTTTAAATATAAATGACCGTCCTACGGATAATCCACCTAATGGAGAGACTGATGACGAAACAGTGCATTCCGCTCAAGAAAACCCTATATTAAATATACCATTTAGCGAAAATATTACTAATACTTATAATAATCAATTAATAATTAAACAAAATAAAAATCAAGCTTTTAACTTAACAAAAGAAACCCCTTTTGATAGTAAAACGCGTATTTCAGTAAACTTTACAAATGATCTGGAAAAAGAACTTGTTCATGTTTTTAAAAATTTTATAGACCCTCGAAAACTTTACTGCTTACATATTATTGAAGACAAAACTGAACTAATACCTATAATAATCACTACTTTGCAAAAAATTTTCATAAACGGAGCATTTAAATTAATAATTTCAAGAAAATTTGTAAAAGATGTAGAAAACGCTGAAGAAAGAGAACAAATAATTCAATATCACCACGAAACTAAAACTTGCCATAGAGGAATCAATGAAACTCTCGAAGCTTTAAAACGTAAATATTATTGGCCTGATATGAAAAACGATATAACTCGATATATAAATTCATGCGAGGTGTGCCAACAGTCAAAGTATGACAGGCATCCCCAGCTATTAAATATTCACTCACTTTAACTCCTACTAAACCATTTGAGATGATTCACATTGATGTATTTCAAATGATGAAAACAAAATTTTTGACATTTTTTGACTCATTCTCTAAATACGGCCAAGCCTACCTCATAGAATCAATAAACGCATTATCAATAATAGAAGGTTTATCTCAATTTATTACACACTTTGGCGTTCCATTTGCAATAACTTGTGACAGCGGTACAGAATTTCATTGCCAATTGTTACAAGAGTTCTGTAAACTACATAAAATCAAATTACATTATACTACTCCCAGGAACTCCAATAGTAATAGTCCTGTGGAGAGATTTCACTTATCTTTATTAGAAAATTCTCGAGTTATTCACCTCCAAAACCCAAAATTATCTCCCAAACAAATTATTCAAAATGCCGTACTAGGATATAATTCTTCAGTTCATTCAGTTACTAAATGCAGACCTTTCGATATTATATTAGGTGACACAAAAGCACTCGATCCTTTTGACATCTCTGACGAAAAAATCATTAATGACTATTTAGATAGTAGACGTAAAAGACTTACAAATTTATATCAATCAATAGCGGAACGAGCAATAAAAGAAAAAGAAAAAATTATTTCAAAAAGAAACGAAAATCGCGAAGAACCGGTAGATTTCGAAGATAATCAAACAATATTTATAAAAAACCGCGAAGCAAAACGAAACAAGATAAAACCACGACATGTAAAATCTAAAGTAAAACGAGATTTAGGTACAAAAATATTATTAGAAAAAAATAAAATAATTCATAAATCTATTGTTAAGAAACCAAATAAAAAATAAATAAATTTTTTACAGAAACATGAACATAACGACGACATCCCTTATCCTCATCTTCATCTTAACCCTAATACCAAATTCAATACATTGCGACATTGAAATTCACGAACTAAATACCCCAATTTTACCATTTGATTTAGGACAAACCAAAATTATAGAAAATAAACACACATTTCTACATTACATTCAAACAAATCAACTAATTCTTCAGTTACAAAACATAGAATATTTTTATGCCAAAATTGAGTCACTTTTAAATAATACAAACTTAGGAAATGACAAATATATGGGCCTTTCTCTACTAACTGGAAACTTGTCTATTGACAGTTGTCCAAACCCTATTTTTCTAGAAAATCAAAAATATAATATTTAAGTCGATAGATAGTTATAATATAAATACATATAAACAAGAAACCATTGTAATGTTCCCTTATTTTTGGAATTATAGGCAATTTTGTAAAAAAGTGCGGCAGAGGACTGTTTTGCCACCCAGAGTACAGTTTATATCAATGTTTATATGAAAAATAAAACACAACATCAATTATTAAATGTAATCAAATAAATTCTCTTCACATACAAAATTTAAATACTTATATTTATCAGGAACAAATTGCGAGTTTAGCTATCTAGTAACGAATTAAAATAATTATAATCAAAATTAAACTTAGGTACTAAGAATCAATGCAGACTTATTTCTCAAAAATAGGTAAAGGTATATTAAAATAATAAAATATTCGTTTCCCTTTTAGGGTAATATCTGGGTTTGGCAACTTCTTTTATACTTGGTCAAAGGACACTTCAGAAGCATCATTTTCATCGACTCTGAATGTTTGTCCTTTGTCATCACAAATTTTTAAGAAGGTTACTGTCAGTTCTCCTTCTTCCGTGTCTATCTTATTAATTATTGCAGCACAACAAAATTTAATCAAGACGTAATCACCGACGGTGTAATTTTGTTGGTTGATTGAAGTAGGTCCAGCCAGTGCAGCGTCGTCGTTGGTCTCCATTGTGGAATCCTGTTAGTTGTCGATGTTTTCACTTACAGAGTCTGTTTAATATCATGTACGTTAAGTTTTATCTTGTTTCTATACTGTAAAACTCCTAAATTGAAATGCTCGCACTCGTCTTAACAAGTGCAACTTAAACTTTTCATTATGAGTTTAGTGGCGTTTGGAGCTGATTCCAGAGGACTTCTTAATATTTCAGCCTTTACTTGATGAGTTTTTAGGGTGCCATTAAAGCTTTTTAAATTGAAGGTCGTCTGTCATTTCTTGGATGGCTTTATCGTCGATTGTGAACAAGGTAATTGCGGAACATCTTCGTTGAATGGCCTCTACTAATGATTCCAAGCTATCAATATCACCACCTGTAGCGACGACGGCATCAGCGGTTCTCTTGCAGGTCGCTCCAATACCATCAGGGGCATAGCGTCTTCATCGGTAAGGTATTGTTTATATTTCTTGATAGCATTGTATTGATGGGTAATGTTTCTTTCGTGTTGATAATAGGCTTCCAAATCCTCGTGCAGCTCTTCTATTAGTTCTGGAGGGCGAACCGTGAACGTTTTCTTTAGGTATTTGGTAACTGTTCAAGCATTCTTCGTCTTGGGGTCGTTGAAAGGTTGTTCCTCGGATATCCATTTTTTAAATTCAATAGGCTTGCTGTCATCAAACTCCCTATAGTCAGGATTCTTGTCAATACTGCTTTGGCAGACTCGTGACAAACGTAGCTCTTCATAGCGATTACAACATGTATTTTTAAGCAGTGCGTCACAGGTCAATTTAAGAAAGAAAGAGGCTATCGACAAGCAGTAGGTTAGTGCAGACTATAAAGAATATTAATAAAATATACGGTAGTCAGATAAAACAGTCCTCTGTCACATTGAACAGTTCTCTGTGTTATAAATTTCCAGAGGACTGTTGCACAGAGGACTGTTATTTTTCGTAAAAAATGTCATACCACGTATCAGTTTAAATATTACTTCATAACACAGAAACAGCTATAATTTATCACACTGAGCAATTTTTTTGTTAAATAAATATAAATATAACACATAAAACGCCGTAAAATAGATTTACCAGAGGAATGTTCACTCAACACTACAGAGACGTGGCTCTCACACAGACGCGGAGTTGTTACTGCGCAAAATGGCGGCGGCTTGTTTAGCATGGCGACCGAGCAAACTTCACACTGTTAACGTTCGGTTTCAAGTGAAATGTAACCACAATAGTGTTTAATATTTTTGTGGCGTCATATTCAAATTGTGACAGAGGACTGTTCAAAAATTGTATGGACAAAATTCGAACACTAGTTTTTACTACTAAAAAATTATTTAAAATTATAATTGTTTTTTGTTCACATGCATTCAATATTCTTTATGTTAATAGAGTTATAAGATTTTACATTTTTAAATACAACTAATAAAAAACAAACCAAATCATACTCGATTCGGAATTAGGACAAAACAGAGGACTGTTTTTAGTCGCTTTTAGACCGAATTTATGAAATTATTATGATTCTAAATATTGATTAAGCTTGGCTCCTTAAATAATAGGTTATACATTATGTGTTTTAATAAATAAAACTATGCATTAATATAGCCTAAGTACAAAAAAATGCTTGGACCATAATTTTCCTGTTAGTAGAGAAAGGCCCATATAATCAAAAATTTACTCTCTCATGCTAAATACCTATTAAAAACTACCACAACTAAATTAAATAATCTAACTCCGAATATAAGACATAAACGCGGATTAATAAACGGCATAGGAACCGTTAGCAAATGGTTATTTGGTACCCTAGACCAAGACGATGAAATAAGATATAACTCTCAAATAGAAAAATTAACTAAAACTCAAAATTCAATCAAACATCAATTAGAACTTCAAACATCCCTAAATTTAAATTTGATCAACCATTATAATAAAACTGTTTTTAATTTAAATAATAATCAGCTCTTAATAAGAACCAAACTAAAAGAATTGTCATCTGAATTAAATAATTTTACAAAAGACTTTTACAACTATATAAATTTCTCCAATGCTCTTGATCAGATTATTTTAAACTGCCAAAATCTCATTAACTTTCTAGACAATTTAGGAAATGGTATTATGTTCGCTCAATCAGGAATTTTACATACATCAATAATACCAATTAACGAACTTTTAAATATAATCGAACACTCAATAAAACTTTACGGAGAAAACAAAATTCTTAAATTTAAAAATCCATTTAATTATTATGAGCTAGCTGGTGTACAAATATTGATTAACGAAACCGATATAATTTTCGCTATACACTTACCTATCTTAAAAATTAATAATTACCAAACTTTTCACCTTATTAGCCTACCATACCTAAATTCCATAATTGTACCCGATAAATCCTTTCTAATACTCGGTACAAGAAGTCACCAATACGAAAACGCACCATGTCCTAAAATAAACGACATCTACCTGTGCCAAAACCATGAAGACATCAGTAGAGACACCTGCATTATTCCAATAATGAAAGCCGAAAAACCAACTTGTCGAGCCAGCCCAGCAGTTCTGACTCATCCGATAATCGAACGAATCAACTCCAGAAAAACAACCCCTTGGACGGCGTAGTTTTTTCCTAAGGAGGGAGGAGTTACGTGAAAACAACCAGCTTACTGCCTATAATATGAAACCACCATCGTAGGCAGTGTTGACGTTAACAAAAACTTTTACTGTATCCGAATAATTGTATTTAGTTTTATTCTGTTTGTAACCTCTGTAAATTCAAGTTGTTAACCAACTAATAAAAATTGTTTTTAAAAAGATATTTTGTGTATGAAATATATTAACTCGTTATAAAAATTTAAAAGAAATTTATGTTACACGGTCAAATAACTAGCAAAGAAACTTTTCGTTTCTTATCTCCCTAATTTGTCCCTTTTTTGGGAGCCCTTTGTGTTGTTATCCGCGACCTAAGACCTAGGCTAAAAATAGCATCGAAGGGTTGGTATGCGGTCGAGGATGCATACCTGCTTCTCGATGGTGTTCGTTCTTATGATGTATATGCAGACATTTCTTGACCCGTACCATATCATCAAATTAATATTTTTAATACAAAAATTCTTATTTGTTTGGTATCCCGACATACCATGTAAATGATTAGATTTTGTACATAGGTATCTAACAGACCGAATTTGATGAAAACTGTTCGATCAAAATTTGGATAGCTTTATTTTTGCCATACCCCAACATAAAACAACTAAAGCCAGACATTTTTCACATCTGCAAGGATTTACAATTTTAATCCGATATTTTGACGGTCTTAATTAGTGGCATACCCTGTATACGCGGAAATATCTCGTATCTAACTCAAAAGGAACTTTGACCTGTACCATAACACTTAGGAATTGATATTTTTAATGTTTATAAGTTGCTTGGCATTCCGACATACTCTGTATATGATTTGTACATAGGCATTTAACTGAGAAAATGACCGATTTCGATAAAACTAAATCTTTATTTGTGTCATACCCCCTATATAAACAGAAAACAACTAAAGCAAGACACATTTGTGACGTCCATCCGATATTTGGACGGTCTCGATATGCTCCGTATGTAAAATTGACATCCCCCGTACCTTGGAGGCGAATGATTTTCGCGATATACCCTGTACACTCGAAATGATCTTTGACCCAAATCATATACTTCTTACGAATGATCAAATTGAAATTTTTAATATAAAATTCACGACTATACCCCGTATAACCATTAATGTAACGACATTTTTTTTATTTGCCACATACCGTTTCCGTATTAAGAATGATCATAATCCGATATTTCGACGGTCTAATTTGCGACAAACCCTGTATATGCAGACCCGTATCTAACTCAAAATGACCCGTACCATATCATCAAATTGATATTTCTAACATTTCTTAGTATCCCTGTATATGATTAGATTTTGTACCAAGATATCTATCACAGAAGATTATCAAATTCGATGAAAACTGTTCGATCAGAATTTGAGAACGAAACCTCTATTTGTACCATACTCCGTATATAAACAGATAACAACTAAAACATTTTTCACGTCTAAGACGTCCATTTGGACGGTCTCGATATGCCCTATCCCTTATGTAAAAACCCCCGTACTAAGTATTACCAATGATCTTCACGACATACCCTGTACACTGGAAATGACTGACGTAAAAATTGGCAAAACGACGCCTTCAGTATTTGAATACGTGGGAACGAAACCTTTATTTGTGTCCGTATATAAACAAGCAAGACATCTGCGACATCCATCCGATATTTGGACGGCCCTGTATACATACACGATATACCCTGTACACTCGAAATGACCACCGCACCCTATACGAATGATCGAATTGACATTTTTAATATAAAATTCACGACTATACCCCCGTTAATGTAACGACATTTTTTATTTGTCACGTAACCGTTTCCGTGTTAAGAATGATTATAATCCGATATATCGACGATATAATTCGCGACAAACCCTGTATATGCAGACATATGAAAAATTGACATCCCCCGTACCTCTTACGAATGATCTTCGCGATATACCCTGTACACTCGAAATTATCTTTTACCCACATCATAATATACGTCTTACGAATGATCGAATTGACATTTTTAATTCACGGCCGACACCGACATTTTTGCCACATACCTCCTAACCGTTTCCGTATTAAGAATGATCATAATTCGACGATCTAATTCGCGACAAACCCTGTATATATATATCCCGTATCTAACCCGTACCATATCATCAAATTGATATTTTAAATACAAAAATTCTAAGTTGTTTAGTATCCCGACATACCCTGTATATGATTAGATTACAAGATATCTATCACAGACCAAATTCGATGAAAACTGTACGATCAGATACCTCTATTTGTACCATCCTCCTGTATATAAACAGATAACAAATAAAACAAGACACATCTGCGACGGTCATCCGTCGGACGGTCTAATTTCCGATCTGTAACTAACATTATTGTCGATGACCCTTGTAAAACATGTGTGATGACGTCTTAGCATCGTACCCTTTTGACAATCAATGTAGTGTCGTAATTTTACATTCCCGTATAGATTATAAAGAGAGAGAGAATTACTATTCGATCAGAAAATGGATAACCGTCCCGTATATAAACAACTAATTAGCAACGATCCGCTACCTCATGCCATTTTTACAAACCACATGTTCGATCAAATTAACATTTTTTGCCACCCTGTATGTAACGATATTTTTATTAACATTTTTTGCGACCCTGTATGTAACGATATTTTTTGTGACACGACTAAAATTAGCCCACGCAAGCGAGCGTACTTATAGTGGTCAATTTTTGACGAACTCGAAATGACCACGTCTTACGATCAACATTTTTACCGACCCTGTATGTAACGAGATTTTTTGCGACACGACGAAAATTAGCCCACGCCCCGTACGATATTCGCAAGCGACGCGACCATCGATCAAATGTTTACAATGCAATACCTATTCTTAACTTATATAATTCTTCGTTCCTAGCAGCCCAGTGGGTAAGGGCGCTTAAATTATAAAAATTCTACCGACGGTCCGTAGGTTCAAATCCCACCAGCGGCCGCCACGCAGCCCATACCCTTTTTTTCAAACCAGCAGGCAACCCGCAATACAACACAAACTCGTACACTTCTTTAATAATTCCAATAAAATTCGTTCCAGTCGCTCAATTATTTAATCATTATAATATAACACAACTATTCCAAATAAACAACTGGTCCACAATTCAGAACCACAGTCCGACAGTTCAGAACCGTTCCAGAAGTCCTATGCTGTATATACGGAGGTACCCCCACTCCTTGACTGTGTTAGAACTCTCATAGTATATCTACTGACGAGAAAACATAAGGGGTAGCCATGGGCTCAATGACTTTTAAATGTTTGACATACAGAAAATATTTGAGGAGGTTGAAGTACCTCAAGTACCAAAATACCCGATAAGGGAAATAATTTGGTTCAACAAAGGAATTCAAATTTTGTTTATGAAGCCATTTAAAACAGGTTCCCACAGCCACAACTAACTTTATCAAGTTCTCTGAAACCAATGTAACAGAGAGTTGAGAATCAATGTGATTAAGGGTAATCCTTGGAAGTAAGGAAAACCGAATTTGAACAAGAAATATTAATAAAATTGAAAAATAGTCACAAAACATATCGGAAAAGTGTTTGTCGAACATTGTCCATATCAAGCAGAACGACAAAAAACTTAATAACCAAATTACACCACACTGAGGTAGAGAAAAACTATCTTCTGCACGTGAGATTACTAAAAATGGCGATAGACACACAGAGATTGGAAAAATCATAGAACGTATGACACGATAAATGAAATGACACAGAACATGGAACAGGAAATCGAAAAATATCTCTTTGATCACGTCGAAATTAGTACCAAAATATTTTTAGGAAAGAGGGCAACCAACGCTATACTGCAATCATTCAAGATACATTGAACATCAATTAGCAACAATATATGAGAATTAATAAATTCTTGAGTATGTTCTACCTTATTATCTTTTTTTAGACAAACAGTCATTGGTTTCGTTATTTTTGCAAATTTTTTTATGAATTTTCTATAGTACCCTAACAGACCTAAGAAATATTTAAATTGCTTTTGTGTACGAGGTATTGAAAAGTTTTTAAATGCATCTATTTTCCTTGGATTTGGTTTTATTCCGTCTTTCGTTACTACGTGTCCTAAAAATTTAACCTCTTTATGTAAAAATTCACATATATCTAGCTGGATTTTAAAATTTGCTTCTCTTAATTTTAAAAATACTAATTGTTAATTTTGAATGTGTACTTTAAGGCTAGTGCTAAATACAATTATGTTATCCATATATACCATACATATTTTATCTCGAAAATCTTTAAGAACTTCGTCCATAACTCTTTGAAAGGTAGATGGGGCATTTTTAAGACCGAATGGCATTCGAAGGAATTCTTAATGGCCATTGTCAACAATAAAAGCGGTTTTATCTATTGAATCTTCGGACATTTCAATTTGATGAAATCCGTTAGCTAAATCTAAAGTGCTAAAATATTGAGCTCTGCCCAATTTATCTAATATATCTGAAATATTTGGTACCGGATATCTATCAGAAATTGTTTTTTTCTGTAATCTATCACTAAACGCCACTTTTGACGTCCGGAAGCGTCTAATTTCTTTCTTACGATCCATATAGGTGAGCTCCAAAGTGAATACGATGGTCGTATAATGCCTCTGTCAAGCATTTCATTAATCTGCCTCTGAACCTCCTCTTTATGAACGTAAGGATATCTATAAGATTTTACATGTATTGGGCTTTCATCGGTTGTTTTAATAGAATGTTTAATTTTGGAAGTAAAAGTTGAAGTATCACCTGCCTTGAAAAATAAATCAGAAAATTTTCGCCATAATTTAATTATATTATCTTTTTCTTCCGAGTTCATATGTTGTGTACGAATTAAATTATTTAAATTAACAAAGTTTTTTTATTATTATTATTATTTGGTTGAGCTTTTTGAGTTTTACTAACCAAGTCAAAATTATGAATTTCAAAATTAGAAGATAAAAATTTTTGTGCAACTAATGTATTATCTAAATATACTGAAATATTTTCATCGGTTGTATTGATTATTTTACAAATTATATATCCGTTTCTTGCTATTGTTAATATTTCGGGTATTTGTAATTTATTTAAATATGTCTCATTAATTAATATTTCTTCCTCAGCTGCACTTACGGGAAGTGATTTCAATATTTTTTCTATTGGACCTAATGAAAATTTAAATTTTATGTCTGCAGGAGACCTAAACGTCATTGGAATTGCTACATTTTTATTAAATAATTTTTTAGTAGTAAAATCTATATTTAAATTCATTTTCATCATATCTTCCACCCCTATGATCCCATCGAAGAAATCGTGGAAATCATATAAAATAAAATTTATGTTCCCATTATAATTAAATTCTTTAAATGCTGGTATATTTGCTTGAAGTTTAATACGTTTACTAACTAAACTGGTTTTTATATCTACGTTAGAGTGATAAATGTAATTAGAATAAAGTTTTTCTACTATTGAAGGTCGCAAAATCGACTTCGTGCTGCCAATATCTATTAAAAGTTTTAAATTTGGATTTTTAATTTGGATATATGGTAACGGATTATTTGATTTGTTATTTCTTTTTGTTTCTTACAGAAACCTCGCGAAAATTTTGAGTATGTTCTACATTTTCAGATTGATTAAAATGCTCGTATTCAATACTATTATCAATTTCTTCATTTTCATCAGATTCGTAATTATTAGTATACAATTCCTTAGCTACAAAATTTGGTTTTTGATTATTATTTCTGAACTGATTATTATTAGATCTGTTTATTAGAATAAAACGATTATTATTATTTATTCTATTATTATCTGAGAAATTTCTAGAGGTTGTTGACATAGGCTCAGGCCTGGGTAATTTGTTCATTGGTATCTGATTGGGTTTGAAAGCATTACGCGGGGGTCCAAATGCTTGTGGATTTGTGAGAAAATTTCAAGGTTTTTGAAATTGCGGTTGCATGTTGATAGGTTGTCTTGGAAAATTGTAATTGTTATTATTGAAATTATTATTAGGAAAATTATGATTATTATAATTATTATTATAGTTATTATTATTTGTTGAGTTTTCAACTTGTTGTTGGTTCGTTAGAGAAATGGTTTTGGTACACAGTTTTTTTGTATTTATGTTTATTTTACAAACAATGTATGTTGTGTATGGACTGTATGTTAAAGTTACAAATTAAAGTTGTTTCTAAGTACAAAAAATAAAATGTGTGTGTTATAAAACAAAACGTTACGACTCGAATTGTTCAATTGTTCTACAGCGAATAACGTTACACTCGCGGCGCGCGCTGCTGCTTCGAATACACGGCGGCTGGATCCGATGTGTGACGGCCAGAGGCGTAACAAATAAAACAAAAACGGATGCAACATCCCGCCCGCCTTGAAATATTAATCTTTAACAGTCAATTAAGTCTTAGTCCTCTAAAGGTAATTTACACACATGTGAGACACTACGTTTATAAGTACCACTAGGTGTGGTTATGGTAACCACCCTGATTATACCGTCCTTGCCTGGATGGGTATTGATCACTCTGCCAAGTTTCCATCGAAGCGGAGGTAGGTTTTCTTCCTTCAGAAGCACTAAATCACCTAGAGCTATACCGGGTTTGATTCTCTGCCACTTAACTCTTTGTTGTAGAGTAGTGAGGTATTCAGAAGACCATCTTCTCCAAAAATGTTGTAAAATCTGCTGAATATGTTCAAAAGTCTTCAAACGATTAACAGGTTTGTTGGACAAATCTCTCATTGGTGGAACCATTAAAGTATCACCCATTACTAGGTGGGCTGGAGTTAGGGCTGTATAGTCTTCAGGATCAGGGGATAATGGAAGCAAGGGTCGGGAGTTAAGACACGCTTCAATTTGGCACAATACGGTATTCAGATCCTCGTAATTCAAGATGGATTTACCAACACTGCGCTTTAAGTGAGTCTTGGCCGATTTTACACATGATTCCCATAAACCCCCTTGATTCGGTGAATATGGTGGGTTAAAATGCCATTTAATGGAATTTTCCAGAAAGTAATTTTGAATACTAGTATCTCTGTTAAATGAATTAATAATAATTTTTAGTTCTCGTTCAGCCCCCAAAAAGTTACTCCCGTTGTCACAAAAAATGTCAGTACACAAACCTCGTCTAGAAGTGAATCTTCTCAAACAATTTAAAAAACTCTCAGTTGAAAGATCAGTCGCTTATTCAATGTGAACCGCCTTGGAGCACATACAAACAAAAATACAGATGTACGATTTTATAAACTTAGTGTTTCTTAACAAACTGTTTTTTATTAAAATAGGACCTGTAAAGTCAATCCCCACTACCGAAAATGCCCTAGCTTTAGTAATCCGCGCCATCGGCAAATCCCCCATCAAAGGATTAGTAATACTGGGGTTAGTCCTAAAACAAATGATGCATTTCTTTAAATATTTTCGTACAGTTGCTCGACCATGAATAGGTCAATAAAATTGACGAATGGCACACAGGGTTGCCTGTTGACCAGCATGTAAATATCTCTTGTGAAAATAATCTACAATTAATTTAGTTACAGGGTGATTTGACGGTAAAACAATAGAATGTTTTTTATTAAAGTTTTCAGTAGAATGTCGAATTCTTCCACCTACTCTGATTAAGTTGTTGCTGTCTAGAAAAACGTTTAAAGATAAAAGTTTGCTATTATTACTTAGAGGTTTACGTTTCTTTAGTTGTTCTAGTTCCCTTGCAAATACTTGCCCTTGAACCATCTCCAGTAACAAATTTAAAGCGACATTTAATTCATTTACAGTTAATTTACGCTTAATTTTATCATTAGATTTTTTACAATTGTTTATAAATCTTAACATGTAAGTAAATACCCGATGTAGAGTTGTAAAATTAGAAAATCGGTTAAAAAGGAAATCTCGTTCATAGACAGTTAACGTAATTTTTGATGGTTTGCGTTTTTCTGGTATTATTGTCGATTTGACCTGGCTACATGCCGGACAAGTGTTTTCTGGATTACATAAGAATGCAGGTTCATGCCACCATAAATTATTGTTCAACAAGTAAGTCACGTTACTACCCCTAGAAATACTAGCTCGATTGAGGTGAGTAGAAATATGTTGCCACTCGGCGTTACAGGTAAGTTCTTGTATAATGTTGACTCGATTAGCAACGTAAGTGTTCCACAAATTAGACTCTGATGCTAACCAATTCAGTACAATAGTAGAATCGGACCATAAGATTTGCTTATCAAATTTTATTTGTAGCGTTTTAACCACCTTTTCATATAGTTTCGCCAAAAGTAGAGCTGCGTTTAGTTCTAACCTAGGTAAGGTTATCTTTTTTATAGGCTCGATTTTTGATTTTGCGCATAATAATTTACAACTATATTAATTGTCAAAAGTTTTAACTCTAATGTAGATACACGCTCCAAAAGCTCGTTCAGAGGCATCACTGAAGCCGTGAATCTGAACTTCACAATATTCAAAGATTGTTACTTGTCGAGGTATTTGAAATTTACTTATTTCCGGTAACGATTCATAGAACTCACGCCAGATTTTACGCAAGTCCTCTGGGATCTCGTCATCCCAATTTATGTTTAGTTCCCATAATCGTTGTAAAATTAACTTTGCTTGTACAATGATTGGGCCGATCAATAACAGCGGATCAAATATTCTAGCCACGATAGACAATACAAAACGTTTCGTAACAACACTCTGTTCAGGTAAGTTAACCTTATACGAAAAACAGTCACTGTTAGTATTCCAGATCAAACCTAGAACCTTAATAATTTCATCCTCAACAATAAAGTGCTGAGTCTCGGCATTCGCGTCAATAGCACTATTTAAAATGTTAGAAATTTTAGACTTTAGTTGTATAGCTTGTTCGACCGTCTCCGCCCCAGTTATTAAATCGTCCATATAAAAATCATTTTTTATGGCCTTACTTGCCTCAGGAAAATCCTTTTTGTGGTTATTTGACAATTGAATTAATGTACGACATGCTAAATATGACGCTGGAGCAGTTCCGTAAGTAATAGTATTAAGAGTAAAATGTTTTATTTCCTGTTTCGAATCTTTTCTCCAAACTATTCTTTGTAAGTTTCTGTCTGCCGGTCTAATCCAGCATTGCCTATACATTTTTTCTATGTCCCCGGTAAACGCGATATTATGTAATCTAAACTTAAGAGAAATAGAAAACAAATCGTTTTGTACTACTGGACCTACCATTAATAAGTCGTTCAAAGAAATTCCCGAAGTTGTTTTTGCGGAGGCGTCGAACACGACCCTTAATTTTGTTGTAGTGCTGTCTTCCTTTTTTACTCCGTGATGTGGCAAATAAACAACAGTTTCCTCGGACTGTGATGGTTTTACTTCGTACATGTGCCCTAAGTCTATATACTCGTTTATAAAATCTACGTACATTTTTTTAAAAATCGCATCCCTTTCGAACCGTTTTTCGACAGATAGTAATCGTTTTGTGGCCATTTCTAAAGAGTCTCCTAGATCGGTAAGGTTACCTTTAACAGGCAAACTTACTTGAAACCTACCGGATTTGTCACGTTCTACAGACTCGATAAAATAATTTTCGCATTTAGTTTCTTCCCGTGTAAATGATTGTTTTGTGTCAACTTCTTCCAAGGTTCAAAATCTTTTCACTTGGTTGTGTAAATCATTATCGATCGTTGCCAGTTTACATTGAACTGGCTAAGTATTTTTAAGCCCGTGAGTATCCCCTGAGATAATCCATCCAAGTTTCGTGTTTTGTAAGATAAGAGCAGAATTATCGTTTTTAATCTTACCCGATAGTAGAATGTCAAAAAATACATTGGCTCCTAACAATATATCCACGTTAACACTTTTATAAAAGGTGTTGTCTGCTAATTTAACGTTTAAAGGTATTTTAACTTTAGTAATATCAAGTGAGAGTTGAGGTAATTTGTCTGCTATTTTGTTTATTACTAAAAATGTATCTTTAATTTGGTAAGTGTCATCGTTCGATATTAAATTTATTTTTGTTCTATTAAATAACTCGTTTACTGAACCGCTTATTCCGAAAACTGGTATGTTGTTTAGTTCCATTTTCGCTCCTAATTTTTTAGCTAAGTTCTCCGTAATGAAATTAATCTGTGAGCTACTGTCAAGCAGTGCGCGACACGGTATTCTGTTTCCCCTACTATCCAAGGCATGCACCTGAGCCGTAGCGAGCAGCACACCCCGACCTGGAGCGCTGGCTCCTCTAAATCGCTCTCCACGTTCGAAATAAACACAGCGGCCGCGCTACTACCGTTACCACCTGCAGATTCGTCCGCCGCCGCGCCGTTGCTACGAAAACTTACCGTACCTAGATCGGGAGTCGTACCTTCGTTCCCTACGTTACCTTGCGGTCTCGGCGAGGGGGTTTGTGAAGCCCTCGTTGTCACCCCGGCCGAGTGTAATAGGTGATGATGTTTGGCTTTACAAAATTTACAGGTTTCTGAACGGCACACATTTGTCATATGTCCCGGTCTTAAACAGTTAATGCATAATCTATGTCTTTTTACCTCCGAAAATCGTCCGTAAACATTCATTTTAGCAAATTTCTCGCAATTGTAGTTAAAATGTGGTTTCTTACAAAACGAACATGAGATCGTTGAACGTTCTAATGCTACATTACTAAATATTTTAGCATCGCGAGTGTTTTTTTAATATTTTCGATTTATTTTTACTTGCCCTATTATGTTATGATTATTTGATTGTTGAGATTGTTGAGAGGGACTTGGCGGTGGCGTTGACCTTGTAATGTCGTTCGGCTTAATGTCCGCGATTCTAATTAACGATTTGGCATCTGCTAATAATTTAAAATAAGCTGTCTCAAAGGCGTCTCTTTCATTTGCTTGTAGCGTTGTATCTACCCCTAATAAGCCTATCTCAATTTGAATTTTTTCAAAGTAATTAAGAAGCTCATTTAAACGATCTAACCTAACTTTTATTCATCTATTGAATTTACATCTAAATTAAAATTATCTAAAAAAGTTCTAAATCTTGTAAGTTGTGCCTTAACTACTGCACGTCTCTTTTTTAAGTTTGTGTACTGATCCGTAATTGTGGTCTGATCCTGACCGTTATTTTGATTTGAACTTAGTTGTTGTCCATTAGCAATACCGACATCCTTGTTTACTTGCATTTTTTTACGTTATTGTTAAAACAAATGTATTTTATCTAATCAATTATATAGTATATTCAAACTGTATTGTGTCGAATTTGCGTGTAAGTACAAAATAAAACAATGTAGGATATTATATGTTAAAAGGAGGGTGACTTACGTAATTTGCAGTTGTTGTTTCCCAAGACGACCACTTTTCTTCTTTAATCCAGTGAGAAGGACCATATGTTGAGTTTTCAACTTGTTGTTGGTTCGTTAGAGAAATGGTTTTGGTACACAGTTTTTTTGTATTTATGTTTATTTTACAAACAATGTATGTTGTTTACATAATAAGTTGTGTATGGACTGTATGTTAAAGTTACAAATTAAAGTTGTTTATAAGTACAAAAAATAAAATGTGTGTGTTATAAAACAAAACGTTACGACTCGAATTGTTCAATTGTTCTACAGCGAATAACGTTACACTCGCGGCGCGCGCTGCTGCTTCGAATACACGGCGGCTGGATCCGATGTGTGACGGCCAGAGGCGTAACAAATAAAACAAAAACGGATGCAACATTGTTATTATTATTATTATGTTGATAATTATTATTATAATTTTGATAATTATTATTTCTCCTATCGTTTTGATAGTTTATAAACTTAAAATTGTTATTTTTATTTATTTGATTTCTATTTTCATTTTTTTGTTCATTTAATTGCCAATATAAATTTTCAAAATTTTCAAATTCTTCAACATACGCCATAGCATCTTCTAAAGATGCTGGTTTTTTAAGATGCATGTTATTTTTCAGGACGCCAGTACATCCTACCACAAAGGTATTTAAAGTAGTTTTATCGCAATGATTTATATGGCATTTCTTTTCAATTTCTTGCAAGTATATATCGTTACTAATTCTAAGAATAACCTGAATTTTTAATAATTGTATCGTAGCACCGAAATTAATTAAATTTTCGTTTTTAAAAGGTCTAGTTCTGGCCAATTCTTGCAATAAACAATCTAAATCTCGATTGTACTAACCCTTACTACGTGAAAGTCCATCTTATTAAGAACGGCAAACAACTAAAAGGTTGAATTAAACTTTCACTTTTTTTTCGCAAAATATGAAATGCAATGACGGCCGTTTCTCTATAGAATTTGCATCGTCAGATTGACATATTGAAGTTACATTTTGTTTGTTTGTAGCTAGGTACCTGATTTTGATTAGGTAGTAGGCTAGACCAAGTATGGAAGTAATAAGACATAACAATATTAAAGCCTAGATGTTATTAGCCCTAAGGGATTATCCTGGATGTATTTCCCTCTAAGATCAGTATAACTGTGCAATGATATAGAAAAACCAGAAAAAAACTATATCATGCTGATATTTGCAATAACTTAATATATTTGTGTTACAATTACGTCTTATCTATGTATAAAATGAAGACTCAATTAAAATAAACAGTTTAATAGCGGTGAATTTCCAAGATTTATTTGTTCATTAACAACTTTACATTGTGGATCTGCTAGATGTCTTTTTATTTCAAGTTCCTCGAGGAAATCTAAATTTTGTTTTTTATCACAAATATGTAATATTTGAATGTCATTGGTGTGCTTACCCTAACACTTGATCAAAATTTTTTCCAGTTTTATAAACAATCAAACGGTCTTGCTATGGGTTCCAACCTTAGTCCTTTACTTGCTGAAATTTTAATGCATAACTTTGAATCAAAATTTCTGAATAATCCTAATTTTCAAAATAATTTTCTGTTTTATTTTCACTATGTTGATGATTGTATTGTCCTTTTTAAAAGAAATCAACAAGATGCTTTGCAATTTTTGGATTATATTAATGGTCTTCATCCTAGAATTTCATTTACTATTGAGTTTGAAGTTGATAATGCTATCCCTTTTCTCGATATACTAATCACAAAAAATATTGTATCCCATAAATTAGAATTTGAGATTTACCGATAACCTACCACCACAGATTCTGTCATTAATTATAACTCGAATCATCCTGTATCACACAAATTGGCTGCTTTCAACAGTTTTTTCCATGGAGCTTTCAACATTCCCCTTTTTCAATCATCTTTTATGAAAGAGATTAACATTATTAAACAAATAGCAGTTAATAATAATTATCCCATAAGTTTTATTAATAAAATTTACAATAAATTTTTTGTTAAATACAAACTCAGTTTTAACTATGTCAGTCAGGTTTCATTGTTAGATAGAGATATGTATATGGGTTCTCTTAGCTTTTTTGATCCTTAGTCCTATAAATTTGGCCATGTTCTTCGTAATTATAATATCAAGTTCGGTTTTAAAACCAATAGCTTAGGCTCTTCCTTGGTCAACACAAAAGATAAGGTCTCTTTCTTGCATACACCTGGAATATATAAATTATGTTGTAATGATTACAATGCAGTTTACATAGGTCAGTCAGGCCGTCTCCTGTGCACTAGAGTAAATGAACATCGTATTCAAGTTAATAAATATAAATATTTTGACCCACCTATCTCTCCTTCAGCCTTTGCTAACCATATTATTTCTGAACACCATAATTTTTCTGATTCCAATATTACTAGATTGCATAAATGCTTTAAGGGACCAAGAATGAACCTCTTGGAGATGCTGGAGATTATTGAAGCTACTAAGCAAAGCGATCTTTTGTATTTAAATGAACAACTTAAACCTAAAGACCCATATATTTTTCTTAGTCTTCCTTTTTAATTTTTAATATTTATATAAGATTATAACGTTCCTCCACATATTTCTGTTCTTTTTCTAATGTTAGTGTTTATTAATTTGATCATTTCAGGTTTTATATTTTAAAATATTTATCAAGAACTCATTTTATACATTTAACTGGCAACTTTAACTTTTTCTTCTTTTTATTGGTTATATGTAGGAGATCGTCGGCGCATATCCCCACATTGCTGAATTTTACTGGAGCTGTTCTCGCAGAATTTGATCCCACAGATGAAAATGACGACATTGCAACAATACATACAAGTTTAGAAAATCCTATTTTAAAAATTAATATTACTGAAACCCTTCTTAATAACTTCCTTAATCAAATTATAATAATTAACACATTGACTGCGAATTTTTTTAAGCCTACTGAACCTGGGTGCTAAATTTTTTTTTCATGTTTTTCTTTTATTACCTGGAAATATAAATTCACTATTTTTATCGATATATAGCGAGTAATTGTAAACTTTACCTCTACTTAACTAATTAGCAGTTGCGCGTCGTTTCAACAAAATCCGGTTTTATTTTAATAAACAAAACAGTGCGGAGTCGTTGGAATATAAGGTAATAAACATAATTTAAGTAACTTCGTTACACACCCTCCCTACTTCGGTAAAAAAAAGTGTAACACTTTTCTAACTAAAACTCTCTCTAATTAAAACATATATAAAAACGTACTGGTAAAGAGAGAAACAAAAAAAAATTAAGAAAATAAATAAACAAAACCATATCAGGTGCCTACGCCTGTTATAAACAAAAATAAATTCGTGGTAGTATTCGGGAAGAGGGAAAAAAACTGCTGTCCTTATCTTCTCGGATCGAAGGGGTGCTGACACAATCAGGGCACAATCAGGGCAAGCGATGTGTCGTTCTGGGTATGGGCATTGGCATCGGCGACACTTCGTGGGGCGCCGGGAAGGTGTTGGCTGGTTCCTGGGGGCTTGGTTGCAGCGACAATCCTTGGAGAGGCTTCCCACCAATCCGCAACGGGAACAGAAGGTGACCCTCCGTACGTGGCGGCATTGCTGGCGTGTATGTCCAGAATGTCTATGAGCAGGTACCGAGGTGGTCGTGGTGCTAGCGGTCTCGGTGGTATTGGGGTCAGCGTCTTCGGCGATGGAGAGGACAGCGGCCTGGTCTCCGGGGGCCCGGGCGATGGCTTCCTCCAAGTACCATCATCAACCGGGTCGAGCCAGGGGACGTCCAACTTCAAATCAAAATAAAATCAGTCTTAACGGCAGTAATTTAACAAAAACAAAAAACAAAAAAAAAATCAACGTTTTGGTGGGCCCGCCAGCGGCACCCATATACGGATGGATCGATTGCTGGGGTCCTATAAAAGAAAGCGGATTCTCCCGGTTTTCTGTCCCGGAGGTTGGAGAGCCTTTAGGGCTTCTTTTACCTCTGCACTCCATGGGCCGGTTTTCTTTAATTGGTCCATGAAGCCGGTTTCTATGGACCGGCTGAACCTTCCTCGGCCTCTCGAGGAGACTCAGGCGGTGGGGTACGGACCTGTTTTTCTGTCCCTTCTGTACATGTTTCGGGGGGTTGTGAAGGCCGTTTGGAGGTGACCAGGCGCGGCTGGGTCGCCGTGTGGGAAGGTACTGGGCTGGCGGTTCCTGTTGGTTTTGACCGTCGGGCCTGTAATTCTCGGGCCAGTATCCGGCAGGCCTGAAGGCTCTTCCCCTTTTTGAGTATTTTGTGTTTGGCGTCCACACGGGGGGTGAAGAGAGTTTTTGGTGGGGCGGACCCCCGCGGCGGCTCTCCCGGTATTCTTGTAGTCATTATTCTGGAAAGCAACAGTATTAGTCGGATACGGTGTCAATGACATGTGCCGGACGGAGGTCTTTGATATGTACCCGCTGTAGGCGTTTCCCGGTCTGACTTTTTAAATTATACACTACAGGCGAGATGACGTAAGTGACGGTATACGGGCCGGAATATTTCGAAGCGAGTTTCGCGGCATACCCTTTTTCGGCGGAGGATAGCTGATGTTGCCGCTTCATTACTTGGTCTTCGATGTGTCAGCGCCATTCTCGGTATCTTAGATTGTAATGACGGCTCTGGTGAACTCTTTCTCAGACCATAGTACCAAACGGACGTGTTTCTCGAGGAAAGTAATTAAGAAAGTATTTCGATTAAAAGTTGTAACACTATTAGCTCCTCAAAGGCGCTAATTTGTAACTAAATTACTCTCCAAAAGAGATCCCGGCTAAGAGACCCTCTCCAGGGGGTGGTTCGACTCCAAGTTAATGCTCACTATAGGAAGGATTGTGATGTATAAGTAAAAAGGGCGCCACTATCTTTTGAACGCTATTAAGCAAACAAACTACACAAAAACTAAGGTGTATCTTTCTGAAAGTTTTATGTGTGTGAGAAGGAATCATGGAGGTATGGGCGTTGGTATTGGACAGACTTTTCAGATAGGACAGCAAATTACTAAATTTCAACAAATAAATTGTCTTATCTTCAAGTCTTCCAACACAGCGTTAACATAGGCAAAATTGGAAATCATTAATGCACAGGACGGTGAAGCCGGTCCTGTTCTTTATAATACAAAAAAATTATCAATAGACTAATAATTGAATAAAAAATGTAACTATTTCTAGTAAAGCTTTGAAACAGTCATATATTTGTACTAAATGCATATTTGTGAAAAATTGATTTTTTAAAACATTGAATATATTACAGTGAAGGGGTTTTTGTTTGAATAACTACTATTAATTGTTTCTACAGCAAGTTTTAATAGCGTGGTTGAAGACTACGCTCTAAGATTTTTATGAACTTAAAATTTGACAATAATTATGTTTTTTAGCTTACGGAAAATATAATGTCTAGCTGTTTACTGATCAATTGTTATATTTTGTCTAAAAGTAATAGCTTACCTTGAACGATTATTGTAGCCACGTGTTCGAAAGCACGCTTCTGATACATTTTATTAATTTTCAAATAGTATGTGTAGAAATTGTGTGTGTAATTGTGTAGAAATTTTTTTTTTATTATAATTGAAGCATAATTAAATAACTAACAATGAAAAGAATAGAAAAAAGTCTACATACCGACAACCAATTTCACAAGATGAGTGCTTGAGGGTTTTTTCAATCTCTTCAGATGACAGTATCAGTTGAAAAGGATATAAAATTGCTTGGCGATTTATTAAATAGACTAGCTCAAGACGGAATTTGTGTTTTGTGTCATTTGTCAGAAGGAATGCGTTCTTTATTTGGCCTTGTTCAAACAGATAAATAGTTAGCGTCTACAAGGGGTGTCTTGTGTACAGTAGCATTAACAGTGAATAGGGATCGGTTTTAACGGTAATAATAGCGGTATCGTTTACGGTCGGTAATAGTGCAAAATGACATGACGATAGACATGTTACAAAGTTAATAAACTCGTTAATATAAGTGAATAAGTTATTATAAGTAGTTAAGTATAGTTACTTAGTGTAGATAGTTTGTTAAGGTAGCAAATAGTTAAGTTAGTGTTAGTGATAAACCGACCTAAAGACTCAAGGCGACAAGGTAGGTGCAATTGATTAAAGTACATTGATAATTTTAAAAATTTACAAGCGAGATTTATCGTCCAAAACAGTAACATTAAATTTATATCTAATTGATAACTCTTAAAAAGCAATTATTGTTAATTAAATCTTACACCACAAAAAATGTAAACACATTCCTATACATAAATATTAGCAATATACTATTGTACCAGATCGGAATTAAGAAAATTTTACACAAAAAAATAGCATATCTCGCAAACGGGTAGAGCTAGAGATCTGAAACTTAAAATCCAACATTGATATTTTTTCGGTGGCGCCTCCACCATTTTGGTACATCAGCCAAAATTTCGACACCTCCGCCAAAATATTGATAGTTCGGAAATTGTGCTAGTAAAAGTCATTTTAAAAAAAATAAAAGTAGATACGCATAAGCCTATAAAAGGGTTACCCTCTGACTGAGGGAGCTAGCGCGCAATGCAGAGATCGGAGCAAAAGCTCCGCCGGCACGACAGTATGGAGACGGAAGAGAGTAGCGAATACAGCAAAGCGTTCTTGTCCTCACATAAAATACCGACATCGCCAAAGAGCAGATCATCAAGCTGAAGCTCATCCTACAGAACCAAACAGACCTCAGAAATCCAGGAAAAACCAATAGAAGTTGCCGCGGTGGAAACAGAGGAAAAGGTTCAAGAGGAAGAGGATCGAAAGAGGCACAGGTCATTAGAAGAAAATATCGGATACGAAATGAGCCATTCCAGTGAACCAGAAACAGAAGAGCATCACGCTATGAAACAAAAGAAAAGAAAGAAGAGCCAAGTCCGGGAAAGGATTTTGGACCATCAAAAAAAAATCAGGGAACTAAGGGACAACATAGAAGCAACTGTCTCGAAAACTTACCCGAAAAGTAAAGGGAAGATTTAGTTTACGCTACAGAGCAAAAACACGGTACTAGAAGCAACGGACAAACTAATAAACATGCACAGCGAACTGATGGCGCAACTGTACATACAAGAAACGAAGATCAGCGAACTGCAAGATAAGCTATTAGAGCAAAACAAAAAAGGGACTGACAACGCAATCAAATATACGCTGGAGGAATTGAAGAAGAACCTTTTGAGAGAAATAAAAGGACAACAGCTAACTAATACGGGAAAACTATCAAATTCAGGCACCACGGACCAAGTGAATCAAGTGAGCCAAATGAGTCAAATGGAGGCGCACATACGCAAATGTGACCAGGGAAAAAGATCAGGAAACCAAAACAGGCTGGACGACCCCACCGAAGTCTGAAAAACAATACGACACCATGGTCACGCTCAAGAAAGGAGAAGCGGGTAGAACGATGGACGTCCTAAAAACAATCGTGAAACCAGCTGATTTGGAGCAAGTGGTTGTAAGGAGAACCAAGGACCCGGGCACTTTAATTATTACAACTAAAAATAAAAACAAGCACGAGGAAGTGCTATCAAAGACAAACAAAAACGAAAAACTGGTCACAAAGGACGTGACCAAAAACAGAGATCCGATCATTATGCTGACGGGAATGCCGAAAGACCAAAACATACTAACAATCACAGACACCATTATACAAGAGAACGAGGAACTGACCAACAAATACGGCGAGAAGATAAAAGAAATGAAACTGATTGGAGCCAGACAATGTAGAAACCCGTACAAGGAAAACATACTCATACAAGGACCGCCAGACCTACTAAAGGACATTTTAAAATAGGGAAGCATATATTACGATTTAACGAAGATATATGTGCAAGAGCACCTGTCAGTGTCAATGTGCTTCAGATGCTGCAAGTACAGCCACGTGGCTAAATATTGTACAGAAGCTGACCCGAGGTGCTACAATTGTGGACAAAATCACGATGGAGCCTCATGTAAAGTAGACCAAAGGAACTGTATAAACTGTTAAATCTTAAGACTGGCACCACGAGGACACCAAGCCAGAGATGCCAACTGTCCCCTATATAAAAAGAAGTTAGAAGCAGCCAGGAGACAAACGCAATACTAAAACACACAAAGCCACAAACACAAGCGAACTAAAACACAATACAAACAACAACAACAACCACTCACACAAACCAAAACACAATCAAGTTCATACAAATAAACACAGGAAGAGGATATATAGATAAGCTACTGAGGAAATGGACGAAGAGAAGATAGATATTGGGCTTATCCAGGAGCCGGGAAACAACATATGGCACTCGGACAAATTTACAACAGCAGCAAAAGACAAGCAAAAGACAAAACATCAAAAGCGTCAATACTAATAAACAACAAAATTAAAAATAACATGACTCTAATTACACAATATACAGACACATTTACTACCACAATACAATATACTTACGAAACGGGACAAAAAATAAATATAATAAATTTATATGACAGACCAGGAGGAAGGGATAACGTGACACTAAATAAACACAAAAGACACATAGAATCAGACGCAAACAAATTAATTATGAGAGGGGACTTTAACGCAAAGCACATTAGCTGGGGTGGGGACGTGACTGACGAGAGGGGACAAGACATTATAGAATGGACAACTCAAAATAACATTTACATACAAAATACTTACGACAGCCCTTGTAACGAGTTATTTTCACTTACAGTTATTTTGGACTAAGTTGGTTTGTTTCATTAAAATTTTGATTTTTAGTACTTTTATATAACTCGTTACTATATTTCTGCCTTAATTTCGGGTACCATTGTAATATTTTAGTATTAAGTTTATTTCTCCGGTAGTTCAATTCCATGAATTACATTTAATTAGTACCTATGTAAATGTATATTATATTAATATTTAATTTTCAAGTTTAAAAAAACTAAAGGACATCCGGTACAAAAGAGTTTTAATTCAGACAAGAGCCGCTTAGTACATTTGATTTTTTTTTTCCTTTTCTGTTTTTTTAATGTCATTAGTCGAAAATTGTAGGTAGGAATGAAAATATAAATTTGAAAACAATTTTATTTAAGGTCTCTTGTTCCTGATACAGTTAGTTCGCTTTTGTCCGAATATTACCGACCAGTTTTTTTGAGTTTGAGAATTTTTTCTTTGTTTTCTATTTTTTTTGGTTAGAAGTGATTTGCCGTCCGAAATTGTTTCTTTTTTGGTAAGTCAACCGAATTGTAATTCTTTTTTTTTAAAGTATTGTGTGAAGCATTAAACCGCCGTTAGAATTTTACTTTTTTTTATGTTAATAATTATTTTGATAATTATTGATAACTATTTTCCGATTTTGTTTGAAACGAATTTAATTTATTATATTCACTATTAATGTTTGATCCGTTTTCCCTACCTCCCTACCGTTTAGAGTTTATTAGTTAGTTTATCCGATAATTTAACATTAAAGCTGGTTGTAGAACGGGGGCGAGGCTGATGCCATGCGTCGTTCAACTTTCAGACGGTAAAATTTCATTATTTTTAATAGAAAGCTTATTAACAAATATACGATCTTCAGACAAGGCGAAGGCTGTTGCCATAGATTGTTTGAACATCGAAATTTAATTTGTTATAATTATTATTATTATCTGGTTCGTTTTCCCTACCTCCCTACCGTTTAGAGTTTATTAGTTAGTTTTATCCGATAATTTAACATTAAAGCTGATTGTAGAACGGGGGCGAGGCTGATGCCATGCGTCGTTTAACTTTCAGACGGTAAAATTTCATTATTTTCAATAGAAAGCTTATTAACAAATATACGATCTTCAGACAAGGCGGAGGCTGTTGCCATAGGTTGTTTGATGATCTAAGATTCATTCATTATAGACAATTCTGTTATTCTAACGGGTTTCCATACCTACTTACCGACCATAGTAACTTTCCATGGTGAGCTTAGCCGTTAATTCTGATATTTATTTGTTCTTTTGTTACGATAGAATGTGATTGCAGTTTTTTTTCTCTGCTCCCCGATTGCTTACACACTGCTTTTATCAAAATTTACTTGTTTACGTACGTGCAACCTGCGGACTTGGCATAGTACATATATTTTTTTTATATAAACCGTTAAATTTGATACCGATATACTAAAATGTTATTTTGATTGCACTTGCACATCGTACCTACGGAAATTGTTTGTAAGCGCCGGAACTATAACTGTTCCTCATTTAAAGTTGTATTTTGTATATTTATCTGTAATATCGAATATTATATTTGTGCCTTTGTATTTGGCTTATAGTCACGAAATACATTCGTTGTTATATACTTATTAAATCGGTGTTTACTTATTATCCCGTAACAAAGCCATAAGGGTTTAAAGTTTTATTAAAGTGTTGAATGAAACAAGACCCCTAGAATTTTCCGTAACCTCCATCTGAGACTACCTGGAACTCTTGACGCTCAGGGTCAAGGGACCGTGGAGCATACCACGTTAAAACAAGTGGCTCCCGAGAATTTATTGGAGAGATTTTGCATCGAGGGTGGCCATTGTGACGTGCCCAGAAGGTAAGAACCAGTGGGCGGTAGGAAAAAGCGTCACAAATTTGGCGCTCGAGTATGGACCGTTTCTGATTATTTTTTTTTAAGAGGCCGTTTTCGCCGTCTTCGATTTACTGCATTAGGATAGAGAGGTTATTTTATTTATTTTTATATAGGCAGTTTGATGTCTCTCTATATTAATGATTAGAGCAGAGTTAGTTATTCCGTTATCCGTGGTTTTTTTCTCTTTTCTTTCTTTTACTCTCCATATTGTTTACTTAAAGCTGATCGCTTGTCCGTTGATGGATTTTTTCTTGTTTAACAAAAAGATCAAAGGAGAAGAAGCTGGAGATAAAAGACCCATGTCAGAAGGATAATCCGACGATATTAATCTCACTGTTTTATTCACTGAAGAAAAGACTGAAATCGAATCCGTTTCTACAGTACCGGCTCAACTACCGACCGTAAGTTCCCTAGAAGAAGCTATAGACAATCGAGTAAGTTGGGTATATTTACTGAAAAACGAGGGTCTCACTACCCACCTGCAAAAGAGAAATTTATCGGTTGCTGGAACCGTCCCGGAAAAACGTAAGCGACTTGTAAACTTCTTAAGACGAAGAGGGATTTCTTCACAACTTGCCATACACCAAGAAGAATCTATTGATTATCCGACTGCCCCGGCAATAAATGTACAGGACTAGAAGGTGTCTTTTGGAAACCGGGGAGATCCTGTTTCGTTTATTGAAAGAATTGAAGAAGTCTGTGAAGCGAAGAATATTCCGAAAGACAATTTGCTACCTGTATTACCAGAATTACTATCAGGGGAACCCGCATCTTGGTACCGTAACAACCGGAGTAGGTACACGACCTGGAAAGAATTTGAAACAGATTTTCGTATCTTCTTTTATCCCGTGAATTATGAGGTTGACCTAGAAGCTGAGATAGGCCGACGTCTACAAAGAAGAAATGAGTCCGCTGCTACTTACATCACCGAACTCCAAACTCTGATGCGTCGACATGGAAAACTAACTCCTGAACAACAGTTAGCATGGATGTACCGCAACTTATTGCCCGAATACCGTCTGCAAATTAGGAAAGGATATTTTGAAGATTTTTCCACATTTTGTCAGGTGATAAGGGAATATGAGCTCCTTAAAAAGGAACTCCAGTGTGTACCCAACCACTCTGGACCGATCCGTGCACCGACTACCCGTCAGCAACCGATAAGTACGCCAAGACATGAACCTTCTCACTACTCAACGTCTGGGCCATCCAGGGAGCCCGTCGATGGTTCAAGAAATCCGTCACCGACTGCTACTCCCCGACGTCCGCCGCCTGATACTACTCACCATTCGTCTGGATCATCTTCCCGTCAACCAATATGTTTCCGCTGTGGTGAATCGGGACATTACCGAAACAACTGTCATAATCCCGCTAAGGTATTCTGCTCTCGTTGCCATAAGGAAGGAGTATACTCCAGAGACTGTTCTTGCAGGAGGCAGGAAAACTAATACGAAGTTGTGCTGAAGAGAGGCCGGCACAGCTTCCGCAATTGTTTGCTTCTCATGTTGAACCGCCAGCCGAAATGAACGAACTCCGACCGCACATAGACATCGAGATTGAAAATCATAATTTCAGAGCATTGTTAGATACCGGAGCCGCAAGGTCATACATTGGTGATCAAGTAGCTAAAACATTTTCCCAAAAAAGGCAAACTATCGCCTGTCAAGGTACGAAGGCACGTTTAGCTAATGGAAAATTAGTCTCTATCACCGACAGTTATGAGCTTAAATGGCAAATCAAAGACGTCACTATGGAGGGTTCGTTGGAACATTTCCCTGGTTTGATAACAGATATTGTGTTAGGGCACGATATTCTACGAAAATATAATTTCCGTTTCGAGTTGGGAACCGGAGAAATATATGTGTAAGATGAACTAGTAAAGCATTCACAATTAGCCAGTCCAGTTGGGATATTGGAGGTAGCGAATATGTCGACAAAAGCAGGTAATGTTGTTCCGATTAATTGTAAGGAGGAAATACTTTATCATTTTACCGAAGGCAGCTGTACTAGCCATCAAACTGTATCCGAAGTCTCTACGTCCTCCCTGTTGTTAGGGGTTGACAAGGAGCAATCCATTTCTGTAGCTTCTGAATTTTCCCCGGTGTTGTTAGGGGTTAATAAAGAAAATATTGTTTCCGAAGTCTCTACGTCCTCCCTGGTGTTAGGGGTTGACAAGGAGCAATTCATTTCCGAAGTTTCTGATTTTTCCCCGGTGGTGTTAGGGGTTGATAAAGAAAATGTTCGTTCCGAAGTCTCTACGTCCTCCCTGGTGTTAGGGGTTGACCTGGAGAAATCCGTTATCGGAAAAGCTAAGTCATCTTCAAACGACTTAGGAGATGGAAACAATTATGGTTTTGAAGGATATCCGTTGGACGTCATAACCGCTCGGACTGAAAGAAATCTAACCGAAGAACAGACAGACCGACTGGACAGCTTCCTGAAGCAAGAGTTACCGAAATTTGGATCCATACGAGGTCCAACAACCCTTGTGGAACACGAAATCCGTTTGCTAAAACCTCAGCCAATTAAACAGAGATACCGCCCGCAAAATCCGAAATTGCAAGAAATTTGTAATGCCGAGATAGACGCAATGTTGCAAGAAGGGGTGATAGAACCCTCTACGAGCCCCTGGAGTTCTCCGATTGTAATAGTAAAGAAAAAGGATGGAAAAAACGCTTTTGCATTGACTTCTGGAAGGTTAATGAAGTTACCATGAAGGATGCCTACCGGCTTCCATTTATCAATGCTATATTGGATAAACTGCGGAAAGCCAAGTACATTTCTAGTTTAGATTTAAAGAGTGGCTACTGGCAGGTACCCTTAACACTTGAAAGCAAACCAATTACCGCATTTACCGCACCGGGAAGAGGATTGTTCCAGTTCACGGTTCTTCCATTTGGTTTACATTCTGCACCTGCCACGTTCCAAAGACTGGTTAATCGACTAATAGGCCCCGATCTAGATCCATATGCATTTGCCTATCTCGATGACATCATAGTGCTGGGGAAGACATTTGAACAAAACTTGGAAAACCTGTCCGAAGTGTTCCGCCGACTGCGAGGAGCACGGCTGAAGCTTAACCCGGAGAAATGTCATTTCTGCTTACCGTCCATGAAATACTTGGGACATGTAATCACCGGAGATGGAATCCGTACCGATCCAGAGAAGGTCGAAAGTATCGTTAAATTTCCCGCCCCAAGAAATATCCGAGAGTTGCGAAGATTCTTGGGAGTTGCATCCTGGTATAGAAGATTTGTGCCATCCTTTTCTCAAAAGGTGGCTCCGTTGACGAAGTTACTCCGTAAGTCTCAGCGATGGAAGTGGGCTGAAGAACAAGAAGCCGCTTTCGCTAACATAAAAACTTTTCTATCGGAAGCACCCGTCCTAAGCTGTCCCGATTTTAATGTGCCGTTTACCTTACAGACTGACGCCTCCGAACATGGTTTGGGAATAGCCCTTACCCAACTGATGGATGGTCAAGAACACGTAGTCGCATATGCAAGTCGCACCCTGAGTCCCACTGAGAGAAATTACTCCGTTACCGAGAAAGAATGCCTTGCCATTGTTTGGGGTATTGAAAAGATGCGTCCTTATTTAGAGGGCTACCATTTCACGGTTATTACCGATCATCAATCTCTTAAATGGCTGCATTCCATATCTAGTCCGTCTGGACGTTTAGCTAGGTGGAGTATTTTTCTGCAACAGTATGATTTTGAGATACAGTACCGTAAAGGTGCACTAAACCGTGTAGCCGATGCTCTGTCCCGAAATCCACTACCAACCACCGCCGAGGAGGAGCTACCGTTCGCTCTCTGTTTGACCGATGTCACTGCCGAATGTTCATGGTACCGGAACAAGAAGGAAGAGGTTCTGAAGGACCCAGAGAAGTTTCCGGATTACTGCCTTAGAGAAGACCGTCTTTACCGTCATTTCTGGGATATAAATGATTTTCGAGAGCCAGAAATGTCCGACCCCTGGAAGCTGTGCATAGCAAAGCCCGACCGAACGCGAATTCTACAAGAAAACCATGATGCTCCGACTGCTGGTCATCTAAGAATTGCTAAAACCATCGCGCGCATTGTAAGACTATACTATTGGCCAGATATGTTTAGGGACATCACCAAATACGTGAGGAGATGTCTGCAATGTCAAAAGTACAAGCCGTCGCAACAGAAGTTCCCAGGGAAAATGCAACCGTCAGCAAACCGACAAACTTGGGAAACCGTTAGTTCCGATATAATTGGACCGTTACCCAGGAGTAAGAAAGGGAACTGTTACATCATTATGTTTCAGGACCGATTCACTAAATGGGTGCAGTGTAAACCGTTGAGAAATGCTGCTGCCAGTAGCATAACTACCGCCTTTTATGAAGAAGTTTTGACGACATTTGGATGTCCCCGTACCGTAATCACAGATAATGGAACACAGTACAATAGCAAAATGTTTAAGGAGCTATTAAAATAATTCGGCATTAGACACCGCTTTACACCTCCTTATACACCGCAAGCCAACCCAGTTGAACGAGCCAATCGTACGTCGAAGACAATGATTGCGCAATACTGTGAAAAAGATCACCGAGAGTGGGACCTCAGATTAGCAGATCTTAAATTTGCCATTAATAACGCAAAACATGACACTACGGGATTTTCCCCCGCATTTCTTAATTTTGGAAGAGATCCCGAGATACCAAAGTCCTTCCGAAGAGAAACTGAAAATACCTCCGAAGATATAATGGAAGAAACTACTGGAGAGGACGATCCTGTCAAAGAAAACCCGACACTCCAGCTCCTGCGAATGGAACAATTGCAAGACTGTTTTGATCTTGTCCGTCTAAACTTATCTAAAGCTTTCACCAGTCAGAGCCGATATTATAATTTGCGACGTCGAGACTGGAAATGTACCATAGGAGACAAAGTAATGAAGAAGGAATATACTTTGTCTTCTGCCGCTGATCACGTAGCCGCTAAGTTAGCGCCAAAATTTTCTGGTCCGTATAAGATCATACGAGTTATATCTCCGGTAGTCTACGATTTGCAAGATGAAAATGGTAAACGGTATAAACGAGTACATATAAAAGATTTAAAGCCCGTGAACGAGTAACGTTTTTTTTTCTCTTTCTGTAGTCTTTGAAATGGAACCACACCGTGTTTCAACACCGCCGTTCCGTCCCCGACACTCCCCGACCGTCGACGAATGGGAAGTGATCGACCTTACGGAGGAACCTACCCCTCCAGCATCACCGGAAGTGAATCGAGAGGCTTTTTCACCTGTCACTGACCCCGACGACCTCTTCATTGATGAAGGTTGGGAGAACATAGACTGGGAGACGTCCTCGGCGCGATTCGAGGAAGAGTTTGACGAGACGTTCGGGTTAGTTGAGTACACGCCTGGTAATACCCCTCCGAGGTCTCCATCTCCGCTTGAACCAGGGGTACACGAAGAAAAGGTTCTAAGGTGCACCTTGGTGGAGAAGAGGACCTTAGTCACCGAGGAATACGCTCAGGAGGTGAAGGAAACGATCTCCCGCTACCACTCTGGGGTATACACCACGTTCACTCCGCATACCCAAGACCTTTCTCACAAGTGGATCCCGCAGCTGGAACCAACCACGGCAACGCCGTCTCCGATGGAAGTCGCCGAGGAAGGTTGTGACCTAACGGTGACACCAGAAAACCGCATTCGCGACCGCACCCCGAGTCCCCAAGCCCAGGAGACAACGCCCCAGCCTTGGGAAATACTGGAGTACGCCCAACAAACGCCGCGTTCCTAGGAATGGTCAAAGGAATGGGCCGAGAAGGCACAATTTTTACGGCCGAAGAACGCTGACCCAACTAAATGGTGCAGGGTCCGGATATTCGACCGGCAAGGGAGAAGACATAACGTCCGAATTCCTCCCAGACCATGAGATATTTCCTCCGCCGATGCGACCCCTTTATAAACATAATACATTTATATAATAAACATAATAAATTTATAATATAATAAAAATTTTTTTCTTGAATAGTTACGCTCCGAAAGAACACTTTCAAGTGTTGCCTACATTTTTCTATTTTCTCCGTTTAACCGAACCCTAATAAATATTATAAATTCTGAAATTTTTTTGAACTGTAGCGAACTACAACCATGAACTCCGACTGTCCCATGGATATGATGGGGCTAAGCATTCCAATGATGATCCAGTATGTGGCCGACCGCCAGAACGGTATTCTGCCCGGAACACGAGAAGACCATTCCCAGTCGAGAATCGATTGTGACGGAAGAAACATTCGTTCCTTCATCCCCATAACCCCAGACCTGTGTTGGAGATGCGGCACGGTAGGACACCGCCGAAAAAGCTGTCGAGGACCCTCAATCCTGTTTTGTTCCCGATGTGGACAGGTTGGCAAGATGTCCCGCGATTGTCCTTGCGAAAGCCCCTCTCTCCGTACCAGATCGATTGCCATCCAAGCCCACTTCCCGGCTAAATATCACCCAGCCCGAACGACGTCCAATGTCGGCGTTCAGTGCAACCTAAGCACCGAACCCCCCAAAGCCGCCCGAAGAGTAACCGCACTGCCCCGCTGTGCGTATCGCCGCCAAGCACCCCGTGGACGAGGACCTCAGCCAGGAACTCACTCTTCGGCCATCCGACGACGAATCACCAGAAACTGAAACGTTCCCCTGTTTTAGTTGATAAGTATTCTTAGTTTTTAAGAGTCAGATTAAGATCTGAAAAAAAATGTAATGAACGAAATCTGCGTTTTCCTTCATTAATTTTTTTTTAACGAAGTAAGGGGGGAGTGTAACGAGTTATTTTTACTTACAGTTATTTTGGACTAAGTTGGTTTGTTTCATTAAAATTTTGATTTTTAGTACTTTTATATATCTCGTTACTATATTTCTGCCTTAATTTCGGGTACCATTGTAATATTTTAGTATTAAGTTTATTTCTCCGGTAGTTCAATTCCATGAATTACATTTAATTAGTACCTATGTAAATGTATATTATATTAATATTTAATTTTCAAGTTTAAAAAAACTAAAGGACATCCGGTACAAAAGAGTTTTAATGCAGACAAGAGCCGCCTAGTACATTAGATTTTTTTTCCTTTTCTGTTTTTTTAATGTCATTAGTCGAAAATTGTAGGTAGGAATGAAAATATAAATTTGAAAACAATTTTATTTAAGGTCTCTTGTTCCTGATACAGTTAGTTCGCTTTTGTCCGAATATTACCGACCAGTTTTTTTTGAGTTTGAGAATTTTTTCTTTGTTTTCTATTTTTTTTGGTTAAAAGTGATTTGCCGTCCGAAATTGTTTCTTTTTTGGTAAGTCAACCGAATTGTAATTCTTTTTTTTTTAAAGTATTGTGTGAAGCATTAAACCGCCGTTAGAATTTTACTTTTTTTATGTTAATAATTATTTTGATAATTATTGATAACTATTTTCCGATTTTGTTTAAAACGAATTTAATTTAATATATTCACTATTAATGTTTGATCCGTTTTCCCTAACTACCTACCGTTTAAAGTTTATTAGTTAGTTTATCCGATAAATTAACATTAAAGCTGATTGTAGAACGGGGGCGAGGCTGATGCCATGCGTCGTTCAACTTTCAGACGGTAAAATTTCATTATTTTCAAAAGAAAGCTTATTAACAAATATACGATCTTCAGACAAGGCGAAGGCTGTTGCCATAGATTGTTTGAACATCGAAATTTAATTTGTTATAATTATTATTATTATCTGGTTCGTTTTCCCTACCTCCCTACCGTTTAGAGTTTATTAGTTAGTTTTATCCGATAATTTAACATTAAAGCTGATTGTGGAACGGGGGCGAGGCTGATGCCATGCGTCGTTCAACTTTCAGACGGTAAAATTTCATTATTTTCAATAGAAAGCTTATTAACAAATATACGATCTTCAGACAAGGCGGAGGCTGTTGCCATAGATTGTTTGAACATCGAAGTTTAATTTGTTATAATTATTATTATTGTCTGGTCCGTTTTCCCTACCTCCCTACCGTTTAGAGTTTATTAGTTAATTTTATCCGATAATTTAACATTACAGCTGATTGTGGAACGGGGGCGAGGCCGATGCCATGCGTCGTTCAACTTTCAGACGGTAAAATTTCATTATTTTCAATAGAAAGCTTATTAACAAATATACGATCTTCAGACAAGGCGGAGGCTGTTGTCATAGGTTGTTTGATGATGTAAGATTCATTCATTATAGACAATTCTGTTATTATAACGGGTTTCCTTACCTACTTACCGACCATAGTAACTTTCCATGGTGAGCTTAGCCGTTAATTCTGATATTTATTTGTTCTTTTGTTACAATAGAATGTGATTGCAGTTTTTTTTCTCTGCTCCCCGATTGCTTACACACTGCTTTTATCAAAATTTACTTGTTTACGTACGTGCAACCTGCGGACTTGGCATAGTACATATATTTTTTTAATATAAACCGTTAAATTTGATACCGATATACTAAAATGTTATTTTGATTGCACTTGCACATCGTACCTACGGAAATTGTTCGTAAGCGCCGGAACTATAACTGTTCCTCATTTAAAGTTGTATTTTGTATATTTATCTGTAATATTGAATATTATGTTTGTGCCTTTGTATTTGGCTTATAGTCACGAAATACATTCGTTGTTATATACTTATTAAATCGGTGTTTACTTATTATCCCGTAACAAAGCCATAAGGGTTTAAAGTTTTATTAAAGTGTTGAATGAAACAAGACCCCTAGAATTTTCCGTAACCTCCATCTGAGACTACCTGGATTTCTTGACGCTCAGGGTCAAGGGGCCGTGGAGCATACCACGTTAAAACAACTGGCGCCCGAGCATTTATTGGAGAGATTTTGTATCGAGGGTGGCCATTGTGACGTGCCCAGAAGGTAAGAACCAGTGGGCGGTAGGAAAAAGCGTCACACCCTCCTACTTTTTGTAATACAAGGGGTAGGAGTTGGATTGACTTAACAATGACAAAAAACTTGACAATAGGGGACTGGCAGGTTAGCGAGGTGGAAACACTAAGTGACCTCCAGTATATAACATTTACCTACACATTTAGGGGGGCAAGACAATCCGTGCAGACACAAAGATACACACCACAGAACGTAGACATAGACAAATTCATCCAACACATTAACAAACTGACATATCCAACTACAGGACATACACAACATAAAGCGACAATCATACAAATGACAATAATAACAACAGCTAAAATGTGCACACTTACGAGACGTAAAGACAAAAACCAGACAAATGACTGGTGGACACAAGAACTAGACACTACCAAAAAACTAGTTACAAAACTACGAAAAAATTTACAACAACAGACAGACGAGGAAACGAAAAAAGACGCGACAGAAACTTACTTACAACAAAGACGAAAATACAAAAAGCTTATAAAACAAACAAAAAAGAATCACGTTATTCTACTAGCAGGGAGCTCATTGCTTTTGATCGAAAAAAAATGGGAGGGTATTTGGAAAACCTGTCAAAATTGGGCGCGAGTAAATAAATTGAAATATAATAAAAATAAAACGGAGGCAATGTTCGTGCCATATAAAACCACAAGACCTCCTAGACTAAAGATTGACGATACTTACGTAACATACACGAATACAATACGATACTTAGGAATAACTATAGACACGACTCAACTATGGCTCGAACATGTCAAAAAAAATAGGGCAAAGACACAGGATATCAGTCAAAAACTGTGTATTATAGCAGGCAAGTCATGGGGTAGGAAACCAGCAGTACTTAAGACCATCTACGAACAGTCCATCAAACCAATGCTTCTGTATGGGGCAGAGGTTTGGGGACATCGCACAAATGACACCAGAATTATTAGACAATTACAAGCAGCCGAACGACCCTTCCTTTAGGCAATCACGAATGCTTACAGGACAACACCAACACACGCACTATATATACTATCTGGCACCACACCTTTACAAATAGACGCACTCACCATAGACACCATACACAAAACTTACAAAACAAACATAGACAAATACAAAATTAAAACCACAGAACTTCCACATCCAATAGCCAGATGTATCAAACTGACAGAAACAGACACTAGACAAGACATACAGGTATACACAGACGCTAGTGCCCGTCATGACAGCAAGACATTAGGTATACATATAAACTATACGACAAAACAACAAACGCATGACATAACATACAAAATAAACTCGACACTAAACGTAGTAAACGAACTGGAGGCACTAGCACTAATGTACAGTACAGACATCTTAACGAAACACACACAATACACATATAAACTTTAACACTGACTCAAAAACCACTATACTACAATTAGAAAATGGTAACAACAAAAGCAAAATTATAATACAAATTAAAAAGAATATAGAAACACTAAACTTAAAACAAATGCACACAACAATACAATACACCCCACGAAGTCACCCAGACTTACTAAAAGCACATAAATTCACACAAGTAGCACATATACAACCTGACAAAGAATATGACATTATAACAAAAAGAGACATAATGACAAAAAAGAAAAATCTGACAATACAAAAGTGGTACGCACATTGTTTTCAAGACAGTACGACAAATAGACCCTTTCCTGAATTGGAAAACGACTCAACTAATAACAGGACATGGAAACATTGGAGAGTACTATACAAGGTTCAGACTTAGGGAAACTAACGGACACTGCTACCATTGTGACAAACTGGAAGACATGACGCATATAATAAATGACTGTACAATGGGCTTGACTCATAACAATAGAAATATCCTATTATAAAGTATTAAACAAATCCAATTATCTTACTGTATTCGTACTAGAATGTCCCGTTGTGTAGCAATAAGTTGCAATAATAATGGAAATCATTCATTTCCTAAGGATTTATCAATAAGAAAACTGTGGATAAAGGCTTGTAGATTAAAAAACTTCAAAATTTCAAAAAATTCTAGGTTATGTTCAAAACACATTACCGAAGCAGATTTTCAAGGAAACGTTTATTATACAGGTATGGTTTGCTGTCTTTTAATGTACATCTCGTGATTATGATCTATATAGAACCATTTACAACCTTTTAACTTTAATACATTATATTATTACGTCAATTGTTTTAGGTGTTTAAAAAGTTAACTTGGCAATACTCAGCTAGCGGTAACTCTACTGGCAAATTATGCCCGAGCTCAGCCGTAGAGGTAAACAGTAGAAATAAAGAGAATTGAGTCCGCGCCACTGGCTTTACGGTTAAAGCCAGAAACTCCTGAGTCTTAAGGCACTAGCAGAGAACTACCAAGATAAACAAATAATAATTTATCAATATGGTGAACCAGATAAATAAAACTAGGAGATAAAATAAATATAAATTACTTTACTTAACAATTTAGGTCTTCAATATCACAATATGTAACAAAAAAAAAATAGTAATAATTGTCAGCTTTGCTCAAACAGTAGGGTTCGAATAATGAAATTGACACAATGGTCAAATAAATATTATTCAGTACTGGTACTGAAGGTACCGAGTAATGAAATCAACGCAACAAGTAGATAAATATAAATTCAACAGAGAGATACAAAAAAAAGTTCTGTGTATGTAGATCTATAAGAGCTTATCTGTAATCCGGAGGTGTTCCAATCGCTGTTCAGACAGCTCTTCGGGTCACTAGTGTCCCTTCGAAGGAGGTGGTGACTTAGATCTCAAGCTATGGTAATCCTTCCAATATCAGGACGTAGGGGGTACCAAAACCCGTAATAAAAAAAACCCTTTAGATGTTAAGGGTTATTTCGAACACGTGGTGCGTGTGTGCGTGAGAAAATATATCTTCTTAACAAATCCCAAAAATGGTTAGTCAGCTGACAGAATCCAAAAATACATAAGGCAAATCACGTACGATAGTCAGACTAACTATATAAATGGTTTTTCTTTTTAAATCCAATTAAGATGGCCCCAAATTGCCAAAGATAAAAATCCAAACCAAAAGAAGAATAATATTTCTAAGCACCTACATCGACGAGAATGCGTTGAAAACTCCCCAACTCCCTGATTGACAACATAAATTTTGATAGAACTAATCGTCGATACCAACCGCAAGGCACCTATTGGCGACTACACATACACAAATTTAAAGAGAGATACAATTAAAAGGCACCCATGTATTAGTTTAACTAAAACAACTCACGTACATAATACCTGGACTTAACCTAAGCACAATTTAATAACGAAAGTACCTTTCTCCCTAAACCACAGAACAAACCCAGATAGGCAACACGCTTTGCGCATTAGTACTACTGGGGTACGCAACACCCTTTACATATTACTTGTAGTTGATGCTAGAGAATAATAAAGGAAGAAAAAACACGTGACATGTTGCTCATGCACATAAATATCTAAAGAAAACAGCAAACCCATCTATTTTTGTGTGGACTAAAACTCATTCACCTAATGCAGTTAATAGACAAGAGAGGTATGCACACCGCACAGCCAAGAAAGAGTTGTTAGCTAGCACAAGTCAGCGAGAACAACAGAGTTGTAGTTGGACTGAGAGTCTAGACGGAGTCTTCCATGTAGATGATGTGGATGTTTCTGATATTCAAGTTGAAGTATCGACTTCTCTAGAGCAAGAGACAGATATCCGCCATAATTAACATATAACCATTTCATCTAATACTGCATCAACACAAACACCCCATATTTTAAGAATTTTGGGAACACAGGACATGTTGTTCGATGCCAAATCTGTTTTATTTTATACTGGGCTTGAATATATCAACAAGTTTAATATGGTACTTTCAACACTCCTACCAATGGCTTATCATTTAACTTACCGAGGCAGCCAAGTGATCAATCTGTCTATAGAAGATCAATTTCTTCTTATGTTAGTCAAATTAAGAAGGAATAAAGCAGATTTTGAGCTTTCTAAGTTTTTTGAAATCAGTACTACTGAGGTTGGCAATGTTTTTGTTACTTGGATTAATTTCGTGTTTGAATTGTGGTCTCTTGTAAATATTTGGCCAAATAGATCTTTGGTTACTTACTACATGCCCGAGTCATTTAAACAGAGTTATCCAATGACAAGAGTTATTGTTGATGGTACAGAAGTGCCTATATGTAAGCCTAAAAATCCTATTGCACAACAAGCAAGTTTTAGCAGTTACAAACACTGCAATACCATTAAGTTTTTAATAGGTGTTACACCTGGTGGTCTTATCTCTTTATGTTCTGAGGGATATGCAGGATCTACAAGTGATCGTCAAATCACAGAGAGAAGTACCCTTATAAGTCTTTGTGATGATGGGGACTCAATAATGGCTGATAGGGGTTTTAACATACAAGACATATTCGAACATAAAAATATCACTGTGAATACGCCCACATTTTTAAAAGGTCTGTCACAACTTCCAGGTATTAAGTTGAAAAAGGATAGAAAATTAACCAAAAACCGTATTCACATTGAGCGGCTCATTGGACTAACTAAAACATATAAAATTTTGCAAACTGATGTAAATGCTTATTATGTACCGTTACTATCAAGAATTTTTTTTTTTTTGTTTTTGCAATGCTGTGTAATTTTAAAGAAGGAATTGTAAAATAAAACTTGTTGATTACTTACTATGTGTGTTTTTGTTTATATTAAATCAGTCAAAATACATTACAAAAAAAATGTGTTTGTATCTAATAATTATTCATTCACCTTGTGTATTATATCTAAATAATTTTTATACAGAAATTTATTCAGAATAGCCCTTTTAAAGTGATTATTATAAAAGAGATTTAACTTCATTACCATAGAATTTATAAATGTATCATCTCTTTCTATGAATATTACTTTCATGTCTACAAATGTATATATTATTAAATTACAGTACTTCCTATTTGTACAGAACAATTTGCCCTGAACACGGACACAATGGTTTTAATATTAATACGTCATCTTTTAAAATTAAATAAGGCACTGTTAAACTACTGATACTCTTATACCTGCTAGCATATGGACATTTTATTTCAATAATAGTTTCACCATTGTATAAATAGACATAGTAGGACAACCCAATGCTTTATTTGCTTTGACACAATTTGGGACGACCACCAGATGTCGGTAAAGACTTGGTCCCAATTTTAAAAATAAATACTAATTTTACTAATATTTGGTAGATGGCGGTGCGTCAGAAACTAAATTCTCACTATTTTCTATAGGGGTAATTGCAATTGTTGTGCTCTTGTTGCAAAGTTTATTATTGACGATCTTAGTATCAACTGATTCGTTGTTATAGTTTGTGGTTTGCGGTTATTTTGTTTTTGGAGTGTTTGTATTATAGTTATAGTATATATTTATTATTAAAAAACTTTACTTAGTGACAGAAAAACTGAATAGTGTTGTGATTGATTTTTTATTTTGAGGTAAGCATAAATCAAAAATTATTGCTATTCATTAGACATACATTTATATCCGGTAAATAATACATATATAAATTTTACAGATGTCAGGACATTAGTATGTTTACTACCAATGCGGTAATTCCACATACAAAGATTCAACTATCAGAATGTTTCGATTCCCATACGCAGCAGTATGTCAACAATGGATAATAAACTCAGGTAAGACTAATATTTTTTAATAATAAAATAAAATAAAATAATTGAATTATATTAAAATTTTAAATGACACTAAGACGGATTAATTGTTTTTAATCAAAAATCAAATCAAAAACATTTTGAAATAATAATCAATGTCTTTTTAACTTAATAGTTGTTAAAAATGTTTTATGTTAAACTATGTTTAATATAAAAGTCTTAAACCGGTGATTTTTAAAATGTTTTTTCATTACAATAAAGAAATAAAACATAAAATTTGAAAACATTAAATTAATTTTTTTTATTGAAAAGTAACGTATATCGATACCGTGGTCATTGACACAGTTCTTATAAAACTATAATATGTACATTAAGACTATGACACTGGAATTTTGTTAATTTGAAATCAGCTGACTTGCATAAATTTTTCTGTATTACGGAAATAAAATTTGTTGATATATTTTTAAAAATGGACCATCCTGGTAAAGACAAGTAGTAGACTTAAAAAACTAAAATTTTTAAACATTTTTCTAAGAGCAACAATTTGATGTAAACTTAATTTTTAATTTTGTTTGACAAATATCAAACAAAAAATCAACTGTCACTTCAAAATAAATCGCAACGTTGTTATTCTTTTTTATGTATCTATGGTTATTACCATTGTAGCATTATTAAATTTAATATGTGTACTTGTAATTAAAAAAAAACGACTTGAATTCTCTTCACTTGGCTACTTTTTTAAAAAATTAAAATATTTTCTGCTTTAAAAGTTTTATAATTGAAAAATATTAAATAAATATAAAAATGTAATTCAATTTTGGACTGGCTTAATAAACATTTTCGTATTTTTTCTTGCAAAAAATAATTTTGATAATTTATTAGCTTAGACAATAAATTTTTGTTGCTATAAACAAGCCGTTATGTTAAACCCCATGATTCAACCTCTACTTTAATATAACAATAGGTACCGTTTTCTCCACAACAATTTTACCGTACTTCCGGTAATATCGATAATCTCAATAATTCTAAATAAACCAATAATTTATGAATATAAAAATTTGGTCACTCAACATTGTACAACAGTGTACAAGATAAAATTCCTAAAAATGTAGTTAATGGCTTAAACGATTCGAAATAGTTTTAGAAAAAGAAGTATTTTTATTTTTTTCGGTTAAAAAATTACAATAATTGTTATTAGCTAAAAACTGTTGGAAAAAAACCCCACCAGCTTCTTCCCAATACCTCCAAAAAAGTATAACTGATTGTTTAAATAATAAAAAAAATTCTGAAAGTGCGGTAAATTTCAACAAAAATTCTCAATTCACGGAATTGTAACTCTATACTATTTTCACCATGTACTAGCGTGAAAAAATAATAAAAAGAAATCGAATTAGTGCTTTGAATTTGTCGCGCTTAACAATAATAATAATTATAGAATAATAATAATCTTTAATGTTTCTAAACAAAAAATTACAGCAACGGTTTGGTTATATATATTTTATTATTACAACATAGTTTAATAAATCATATTTATAAGTTTTAATCAAATTAGATTATAAATAATTAATTATAAAATTAATTATAAAAAATTGGCATTTTTTTATTAATAGTAATTATTTACATTGCAGGAAATGCTTCTTTGGCGACCCTGAGTTCGAATATTCTGAAGGGAAAATTTATATGTAGCAAGCATTTCGATCCTGTACTTCTGAATTCCAAACGTTTACCAAAGACTGCTGTTCCACAAAAATATGATGATCAAATGCCGTTTTCTGAGTTATCTGTAGCAGCAGGTTTGCGACAGTATACCATCAACCAATAAAAATACTTTTGATTGTGACGAAAGTGAGAGTTTGAGCGAAACGAGTACAAAAACCATTGATCCATTTATACTCCAGTTGATTGATATGCCCGCATCTCCTCTTCTTTTGGAAAAAGATCATAAAGAAATAACGACTCTTAAAAAGCGTTTACAGGAGTTTCAAAAAAAAATTAACAGATTAACAAACTAACATAAAAAAAGTAAAAATTCTCAAGAAGTAAAAAAAACTCTAAGTTAGCAATACTACAAAACAAATAATGTTATCTATTTATCCATCCTAAAATATATTTTAAGTGATATAAATTTTTTACATAAAATCCTTGTGTATTTTAATTTTAACGGAATATTTCATTCCTATCATAATTTTAGGCAATAAACCGCAGGTAGAAAAAAGGTTTAAAACAATTTTAAAGATATAACGGAGAACAATTATTACTAACATATTTCTACATTGTTAAGTACAAAATCCAACTATTTTTTTAATTTACATTTACTTTATGTATGATTTTTACTTTAATAAATGTTTTTTAGTTACTCAGAACGAAAAATGTAATTAGATTTGTTGTAGAAACTCTTTGTAAAAATCCATGTTATTATAAACCACACACAAAAATGTTTAACGAATATTTCTACGATTTATTAAAACATTTCTTTTTATAAATCAAACACAGTTGCTTAGAATCTGACGTTGGTAATTATTATCCAAACAGCTCTCATTGAATTATTGAATTTTTTTAATAAGTCGTTGAATTATTCTATAAACATTAATTTTTTTTGGTATTTATGATGATGTAATTATTTATGAATAAATATTTTTTGTAGTATTTTTTTATTTATTGTAGAAATCCTTACTTTTTGGAAATCCGTAATATGAAAATTAAACAAATACATTTTTAGTAAAAATTCCCACTATGTATTCTAACAATCCTTTTTATAGTAAATGACAGCTTTTTCGACTAAATGAAAGATCGTCATAATGAAGTTACATTTTTTAAGACAACAATTTTAAAGATATATTATTAGCCCTAAGGAATAATCCTGGTCCTGATTGTTACTATAACTTTATGTTTTATCAATATATAAACTGTTTGTTTTGATTAAGCTTAATTTTATAAATAGATAATAAGTACAATAAAATAATAAGCTATTCTAAGCATCAGTACGATATAGTTTTCAACTGTTTTTTCTATATCATTGCACAGCTCTGATCTTAGATGAAAACATTTCCGGGATAATCACTTTTTTTCAAATCCCAAAAAACGGTAAAATTTTTGAAAAATTGAAACGTACAAAGAAAGATCATAAAATAGTACCGAGGTCCGAAGGTACTTTAGAATAACAATACTTTTTATTTTAATAAGCTAATATGTATTAAAAAATTAAATTAAATTTAATTTACTCTATCTTTACAACCCTGTAATTAATGAAAATCAATTTTTACAGATAATTTATACTGACTTTCTGCTCTCAGTACCAACAGAATATTTCTTTCTATGTATAATTTTTAAAAAAATACTTACTCACTTTTTTAGTATTAAAAAAAAATCATTCTATTTAAAATGTATTGGCTAAAAGTTTTACGCCTACATCTCCATGAAGAAATTCGGCTAAATAATAAATTTATCGAACAACCCCTATTTTCTTTGCGATCAAAAACTGTAATTTATTTTGTATATTTACTCTATTCGTCACCAGGTACCACCACGTTACGGGCGTACAGAGCTTCAAAATTATCTACCATAAGGATTGTCCTACTATGTCTATTTATACAATGGTTTCACTGCCAAGAAGTCCATCTGATGGTGCAGAAAGATATGGAAATTTTGAAGAGATGAACAATCCACATTGTTCGGAACACAACCGAACACTATTTTTCTTACATCATTTGCTCCGCCTATGTGTTTTAAAACCCCAACCTGTAACGGAATTTGTTTTTCTACCACTAACCTTGAACGTCCCCTTACATGAGTACCCCTACGTTAAGGGCAAAAGAGAGAGAAACAATAATTCTCGATCTCAAGTTGTCGGTTATAACACACGCTAATTTTTAACTTTAACAGAACCTTTTGAGATGTAGCCGGGTGAGTCCACAGTGACGATCCCTCCGTTTACTTATTTACGCAATACCATTGTTTTAATAGTGTAAAAATACAAGTCGCAGTGAGTGAGTTTGAGGCGAGAACAATATTTACTGTAAGTTATTTAACTTTATTGAACACCAAAGAGAGCAGATTACCTATTCGCATTCACATTAATACAAAAAATAAAGATTTATAATCTTATTAGTCGCAATTTAATAATCAAACCATCCTATACGGCATCCAGTCCACTATTATATCGAAGCAAGGTAGTAACAAAATAAGTTTCGACCAGCTCTGGACTCGGCATTGAAACCCGGGAACAGAACATGGTCCTTCGAGCCGGATTTCCATGCGACTAATATCCAGTTCCTGTAATTGCATATACCTATTATGCAATTTTTCCTGCAATATCTCCACGTCATAGATGAGTTCGAGTTCAATTTTCAACGACAGAATCCATTCCGAAGAAGATAAAAATTAAATCATTTTTATTTTTTTTATAGTTTCCACTTATGTACTTATATATTCTGTATACTGTATTTCATAATTGAAGGTAATTAGCTCTCAGACGAAAAGTCGATTCTATTTAAGATTGATTTAAAATAAAATTCAATATTTCCAGGGGCGTACTAAATAATTTATAGCCTTTATTTTCTTAGTTTACTTGTGTTGCAGTGATTTATTAATTTTTAATAAAATTATGAATAAAATCGACTAAATATTTTCTATGTTATACGCATGACAATTCGATTCATATTCTGTTTGATTAATTTATGTTTTATTCATTTGTGCATGCAGAATTTTATGAGTAAGATTTACGGAAATTATTTCGATTTTACAAACATTTTTTCGTTATCACAGTGCTAAAAGACTTTAGTGCCAAACTTCGTAGTGAAGTAAAACTCTTTCAATACGTGCTTGTAACTTTTATATAAAAGTGCGGTTTTTATAGAATCCTGCGTGATTCAATTCATTCTTAGAATAGTTGTCAATATTTTATATTTTCATTCAGTTTCTCGCTTCAAAAGCACTATGCAAGCTTTAAAGAAATCTAGAAAGAATGCTAAAGCAGCAATTACTCGAATTCAAAATTGGTTAATTCAAAATATTGACATTGAAAACGATTCGTTTCTCTTTCAAGTTAAACTAAATTCCTTGACAACTGAAATAGACAAATACATTAAAATACAGGATGACATTGAGGAGTTAGATGTAGAAAATTCAGATTCTGAAGACAGAGATACTTTTCAAAATAGTTTTGATAAATCAGTTTCAATTCTTAGAAAAAAGATTCACAGTTTATCCGTAGTTCCAATTTCAAACTCAAACCAATCCATACATCACTTAAATGAACAACATGTGGGGGTAAAGCTTCCCCAAATTTCTATACCCCAATTTGCTGGTGATTATGCAAAATGGTCCTCATTCTACCAATTGTTTACAGCTCTAATTAAAGAAAATTCTTCATTAACTAACGTTCAGAGGTTAATATATCTAAAATCCTATCTGAGGGGGGAACCGCTATCTCTTATCGACTCCCTAGAAATTACAAACGATAACTTCTACATTGCAATAGATATCCTAGAAAAAAGGTATGACAATAGTTTGGCCATAATAAATTCACATTTAAATGCAATATTAGATTGCCCTAGCATAACAAAATGCACATCTTCCTCTCTTAGAGAATTTTCTGTAAGCATCCGAAAAAATTTAGACTCCCTAAAAAATTTAAAATGTCCGATTGAGCACTGGGACTTAATCATTCTTAATATAGTTCTTAAAAAACTAGACTATGGTACAAGAAAAGAGTACCAATCCAATAGAGATCCAAAATTAAACCCTACATTAAAGGAATTTTTTGAAATCATCGAATCCAGGTGCAATGCACTGGAATCCTTAAATTCTTCGCACCCTGCAACGTCTAATACGAAGACTGAAAGGGATTTTCCAAAAACAAATTCAAAAACCACTCTACATGTAAATAGATTTTCCCCAACTCCACCAACCAACAAGCGACGAACTTGTTGGCTTTGTAAAAACACTGATCACGATATATACAAATGCAAGAGATTTTCCGAATTTAGCATTGATGAAAAACATCAGTTTCTAAGGTCTCAATCCTTATGCTTTAACTGTTTGGGGTCAAAACACCTTCTGGCGGAATGCAAGTCTAAAAATTGCACATTGTGTGGTAAAAAACACCACACTCTCCTTCACATAAATCATTCAAATTCTGCTTCTCGAAATGCTCACAATTCTAATCCAAGTCCGAGCTTACCTTCCAGTTCCCAAAGTAGACCGGGAGCAAATTCAAGTACTACTCGAAATATCAATCCTATCCAAGGATGGCGATCATCCCCTGATCACTCCTTATCTTCGTCTGCTGAAAATGCGGAGAATTCCCGGTGTGACGGAGCCGAAGCTCAAAGAGGTTGTTCGGCACGTGCTACTCCATCGTCCTTCCTTGTTGGTAGAGAGGGTCCAGAGATTCTACTGGCCACGGCGGTTGTAGATGTTCTTACTAGCAATGGTCAGCGAAGTAAGGCCAGACTAGTGCTGGACAGTGGTAGTCAATGTTCCTTTGCTTCCGAAAAATTGGTAGCAAGGCTAAATCCCAAAACTTATGACAAATCGCTCCAAATTTCAGGCATTGAATGTACTTCCACAATTTCAAATAAAATGATAGATATTATCATCTGCTCCAATACTAATGAGACATTCAAACTTAATATTTCATGCGCAGTACTTCCAAAAATTACTTCCAAACTTCCAAAAATATCGTTAAATAAACATATTTTAAGCATTCCATCGGACTTTAAGATGGCTGATCCTAATTTCCATATTTCGTCTGATATTGACATCCTCCTAGGCGCTGATGCCTACTATGAAATATTACTTCCGCAGATCCATAGACTTGGACCTAAACTTCCTACCCTTCAGTTGACAAAACTTGGATGGGTAATAGGAGGGCGACTGCCTCCACCATCTACTTCGAAACAAAATAAAGTTTCTCTTCTCTGCCAAAGGGCATCCGAATCGGACGATTCAACAAACGAAATTCTTTCAAAATTCTGGGAAGTCGAGGAGCTTTCCGAATTCAAGCTCTTGTCCGAAGACGAACAGAGAGCTGAACAATCCTTTTTACAAACGCATGTGCGTCTCCAAGATGGAACCTTTCAAGTAAATTTTCCATTTAAGCCTTCCGCCGAAAGCAAATCTTTAGGCAATTCCTTCCATATCGCTAAGAAGCGATTCCTAAATTTGGAAAAACGATTTCAGAGCAATCCAGAATTATTTCAAGCCTATAAGAAATTCATTGTCGAATATGTGTCTTTAGGACATGCAACATACGTTCCCTTTGACCCTAGTGCCAAGTGCATTGAAACGAAGAATTTCCTTCCACATCACTGCGTAATGAAGGATTCCAGTGAAACCACTAAACTTCGAGTAGTCTTCGACGCTTCTAGTAAGACTTCTAACGGAATGTCCTTAAACGATATCCTCTACAAAGGTTATCAAGTACAGCCCGATTTATATGATATCCTGTGTCGTTTTCGACAGCATCCCTACGTTCTTACATGCGATATTGAGAAAATGTATCGGCAAGTTAAAATGAATCCAGAACAGCTTCATTTCCAAAACATCTTGTGGAGAGACTCGCCACAAGAGGATCTTAAATGTATACAACTTTCTACAGTGACCTACGGAATTACTTCTTCTTCATTTCTAGCCACTAGAGTTCTAAAGGAGCTTTCTCTCGCTTCCAGCGAATTCCCTTTAGCCCAAAAGGCATTATTAAATCAGACGTACGTGGACGACGTGTTACACGGTACAAACACCCTTTCCGAATTAGAAGATTCTTATCATCAACTCAACAATGTGTTGAATTCCGCAGGTTTTCGACTTCATAAGTGGTCATCCAACTCGCATGAATTTAGAAAAAGGTTTTGTGAATCATCTAATATTACTCAGTATGAAATAGCAATGGAAAACAGCCCAAGCAAGGTGTTAGGGTTGTCATGGAATCCTGTTTCTGACATCTTCGTCATTTCTGTTCCAAAAACCTTATATAACGATATTCCATCGAAGCGCAAAGCTTTATCGATCATAGCCCAAATGTTTGATCCGATCGGTTTCTTAGGTGCTTTTATAGTTTTAGGAAAGATCTTCCTACAACAACTTTGGTTACTCAAAATCTCCTGGGATGATCCACTGCCAATAGAACTGTTCCAAGAATGGAAAAGATTTGTTGACTCCATCGAGTTTTTAAAGGATTTAAAAATTCCCAGATTCTTATTTTCAAACAAAACTATTGTGAAGATCGAACTTCACGGGTTTGCCGACAGTAGTGAACGAGCTTATGGTGCCTGCCTGTACTTTAGAACCACCTACTGCGATAATACGGTTGATTCTAATTTAGTCACATCTAAATCCAGAGTCGCACCACTTAAGACTATATCTCTCCCGCGGCTCGAGCTGTGCGCAATGGCTCTGCTTACCAAACTTGCACAGAAGATCATAAATATCTTTGATATAACTTTCGAATCCATAAATTTGTGGACGGATTCCCAGATAGCTTTGCACTGGATACAGTCTCATCCATCTCGTTGGCACACGTTCGTGGCCAATCGAGTTTCCACATCCAAACGTCTTTACCACAAGCTCATTGGAGACATATTCGTTCTGCAATTAACCCTGCAGACTTGATATCTAGAGGTGTGTTAGTCCCTGATCTTCTAAATGCTGATTTATGGTGGCATGGACCTCAATTCCTTTCGGAAGTTAACCTAGATTTGTCCTTATTTATACTTAAACCCACTCCTAGCGTTGTACCAGAACAAGGACAACCAAAATCCATGCATTGATTACAAATAACTCAAAACAAATTTTGGAGTGAACTGTTCGAAAGATTTTCCTCTTTTAACAAACTATTGCACACTATTGCATATATTTCCCGATTTGTGTCTAATTCCAAGAAAAAGGAATCCAAAGAAGTTGGTCCTTTAAGTTTATCTTCAATAAATTCTGCCTTAGTGCTGGTCCTTCGAAACATACAGTCACAACATTTTTCTAAAGAAATTTTAGAATTACAAAACTCTAAGCCCATTTCAGACAAGAGTATACTGGCTCTTAATCCTTTCCTAAACGAACAAGGACTAATTTGCGTCGGAGGACGCCTGCGTCATGCTAATATCCCTGATCCCCAGAAACATCCAGTTCTTCTTCCTGCGAAAAACCCCGTAGTTTCTCTGCTGCTCAAACGAGAGCACATTCGACTAGGACACGCTGGTGCCCAAACCGTTTTGGCCAACGTCCGTTTACAATACTGGCCCCTAAATGGAATCAGGGAAGTAAAGAAAGTAATACATAACTGCATTACGTGCTTTCGCTTTCGAGCAGTAACTGCTCAGCAAATTATGTCCAATTTACCCCATGATCGAGTTACTATTGCTAAACCCTTTGAAAGGGTGGGAGTTGACTATGGTGGTCCTTTCTGTATCCGCTCTTCACGCCTCCGAAAGGCTCCAATAATGAAATGCTACATGGCTGTTTTTGTATGCATGGCCACAAAAGCTGTACATTTGGAATTAGTGTCCTCTTTATCTACTCAGGCCTTTCTGTTGACCTTTAAACGATTCATATCCCGTAGGGGAATTCCGGCTGTAGTTTACAGCGACAACGCTACCAATTACATAGGTGCAAACAACCACCTACGAGACTTACGCGAATTTTTTGATAAATCCAATTTATCCGATTCTTTAAAGACTTTCGCCTCCGAAAACAGGATTGATTGGAAATTCATTCCACCTCGTAGTCCTCATTGGGGAGGACTATGGGAAGCTGCTGTAAAAGGAGCTAAAAGGCATTTGTACCGAATTGTCGGAAACGCTCAACTCACATTCGAGGAGTTGAGCACAGTTCTGGCTCAGATTGAGGCCATTCTAAATTCTAGACCATTGTTTCCTGCATCCAACGATCCAATGGACCTTGAGGCCCTAACTCCTGGTCACTTCCTAATTGGCCGCAGCCTAACCTCATATCCTGAACCTGATAACACCTTTAAGGCAGAAAATAGACTTGCCTTCTGGGAAAGGTGTACTAAAATGCAACAATATTTCTGGAAGAGATGGTCCACGGAATATCTTCATAGATTACAATATAGACCAAAGTGGCTATCTCCTTCAAAAAACCTTCAAATTAATGACCTAGTCCTGCTAAAAGAGGATGATGCTCCCCCGCTCAAATGGCCTTTGGCCCGAATAGTAGAGATTATTCCTGGCAAGGACCAAAGGGTCCGAGCTGTCCAACTTCGCACCAAAGAAGGTGTTTTCACCAGACCAATCACAAAGATTTGTCCACTGCCCAGATCCGACCAATAAATTAAGTTTTATCTCCAATTCTTTGCAGTTGAAATCAGAGACTTCAACGGGGGGGGAATATGTTCGGAACACAACCGAACACTATTTTTCTTACATCATTTGCTCCGCCTATGTGTTTTAAAACCCCAACCTGTAACGGAATTTGTTTTTCTACCACTAACCTTGAACGTCCCCTTACATGAGTACCCCTACGTTAAGGGCAAAAGAGAGAGAAACAATAATTCTCGATCTCAAGTTGTCGGTTATAACACACGCTAATTTTTAACTTTAACAGAACCTTTTGAGATGTAGCCGGGTGAGTCCACAGTGACGATCCCTCCGTTTACTTATTTACGCAATACCATTGTTTTAATAGTGTAAAAATATAAATCGCAGTGAGTGAGTTTGAGGCGAGAACAATATTTACTGTAAGTTATTTAACTTTATTGAACACCAAAGAGAGCAGATTACCTATTCGCATTTACATTAATACAAAAAATAAAGATTTATAATCTTATTAGTCGCAATTTAATAATCAAACCATCCTATACGGCATCCAGTCCACTATTATATCGAAGCAAGGTAGTAACAAAATAAGTTTCGACCAGCTCTGGACTCGGCATTGAAACCCGGGAACAGAACACACATTGAAACACTTGCAGTCTTGTAGTGTCCATATATTGTTGCAGAGCCACCTTTTCATTGATTATCTCATGGTTAGTAACTTTTGATGTAAAAGAAGAGTCTTGCAAAAGCTGCTCAGCAAACTTATCTTGGTTACAGCTTTTTAAGTGACCAAACAGTATGAAACCTACTTACTGTGATCCTCACCAGTCTATGTTTTTTCCAAGAAGGATTATTTGCTTGTCCTCTTGTCTCTTCTTCAATGGATGCTATAGTTTCTGGAGTTACTTTCAAATGATTCAATGATTGTAAGATCTTTTCTTCATTGCTTAAATAGTAGATATGATCCCATTCTATGGCATATGGGTTTGCAGGTTCATACAGTTGTTTAAATGGCATCTTCGATGAAGTATAATTCACAACCAAAGACCTGAATTTCTCGTTGTACTCATTTTTGGTGATTTTCATCCTGCATGGTGAAAAAATTACATTTTCTATTTTTCGCTTAGAGGGCAACTTTGATGCCCTGATTGGTGTTGAGGTAAAAACACTTTTAGGGACATGAAACTTCTGTAGTTTTTCAGTAGGTGTCTGATATTTTATTATATATTTATCATGCACCATGTGTTCAACAGCATAGGCCACACATGCAACATGTTTACAGTGTGCTGTTGAGCCGCTTCCTGCTACACATTCACATGAGCTTTCTAATAATTTTCCACTTGCTTCTATTTTCAAATTTACTTCATACTGTAGTTTTTTCATTGAGGCTTTACATATTGCTTTAAATAGGTGTTGTTGTTTAACACTGCAGCTCTTATTATTATTAAATATCTAGCTTCATATAAAGCTAGGCCATCATCTGGTTTTTTATCAAATTTGTAACAAGGAGAGTGACAAAATGTTACATACTGGAATGTCATAACAAAATATTCTTATTCTGTATAGTATAATACATAATACGTATATTACTTACTGATTGAAATATAAGTGAATATGCTGTTTTGTAACAGGTGGCAGACTTGTGCTGCGGGGAATGTTTTATTTCCTCTCATTCTATGCGGTCTTCAACAGAACTTTTTCGTATATCCATAGGTTGTTGGTTTCGGTATGAAATAAAAGTGCAAGTGTATTTTATACTTAAGGCGTTTATTAATGTCACTAACATTGGTAAATAGCTGCACGAATTTGAGATAATAACTTCAGCAGTACGAAACACATAAAAGTATGAAATGAATTTTTCTTTTCGTCTGTCGGTCACTGCCGAGGCAATTACTAATACTAATACTCATCAAGACATCAGAGTTTGTACTGTCCATTAGATCGCATTCTGCCTGTAAAAATAGCCGAAAAAGAATCAGGGGTATATAGAACGCAATGAAACTGACGTCACCCCGTGATTTTGGCCAATAATGGAGTACCGGCAAGATGTACTCCGTTAGATATGCCCCTTCATCTTCGGTCAGCAAAAACCGTTGAGTTACGTGAAGGACAGGGGCGGTTTTAGAATTTATTGAAATGGTTCATGTTTGGAAAGTATTAATTTGTTTCCAAACACATTGCCACCCGGAAAACTTAAAGAAATGCTGCATTGGATTGCAGGACATAAATATAGGCGAATAAGTTATCAAATTAAATTGATTCAGTAATGTAAATAAACTTGAGTATTAAATCAATTAGTTGTGCCTAAAATCAGGCAAAAAGTTCTTACTGTAATGACTACCCAGCTATTACTAATAAACTAAATTTACAATATAAAAATGTGGACAACGACAGTGGGAGGATGACACCACGAAAGAATGGTGTCCGTTGGCAATATAGCCTGGGAATTGGATGAGCTACTCACCCAGAGTGTCAATTTCTGCCCCTGGTAAAACAATGATCTTAGTGATAGGGCGTGTGAAAGGTCCTGATTTGGTTAAAACTTGTACAGAACGCACTTTATTGTCCTTTCCTGTGAAAATTTTTGAAACTCGAGCCAATGGCCATCGCATAGGGGGGGAGTTCTCGTCTTTAAGGAGTACAAGGTCATTGAGTTTGACGTTAGCTTGTGGATGCATCCATTTTGGCCGATTTTGTAAGCGGTTAAGATAATCCACTGACCATCGTTTCCAAAACTGTTGTTGTGCTTGTGTACACAACTGCCACTCTTTCATTCTATTCCCGGGGCGAGAAGAGAGGTCTTCTTCGGGATAAGATAATAAAGGAGAGTGGATCAAGAAATGTCCAGGGGTCAATGGGTTTAGGTCATTTGGGTCATCGGATAGGGTGAATAGAGGACGCGAGTTCAGAATGGCCTCTACTTGGGTGGGGATGGTGTATAGTTGCTCAAATGTGTATGAGGAATTTCCTAATATTTTTAATAGGTGTGTTTTAGCGCTCTTGATGGTCGCCTCCCATAACCCTTCCCAATGAGGAGATCTGGGAGGAATGAATTTCCAATGTATTTTAGATTGGGTTAAGAAATCTTGTAATTGAGGATAGTGTTTGGTAAGAAATTTATGAATATTATTGAGGTAGCTGTTTGCCCCAGTAAAGTTGGTAGCATTGTCGCTGAATATCGTTTGAGGTAATCCTCTGCGGGCAATGAACCTTTTAAGGCATGCAAGAAAGGCCTCGGTTGAGAGGTCAGAAACAAGCTCCAGGTGTATTGCTTTGGTTGCAAAGCAGACAAAAACGGCAATATATGTTTTGATGAGTGGGGCTTTTCTGAGAGATGAAGATTTGGTTAGGAAAGGCCCCCCAAAGTCGATTCCTGTGTTTGTAAAAGGTCTGGAAGGGGTTACCCTTTCTTTAGGTAGATCTGCCATTATTTCTTGTGAAGTAATAGCTCTGAATCGAATGCAAACGTTGCACCTGTGTATGATCCTTTTTATCATTCGTAGACCATCCAGAGGCCAGTAATTAAGTCTTGTTAAGTGAAGTACTGCTTGTGGACCAGCGTGCCCAGAGCGTTTGTGTTCGTGTTCGAGCAGTAGTGAAGTGAAGTGATTTTTTGATGGTAGAAGAATAGGATGACGTTGGTCTGTGCTAGGATCGAACTGTGAGCAAGAGGTAGATGAGGATGCTTAAGGGCTATATCATTTAGCACTCTGCAGGCTAGATACGGGGCGCTTTTTTGACCGAATGAGACTGTATTTAATTCGATACAAGAAAAGTCATCTTCTTTGTGTTCTCTCCACAATACATTTTGTAGAAAACGGAATTTCGGATTTAAAGATACCTGCCTGTACATTTTTGTAATGTCGGCAGTGAGGGCAAATTTGAATGTTCGAAATCTGAGTAGTATGTCAAAGAGTGGGGGTTGAACTATGGGCCTCTTAATAAAATGTCATTCAAAGATAGAGAAGTTGATTTGGCAGAAAAATCAAAAACGACCCGCATTTTGGTGCTGAGGCTCTGCTCGCGTACTACACTTCATGAAGGTTTCAAGTAAAGTTTCTAGGTTGTCAATATCCTCATTGTGTGAGGTGATTGTGTGAAAGGAGTGAGATACATGATGGCACGTTGAATGATGTTTTAAACATTGTGGTGGGACTGTTCCGGATAGAATCCATCCCAATTTGGTTTGAACTGGAGTTGGAAAATTTTTGCCTAAGGAGTGTAGGCCTGGCTGCAGGAGTTCATAGTAAATGTCTGCACCCAGAAGTAAGTTTATATCTCCGGGAGCGTGAAAATCCTCGTCGGCTAACTGACCAAGGAGTTGTGGGGGTATGTTTAAAGTAGCTGCTTTGATTGCCACTTGAGGTAGCTGTGAGGTTATTTGTGGGACTACAGCGCAATTAATGGAAAATCCTTCAGAAGATGTTCTGTGGGGAAATATTTTGAGTTTTTGTATTTCATGTACTACGTTACTGTCATTTAAGATGCCCGAGATGTGTAATTTAATTGGCTTTCTTGTGCCACCTATGGTATTTGCTAGAGAAGTCGTAATAAACGAACTCTGGCTACCGGGGTCCAGAAGAGCTCTGGCTGTGATTGGTCGCCCGTGTGCTGAGAGGGAAGATGATTGGTGGGTTTGGATTTGACTTGAGTTGAGGCGTTGAGATTGATCATAGCTGGTTTGAGTAGAGTGTGATTGATTGGGAGGTTGATCAGTTGAAGAGTTGTACACTGATGCACTGGGCGTATTGTGTCGGTTGTGCAAATGTAGTAGAGAGTGGTGCTTTTTATTACACACCGAACATGTAGCTTTAGATAAACACTCTTGAATAGAGTGATTAACTCCTAGACAGTTATAACAGAGTTGACTCTGTTTAATAAAGTTGATGCGATCTGGTATAGGAAGGGATAGGAAAGATTGGCATTGGTAGACACGATGACCATCGATTCTGCAGTGCGCACATTTCTTTAATTGTGATCTAGTGACGATGTTTTGATTCATTTGGCTCAAATGATTTAATTGATAAGAGCTTTGTCTGCTCCCGCTGTTGGAAGAAGATATCTGGTGTGAATTTGAATTTGAGAGCAGGGAGACTTGATTGTGGGATTAAGATTTATGTGAATTCCTAGCGTTTGAACCTGGGGGTTTAGAAATTTTACTTTCAGGAAGTGAGTCTTGATACAAGTTTTCTAAAATAACGCAGCGTTTGCTTAAAAATTCAAATAATTCATTGGTGTCCGACAGTTGATTTGGTTTAGCTTGTTCCTCAAATGCTTTTTTTGTAGTATAGTCGAGTTTTTGTTCCAATAAGTAAACTATCAGAGACCCGAACAGTTCCTTTTCTGATAATCCTAGATTATTTAAAGCGTCTAGAACTACTTTAGTGTTAGCTAAAAATTGTCTCAAATTCTGTGCATTACATTTTGAAATAGGCGGCATTGACAACAACGTTTGATAATAAGCTAGCACTAGTTGTTTTTTATTACTGTACCTTTTGTCTAAGATATCCAGTGCGATAGTAAAATTATCATCGGTTACTGCCAGCGCTTCAACCATTTTGAGGGGTTCCCCTCGTAAATATGATTTTAAATAATAAAGTTTTTCAGAGTTAGATGTCAGTTTGGCATTATTTACTATGAGGGCTCTAAATAGGCTTATAAAGGAAGGATATTCAACACAATTACCTGAAAACGTTGGTAAATGTATGTTTGGTAATTTTATGTGCAGTTCTTGGGATGAAGCAGCATCCGGCTGAGGTTTTACATTATTAATTTTATCTACCATTTCCTGTAGGAATGCTAAAAGGTCCATACAATAATTTTCATATTCTTCTCTGTCCTCGCTTTCAGCTGTTTCATCCAAGTCCCTAAGTTTGTCTTGGGTTATTACGTAAGAAGCAAGTGCTTTTTCCATGTTGTCAATTCTAGCTTGAATTTGACGTTTGACTTTACAGTCTGGATTTGCCACGCGTGTAACCTTCGCCTTTATTTTATTGACTTTGTTTTTTAGAGCCTCCATGATAGTTTGTGTGTCAATAGTTACCAAATGTAGTAACAAGAGATTTTCTCCTGTAGTATTTAATTTTAGTAGCTAGCTGTCTTATTGTAGTATTAACAAATTTGATTGAAATTTTATTTATACTAAATTTCCTTATATTTGGTAGTTTGATTAGATTTGGTTGATAAGCCCCCGTACTATTGGGTAGCTGAGATTTTGAGATTTGATTATTTTAAATTTCCTTTAACTGGGAATTAAGATTAGATTTAGTTGATAAGCCCCCGTACTATTGGGTAGCTAATATTTTGAGATTTGATTATTTTAAATTTCCTTTAACTGGGAATTAAGATTAGATTTAGCTGATAAGCCCCCGTACTATTGGGTAGCTAAGATTTGCTCTCTTGTTACTTCAAAGAACTATTGAAAAGACAGTTTTTGTTCGAATTATTTTAGCCGGCTCCTTTAAACATGTATAAAGCGACAATGAATAATATAAATGCATGCAAATTAAAACACAGCGGGTGAAAATTTTAATTCTCGTTGCGTTTTGACTATCGCAAAACGTCTAGGCGATACCTGAAACAGAGAATACTCACACAATTACAAATATAGGAGCCAGCTGATGTCGGTTTTGACTATTTTATATATAATATCTCTGATAATATTTACATAATAAGTATAGGTATAGCTTTCAATTGGATAGTGAAATATAGCCATATATAACAAATTTTGCTTTTTTGTTTTTGCAATAAAAATCAATTGTTATGAACTGTTTCCAACTGCTTTACATAATATATAATAAACTTTTTATTTATTATTTTTCTGACTGACCTGTTAGCTGTACTGATTCACAATCACTCACTAAACACTGTATTAGGAATTTTCTTGCTCGATTTGTAGAAAGCTGGAGTTCTTGTAGCTAGTTGACTCACTGCTGAAGAAAATAGTTTTTTTTTGTTGTAGTTTATATTGTGGTTTGGGTCACTACCCGTATTTACACCTTTTTGCACTTTTACACTTTTTTCACTTTATATCCGGCTCTAAGGACCATGTAGAGTGGGGAATGTTTTATTTCCTCTCATTCTATGCGGTCTTCAACAGAACTTTTTCGTATATCCATAGGTTGTTGGTTTCGGTATGAAATAAAAGTGCAAGTGTATTTTATACTTAAGGCGTTTATTAATGTCACTAACATTGGTAAATAGCTGCACGAATTTGAGATAATAACTTCAGCAGTACGAAACACATAAAAGTATGAAATGAATTTTTCTTTTCGTCTGTCGGTCACTGCCGAGGCAATTACTAATACTAATACTCATCAAGACATCAGAGTTTGTACTGTCCATTAGATCGCATTCTGCCTGTAAAAATAGCCGAAAAAGAATCAGGGGCATATAGAACGCAATGAAACTGACGTCACCCCGTGATTTTGGCCAATAATGGAGTACCGGCAAGATGTGCCGTTAGATATGCCCCTTCATCTTCGGTCAGCAAAAACCGTTGAGTTACGTAAAGGACAGGGGCGGTTTTAGAATTTATTGAAATGGTTCATGTTTGGAAAGTATTAATTTGTTTCCAAACACATAATATAAATCAAGTGAAGGCAAAACCATTTTAGCGTCATCGGTTTCATTTTCTTCTTGCGGTATCCCAAAGTTAAAATTTCGGTCAAAACTCTTAAGTCTGGAATAGGTAAAAAATAAACCAATTTCTTTTAAGGTTATGTTCAAAGGCATAACGTTCATAAAATTTTTGAGATAACTTAACACTATTTAAAGCAACTGCACCCAGTTAAACCAATGTAGCTTGACATTTTAATTAAATGACCAACTTTTTTATCACAATTGGTTAGAAAAACAACATGAAAATGAGGGATAAATTATACCTGTTAACCAGATCCACTTTTCGTCCTCTTAAAGAACCTTTAAGGTTAACACGTAGATTAGCGGCGCGAAGACGGCGAAAAACTTCATGGAGATTAGCGAGGTGTTCCTCGAAAGTGCTTCCTAGCACTATGATATCATCCAAGTGTGTGAAACAATACGGGTCCATCTCTGGTCCAATAATTCTATCAGGCGCTGAAATGTAGCGTAAGCGGCATGAAGTCCAAAGGGCATAACACGGAATTGATATAGTTCTCTGCCGGGGACGGTAAATGCGGTGATTGGTTTGCTGTCTTCTATGAGTACCACTTGCCAGTATCCTTGTCGTAAGTCGATACTTGAAATATAGCGGGCACTACGGAGTTTTTCTAGTACGGGGTTGATAAACGGCAGCAGATAGGCTTCCTTCTCGGAGACGGAGTTGACTTTCTGGAAATCGATGCAGAACCTTGGTTGGCCATCTTTCTTTCGTACGATGACTACCGGCGAGCTCCATAAGCTCTCTGAGGGTTCTATAATCCCTTCTTCCAACATCCTATCTACTTCCGCGTTGATTACTTCCTGCATTCGGGGATTCTGAGGTCGATAACGTTGCTTTATTGGTTCCGGATTTAAAAGACGGATCCGGTGCTCCAATAACGGTGTTACCCCTCGTATGTCCTCAAATGACGGTAATTCCTCTTGCAGGAAGGCTTCTAATCGGTCCTCTTCGTCTGGAGTCAGTATTAGCAACGAAATATATTTTTAAGTACTACATTACATCTTTTAATACTACTTCTTACTGACTTAAAAGTTACATTAAACCTTTCTTTTGGAGAATGTGATTCAGCATTTCTAACAGGTGTTAATAACCAAGGCCAAAGTGGATATCCTACAACCTACAAATATACAAATATTTTTAGTTTTTAGAATACAAATTTGTTTAAGTATCTAGACTTTATAATATCGTGGTTTTTAATTATTATATTTGCGTAGGATTATAGGATGACTGTGAATGATCAAATATATAATAAATATGTTCTTTACTTTAACTACAAGACAAGTGACATGGACATCTGAGAAATATATTATGTTTGATAAGCAGGTGTGCCAACACAACCTAAGACACAAGTGCAAACCTGAGAGCAAGTATATTTACTACTGACATCTTCCTTTCAATAAAATAACATTACTATACATTTTAACTATTTCGCTCATAATTTTTTTAAACTCGGCCTTAACATTTGAAATTTTGAATATTGGCTTTTTGAATTTATTTAAAATTTATGGTGATTGTTCTAAATCGAAAAGTTTTTTCATTTTTGAAAACATAGCATATCCCCGTATGAGGACACTGTGAGATAATGGACTAAAAAGGCCTTGGGTTAGAGAAAAAAAATACTAATAAAATTAATTATATTTATTCAATGACATTAATTTATGTACTGTGGTACTCCACAAAACAATTGTTAGTATTGAACAAACACAAATGAACTTTGCATTTGAGACAAGATACACGAGATTTGCCCTTGCATCCGGGTTATTTACAACGCGAAGCATTTTTCGACTTATCAACAGTAGGTAAATATCCTACATTGTCTAATCTTACTTCCTTCAACGGTCGTACTTCGATGTTTTTCCTTTTAGGTGTTTTAGGTTCAGGCGGTATCGAAAGCGGTCGTTTTTTTTATGAGTTGTTTTTTCTATAGCTAACAGAAGTTCAGCAATTTCTGCGCGAAATTGCACCAAATCTAAGATTTTTCTCTTTGTTATTTGCAAATTCGTTGCTTACCTTCTATATTCTAGCCAGACATTCATACAGCCTAAATCTATACCATGAGTGAACATTCGCAACGTCCATTTGCGTAACCTAATAAAGGTTACTGGTATTACTACTTTATATTTTGTCAATTCACATACTATTGTAATGCAATATCGGTTGCCTTGATTACTTGTTACAAAAGGACCTATTGTTTCTATGTACGCTATATTCCAGGGTTTTTCTGAAGTATCTGTAATCACGAATTCTTCTGTGTGATTTGGTTTTGTCTTGTTTACTTGACACTTATGACATTTTCTTATTAATTCTCTAACGTCTTTTGCCATATTATTCCATCTAAAGTTTTATTTTATCTTTTTTAATAACCTATTATTTCCTGTATGACCTCCGTACAGTGGGTCATTATGGTATCTCTCTAATATTTCTTGTTTCTCCTTGTCATCTTCTACCTCCACAGATACATATTTGTATATTTTTTAATACTCTATTTCCACTTTTTATAAATTCATCTACCGTTCACGTATTAAATATTATATTGTTCATATAAATCTTTACTCTTTTTATATTATACTGTACCGCTAGCTTATCAAGCTAAGATAACGTTTGATCTAAATCAAATTTTTATATATCGGTATTTAATTTCTGGCTAAATGTCATCCTGTTTTTGATCCGTATGCTCATCCATAGCGAGAAACGGTTAGTTTCAAAATTCAAGATTGGCAATTTTTGAGCCTCTACATTGTTCAGTACTTTCCATACTGCTAATTCGTGGATTCCTTCTTCCTGACTTGAGATTTCTTTGTTTTCTTGAGCTTTTCCTGCCAGGCTTGTGCTCTGGTTATTGCTAAGACGTAAGTGTTATTGATGTATAGATGTTTTAGTTGATCTACTGTTATTCGAGATATGCTGTCTGCGTAATTCGTACTGCCTTTTACGTATTGTATTACAAAATCATATTCCTCTAGATCTAGTCTTATCCTTGTCATTTTAGAACTTGGATCTTTCTTAGAAAATAGGTGTATTAACGGTTATGACCCGTTTTTACTATAAACTGTTTTGAACCATATAGGTAACATTTAACATGATTTATTCCCCAATGTATTGCTAATAATTCTTTTAATATAATGGGTTTGTTTAGTTCCGATTTATTAAATCCTCTGGACGCGTATGCTATTGGCAAATCTGTGTCTCCATATCTTTGACTTAAGATTGCGAAGCACGCCTTGTTTGATACGTCCGTTGTTAAGATGAATTGTTTACTGAAATCCGGGTATTTTAGACTTGGTGGCTGGATCAACGCCTGTTTAATGTGACAAATGATTTACTACAGTCTTCAGACCAATCAAATCTAACGTTTTTCCTGGATAGTTTATTTAAAGGTACGCATATTTCAGCGAATTTAGGTATGATTTTTCTATAATAATTACAAAATGCGACGAATCTTCTTACTTCGTCCGCCTTCTTTGGTACGGGATATTGTTCAATGACTGAAAATTTTGCTTTATCGGGTGAAACGCCCCCATCTGATAAGTTATGACCTAAGTACGTGACCTCTCGCCTGAAGAATTGGCATTTTTGTGGATTAAGTTTCAAATTAAATTTACGACATGTTTCAAAGGTTTCTATTACTAATATATCATCCATATAAAGAAATGCTTTCTCGGGAGTGAGACCCGAAAATGCTATAGACATCATCCTTGAAAAACTATTGGGACTAAATTTATTGTACCAACTCTTACTTTTTGGAAGTCCATCTTATTAAGAATAATAAAAAACTCTTCGTTTCAACGTAACTTCCAAGTTTATTTGAAAAATATGTTTTAAATCACAATGACGGCCGTTTCGCTATAAAGCATCGTCAGATTGACATTGGACATTGACATTTAAATGTCAATGTTTGTTCGCAGTAAATTTATAGAATAATCTGTGATTTTTATTAATGAAATATCTGCTCCTGTATCTAAAATGAAGTTTTTCTTCTTATGAGAGATATTTGTTTCGACATATACGAAATTTGCACAAGATAAAGTAAAATTAAGTATAAGTTTCGCGATTTCATTGAATTTGGAGTAATTTGCATTACTTTCACACTTCTCATTCATACTTAAAAGATTAATGTTATCTAAAACCCCAAAGGTTGAGTTTCTGATGTATTTGTTTGTTCATTGCTTTATGCCAGTTATTCCTTCCTTCTCCCCATTTTTGCTGCTGATCTCCAGACGTGTTACAGCTTTGTTGCGTCTGATCACAATATTGCTACATTTCTAATTCATTTAAAGTAAATAATTCCATATTTGAAAGATTTAAGTATGATAAAGTGATAGTTCGGATAAGTTTTAATAAAAACTCATTAACTTAATTGAGATTAATAACTTCATTATGAAGAGCAATGTATCCGTCAAAATCAGCTGACAGTTTATTAAGAGCAGCTGAAAGTATAAAGGTATTGTTATTAATTTTATCTACCAATTTATTGAATCTCGTATCAATCGATTTGCCAAAAGATATTTGATTATTAAATTTTCTTATAATTTCGTTCTGTTTTAATTCTATTACGGTCACATGTGTTTTAAGTAAGACTAGGTCAGTGTCGTCTGGATTACCTGTCACGTATTTTATTGCAGTGCCTACAAAGTTGAATAAACCCTTTTTCTGTTTACGTGTAATTTTATGTAAGTTATCTCGTGCTTCGCTAAGTAAATGATTAAATTAAGAACATGTCGGCGAAAAGGGACTTTTATTAAGAGGTATTTCAAAATAATTATTTGGATCCAAGGTTAAAATTTCTTCTAATTTGTCTAAATCAATGTGTATTATATGTTTGTGAAAGTGGGAAATTTCTCTAGAAATTCCGATTTCTTCGGCGTAATATCCGTTATTAGGATTGTCCTCCAGTAAAGAATTTACATTTTCAGAATTTTTATTATCTTTTATTTTACGAATTCTTTTAACATATTTTAGGTGTGTACTAGTTTCATTTTGCTTGATTGTTTTACCTGAATTTTTTGTTTTGTTTTGATCTTTTGATTGTATTTTAGTAAGGAGCTTGCATTTTTGCTTTATGTTTTTTCTTTGTAACGTACATGGTTTGATCGGGATTAATTTCGTGTATAGGTTCGGCATTTTGATTTTGCCTATCATGTATTTGTTGCCGTTTTTCAATTTGTTTTTGATATAGGCTTGCTAGGAGAGGTTTTAGTTCGTCTTTATGTTTTTGGTTGTACGTTTCATACAGGGGAAGGTCAAAATTAAAATGTATTTCTTCGGCATAAGGCCCATACAGAACTGAAAAAGGTGAGAAATTTGTAGCACTGTGTATTGATTGGTTATAGATTAATATAGCGTGGGGAAATATATTGTCGAGAGGATCTTGAGGATTTTGTTCCTGCAAAGTTCTAAGTTTTTCAATTAGTGTTGAATTAAATCGTTCCACGGGAGAGTTAGAAGAAGAATTATTAACGGTCGTGAAGTGGATTTCGATTTTGTGTATTAGGAACTCTTTAATAACTGCAGAATTGAATTCTGTTCCGCTATCACAATCTATTTTCTTTGAATAGTTGTGATGGGAAAAATAATGTCTTGATTTACTTAAAATGGAAATAGAAGAATCGACTATTGTTAAATAAATATTTTTGTTACAATGAAATAGATCTATATGTAAAATGTCGAACGGTTTTTGTCCTAGTAAAGGCCCTAGTTGGGGTAACTTATATGGGTGTCGTTCGTACTTGTTTTTCAAGCAAATATCACATTGATTAATATAGGGTAAGTCCGGGATAGTGCGACCACTTTTTGGCTAACCTTCTTTTTTCATGCATATATGGATTGCCTGTCATGTTTATAGGTAAGTATAAAGACTTTGTGATCTTATTTGATGGTTTAATTGGAAAAAAAAAGTTAAACAGATAGTTATAATAATTGAAACAAAAAAACACTGCAGTGGACGGTCTCACCCTTATAGTCCGGGAGAGTTCGACCGTCTTGTGCGGGTGAGTTCGACCACCCATAGTAAGTACAAAATAACTTAATCAGTTAATAAGTAATGCATTTTTTGACACTTTTAACTTTTAGAAGATGACCTTATTTTTGTTTAATCTTTCATTATTTTTTTACCACATATCTCACATAGTTTTGGATACTTGAAACACCCCTTGTGCAACCAGCGCCCACAATTTTCACATCGTACCCAGTCATCGGATCTCTGAGTTTTATAATAATTCTCACCGCACCCTACACAGTCATTTTCATCAAATTCGTCCACAGAGTCACCACTTTCTTGTAGATCTGGACTTTCACTGGCTGAGTCCGAAGACAATTCATGCCGTTTCCTTTGAAATATCTTTTTCTTCTTATCAGATGTTTTCTTCGGTGCTAGCTTTTTCTTCTTTTCTGGAACTGCACATAAACGTTTACTGGAGGCTTTTTTATTGCGTTGATCCTCAATGCGTTCAGGTGTATTTAAAACAGATGCCAACTGCCGTCCACGATTTTTACATAGCACTAGGGAGCTTGTTACAGACACTTTTGTTTTTTGAAACTACTGTAACTTGTAGAATATCCGAATTTTGTGGAGAGAGTGGGCGAGGGGATGGCGTTTGAAGGCGTGTGGGTACATTCGGATTACCTGAACAACTTGGGAGATAAGATGGTGTACGAGGACGTGGGGGAGTACCTATCAGGATAATGTGAACAGCCTGAAAGAGGGGATGACGAACGAGGACGACTATCAGACGATTGTGAAGAATTCTGAAGAGTAGGAAGTTCATAAGAAGCATTTTGTGCAATAGTCGATTCCATATTAATACCAACAAAAGCGTAATCAGGAATTATTTCCGGATTGTAGGGTGCAATTCCTGAGGCTCTGAATCCAGAAATGCCATTTTCTACAATTGCAGATTTGTTCCAAGCGAATCCCAAAAGTTTTCCAAACTGAAGCCTACAGCTTTCTGGTGGGATTGGCTTTGACATTGTTACAGGCCACATATTAATTGCTTTTAAGTGACTTAAAAAACGCTCTGTCAAGTGGCTGAAGATAGTGGGTTGTGTGGCTGGGGAGGCAGATCCAAAATATTTAAATCTGTTCCTGCTGGTTTGCGAGGCAAAAAGTGATTTTTCAACCAATCCAGAAAAATTGATGCATTCACGTATGCCGATTTCTCGCCCATTGCCATATCTGACCCATTCGGCATTCCATCTAACCATTCAATCTTTTTGTTTTTGCCCTTGAATATTGAATAGGGTGGTAAGAACGTTCCCTCAGCATTGCAGCATGCTATAACGGAAATGGTTTCGCCTTTTTCGCCCGAAGTAATTGCTGAAACATTTTTCGAATCCTTGGCCGCCAATACTTTTGCTGGTTTGTTGTTCAGCTGCAGACCAGTTTCGTCCACATTGAAAACATTTGAAGGTCTGTTGTGTAGTCCGTGATCACTGAGAATTTTGCCTAAGAGTTCAAAATAATGTTTCACATTTTCCCTGGACATCCCTGTAACTCGAGCAATAGAAACACCCTCAGCCTTTCTAATGGAAATATCGGGATGATGACGCAGAAACAGTTGCAGCCAGTCGTACCCAGCCTTACCTGATTCCTTGTTGAATCTGTGTCTTACACCTAGCTTTTCTGCTAACTGGAAAGCCCATGTTCTAACAGAATCGCGATCCGGCGCAAATCCAAATGATTGGAGCTTTTTTTATATGAGTGACGAGTTTCTGTTCAGCAATGTCTCCCAAACATGATGGTGGGCCAAGACGGGAAGTTTTCTTGTTATCATTCTTCCTAAGTCGGTCTTTTAGTGTTGATTTTGGAATATTATAGTGTCTCGCAGCCTCGTTAACTCCCAGTGTTCCATCACGAACCGCATTCAAGGCATCTTGCAACTGCTGAGAAGTCCAAGTGGCCCGATTTGAACTACCCAGCCTATGGTATATGTTGGGCATATTGATCTAAAACAATACCTTTTATTATATATAGTACTCTGTACTTAACAAAAATTTATTTTGTGGACTATGAAACGGAATCTGTGATTTATTTTATTGGTCGGTCTATCCCGAGTCAAAGTGGTCGAACTATCCCAAAACATCGAGAGACCGACCACTTTGATACGTTGTTAATGTAAGGTTAAGATTCGAAATCTTACGTTAAATTGCACTCTAACATGCTCCCTACTAGGTAAAACAATATTTACGGCAAGAAACTTACCTGCTTAGAAGTGACGTCACTTAAACTACTATTGTCAGAAAATTATGAACACCCTGGAAAACAATAAACAATGAATAACTTCATAAAACTGATCGCAACACTGCTGCCATAAGGAACTACGATGCAAATGATTGAGCATCACACATAGGCGTACTGGCTGCGCCGTCTGGGTATTGGTTTACAAATTATCGGCAGTGGTCGGTCTCTCCCGGTGGTCGAACTATCCCGGACTTACCCTAATCAGAAATGGTAGTTTGCATTGATGGCCAATAAAATGTTGATTTTAAATGTTTATAGGTTTCGACAATTCCGTTGTGATTGTCGGTATGATACGTTTTAACACATTGTATTTGTTTTTCTTTTTCTTCGATATCTGTTAAAATTTTGTCACAAAATATAGCCTTGACTGATGAATTTATGTTATCTTTGAAATAATTACAAATAAAAGGTCTACTTTTGTAAGGTACTTTTATAGCAAATTTTTGGCTGGGTTTTAAAATTTTTTTGAATACATCTAAAATTTCTGATTTCCAATTTTCAGTTACTGTTATTAAGTATCTATGTTTATGAAATATTTTTTATAGGTTATTTCGTAATTTGAAGAATTGGATGTTATAATAATTTGATTTGTTGATAAATTAATAGGTTCCTCTGAAATTTGAATTCCGACTATTGGATGTTCATTATCAGTATGTTGAGTATTTTTTGATGATTGCATTCTGTCAAATTCGTTTAAAAAATCGTCTGCGTCAAATTCAGTTTCGTCAGGAGGTTCTGCAACATTTGAACTTATAGCGTCTAAAGCGTTAATTTGTACACGGGAAAGAGCGTCAGCTACCTGATTTTCTTTACCTTTTTTATACTTAACTTCGAAATTATAATCTTAAAGTTTAAGTCGCCAGCGGACTAAACGAGAGGTGGGGTCTTTAATTTTATAAATCCACACTAAAGGATTATGATCTGTTTATACAATAAATTTTTGGGAGCATAAATAGGGACAAAAGTGTTTACATGAGTCGATTATAGCTAATAGCTCTTTTTCCACTGTTGAGTAATTTTGTTCAGCGGAATTTAGTGTGCGAGAGTTGTATGCAATAGGGTGATTGTCTTGCGACAAAACAGAACCAATGGCTATGTTTGAAGCGTTGAAGAGTAAATGTTTTAGAGAAGTCAGGGTATTTAAAAACTGGAGCATTACAAAGTAGTTGTTTACATTTATTAAAACATTCTATGTATTGACAGTTGTTAATGTCTTTTACTGCATCCTTACGAGTACATCTGGAAAAAGGAAATTCTCGCAAAATTGGGAATAATAATAATATAATGTTTATTTACCCATAAATATAATATTAATATACATATAAAAATATAAAGTAAATAAGCTAATAATCACCGAAGTTGTCAGCAATCAAGATCACTAACAACTTGTATGTGATATAACAAATATTACATGATGATTAAAAATAATACATTAATAACATACCTACACAAATAAATTAAAACATTAATTATAACTTATTAATACAAATAGTACACTAAGTTAAAACGTTAATAATATAATTATATAATATATCTATATTTTTTTTTAATTTTTCTTTTTTATTATTTTTTTTATATTTTTGTTATTTGTTCAACCTTCAATAATTTTGTGTACATCGCTTTTGTTACACTCTTTTATAAATATTTTTATTTGTTTTTTAAACCTTTTAAAAGAAGTTTCGTTTTTTATTTCTTCTGGAAGAGAATTGAATAGTTTTGGACCGAGGTACCCATAACTTCTTTGTCCAATGGATTTAGAAGTCAGTGGTGTACAGTGTAGATGTTTTGTTCTTGTAGCGTATGGATGATTTAAGGTTAATTTTACTTTTATATTGTTGGCATCCTAATTGAATAATAAATAATTGTCTGATATCTAATATTTGTGTTTCAGAATATAGTAGATGACTTGGGTATCTTACCGATTTGTTAAGCATTATTTAAAGAAATCTTTTTTGTGAAACTTCAAGAGCATTAAGATAGGTTCCACATGTGCCTCCCCAGGCAATAATTCCATAATTAAGGTGAGTTTCAACTAGACTTTGATACAAAATTTGTTTTTGTTGATAATTGGGAAAGTTTCCAATTTGTTCTAAATCTAAATCTAAATAATATGCTGCGTAATTTTTTTGTTAAATATTCCATATGACAGTCCCACCGTAGATGACTGTCTATGTATATTCCTAAATACTTACATTTTTTTGCAGGTTTTATGAAGAAGTTTTGTTGGACATTGAGGTTGTAGTCTGGTAATTAAATTTCATAGCTGCTAAATGGTACGTATACAGTTTTATTAAAATTTATTGATAGTAATCTGCTATCAAACCAGTCTTTGATTTTTATTAGATCTCTGTCAATACTTAATTTAAGATTGTACCAATTTTTGTAATATATTACTGTGTCATCCGCGAAACAATGGATTTTACCAATTGTTTTTTGTAAGAATAAATTATGTAAATAGATAATAAATAGTACCGGTCCCAAAACTGTTCCTTGGGGTACACCGCATGTAATTTTTGACTCTGCGCTCATCTGGTCTTTAATTTTAACTTTTTGTTTTCTGTTTGTCAAATAGCTTTTGAAAAGTTTATGCGCTGTACCTCTCTCTTCTAACGTATCTAGAAGAATGAAGTGATCTACAGTGTCGAATGCCTTTTTTAAATCTAGAAACACAGCTATTGAAGGAGTACTTGAGTCTAATGATTCATTTATGTCAGTAGTGAAGGAGTGAATAGCATCTTGGGTAGATTTATTGTTTCTAAACCCATACTGACTGGTTGACAGAATATTGTGTTTTGATAAAAAATCGTTTAACCTGGTTTTTAATATGTTTTCAAAAATTTTGCTAACTGATGGTAAAACAGATATGGGCCTATAATTTGAGATGTTTTCGGTATTTCCACTTTTTTTAAATCTAATGGAAAATAACCTATTTCAAATGATTTATTAATGATTTCCATAAGGGGTTTACTTATAAATTTAGAAATTTTCAGCTTTAATTCCATCATGACCAGGTGATTTATTATTTTTTAGTTTATTTATGGTATTTTCGACTTCAGTTATATTCGTTGGCGCTAGAAAAATTGAATGATTATAAATATGTTTTTCACTTTTATAGTCAGGATTCGTTTTTATATTTTTTGCAAGGTTTTTCCCTACATTGACAAAAAAATTATTAAAGGTATCTGCAATAACTGTTGGGTCTGTAATGCTTTCATTTTTTATATAACATATTTCTTTTTTTGCTGTTTTGATATTTAATATTTCATTTACTATATTCCAAAGTTTATTACTTGAGTTTTGCTCATTTTCAACTAGTTTTTTGTAATATTGTGTTTTTGCAAGTTTTATGAGTTTCTCAGTTTCTTTTTTTAATATTAAATAGTTATTTTTCATATTTTGATTGTTTTGATTTTTTTCCATAATAGGTATAGTTCATTTTGTTTTATTAATATGTTTTATTAAAGAGTTTGTTATCCAATCTTTCCTTTTTCGCTCATTTCTTTTTATTTTAATATATTTTGTTGATTTGTGTACACAGGTATTTATTAAATTAATAAATGTATCAGTTCTAGATTCAAGATTCTGCGTTGGATTTAAGACAGCATCCCAATTGATACAACTACTAACTTCTTGTAATAAAGTTTCATCTACTCTTTGAAAATATTTTTTATCAGTATTAATTAGTTCATTGTTTGTTTCACCTAATACGATTTGTAATAAAGTTATGTAATGATCTGTAATTGTGGTTAAAATAGTGATAGGTAATAAGTTATAATAATTTTGTTGTTTAGATTTAATAAATATGTGATCTAGACATGATTGAGTTCCATTTCTTTCCCTTGTAGGAGTATTTATAGCAGAGTGAAAACCGTACTCACTCATCATATCCATGTAATTTTTTGAATGTTCGGTTTCTTTTAATAAATCTATATTAATATCCCCCGCCAGTAAATCGTAGGCAGAGTTTCTACTTTCTTCATGTAATATATTGTTAAGTTGGTACAAAAAATCATTAACTTTACTGGCAGGAGATCTGTAAAAGGCATAAATGCAGAAGGTCTGCTTATCTTTAATAATTTTAAATTTTAGTAAGTTACTCCCATTTAATTTAATTTGTTTATAGGAATGGTACAGCTTAGCTTTTACAAAAACAATAACACCGTCATTTTGATTGAATCGGCCTTTATTATATAGGGTTATATAATCTGGTATACTAAAAAGAGAGATATCTGGAACCTGCCAAGTTTCTGTTAAGACAATACAATCGAATGACGTGTCAAATCCCTTTAGGAAGATTTGGAACTCATCGATATTTTTTGAAATGCTACAAATATTAGTATTAAGAATTTTAAAATTTTTTACATCCCTGTTAACGTTTAAAATCTCTTTCGATTCAATTGAGTTTCTTAAAGGATAAGTTGTTATTTTATCTACTTTAAAGTCTCTTATATAGGGATCCATATAATGTTTAAAAATTTTAATTTAGGACTTCTTTTTGTAAGGTTAAAAAACAAGTAAAAGGTAAAAACTACAATACACAATCGATAATAAACAATAAAAAAGTGTTTGTCAATATAAATGTTTTCTATTAGTCCAGTAAATAAAGCTAAATAATTAATATATTAATGAATGCAATTAAAACTATTATTAAAAATCATTATTGTTTTCGTTGGCGTGTTTCTCTTTGGTTTTACTTTGAAATACCCGAATTGGAGAAGTTTTCTTGGGATTTATAATTTGAGGAGCTGGTATTCTGTTTTGCTTCGTGTTTTTTGGGGCTATTGCTTAAGTTCGCTGGGGACTTATTGACTGGTGGAGACTTGTTAACTAGATTTGCTCTGGATTGGTAACTGGCTGTTTGTTGTTTAGGCAGGTAATAAATCGGCGATAATAGCCAATAAGTCCTAGGAAAGATTTGATTTCTTTAACAGTTTTTGGTAATGGATACTTTTGAATTGCTTCTAATTTTGATGGGTTTGGTTTTATTCCTTGTGGGGTAACAACATGACCGAGGAAGGCAACCTCCTTAGTTAAAAATTCGGATTTATCTAACTGAACTTTAAGATTCGTTTTTCTAAAAACTTCGAAAATTTGAGCTATATGATCGAGGTGTTCATGCAATGATTTTGAAAAAATAATGACATCGTCCATATAGACGAAACAAGATTTGTAAAGATATGGTCTAAGAATATTATCATTAACTATTCGAAGGTAGCGGGGGCATTTTTTAGCCCGAAAGGTGTTCTTAAAAATTTGAAATGGCCATGGGGAACAGAAAAAGCGGTCTTTTCTATGGAATTTGGGTAAACTTCAATCTGGTGAAAACCTTGAGCAAGATCGAGGGTAGTAAAATAGGTGGCTTTGTCTAGATTATCCAAAATTTCGTCAATTTTTGGTAAAGGGTATTTATCGTCTATTGTATTTTCATTGAGTTTGCGATAGTCAATGACCATACGAAATTTCTTTTCACCGGATGCGTCTGTCTTTTTCGGTACTATCCAAACTGGGGCAGAATAAGGAGATATAGAAGGTCTAATTATCTTATTGTCTAACAGTTTATTGATTTGTCTAGAAATTTCTTCTTGCATTGCCTTAGGATGACGAAATCCTCTAACGTATATAGGGTGTTCATCTCGAGTTCTAATTTCATGTTTTATTTCTGAAGTAAATGTCAAGTCCGATTTTTCGTCGTAAAAAATATATTTTTTGCAAAGATTTTAATTTTTTTATTTTTCTTCGGGATTTAAATGTTGAGTTCTTATCATCGTAGGATCAAAGTTTGCGGGACCGTTTGATATTTCATAATTGTCTAGACGTTCAACATGAACAGTATCAAGTTGTAACGGACTAGGTAATATGATGTTATCTACATAACCGTCTGTAGCTGTGTGAATAGATTGAGGAATTTTTATGTTATTAATTTCTAATTCCGGTAGAAGTATATCACCGTGTGATATGTTTATAGGAATTTTATTGCATAAAGTAAAAAATGGAATTATTAAATTATATTTTCTTAAAGTTAAAGTTTTGTTTTTATAATCAAAGAATTGAAACGTTCTAAATCTATATTTCCAAGTAATATATCAAAATCTTTACTCCAATCAGCAATTCGTGCATTTATTGGCTCGTCAATACCAATTTCACTAAATAAAGGAGTCTTAATATTAAAAAAATGTTTATTAGTAATTTTCATTGAAGTTAGAAAAAATGATTTTTCGTATTTATGTGACTGATTAAAATATTTGGAAGCTCTTGGAGAGATAATACTATCCGATCCTCCGGAATCAATTAAAACTTTTAAACCTGTTTTTGGCAGAATAAAATAAGGTAATTGGGGATAGTTTCTTATGTTATTTAATATTATTGAGGAGGCGGATCGTTGGTCGGGCTTAACTGAAAATCCTGACAGTTGATATCTTCATTATTATCATAAGTGATTTCAGAAAATTCGGGATCTTTGGTGGAGTTTACATTAAAATGATAAGTTCTTCTCATAGAAATACTCATGGGTTCGTTTCTAGAATTAATAGTTTGAACACCACTCATGGGAGTTTGGTGAGAGTTATTCTGAGAATTAATGGGGTTTCTTTGATTCTGGGGACGATTTAAAGCTGGAGAATAATTGTTTCTGTAGTTATTGGGGCGAAAATTATTTCTAAAAGAATTTACATTATTTGGAATGGGGAGAAATTCGATTGAGGATGATTTGTGATATTTTGTGGAGAATTATTGGGGAAAATGTTGGGTCTGACATTTGAGAAATTCGATTGAGGATGATTTGTGGTATTTTGTGTAGAATTATTGCGGAAAATGTTGAGTCATTAGGTCTCATTGTGGGTGAATTTTGTTTTTTTTTTGTTGGCTCTTTAAAAAGTTCATATATTGTTGTTTTTTGTGATTATCATAAACAATGCATTTTTGAAGAGCTTCTTCTACTCTGGTAACTTGGAAATGAGATAAATATTCGCAATAAGGTTCGTTAACACCCGTGTTGGGACTTCCAACAAATAGCAGACGTACCTACCCTTGGTGACGCCCCTATTTTGCTGTCAAGCGTTTGGGCTGTTGTCGTGCGCCCGACGGCCCGAAGCTGGTTCGTCCCTCAGATACTCAGTTGTTTTGACAGGCGTAACTCTGCCCCGAGTAGTATTGAAATGAAATTAAGCAATGGATGTAATGATTGACTAAAGTTTGAAGGAATGATCGAATCAATGAAAGTGTGATTAAAACAGTAAACATATATATTGATTTGTAAATACTACACTTTAAGTTTGAGTATAGTAGAGTCAACTTTGTGTTTGGACAAATATAAAGAGAAAGAGTAAAGAGAAGGACCTGCTAAAACTATTTAATTATTTAGTTCTAAATAAAATAAAATGTGAATCATCTTAAAAAAAATAAGCTCCTTCTCATTACCTATAACGTAAAAAAGAACATAAGAAAACTAAATGTGACGTCACTGCGCAATTAAATCTATTTATATCCTTAATCCTAAGCAAATGTATAATTATAAAATGCAAATATAAATAATACCGTAATCAAAAATATGTACCTAAAAAAATTAATATGAATCCCTTAAAGAAGTTCTTATTTACACCGCGTAGTCACTTCTACTGCTAAAAGTGTGGGTAAATGAAATAATTATATAACACACAAAACCTGGCCTTGACTGAAGTGCTGCTGATGGTAAAGTTGACGTCTGGTATAACAAAAATACGCCTTTACTGCGCTGCTGCTGACGTCACAGTTCAAAAGCGCGCTAAGAACCGCGTGGCTTCGGGTGCGGATTCGAACGAATACTCAAAAATGTTCAAAGGAGTTCGAAAAAGTCTAGAAATACTATGTAGGCAAATATCCACGAATGGCTTTTAACTACTCCTAATCCGAAATAACGAATTCTTAAATGAAAGTGAGTCTTAATCGAAAATAATTGAGTTCATTCGCAAAAATATGATTTGCAAGTACCGGATTAGCACAAATATATATCTACAAACCTTATGAATTGCCACATGATACTGTAATAGCGGAAGAAACGTTTCTACTTTGCTGTCACCAGATGTAATACGCTAGATAAAAGTTTCCAATCCGCTGTTAACAAATGTAATAAGTCAGATGAAAGTTTCTTATCTGCTGTCACCAGAATGTAATAACCGTAAAAGGTTTTAATCTTAATTTTTAATAAACTTTAGCCTAGCCGAGCGGATGTTAGGCTAAAATTAGGGTTCGTGGTTTCGGCCTCCGCAGTATTTGGTGTTGGGAGTTCTTACTTTGGCGGTTAGGAAGGACGGGATTTGTTGCTGGGCTCTGAAAATGGTCTGGAGTCTGGAAAAATGATACACAATATTCTCGGGAGAATCTAGCAAATTTATAAAGCTCTACGTTTGATGATACAAGTGAAAATTTAAAGGAAGCTTTTGCGGAAGGCTATGTGCATCTCCCAAAAAAAAAGAAAAAACAAACAACTTTCTTTAATTTAACATTAACAAGATTTAAAACTAATCAACAACAATAATTGAAATATGGTCTGATGGACCGTTGCGTGACATTCAATTTATTTATAGTTTAATCCTTAGTTGCTACTTTATGAATTACTTTAGCGGAGGACTCAATTCTTTGTCGGAGAATATTATCTACGTCCCGACAGTGGAGACCCGGTGAACTCTATATATCCGGTTGAGGATAAAAGATACAATATCTGTCTGAACAATTAAGACGATACAAATTCGTTTAACGGACAAATCCAAACTCCCATAAAATTTCTTATGTATTAAGAGTTGGTAAAATCTAAACTGACTCACTAATTTTCCTGCAGCGAGTTTGGGTTCACTCACACACTCACTTATTTTATTAATCGACCCGGTAAAATTAAAATTGTGATTTATTGCTTGGATAATATTCACTGTTTATTATTATAAAAAAAATATTATTTCGTTTCCGCGGGCCCGGTAATCGCTTATTTAAATTATTACTTTAATTATTTTATTGAAAATTAACACTTAGCTCACTTTCAAAAAAAAACACTCAACCTTGCCCTAAACGCGGTTGATCCGATTGGCATCTAGCCTATGGAATGCTCCAAATCGAATTGATTGATTCTTCGTTTTTTGGTCCCCAGCAAAAGTCTTTTTTTCCCCTAGTACTTCATGAAACTACCCTTTCTCTCTCATTCTGCTCACTTGTCTCTTTACTATTGGCTAGCAGCCCTGCTACCGGCACTGCTTGGGTACGCTTCAGGAGCTGAGCCAGCAAAATTTGGCTTACACATCGTTGCTAGCTCCTACGTGACTTTTTTGTTTTTCAGAACCGCAACTTTGTAAATTCTTAAGTTTCGTGTTCTACATTGTTTTTCAAATACATTCTTGTGAAATAACTTTTCGCTGACCAATGTCCTGTCGCTATTACGCAAAGGTTACTTAATTTCTTTTGAACTAATGATACCGGGGAGCTCCGATATGTTATTTAACTTTTTATGAATTATTGTATCTTTTTCCCTCAATGTCAACCCGGGGCGGGGAAGGGGGGTTCCTTTTGGATTATTACAATACGGGTTACTTTAATTATTCTTCATCTACGAACTTAATATCCATTTTTCATCCTTTTCTTCACTCACGAAACAACGAAACTTTACTATCGAAATCTAACATCACACTTACACCTCCCTGGTTCTAAAAGGAATGCTACCGTTACAGTTTCTCCCTTGGCCGATGTTAACTACCCCCTTCCCTTCTATATATGTTTAACAATGTTGGTTGCATAATATTAAGTATCAGTGTCGAAGTATTTTTGATGAATATTTTTATTATTTTATTTCCGTTGTGGTGAAGCCACAACATACTCCCCCGCGTTGGCAGACATGCCAAAATAAAAAATAAGAAATTTTGTCGCGCACAACTCCATCAGTTAACTTATACAGCAATTCGGACCAATCCCAAATCATGGTCCTCGTTACCCTTTTTTGCCTCCAGAGGCAATTTCTAGAAATGTGAAAACGAAAGTTGAAAGCATTGAAAGAACAGGAGGAAACTAAGAAAAACGAAAATATGTCATTTATCAAATTTACCAAATCCTTACCATTAAAAGGAAGAAGACACACCTTTACTATTGGCCTTACGAAGACGCCTGAATTTGTCTTTAGCTTGACGGTGCGAACCCGTCCATCTGGTCCGGGGAAGATTACCTTAAGACTACCTTAAGGGTTTGATCGTGCTAATCGAAAAAGATGTTCAGGGACCTCAACTGTTTATCCGGATTGGGTTTATTTTGCATTAATGCACTTATAATATGGGAAAATTAGTTAGATTGCAATTGACGAACTATTAATACCTCAGCTTGATGCAGTTCAGCGGCTGATAAGGGTCCTTTTTCTCCCTTTTCGGACTTCCCGTGAACACAATTTTTAACGAATCGTAGCACCCATGCTACGACTCGCCGAATTTTAGAAAATGTAGAACACCTTTCGAATAAATTTGTCCAACAATTGGATTTCTTGGCTCTGTTTAAGGAAATCATGGAAGTTTTGCACTCCGGGACATTATCAGGGTTGAAATTGATTTTTAATTGAGAATATGGAATATGCGACTCCGACAGAAATGGGGAGCCTTGAAGCCACATAGACGTGTTTGCAAGAACAGTCGATGTTGATCCCCTTGATGCTATGTCAGCCGCGTTATCTGCAGATCTGACAAGATGCCAGTGGTATGAGGAAGTCAAGGTTTAAATCTTCCATACTCTATTTGCAACGAATACAGTCCACCGCGTAGGCAGACCTTTTACACAGTACAACGCTATTTCGGAGTCTGACCATAAGTGCACTTCTGAAACTGTAATCGAATGCTGAAGTATATCGGTTAATTTTACTGCCAATCGGATTTTTTACCGGAGCGACTCCAGTTTTAGAGGTTATTAACCTCACCGACACTGAGCCATCGGTATAAACAGCGCGCACATATGCTACTGCTGCATACGCCACGCTGCTTGCATTACAGAAAACGTGCAGCTCTATTCTTTGAGCGAATGAATATCTAGGGATTTTTGTCGACGAAACTTTCGAGAATTCTATGAGTAATTTATCCCACATGAGCAACACCTCTGAATCTGACACATTTTGATCCCAACCAACAGACAGGGTCCAAACCTTTTGTATAAGGAGTTTACCCATTAATACTACGTGTGATAAGAAACCAAGCAGGTCCCAACATTGTGCTACCACTGTAAGTATAGCACGCTTCGTGATAGGCCCTTGTAACGAAATTGTAGGAAACGAGAAAAAGAACTGATCCTTTTTTGGGGACCATTTGAGTCCCAGGATTTTATTTGGCGCATCGTCGGAATTAATCTCGTACACGTCCATCGGTGTGGCAGATATTTGCTTAATAAAGCTCTGTGAATTCGAACATTGTTTGTGAAGAGTAAAATTTGCGGATTGCAATACCTTTGTTAATTGCTCGTATAACGTATATAAGTCACCTTCATCGTGACATCCAGAAAGAATATCGTCCACATAGGTTTGGGATGATAAGGCTTGATAAGCCGCGGAAATTCTTCCTTATTCTCCTCGGGCAGATGATTCAATACCTTTGTTGCCAAAAATGGGGCAGGTCGAGTACCAAATACTAATCGATCATTTTAAAAGCATCGTAGATTCTGCTGCGGATCATCTCTCCATAGAAATTTAAGTAAGAAGGTATGCTGTGGGTTTACATTAATTTATACATCTTCTGTATATCTACCAGTAGAACGAATCGAAAAAACCTCAACCTAACCAAAATGTCATAGAGGTTGGGCTGTACTTGAAAACCGGTGAACAAAACGTCGTTTAACGATAATTTTGAAGATGATGGGGAACTAGCATCAAAGACGACTCTAGTCTTAGTTGACTCTGAGTCTCTCACAACCGTGAAATGAGGTAACAAATAGGCGTTCACCTGCCTCGTTTTTCAACGCTAAGGGTACCTCTTTAGCATGCCCTAGCTGAAAATATTCATCAATCACTTCCGAATATTCCCTTGTCTGGAATGGATTACGAATTAATTTATTTTCTAAAGAAAAGAAACGTCTTTTAGCCATTTGAAAGGAATCATCCAATTTTAATGCTTCGTTGGGTGATCGAAAAGGAAGGTCTACCTGATATTATCAATTACTTCGTTATCGTGACTGACGGACCTTGATTCTTCCTGACTTTCCTACTCCCAAAACTTCTTGACGAAATTATCTAACGACACATCTGATACCGTATTGGTTTGCAGCACTACCGCATGGTTTGAAACGAAAACTTGATTACAAAAGGAATTTCTTGAAATATTACTTTTTACACAAGAATAAGGAACGTTTCCTGAAAGCACATAACCGAAAGTGGTTTTTTGTAAGATAGGGCGATTGGGACCTACACGTATCAACTCTTCCTGCATCATACGAACAGCGTCCCCAACTCCAATCAACATATCAATCGAACCGGGTTTTCCGCAATCTTTATCTGCCATTTTGCAGTACGAAGGAATGTTAAGTTTCTGAAGATCTATTTCGACTTGTGGTAGTTTTGATGTTATACAATCTAGCACAGAGCAGGAGACTTTCATTTTGTCCCTGGTTACCATAGAATGGATTACCAAATCCGCTACATCCTGGGCAACATGAGAAATCTGATTTATGGCAGAAATTGTGAAGGATTTTTTGTACACAGGGCTTTGCAACCTTTCCACTAATTCACGTGTAACGAAGGACAGTTGGCTACCAGAATCTATCAAGGCCCTTGCTAATACTGAATGACCTTGCAAAGAATAAATGCGCACTTGAACGGTGCCCAAAAGAACATGAGTACTATTTGAACATAAACCGACAACATTACCTCCTTCATCCATAGAAGGTAAGTTTTCCGAACACGAAGTAGAAGGGTGAGGAGCATTCCTCGAATTATTTTTAGAAACTCTCGATATCGGATTGTTAGATTATTTTTCATCCATCTGGGTCGCAAAATATAAGGATTTTTCCATAGAACGATGCAACAACGAATGGTGCTTTTTGTTACACATTGCGCATAGTTTCTTACTAGCACAAGTGTTTTTTAACATAATTGAATCTGTTTTGAACCGACAACTGCATGAAATTGTTACAGGAATAAATCCTGTAAGAAACTTCCGAACAATAAAGGCATTTATATGTAGGAGCGAAAGGTTTGGATTAATCATGAGAAGAACTAGGCTTTCTTTGAACCGAACTAGATGGGATAGAATGGAACGCTGATTTAAGCCCCGCCTGAAACCATCATTTTTGCTTTGAGATTTTTCCTTAAGATTTCCATTTAAATTTTCTAAATGCGAACACCGAATATGGATTTGATCTAAAAACTCTGTTAAACATGGAAGTGAGAGCATATCTTTATTGTCGAATTCCAAGTGTCTTTTGGTACCATAATCCAACTTATGTTCTAATATACAAACGAACATTTCTTTATCGGATAATTTAAATTTTTTTAAAGCTTGCAGGGCTGTATTGACGGTTAAGTGGAATTTCCGCAATGTGGAAGGAGCTGATGACGAATTGTTAGGAATTGTTTTCAAGTCTAAAATGGAATTTATTAAACTGCGCAGTTACGCTTTTATTTGAATACCTTGAAAATAAATTATCTATCACAATTTATAAATTATCATTCGTCACCTGCAAATTTTCGATAATTTTTGCAGGTTCCCCCTTTAAGTATCCCTTTAATTATATAAATTTTTCTATATTAGTCAACTCAGAATTGTTTATAATCAAAGCAGTTAATAATTCAAAAAACGGTAGGAACTCCACTGGGTTGCCTGAAAATACTGGAATCGAAATATCAGGTAATTTCACCTGTGGTTTACGAGCTGGCGCAATTGTAACCTGTGAAGTTGTGAACACGTCTGGACTAGAGGAAATCGTACTTTTTAGTTTATTTGTTGCGAGTGCCGTCATGGTGAGGTATAACTCATCAATAATCCTTCGATCTACTGTATCCTGATCAGGATCACTAAGCGAATAGTCAATATCATTTTGTGCGTCATTAAATTTATCATACGCAACCTGTAATGCATTTTTTTTAATTTCTAATTGAGTTGAGTCGCATATATCGATATTATTTTTTATCCAATCACAAAGTCTTTTAACTCCCTTAATCGCTACTTCTCGAATTTTTTCTAATTTCTCCATATTCTTAATTTTGGGAGCCATAAAATCGAACCGTAGAATATGTTTAATTGAATCAAACCAATAGAATAAATACAAACTACTATGCGATTGAGGTTGGAAATTAATGTGCTAGAATAAACTGAAACGTTACTGTATATATAGCTTAAAAATGAAAACAATTTAAGAAATGGATCAAAGATCCGGCTCGAAGGACCATTTTGTTGGGGACTTCCAACAAATAGTACCTACCCTTGGTGACGCACTCTGCCCCGAGTAGTATTGAAATGAAATTAAGCAATGGATGTAATGATTTACTAAAGTTTGAAGGAATGATCGAATCAATGAAAGTGTGATTAAAACAGTAAACATATATTGATTTGTAAATACTACACTTTAAGTTTGAGTATAGTAGAGTCAACTTTGTGTTTGGACAAAACTAAAGAGAAAGAGTAAAGAGAAGGACCTGCTAAAACTATTTAATTATTTAGTTCTAAATAAAATAAAATGTGAATCATCTTAAAAAAAATAAGCTCCTTCTCATTACCTATAACGTAAAAAAGAACATAAGAAAACTAAATGTGACGTCACTGCGCAATTAAATCTATTTATATCCTTAATCCTAAGCAAATGTATAATTATAAAATGCAAATATAAATAATACCGTAATCAAAAATATGTACCTAAAAAAATTAATATGAATCCCTTAAAGAAGTTCTTATTTACACCGCGTAGTCACTTCTACTGCTAAAAGTGTGGGTAAATGAAATAATTATATAACACACAAAACCTGGCCTTGACTGAAGTGCTGCTGATGGTAAAGTTGACGTCTGGTATAACGAAAATACGCCTCTACTGCGCTGCTGCTGACGTCACAGTTCAAAAGCGCGCTAAGAACCGCGTGGCTTCGGGTGCGGATTCGAACGAATACTCAAAAATGTTCAAATGAGTTCGAAAAAGTCTAGAAATACTATGTAGGCAAATATCCACGAATGGCTTTAAACTACTCCTAATCCGAAATAACGAATTCTTAAATGAAAGTGAGTCTTAATCGAAAATAATTGAGTTCATTCGCAAAAATATGATTTGCAAGTACCGGATTAGCACAAATATATATCTACTTACCTTACGAATTATCACATGATACGGGTTACATTAATTATTCTTCATCTACGAACTTAATATCCATTTTTCACCCTTTTCTTCACTCACTTCTTATTTCCGTTGTGGTGAAGCCACAACAACCGGTGCAAAATGTTCTTAGTGCTATGTTTTTAAAATATGGTGTTTTAAAATTAGCAGTTTGTTCATTGTCATTTAGCGTGATATGTTGTAATAAGTCATTGATGGTATTGATCGTAAGATTCGTTAAATTTTTGAACAGTTGTTGATAGTTGGGTTACTAAAATGTCTTCGGAGCGTCTGCCTCCGTATTTACTTAATAAAGCTGGTTTAATGTCTGTCCATATAGTTTTATTTGAATTGTTTTAAAAAATGCAATTAAAACATCAAATACGCAATAATGATAAAAAATAGAATTTCTTGAACGCAAAATAAGAAAGAAAAATATTGTTCTGAAAGGTGTTCAAGAAAATAATAATGAAAAAGCAGCCGAAACAGAAACAAAAGTTATGGATGTATTACAAAAATTGGGAATGGAAATTAATGCAAATAACGATATAGTAGAAATAAAAAGAATCGGAAAAAACAAAACGACAAAAATAGACCAATACTCATTAAACTAACGAAAGAAAAAACACGAAATCAAATATTGAGCAATACAAAAAAGCTGAAAGGTACTGATTTATGGTTGGACCAAGATTATCCCCAGAGTATACAGCAGGAAAGAAGAATATTAATTCCAGAGCTAAAAAGCGCTAGAAAGAATGAGCTGATTGCGTATCTAAAATATAATAAATTAATAGTAAATTGAAAAATATACTCTGTAGAAGATTTCAACGCCAATGGTGATATGGATTGGAAAATCAAAAACAAAGAAGTAACAAAAAACAAGAGAACCACTACTGAAAGATCTCCAGAAGTAAATGACCAGTCGAGAAAACTAACAAAAACAGTTTTAAAAAACCGAAATTAATGAATGGCATTGGAGATAACCTTTGCAACGCTTACATGATAGAACAGAGATATGAGGTGGAAAAGAAGAAATCAGTAAGTCAACATCAAAATAGAAAACAGAAAAAAAAGGCTCACCAGGCACAAACACACCTTGAAATGTTATTCTGGAACTGTCAGGGAATCAACACGTTAAATACTTTGGACTCCGCGAAAATCACTTACCTAAACACGTACCCAATCATTGGATTAGTGGAAACATGGTTAACATCAGCAGAACCGAATGTACCTAAATTCCTAATGGATAACTATAATATTTACCCTAGCCCGGCAGTCAAAGCGAAACAAAAAGGAAGAAGTAGTGGAGGTATTTTACTTCTTGTTTCAAAAAACATTGTAAATTTAACAAATTTAAACGTTATTATTGTTTATAATATGTGGATATTTTTAAGATTTTGTATTAATGAATTTTCAGTTATTTTAGGCATAGTGTGTATAAACCCTGGGTTGGATGATAACATGGTTGTAGAATTGTTGGAGGAAACTGTTAGAGACGTAGCATAAATACCCTAACGACCAATTTTTCATTTATGGTGACTTCAACGCGAGAATAGGTTGCCCAACGACACCCGAAGGAGATTGCCTTCAGGAGTTTAATTTTCCACTAGAACCACGTTGTTCCATGGATAAAACATGGAATCGACGAAGAACATTAATTACAGACGCTCTAGAAAATTTAAGTTTTTTTGTATTAAATGGTAGGTATGGTGACGATAAAGGTAATTATACGTACATTTCACAGTTGGGTAGTAGTGTCATTGATTTAATTTGGGCAACGTTTAATAGTAAAGATATTATCTCTAATTTTTTTATAAATGATCACTTCATATCAGATCATCTTAGCTGTGTATTAGTACTTTCAATAGACTCTAGTATAATAATAACCCCAACCGATAATAGCTACACTACAACGATTATTAAATGGGATCCACTTAAGACAGAATCATACCAAAATATCATATCTCAATGTCCCATTAACCTCGAGCTAACATCGCCACAGGATCTGGACAACCAAATAAATCTAGCAATAAAATCTACTTTTAAATTTTTTGTAATGGAAAAAAATGCAAAAATTAACGTTAATAACATAAATAAATCAAAACCGTGGTTTGATATAACTTGTAGAGATGTCAAAAAAAATTTAAATAGGACCAAAAGAAAACTTATGAAATCAAAATTTGATCAAAATGTCATCTTAGAATATTGTAACTTAAAACGAGAATATAAAAAACTAGTAAAAAATAAAAAAGACGTTTATGAAAAGGCGGTTAGAGAAAAATTTGAAGATTTGATAAATTCATCTGAATTCTTAAAACAAAACTATAAAAACAAAAGTAAGCCCAAGTGTGAAATCGATATGAACATACTATTTAATCATTATAAAATCTTCTATGCCTCTCCATCTAACGTAGATAACCTATATTTAGACGCTCTACACCCTACTCTGGATGTACTCTTCTCCACTTATGAAATTACTAGGACATTAAATTAAATCAAGAATAATAAAGCAACAGGAGAAGACAACATACTGAATCATAAAACAAAAATATTCACACAGCTGATTAACAATACACTAATAGACTTCGTAGAACACCATGGAATACTAACGGAATGCCAGGCAGGATTTCGTAAAAATAGAAGTTGTGAAGAAAATATATTTGTAATGTCAACTATTGTAAACGGTTATCTTCGTTTTCCTGGAAGGAAACTGTTTGCCCTATTCGTGGATTTCAAGAAGGCATTTGATTCACTAGATCACAATCTGCTGTGGAATAAGTTGTTTACCAATGGGGTAAGTGCTAAGATCACTAGAATTTTAAAATCAATTTATAGTTCAGCTACACTATTTATGGAACAAGACGGTAAGTTGTCCAATAAAATTCAAATAACGAAAGGAGTTTTACAGGGAGATACTCTTAGTCCATTGTTATTTTCCATATTTACATCAGATATCGATACTTATTTTAAGGAATTTGGTGCAAAGGGTGTAACTCTTGATGACAACGAAAACATAAATATGCTTCTTTATGCAGACGATTTGGTGCTACTAGCTGAAACTGAATTAGACCTTCAACGAAACCTACGAATACTTGAATCATTTTGCAATACATACCAATTAGAAATCAATTGCACAAAAACTAAGGTTGTTGTATTTCGTAGAAGCCCTAATTTGGGCCGCCAACCTAGCTTCTTCTATAAAAATACAACTATTGATAATGTTAACACATATGAGTACCTGGGAGTTAATTTTTCATTTAATGGTGTATTTTTAAAAAATCTCAAACAGCGTGAACAAAAGGCACGACTGGCGCAAGGTGTTCTTTTGAAAACTATAAGATGCTCAAAAATCTCGTCGCTTGAGTCAATAATATTACTATATAGTAATATAATAATACCAACACTCACTTATTCAAGTGGTATATGGGGCCTTAGATATCTTGAACAGGTGGAAAATATACAAAACAGTTTTTGGAAACACATATTATTCTTACTAAGGACCACAGCTGCGCATATAATTAGAATAGAAACTGGAACATGTAAAGTAGGATACTGGATAATTAAACAGGCATTAGAAATGTTAATTAGATTTAAAAATAAAAATCCTAATAGATACGCTCACCGGGCTTTGGTACGCTCAATAAAACTACAAGAAGCTGCTAAAAATAACATAAAATTTAACTGGGCAAGTCAGCTTACCACTACCCTATCTACATATTGTGATATGCAAATAGACATTAACAACATCAACGAATATACTAAAAACACATGACTCCAGCAATACCTAAATAAACATTTTGAGCAAGACATCAATAGAGTTCTTTTAAGTACACATCAGCCGTACTACAAATACTTATTGCAAGACGTTTACACTGAAAAAAATTACTTGCATGGTAGATCTCCTTGGCATGTCAAAAGACTTATTGCCCAACTTCGTACAGCAAACTCTGAAAAACTTTACATCTATGTTAACTAACTTCTGAGCTGTTAAGAAAACTATTACATCCCAAGCAGCCAGAACCATTAAAGAAACTTTCATCTCTCCACGAAGAAGCTGAAGCCGCCCTCCTAGACAGCACAGAAACCCAAAGTTAAGTCCACTTTTTACAACTCCAGTTCATTATCAGCAAGTACTTAAAGTTTCAATAAATACCTAATCAATTTAAAAAAACAGCTTCATTTATATACCTTAGACTATAAGTCTTAAGGGTGTAGCGTGGTCGGTCTTTATATCAAGTAGCTTCTTTATTTGCTGTTTAATTAAAGTAATTATAAGGTGTTTCTATTTTTCTCACCTTAGTTTTTGTGTAGTTTGTTTGCTTAATCGATAGCGTTCAAAAGATAGTGGCGCCCTTATTACTTATACATCCCAATCCTTCCTATAGTGAGCATTAACTTGGAGTCGAACCACGCCCTGGAGAGGGTCTCTTAGCAGGGATCTCTTTTGGAGAGTTTTTTAGTTACAAATTAGCGCTTCTGATAAAGTTACCAATTGGCGACTTTGAGGTACTAATATTACACCGGAAAACCATCAAATGCAGTTGGCACTAGTTTACTTGCAAAATTTATAAAATCAATTGCACTTAAAGCCATTTCTGCTGGTCTATAGTCGTCAGTCTGAAGTTTCTTCGTACTTTATCTCTTCGTCCAGAACCAATATGTCAATAGTTACTATACACGAGTGCGGTACTTTATATTAACGTTTAAACACTGAAAAGCTCTAACTACTTTGTCCCTAACTTTATAAAAATATTTTTTATAAATTTCTTTTTCTAAACTATCTAAAGAACTCCAAGAATTTGCAAGATTAGAAGTAAAATCATTAAACAACCTAACCAGTTGATCTCGGATTTCGTGTCGTATTGATTCGTTCCTACGTACTTGTTTTTTAAATTTATGGTACTAACCCTTACTGTGTGAAAGTTCATCTTATTCAGAACAATAAACAACTAAAAGGTTGAATTAACTTCCACTATTTATTCTATAAATACTTTAAATTCAATGACAGCCGTTTCGCTATCGGAATAGCATCGTCAGATTGACATATTGAAGTTACATTTTGTTTGTTTGTAACTAGGTACTTGATGTTGATAAGTAGTTAAGGCTAGACCAAGTAAGGAAGTAATAAGACAACAATATTAAAGCCTAGATGTTATTAGCCCTAAGGGATTATCCTGGATGTATTTCCCTCTAAGATCAGTATAACTGTGCAATGATATAGAAAAACCAGGAAAAAACTATATCCTGCTGTATTTTTTATCATAGTCATTAAATATATAATTTGAATTATTTACATGTTCTTTTATTTGGTTGGAAAATTTTTGAGTTGGATCGTTTTTTAGAATTTTGACATTACTTGACATTATGAAATCATTCACTTTGGATTTATAATCTTCTTTTTTTAAAATTGAGATTATAAAACAAATAGCAATATCTAATGGCTATCCAATACATTTGATAAATAAATTAGTTAATAAGAAAGAACAGAAAGTGTCACTACAACTAATATTCCCTCAACACCCTAAAGAAATTAAAAGTTATAAAAGTATTACATATTGTGGAAATATTTCTAATACAATTTCAAAAATAATATCTTCGGCAACATCTGCAATAATTTCATTCAAATCACACAATAATGTTGGTACAAAATTGTTAAATGTAAAAACAAAATTACCTAAATTAAAAAAATCTGGTGTTTACAAAATTAATTGTCCAAAATGTAATGCTGTATATATAGGTCAAACACAAAGAAATTTTGAAATAAGATTCAATGAACATTTAAGAGCATATAGATTACAACAACCAGATAAGTCAAACTATGCAAAACATGTTCTTGAACATCCACATTCACTCATACACACCAATGACATTCAAATATTACACACCTGTGATAAAAAACAAAATTTAGATTTCCTCGAAGAACTTGAAATCAAAAGACATCTAGCAGATCAACAATATAAAGTAGTTAATGAACATATAAATCTTGGAAGTTCACCACTATTAAACTGTTTACTTTGATTGAGTCTTCATTTTATACATAGATAAGACGTAATTACAACACAAATATATTAAGTTATTGTAAAGATCAGCAGGATATAGTTTTTTCCTGGTTTTTCTATATCATTGCACAGTTATACTGATCTTAGAGGGAAATACATCCAGGATAATCCCTTAGGGCTAATAACATCTAGGCTTTAATATTGTTATGTCTTATTACTTCCTTACTTGGTCTAGCCTTAACTACTTATCAACATCAAGTACCTAGTTACAAACAAACAAAATGTAACTTCAATATGTCAATCTGACGATGCTATTCCGATAGCGAAACGGCTGTCATTGAATTTAAAGTATTTATAGAATAAATAGTGGAAGTTAATTCAACCTTTTAGTTGTTTATTGTTCTGAATACTTGTTTTTTAATTTCCCTTTTGGCCTGACCCGATATATCCTCCGTTAATTGTATAAGAAGTACATTTAAAGTTTTATGGGAGGCCTGCATGAGAAATTGTAACCATACCAAAAAAAATATATCTAGTCTACGCTAATAATATGTATTAAAATTAAGGGTTGATAAGGCAGAGAAATGTATTATTACAACAAAAAAAAACTTACGATTTCAATGTACACCCCAACACTGCACTACCTTTCACTTTCACTTCTATTTTCATTGTTTCTTAGCTCACTATTTGTAGGCTCCTTTCAGTTGGGGTGCTCCTTGGGATTCTATGCAGCCGTATTTACGTTTCCCATGGATACTGCTTCAGCTAGGTCTCTGCGAACTTGCTTCCTAAATGCTTTTTTATACCCTCTGCAGAACTTCAACCTTACGCTAATGACCAGGAAAACGAGAATCAGATACAGTATAACTTTCACATCTTTGGTTACGTTGTACTCTGTCTCTTGTACAATGAAATTCGAGTTCACAACTCCGTTTTCCTGAACTTTTTGATCCGTAGACTTGTTTGTCCCATCTTAACAATAATAACTGTTTATCTTAACATTAATAAATGTTTATTGGCTGTTTATCCTTATTTCTTTTCCTTCCCTTAACTGACCGAAGAAAAACCAAAAATCTTTTGCAGGATCGCCATGTAATAATATAAGAAAAGACTACTCTTCTATTCAAGTTATCTTTATTGACTGATTTGATTAATTCGCACGTCAAATTACAATAATAAAAATGCATACGCTGAATTAGCTGGATTAGCAAAACAATACATCATATTTCAATATTAATAAAAAACGACGTTACCAATATTTATACAGTATTAAATTACACAATAGCTAAAAATATACAAAGTGATATAATTTATCCGTTATATTTCGTCTTAGAAAGGTTTAAACACATATGGTTAGAATCACACCATGATTTGATGATGGTTAAGTCATGTGAAACGATTCTATGAAGTTCGGTGATATTCGGGTGACTACAAGAAAAGCTAGTGTCGTCTGCGAATAGACAAATTTTACCGCCGATGGTCATTCTTTTTAGGTACTAAAACAATTGGGCTGCTATACTCTGAATTGTTTTTCCTAATTATACCTTGTTCTAACAAATCATTGGCAATTTCTAAAACTTTGCTTTTTTCAAATTGAGAAAGACGCCTGGGCATATAATATAATGGTGTGTGATAAGAAACAACAAAAATTTTTAATTCATAATTAACTTTAGGCTTCAGAGGTCTTTCAGGTTCAATATATTTAGTTACAAACTAATCGCTAAGTCTATTAAAGTCTTTAAAGTTAAGATTTTTGTTAATATTAAGATTATTTAAGTGATTTTCTTTTAGAATGTCATAAAAAATGAGCATTATTTCATTGACTTTTTAATCACTATTCTCAGGTTCTGCTTTTTCTACCAAGACTGAATTTTGTTTAAAAGTAATTTTAAGTGATTCCAGAGACATGAAGTGTCTACCTAAAATTACTGTAAATGAAATGATGTTGTCTGGTACAACATAATATTTTACATTAATGTTTAAGTCTTTATTTAAAATTGTTGTGGGCTCAAAAGTTCCCCAAATATCTAACTTAGACCCATTGATGCCTGTGAAAGTCTGATTTCCAACATAGGGTAAGTATTCGTTACAAAATCTCTCTTTAATAATACTTATACAGGAGCCGGAATCTAACAACTAAGTTATGTTCAACAATATCATTAACATTTAATAATGAAATTTTAATGTCTAAAGTGTATGGATTAAAATATAATGGTTGAATAACATGCATAGAGGACTTACTACTTAGACATTCCTTATATTTGTGATTCATTTTACCACATGAAAAGGATGAACCCTTCTCTCTTCTTGGTTTTGGGCAGCTTGCAAGCGTCTGACCTTCCTGGTTGCAGTTGAAGCACCTTAAAGCACTCTTGGTAGTGTTCTTTGAACTTGGTCTCCTCTTGCCAAATTCTGAATAGTTTTAGGTTTCTTCTCAAATCCTCTTTCTTCGTGCTTAACTCTTGCTATATGGGCTCTTTCATATGACATATTGTCTCTGAACAGGTCATATTCATCAATATGTCTTTTTGATAAAATGAATGTGGATAATTCATTAGATAATAGGCCTATTGCTATCTGTTCTTTTGTTTCACTGAATTCTAAATTTAATGACCTACATAGTGATACCTTTTCATGAAAATATCGTGGGTATACTGCGAAAAGTGACCAAGTCATCATCATCATCATCAATGCCGTTAAATCCCGAGGGATTATGGCTAGCGCGAACGCTTTATTTAATCCATTTAACGAGGTGGATTACTCCTGTTGTATCAGTTTATCTACAATCTTATATCTGTCCTGGCCTTTACTATTATAGTTTTCCATTTTTTCCTGTCTCTACATAGGGTTTTCCAGTCTTTGATCTCTAATAGTTTTATATCTTTCTCCACTTGATCCCACCATCTACTTCTTGGTCTTCCTCTTTTTCTATTCTTTAAAGGTGTCCAGGTCGTTATTTTCTTTAGATTTTCTGTTGGTGCTCTTCTCATAATATGACCTATCCATTATAGCCTTCTCGCTTTTATATACCTTACTATGTTTTCTCCCCCTAATTCTTTTTCTATTTCTGCATTTTTTCTTTGACTTATTTGTCCCTCCTCTGTTATATTTGGCCCAAGTATTGTTCTTAATATTTTTCTTTCCAATATTTTTAGGTCGTCCTCTTCTTTTTTATTCATTGTTGTTGTTTCTAGGGCATACGTAATGACTGGTCTGATTAATGTTTTATAAATTTGTATTTTTGTTTTTTTGCTAATTGTTTTATATTTTAGTAACTTCTTATTTACTCCGAATGCTTGATTTCCTTTTAAGATTCTTTCTTTAATCCTTTCTTTTGAAGTTTGTCCTATCAATGTTCCTAAGTAACTGTAAGTGGATACACTTTCGTATTTATAATGGTTTACTTTTAAAAATCTATCATCATTTTGATTTTGTTTTCCCACCCTCATATATTTTGTTTTGTCTTCATTTATTTGTAATCCGAATTTTTGTGCCTCTTTGTCTAATTTTTCTATCGCGTTTATTAAGTCTTTTTTTGTTTTTGCTACAATTGTGATGTCGTCAGCATATGCTATTACTTGGATTTCATTAACCATGATATTTTTATTATTTAGCTTTGCCTTTCGTAAGATGCCCTCAAGTGCCAAATTGAAAATTATTGGGGATATTGGGTCTCCTTGTTTTACTCCTTTATTTACGTTAAATTGCTTCGATAATAAACCCTGAAATCTTACTTTCCCTGTAGTGCTTTGTAGTGTCATTTGTATTAATTCTCTCAATTTCGTTGGGATTCCTAGATGTTCCATTTCATCTATTATCTTGGATCTTATTACCGAGTCAAATGCCTTTCTGAAGTCGATAAAGATGACATGCAGTTCTATATTGTATTCCTTGGATTTTTCTAGAATCTGTTCGATGGTATGTATTGCTGTAACTGTTGATTTGCCTGGTCTAAATCCATTTTGATAGTCCCCTATTATTTTTTCGGCATGTAGTTTCAATTTATGGTTTATTATATTTGCAAGTATTTTATAGGTGGTATTGAGTAGAGTTATGGGTCTATAATTTTTACATAATTCTTTATCTCCTTTTTAGTGAATCAGTGTGATTATTCCAGTGTACCATTCAATTGGCATTTTGTTTTCTGTCCAAATTTGTTTTATTAATTTATAAATTTTTTCCTGTAGTGCTTCACCTCCATATTTTAACATCTCTGCTGCTATTCTGTCTTCCCCAGATGCTTTGCCGTTCCGAGTTTTTTTTATTTCTCTTTTAATTTCCTCTTCTGAAGGACAATTTAGTGTATTTTCTTTTCCTATTGTTATTATATTTTCTTTATTTTCTATACACGTTATCTCTTCCTCGCACAACAGTCCACTATAATAATCTTCCCATATTTTTATTATTTCCATTGATTCGTGTATAGTGATACCATTCTTATTTTTTAATCCTCTTGTTCTGATAAAACCTTTGGCCGGTATTTTAATCTGCTTGTAAAATTGTTTTAAATTGTTGTTTCGTCTATCTTGTTCTATTTCTTTTAGTTTTTCATTTAGCCAATTATTTTTTTTTCTTTTTATATGCTGCATTTGCTTTATTCCTCGTTTTTTTATAAGATAATCGGTCTTCTGCTTGCTTTGTATTTATCCATTTCATTCTTGTTGTATTTTTATGTATCCTTAATTCCTCACACTCTTTATCATACCAGTGTTTCATTGTTTTTTGTGTGGCCTTCTTTCCTAATGCTTGTTCCGCTGCATTTAATACACTGTTCTTTATTTCTATCCAACTACTTTCAACGTCTACACTATCAGCTGTGGTGTTTTTGATATTTTCGGTGGTTTTATCTTCGTATACTTTTTGAGTTTCCTCATTCCTTAGAATATCTACGTTAAAAGAGTGAGTGTTTTTTGATGTCCTGTAGTTTTTTGTGTTTTTTAAACCTCTTATTTTTGCTATTACCAAGTAATGATCTGTATCTGCGTTCGCCCCTCTGTATGTTCTTGTATTTACTGTTTTTTTGGATATTTTTTCCGTAGCTAGTATGTGATCAATTTGGTTCTCTGTGCGTCCGTCAGGGTGTCTCCAGGTTACTTTGTGTTTCTTTGGATGTGTAAACTTTGTTGATAAAATTGACATATTCATTAGTGCTGCAAGTTGGCATAGTCTTTGTCCATTATCGTTAGTTTTGTTATGTATAGTTCCTTTTCCATTGTTTATTACGTCTCTTAAGTATATTTCTTTCCCTAGTTGTGCATTTGCGTCTCCTAGTATTATTATTTCGTCTTTCTTTGGTATTTCTTCGCAGATCTTGATAAGTGTCTCATAGAATTCATCTTTTATTTGTGATTCTGTAGTCTCTGTCGGTGCATATATGTTTACTATAGATAGTGTGTTTTTCCTAATTTTCAATCTTAGTGTTGCGACCCTTCCGTTTATTGGTTTGAAATTAATTATCATATTTCGAATATTTTTTTTTGACAAAAATTCCTACTCCGTTTTTACCTTGCTTGTTTTCTCCACTGTAAAAGAAAGTGTACTGATCTTTCCATATTTCTCCAGTTTTTTCCCATCTGACTTCTTGAACTGCCATAATATCTATATTATATTTTACCATTTCTCTGCCTATTTCTTCCATTTTACCTGGTTTTAGCATTGTTTTAATGTTCCAAGTCGCTATGTTTGTTTGTTTGTTTTTATTCTTTTCCTTCTTTTTGTTTCTTTGAAGTTCTTTGTTTTGATTATTTTTTATGTTTTTGCTCGCATTTGTGAACTGTATTGTTGTGTTCGTTTTTATTTTATCTTCTATATTTATTTTCTCAACCTTTTTTTCTTGCTTTCTCCTATTCCAATCCATAACCTTTTCCGTTGCCATATGTCTATCCTGATCCATACTCCCTTTCTCTAGTTTTTTTGTATCCGTTTCGTTATTTTATTTAATTCTTCCCTTCTTTCGTCCTCATCTGCTGGAGTTCTTTCACTTGCAGTTCTTGTTATTCCTCTTCCACTTGGTGTCTGTTCCAAATTAGTTTCGGCTGAGTAGTGTGTTCCGGTTTCCCACTGTTTTACATCGTCTATGGTATATTCCGTACCGTTTATTATAAGTTTGTTGTATTTTACTGTTGCCATATATCCTTGTTCCCTTGCTTGTCTCATATGTTTAAGCAACTGTCTTCTTTGTAACTGTATTTCTTTTGGATAGTCTTCACTAATTGTCCATTTCGTATTCTTGAGATTTCTTGTTTTTCAAAATTTCAATTTTTTTACTTCCGCTTATCATCTCTATTAGCATCGGTCTATCCTTATTTTCGTTTTCCTTCCCTATTCTCTTAATGTCCGCTATATCTTGTCTTGTCTCTATCAGTATTCCAGTTTTATCCAACACTTCTTTTACCTTTTGTTGTTGCATTGCTGAATCCTCGTTTTCAGTTTCCTCTATTCCAAATATTATTAAATTTTTCTTTCTCATTTCCTTTTCTAAAGCCTCTATTTTTTTGTTTTGTAGCCTTATTTCTTCTCTTAGTTTTTCGTTCTCTTGTTTTCTGTTTTTGCTTTCTGATTTCAATAAATCAAGTTCATCTTTGATGTAATCCAACTTTTGCTCTATTCTTTTGTCTCTTTCATCTCTATGTTGGTCTCTTTCTTCCATTTTTTTGAATTTCTCTCTCATTTCCTCTATAAAGACTTCCATTTTAATAATCGTTATCAGTTTTGGCGTCTCGTCCCCTGTTTGCACTGAGTCTACTATATTCAACTTTCAGCCAGAAAACGAGCTGACCAAAATCCGATGTTCGATTTGCCAATTATAAATAAATTTCTGGATCTGTCTCTGTTTATTTTTGGTAGACGGCGATAATTAGCTTGTGATAAGCTGTTATCTATCGGTTTTTTTTCCTTCTATTGGTGTATGTTGTCTTTTATTTTTGAATTTATTTGGATTTTATGTGTTTGGAGGTTATATAAAATGTCTTATTCCAATTTTATATGTTATTTTTTAAATCTATATTAAGTACTTACAATGTATTGGTTATTATGTTGCACTTTCTGTATTTTAATTCACTTTATATGATGCTTAAACAGCAAATTTTGATCACACGTAAATTATTGTCTACACTCAAGAGGAGACTTGGTCTCCTCTTGCCAAATTCTGAATAGTTTTAGGTTTCTTCTCAAATCCTCTTTCTTCGTGCTTAACTCTTGCTATATGGGCTCTTTCATATGACATATTTTCTCTGAACAGGTCATATTCATCAATATGTCTTTTTGATAAAATGAATGTGGATAATTCATTAGATAATAGGCCTATTGCTATCTGTTCTTTTGTTTCACTGAATTCTAAATTTAATGACCTACATAGTGATACCTTTTCATGAAAATATCGTGGGTATACTGCGAAAAGTGACATTTTCTTAAATTCGACTTATTGTTACAAAGTGACTTCAAAAGATCATATCTTTATCAAGAAAAATTCACCAAGTCAAATTTTAATACATAATATGTATTAATACATAACAATGGTTCTCGGCAAAACTTTCAAAATCTTCCACGTTTATTTTGTTCATCACTTCTCGTGATCTGCTTTTATTCTGGTAATCTCTCTAATTTGTTTTTTCTATGCACATAAGGCTTGACCCCACACCTGAAGTTTGTTGGGATTATTTTTAAATAAAATTTAGTTCTTCGGCTTAATTTCGTTTTTATTTTTTATAACATAAAACACACCTTGACCATAATATACATCCTCTTTCTATCTAACCATGAAACATTACTTAACTCAGAACGCAAAAGTAGGATAGAACATAAACATCTTAAAATAAATGCTAACACGTGTCTAGCCGGCTACTCACTACGCGGGACTTGACTTGATACTTGTACTTGATCATGTACATGTACAAGTTCAAGTATGGTCGGTACATTAAGCGGCTACTTGGCAATTGGCAATTTTTCCGGATATTACTTGTAAACGTTCAATCAAAATAGAAATTGATAGTGAAACAGAGGCAGCAGCAGCAATTGTAATGAGCAGTGCATATCTTTTAATGAAACCAAAACGAAGAAAGCGAAGGTAGTGGGTTTCATCTCTAAACAGAAGCAGAAAAAGGTAGGTTGTCATTTAAATAAATACCTTCATTTCTTCTTTTGCATTTAATTTTGTAGATATTGTAGTACAGACATTCTAACGGATTTTTTAAAGGAACCTTCTGGCTTATTCAAGAACTTTTGCAGAATATCTTTTGAATATTTCGAATATTTGCTAAATAAAATTGAATGTCATATCTTTAAAAAAGATACAAAGTTAGGAGAAGCTATTCCAGCAAAGGAACGACTGGCAAGTAGGTTGCGATTTTTAGCTTCCGGCGATAGCAACCAAAGTCTCCATTATCTTTTTAAAGTTTCTCCACAGTTGATATCAAAAATTATACCAGAAGTATGGAAAGCGTTAATTCATGAATTACAACATCTCATTAAGGTAAATTATTTATTTTTTTATATATCTATTTAACAAAATATTAAAAAAAGGTTGACAAAAAGTAATTTACATTCTGTAAGATAAAATAATGAGAAAAAAATTATTATTGAAAATTTCACATTATTGGCGTTTTCTGAAGAAACCGATGGTGGACTGAAATATTGTGAATATATTTCAAAATTTGTCGGTGCTGGGGTAACTGTTAAGTCTGTCATGGGGCTTGATGATGATTATGGTGATGTTAACAGGTTCTGCGAAATTGGAGTGGACTGCCAGTTTATGGACACTCTGCTCCATTGCTCGAAGTCTTTTTGCCATTAATTCTCAGGTCGCACTCATCTTTTTCTTTCGGTTGAGTTTTTTTCTGTAGTATGTCGTAGGCCTTTAACATTTTTCCGTAAATAACTCCATGCGACACTATTAGTTTTTTGAGTGACAGTTTTTGAACTTGCCTTGCGTTTCGTTGCCGAAAAACTTGTTTCTGTAAAAAAATATTGTTTATGAAAGTAGTTATAACAAAAAGCTTCAATAATACGTGCTCACGTGTGCTGTGCTCACCGATATATTCTGTATTCTGAAAAAGCACATACTTAAATTGAGAGTACAGTACAGTATCTTTGAATAATAATCAATAATCAAAAATACTTTGTTACAGATTCCAAAATCAGAAGATCAAGTGAAACAGATAGCAGAAGATTACGAAAAATGTTACACACTGCATTTATACAGACTCCAAAGCAACTAAATTACAAACAAAGGAAAGGTGGCTACCACATAAAGCCGATTGGAATAAATATGGGGTTTCTGTTGAGATTCCACCTCTTCCCAATAATATTGACGAAGCCGTTGATACGATTACTAAAGCGTTAGTGGAAGCAGCTAAAGTAAGCATTCCTAGATCAAATTCAGCAACACAGCGTAGGTCTGTACCCTGGTGGAATGACCAAATTAAAGAAGCTGTTAAGGGAAGAAAGATGTTCTACAATAGATTTAAAAGGTACCCTACGATTGAAAATCTGATTAATTTTAAAAAAGCTAGAGCTTATGCAAGAAAGTTAATAATTCAGTCTAAAAAGTTATCATGGGAAAAATATGTGGGATCAATTACGCCGCAAGTAAGTGTTCAAGAAATTTGGAGAAAAATTAAAACAATTGCAGGCAAAAATACATTTAATTCTCCCCAATTGCTAAAAATTGGAGACAATAATATAACAAACCTACACCAAATATGTGAAAAATTCGCTGATCATTATGAAAATGCAAGTAACTCATACATTTATGATGATGAATTTCGTTTATACAAATTTAGAAAAGAAAGTAAGGTACCCGACTTCACTTCCCACTGTAACGAATCCTACAATTTCCCAATTACTATGGACGAATTCAAACATGCAATAGAAAATAGTAAAGAAGCTGCAGTAGGTCACGATGATATCCTTTACAGCATGATACGATATTTATCAGATGAAGATAAAAATACGATTTTGAAGTTATTTAATAACATTTGGGCCTCGGGATTATTCCCAAAAAGTTGGAAGATTGCAACTATCATTACGATCTTAAAACTCGATAAAAGTCCTTCTGACCCCAACAGTTATCGCCCTATATCCCTGACTAGCTGTTTAGGCAAACTCTTTGAAAAAATTGTTAACATCAGACTTTGTTGGTGGCTTGAATCAAATAACCTTTTGTCGCAGAATCAAACCGGCTGTCGTAGTAAACATTCAACAACTGATACCCTAGTTTACTTAGAAAATGAAATCCAAAAAGCTTTCTTTAATCGTGAGCAACTAGTTGCAGTAAGTTTTGATCTAGAAAAGGCTTACGATAGAATCTGGCGATTTTCCATTTTAGAACAAGTTAATAGATGGGGATTAAGGGGAAAGTTGCCAATTCTTGTCCAGAATTTCCTTATGGATCGGTTTTTTACTGTTAATGTAGGGAATCTCCAGTCTTCAATTAGACCGCTCGAGAACGGAATCCCCCAGCGTTACATTATTTGCGATTGCCATTAATTTTATATTGGAAAAAAAGGAAACAGCTGCCAATAAAGTACTGTACGTGGACGACCTTATAATTTTTTCCCGCGATAAATCTATGGACAAAATTAACGATTGCCTAAATAGGCAAATACACCAACTTAATCTTGCGGTAAAGCTAAGAGGACTTAAACTTTCAAAAGAGAAAACGGGCTCTATCCATTTTTGTAGGCTAAGGCGTACTCATGATGACCCTAAACTTTATATAGAAGATCGCCCCATTGATATAAAAGATTGGATAAAGCACAGGTGCTTTCAGAACTAGCCCAATAACAGCAGTACAATGTGATGCAGGCTCTCTTCCTCCTGATCTTAGGAGGGATTCACAAATAATGATATATGCTTCAAAGGTTCTATCTATGCCACATCATCTAAATTATAACTTTTTTGCGTCTACTAATGACTATCTCTTAAGACCAACTACAACTCGTCCGGCTCGAGTGAGAAATACGGAAGCATGTAAAAAGCACGCCGTATCACAAGAACAACTACTAATGGAACAAACACCAAAAGTTCCTCCATGGACATTTTGTCTTCCAGAAATAAACACAAAATTGGCTTTATGGAAAAAAGAAAATACTCCGGCTTCAACGTACAAATCGCTGTTTAACGCAGAACTAAGATGTCACGAAAACAGTCTTACAATTTATACTGATGGATCAAAATGTGAAAAAGGTACGGGATCAGCTATAGTCACAAATAATAACGCGTATAAATGGTCGCTTCATAGTTATTGCTCGATATTTACGGCAGAATTATATGCAATTTGGCAAGCCCTATTATTTTTTTCTATGTCCAGTCACCAATCTTGTATTATATGTTCAGATTCGCTTAGTGCCATATTGTCTATTAAAAACAGATTTACAAAAAACGCCATTTGCGTCCGAATATTAGAATTAAATTCATATCTGCAATCTATTGATAAAATGTGCGAAATAATGTGGATACCAGGACACTGCCAAATTCCTGGAAATGAAATGGCTGACTTAGCAGCAAAACTGGCCACTGAAGATCCACCCGATGAAGGCATCCCTATTCCTTTTAGTGATTTAAAACAGGAAATAAAAAATGTCATCAAAACAAAATGGCAAGAAAGATGGACTAACTACCAGGGACAATTTAGGTCTATTAAACCAAGTATAAAAAAATGGTTATACCCTACAAATTTATCCAGACGAGAACAAGTATTAATTTGCAGACTAAGAATAGGTCACACTTACCTTACTCATTCATATCTTCTTAGTGGTACTCCCAGACCAAAGTGCTTACATTGTAAATGTAGATTTTTTCCTGAGCATATCTTTACATGTCCTAATTTTGAACTCTTTAGAACACTGTGTGGAATTGCTCCTAGAATAACAAGCATGCTGAATAGTAAAGAAAACATTACCAAAACGCTAACTTATCTGAAATGTATTAATCTAATTAATCGCATATAAATATCTAGACGCAGCTAATGATCTTAGTAATCGATGCTGCTATACACAAAAAATAATAATAATAATAATCATAATAATAATAATAATAATAATAATAATAATAATAATAATAATAATAATAATAATAATAATAATAATAATAATAATAATAATAATAATAATAATAATAATAATAATAATAATAATAATAATAATAATAATAATAATAATAATAATAATAATAATAATAATAATAATAATAATAATAATAATTTTTTTCTAAGAGGGGGGAAATGCGCAAACCGCACCGTCAGTGGCCATGTGAGACACACCGGTGTGTGGGGATGTACGTTATTAGTACGACCCACTAAAACCCTACCTCTTTTAACTAACCTCATTTGTAGATGAAGTTGCCATCTTGGACCCGCTTTCGCATTACAAAAGATGGCCTGATCTGTGCTTATTAAGCAATTGCAACGTTCTGTGTATTCCCCTTCTTGTCTGTGTTATCGGATGTCCAAAACGTCGTCCACCAAGTTATCTTGTTTCTTCGCTCGTAATACTGTTTCGACAAAAACAGCAACGAGGGTCCAGTTCTCTTCTTTTACAAGCATTAGTTCCACAATGTTGTCGGGAGTAATTATGTGTCCAATCTTATTTTGCATTAGAAGCCGTTCCGGTTTCCACCTTTGACATATAAAGAACGTGTGTTCCGCATCGTCTCTATTATCTCCACATGCTCTGCATTTTGAGTCCACCACCTTTCCTTGCTTACACAAATAAGACCGGAAGTATCCGTGTCCAGACAACAATTGTGTAAGGTAATAATTTACTTCTCCGTGTCTTCTTTCAATCCATGATTTGACATTCTTAAGGATGCGTGCGGTCCACCTTCCTCTGCTATCAGCCTCGTACCTCCTTTGCCACTTCTCGAGTGTTGCACTTCGTTCTTCTTGAGCGATCTTAAATTTATTAATTACTACTCCCATCCTTTCTACTGCTCTTTTCCTATCGTAGGTAGACTTTTTTTCTAGAGCAAGGAGATCTATTGGGATTACGCCGGCAATAGCTAGTACTGCTGGCTCCGACACCGAGCGGTAAGCACTACTTATTCTAAGAGCGGACCGACGTTGTACTCTTGCACTCCTTTTTCTGTATATTTCCTTTTGTAATGTCTCTCCCCATATCTCTGCTCCGTAAAGTAAAATTGAGTTTGTAATCGACATGAGGAGCCTCCGTTTGCTTGCAATTGGTCCTCCTACGTTTTTCATAAGCCGGCTCAAAGAAGCTGTTACCTCTGAAGCTTTATCTGCCGCTCGTCTTATGTGTTCGCCAAAGTTCATTTTCCTATCCAGAGTGTAGCCGAGGTATTTTATATATTCTTTGGTCTGGATGGTCAAGTTTTCTACCTGCATCTCTTGTATGATGTCGAAGGTAGCTTTGTGTTTGCCGGTAAGGAAGATCAATTCTGTTTTCTCTGCTGCAAGTTCAAGTCCGTGATCATATAACCATGCTCTGATTATCTGCATAACAATACCTAACTTTCTCTAAGTTTCTTCTTTGTCTAGACCTGTGATAACGATCGCTATATCATCGGCATAGCCTACAAGATAGCAATTATCCGGTAGTTCAAGCCTTAAGATATCGTCATAAGATATGTTCCAAAGTTCTGGTCCAAGTATGGATCCCTGAGCGGCGCCTGCTGTAACTTTCTTGGATTTAAGACCATCTTTGGTTTCGTATATTAACTCTCTATCCTTGAGGTAATCCTCTACCATACACAATAGGTATGGAGGTACGTTGTATTTTTCTCTAAGAGGTTTCACCATATTATCCCAACTGGCTGAATTAAATGCGTTCTTTATGTCGATAGCTGCAAGAAGAACTATGCCCTTTGAGTACTGATTTTTTTCTTGTTCTTTTCTAAAAGTCTTTCTTATAACAGACACCGCATCTGCTGTAGATCTTCCACTACGAAATCCGAATTGCATCTCTGATAGGTCTCCTCCAGCCTTTACCGACATCTGTAGTCTTGGTCTAATTAGTTTTTCTAGTACTTTACCAGCCGTGTCTAACATGCATAGAGGGCGATTTCCTGCTGCTGTATTTGGGTCTCCCTTTCCTTTACTTATAAGCACTAATTTCTGTCTTTTCCATATTTTAGGGAAGGTTCCAGTTTTCAAGCCTGCGTTGTACATGTTAAGCAACATATGTGGTGCTATATCTGGAACTAGTTTTAGGATCTCTGAGGGGATACCATCTGGTCCTGGAGTTTTCTGATTTTTCATAGTTCTTATTGCGGCCATAAGTTCTTCTATAGTAAAGGGACAGATCTCGTCGCGTAGATCTTCTATCTCGTGTATTTGTCTTTCTTTATGTTCCGGGAATAAGGTACCGACTATTTCCTCCATTACTACAGCTTCTCGTAGTGGTGGTTTTGTGAGTTTTGTGAGTTTTTTGAGCACGATCTTATATCCAAGGCTCCATGGATTGGTATCTACTTCAGTGCAGAGAGCTTTCCAGTGTAATGGCGCTTTCCTAGATAGATCCAAACTTACCTTGTTCGGACGGAACTTTGATCGGGACGGTCTTCCAACTAGTAAAGTTTATATCATCTCGGGCGCCACCCTCAGGATTTAAGTGGTTGAGGGCCCACATGCGACAGGTAGCCTTTAGACAGTGGAGACAAAATGGGTAATTGTGTTCAGCCCAGAAATAAATAAAACACGGACGGTACTTAACAAAACAATATATTAACCATCCACTGCGGTGTATCACAAAATATAATTTGTTAACAATCGAAAAAGCGGTCAGAATACAGTTTGGATAAATAAAAAAAATAAAACATATTTTGGACAGTGCCAATTTCCACAAAGAAACAATTTCGGTTAAACAAAAGAGATACGGTAATCATATAAAACAATTAAACAATATATTAATAAACCATTGCGGTGTATCACAAAATATAATTTGTTAACAATCGAAAAAGCGGTCAGAATAAACCCAATACAGTTTGAATAAATAAAAAAAACATATTTTGGACAGTGTACCAATTTCCACAAAGAAACAATTTGGTTAAACAAAAAGAGATACGGTAATCATATAAAACAATCAAATATATCAATAAACGAAATAAATTAAAATTTACAGACATCCGGTATATATCAGGATGTACAATACAACTTTTAATATATCGTTATATTTAATAAATATCTCATTCGGATTTGTGTAGATTTAGACTGGTACAATATAAAAGCAATTACCTACTGGTACAAAAAAAAACATTTTCGGAAACAAAACAAAAGCTGATTATACTAGTTTAACTAGCAACAAAATAATAAGAGAAATCAATAATTTCTAATTCTAATCGTATCATTACAAATGACTTATACATGTACATAATTTCAGTAACTACAAAAATAATTTTTCAAAATAAGTTACGGTGAATACATTTTCGGTTTCTAGATCTTGTACTTACTTTTTATTACAACGCTGGCTTGCCAGCAACACATTTTCAGGAGTACAGGAAAATAAATGAAAACAAACAAAACTATATATTTTACAGTAAATCAACTAAGTACAGGCTGTTTAGGCATGCAGTTAAACGGTTTCGGCAAATGCTAAAAGAAAATCAAAATTATTATGTTTACCCTGCCTTACATGAAAATGCGATATAAATCGACGGTATTTAGCCGTCTACTACGGAAAACGGAAAACTGTGAACCAGCTACGGTTATAAAAGCGGTGAAAAGCAGTAAAAGCGGTAAAAAAGCGGTAAAAGCGGTAAAACTCAAGCTTCAGCACACCAACACACAAGTATATCATTTAAAACGGAGATCTCCAGAGCAACCAAATTATTTTTAGATGATCCAATTAAAATATCAAAAATGCAACGGTAAATCGCAACAAAGCGCGACCGCTATTGCGTAGAGGGGTAGAGCCCGTCAGTGTCCTACACATAACGGGGGGAAACTTCGGAAAGGTGCACCACCACTATACCACCCATGATGGTGTTGAGTGAGGAAAAAGGAAAGTCTCATCAGGGTTTCACCCATGATGAGGGGAACTTAGGAAAAGGGGGCACCACCAGTATACCACCCATGATGGTGTTGAGCGAGGAAAAGGATAACAGGTAAGCGGCGCATATAGAGAGAAAAATCTTACCAAAAAAAAATGTAACGGAATAATAACACAACTCGCGACCGCTATCGCGTAGAGGGGTAGAGCCCGTCAGTGTTCTACACATAACGGGGGGGAAACTTCGGAAAGGTGCACCACCAGTATACCACCCATGATGATGTTGAGTGAGGAAAAAGGAAAGTCTCATCAGGGTTTCACCCATGATGAGGGGAACTTAGGAAAAGGGGCACCACCAGTATACCACCCATGATGGTGTTGAGCGAGGAAAAGGATAACAGGTAAGCGGCGCATATAGAGAGAAATCTTAACAAGTTGCTCTGGCAAACATTAGTTAGATAGTTTGGTGTGCTTACCTTGATTCCGGTCGGTCTCGGGGTCCTCACTGGTTCACTAGTTTAGGCACTACTATCACTGTAACTGGTACTCCTCTAAAATTGCCAAAATCGTCTAATTTATACAATTTTTGATAGGTAAGGGACGGATTGCGGGGGGGACACAAAATCCTACCGGTATGCCCTTCCACCTACTTAAAGTGGGGACAGGTACTGCGTGATCATACGACTCAGACAATTACAGCTGCTGTTTCGGTTGGAACTTGGAGGAAAAAAAAATAATTTTACTGAAAATCTGGTTTCCGCGCGAAAATGATTAACAGCATGATTTTCCTCGTAATTTTCTGAGTCGATACCAAAAAGAATTATAAAAATCGGTCCATTAATAACGGAGATACATTAAAAATATTTTAAATTTTACAATTGTATACGGTATCATCATTTCAGCAAGTGACTAATTAGCGAAGTCTTATCGGTGTTACAAAAACTTTTAAAAATATAAACAAATGAACGGTCGAAACTTAATAATACCGTGCGGATTTGAGGGAATATACGGAAAGGCACGAAATTTTAGTAACTTCGTTACACACCCCCCTTTCCTGGTTAAAAAAAAAAATGTTTCCTACAGTTTTTTTTCACACTAAATGTCCCCATTTAGACTCTACGGCCATTCGGGCAACCACAGTACGGGCATGGCGGGTACTGGTCGGGCGGAGTGCAGCAATTCCTAGGTGTCGGGGTCGGGTTTTTCGGTTTCCGAGTTGGACTCCTCCATTTTAACGGGGAACTCGGCCGGGCTTCCGTGGGACAGGAACAATGGCGGGACATGATTTCCACCTTACCGCATCGGGAACAGAAGAGTAGCGGTTTGCCTTGGCACGTCCCTCGGTGGTGACCCATGTACCCACATCGCCAACATAGGTCTCGCTCCACTGGGAGGTAGATCGGGTCGTCTCTCTCGGTGTTCGGTGATGGTACTGGGGAAGATCGCACTGGTGCGGAACTCACTGGCGGTTGGAGGGTAGCGGTGGCTGATTTGGTCTCTGGAGACGGTGGGCTTGCGGGCGGTTGGAGAAGATCGGCAGATGCGGTCACTGGTAGCGGTGGCCTGGTTGGTGGTTGGTGGTCTACGGTGGTTGAGTCGCTTACTGGTGCCAGCGAACTGGACTGGGCACTCATCGGCGGTGGAGAAGCGGCATTGGTCGGGGAAGAAGCGGGTTTGGATTCGGTCCCTGGCGGTGGTGAACTGGGCGGGGTACTCATCGGCGGTGGAGAGGCGGCATTGGTCGGAGAAGAAGCTGGTCGTGATTCGGTGTTGATTACTTCTTGCATTGTCGGATTCTGTGGCCGATGTCGTTGTTTAATGGGTTCTGGATTTAGCAGATAAATTTTGTGTTCTACCAATTGAGTTGTCCCTTTTATTTGCTCAAATTTCGGTAGTTCTTCCTGTAGAAACTTGTCGAGTTGCCTTTCCTCTGCAGGGCTCAAAATTAAGCTGGGCTTAGAGTCTATCTGGCCGATCGGACTGCATAATGTGGGTAACGGTAAAACTTGTTCGCCTAGGAAGATCTCTCCGGTGCTCAAATCCAAGTGAAACGGGTGGCGTTTTAAGATATCCATGCCAAGTACAATTTCAGAAGTCAAATTCGGGAAACAACTGATGGTTTCGGTTAGAACAGCATCTCCAATTTGTAGCGGTACTTGATATGCGGTAGTTATGTCAATTAAGCCTCCATTAGCTACTTTAGCATTACGAATTAACGGTTGTACCTTCGGAAGATTGCTTTTGCGACATAACTCGGCGGCGGTGTCTCCCAAGTATGAGGTAGCGGCTCCTGTATCAATTAACGCTAGTAACGGAGTTTCCTTGATGTAGATACATATGTGCGGTCTTGGGTCGGTTAGGCGGATGGTGTTTACTTCGGTGTGGGTTGTTTTCGAGGTTTCTCCTGGGCGGTGCTGGGCTGACCTCGGGCTGGTACAGCACCTCTCTAGTTTTCCGGATTACGACGGTCGCAAGGACAATCTCGGGACATTACCCCAGTTTTCCCACAGCGTGAGCAGAATAGCTTAGGTCGACCTTGACATTCGGTTCGGAAGTGTCCAGGTTCACCACATCTCCAACAAACGTTCTGGACAGGTCCAGCAGTTGCTCGGGTATGGTTCGACTGTGGTGCTCGGCTTCTTTCTCCGGTTCTTTGGGTCTGGAATGGTCGCCTGGGTGGCGGTGATCTCACTGGAGCTGTCGCAGCTATTCTGGGTGCAGGCGTTAACGGCGTTTGATTTCGGTTTGCACTGGTCCTTAATTCTGCTAACAACAGTTCGGTTTCTCGAATTGTTCGTGATAGCGTGACAATGTCGGTGAGATCGCTTTTCCGGATATACTGCCGGGATTCGGGTAGCAAATTCCGATATATCCAATGCAATTCTTGCTCAGGTGCAATGCTGCCATGTCTTCTAATTAGTGTTTGCATATGGGTAATATATATGTGAGCCGGTTCCTGTATCTTTTGTAGTCGGCGACTAATTTCTATCTCCAAATCAGCAGCGTAATTAATAGGAAAATAGAAACTTCGAAAATCCTGGAAAAATTCGGCCCAATTATGCCAGTGTTGTCGGTTGTTTCGGAACCAAAGGGCGGCTTCTCCTCGGAGGAGTTCGGGCATATGCGGTAATAATTGGTCAATTAGGATGCCTTGTGATGTGCAAATTTCCTGAAGTCGTTCGATAAAAGTAACTGGGTCGGTGCGGCCATCGAAGTGTATATTCCATTTATGCACTTTCAACGGTGTTACTGGTCCAGGAGATCCATAGCTGGTACAATATGGGGTGGTAGCTTGCAACGTGAGCGTCGGTATTCTTGGCGGAGCGGTAACGGTAATGGGGCCGGTAACGGTAACAGGAGCGGTAACGTTAACGGTAGCGGCAACGGTCGGATTAGCTGAGGCGGATGTAGGAAAACTAAACGGTTGCCCACTCGGAGCCGGCGTAGCTTTTCCGGATTTGAGGTAGCTTGCCAAACGCTTCCTCAATATCTCGACGGTTCCGGAACTTTCCAATCCAAATTTAGTCACTTCATTAATTAATTCTTCCTTCTTCAATAAGTACACCCAGCTTATTCGGACGTCGGTTGGATCGGATACAATGGCGAGGGGTGTGGTGCTTAGTACGGTAGTATCAGGACTGGTAGTTGTAGGCTGTTGGCTGCTACTCGTCGCTGTTGCCATCTTATATGTAACTAATCAGGTCACTACTCTTTCTTCGACGGTTGGAACGGAACTTTCTTAGCGGTTGGGACTCAACTCCTTGACGGCTTGAACTTCCTGAAAGCTTATACTGCACTCTCTGGCGGTTTATATTCAACTCTCCGGCGGTTTATATTTAACTCTCTGGTAGTTTATACTTAACTCCCCGGCGGTTTATATTCAACTCCCCTTTAAAACTACACTTGCTGGCGGTTTATATTCAACTCCCTTTTGAAACTACACTTGCTGGCGGTTTATATTCACTCTCCGGCGGTTTATATTCAACTCCTCTTTGAAACTACTCTTGCTGGCGGTTTATGTTCAACTCCCTGGCAGTTTATACTTAACTCCCCGGCGGTTTACATTCAACTCTCTCTTGAGAACTACACTTGCTGGCGGTTTATATTCAACTCCCCCGGTGGTTTATATTCAACTCCTCTTTGAAACTACTCTTGCTGGCGGTTTATATTCAACTCCCTGGCAGTTTATACTTAACTCCCCGGCGGTTTACATTCAACTCTCTCTTGAGAACTACACTTGCTGGCGGTTTATATTCAACTCCCCGGCAGTTTATACTTAACTCCCCGGCGGTCTATATTCAACTCCCTCTTGAGAACTACACTTGCTGGCGGTTTATATTTAACTCCCTGGCAGTTTATACTTAACTCCCCGGCGGTTTACATTCAACTCTCTCTTGAGAACTACACTTGCTGGCGGTTTATATTCAACTCCCCGGCTGGGATTGAATCGTTGACTTATATACGCCACTACGGTAGGGGGGGGGATTCTGGTAACGTAGGTTCCCCTTCCACATTCGGACGAATACGTGTACAAGTGCATAAGATAAATAAATTTATACGGAAATGGTTATTACAATACATAAACAAGATAAAAAAAAATATAACGGTTACTTATTTCTGAGCTGGTGGGACGTTTGATGGAAAGAAACGGTTGAGAACGGGAAGGCGAGACAAAACTGATAATCCTGGTAAGGTAACATAAAACAAACGAGACTCTTTTAGATCACAGAGGAAGGCTACGGATGACCTCGGCGGTATCAAAATTACCAACAGTACCAATAGTCAAACTGTAGTCACAAAACAAATACATCTCATTATCCACGGCGGACGGGTCTTGACGAACGAAATTCCTTGAAATGGAAAGGCCAGTTTAACACCAAAACATCTACCTCTCGAGATACACGGTGGAATTCGTTGTCTAGAATGGAAAGGTCAGTTTATCCCAAAACATCTACCTCTCGATATCCCCGACGGACAAATCCTGGTACGGGTTTCCTCTGATTACGGCGCAGCTGGCTGGTACGATACAGGGCTCTTATGGGAACCGGATTTACCAATATCCAAATTCAATATACACGGTACAGAATTACAGGCCAGGATATGGGTAGGCGGTGGTTACCATAATCACCTACTACGGAGCGCAAGTCCTTACTTCGCTTGGAAACGGCAGTCTCTTTCTCCCTCAACCTGGAATAGAACGGAGGTCCCTACTGGCTATATATAATCAAACAGAAAAAACAATCCCTGGACGGTTGGTGTAATAATACAATAGAAGTCCCTACTCCTTTGCTGTAAAAAAAACACAAATAAAGTCCCTACTTCCTTGGTGTAACAACACAAATGAAGTCCCTACTCGGGCGCCAAATTTGTAATGGCGCTTTCCTAGATAGATCCAAACTTACCTTGTTCGGACGGAACTTTGATCGGGACGGTCTTCCAACTAGTAAAGTTTATATCATCTCGGGCGCCACCCTCAGGATTTAAGTGGTTGAGGGCCCACATGCGACAGGTAGCCTTTAGACAGTGGAGACAAAATGGGTAATTGTGTTCAGCCCAGAAATAAATAAAACACGGACGGTACTTAACAAAACAATATATTAACCATCCACTGCGGTGTATCACAAAATATAATTTGTTAACAATCGAAAAAGCGGTCAGAATACAGTTTGGATAAATCAAAAAATAAAACATATTTTGGACAGTGCCAATTTCCACAAAGAAACAATTTCGGTTAAACAAAAGAGATACGGTAATCATATAAAACAATTAAACAATATATTAATAAACCATTGCGGTGTATCACAAAATATAATGTGTTAACAATCGAAAAAGCGGTCAGAATAAACCCAATACAGTTTGAATAAATAAAAAAAACATATTTTGGACAGTGTACCAATTTCCACAAAGAAACAATTTGGTTAAACAAAAAGAGATACGGTAATCATATAAAACAATCAAATATATCAATAAACGAAATAAATTAAAATTTACAGACATCCGGTATATATCAGGATGTACAATACAACTTTTAATATATCGTTATATTTAATAAATATCTCATTCGGATTTGTGTAGATTTAGACTGGTACAATATAAAAGCAATTACCTACTGGTACAAAAAAAACATTTTCGGAAACAAAACAAAAGCTGATTATACTAGTTTAACTAGCAACAAAATAATAAGAGAAATCAATAATTTCTAATTCTAATCGTATCATTACAAATGACTTATACATGTACATAATTTCAGTAACTACAAAAATAATTTTTCAAAATAAGTTACGGTGAATACATTTTCGGTTTCTAGATCTTGTACTTACTTTTTATTACAACGCTGGCTTGCCAGCAACACATTTTCAGGAGTACAGGAAAATAAATGAAAACAAACAAAACTATATATTTTACAGTAAATCAACTAAGTACAGGCTGTTTAGGCATGCAGTTAAACGGTTTCGGCAAATGCTAAAAGAAAATCAAAATTATTATGTTTACCCTGCCTTACATGAAAATGCGATATAAATCGACGGTATTTAGCCGTCTACTACGGAAAACGGAAAACTGTGAACCAGCTACGGTTATAAAAGCGGTGAAAAGCAGTAAAAGCGGTAAAAAAGCGGTAAAAGCGGTAAAACTCAAGCTTCAGCACACCAACACACAAGTATATCATTTAAAACGGAGATCTCCAGAGCAACCAAATTATTTTTTAGATGATCCAATTAAAATATCAAAAATGCAACGGTAAATCGCAACAAAGCGCGACCGCTATTGCGTAGAGGGGTAGAGCCCGTCAGTGTCCTACACATAACGGGGGGAAACTTCGGAAAGGTGCACCACCAGTATACCACTCATGATGGTGTTGAGTGAGGAAAAAGGAAAGTCTCATCAGGGTTTCACCCATGATGAGGGGAACTTAGGAAAAGGGGGCACCACCAGTATACCACCCATGATGGTGTTGAGCGAGGAAAAGGATAACAGGTAAGCGGCGCATATAGAGAGAAAAATCTTACCAAAAAAAAATGTAACGGAATAATAACACAACTCGCGACCGCTATCGCGTAAAGGGGTAGAGCCCGTCAGTGTTCTACACATAACGGGGGGGAAACTTCGGAAAGGTGCACCACCAGTATACCACCCATGATGGTGTTGAGTGAGGAAAAAGGAAAGTCTCATCAGGGTTTCACCCATGATGAGGGGAACTTAGGAAAAGGGGCACCACCAGTATACCACCCATGATGGTGTTGAGCGAGGAAAAGGATAACAGGTAAGCGGCGCATATAGAGAGAAATCTTAACAAGTTGCTCTGGCAAACATTAGTTAGATAGTTTGGTGTGCTTACCTTGATTCCGGTCGGTCTCGGGGTCCTCACTGGTTCACTAGTTTAGGCACTACTATCACTGTAACTGGTACTCCTCTAAAATTGCCAAAATCGTCTAATTTATACAATTTTTGATAGGTAAGGGACGGATTGCGGGGGGGACACAAAATCCTACCGGTATGCCCTTCCACCTACTTAAAGTGGGGACAGGTACTGCGTGATCATACGACTCAGACAATTACAGCTGCTGTTTCGGTTGGAACTTGGCGGAAAAAAAAAAATTTTACTGAAAATCTGGTTTCCGCGCGAAAATGATTAACAGCATGATTTTCCTCGTAATTTTCTGAGTCGATACCAAAAAGAATTATAAAAATCGGTCCATTAATAACGGAGATACATTAAAAATATTTTAAATTTTACAATTATATACGGTATCATCATTTCAGCAAGTGACTAATTAGCGAAGTCTTATCGGTGTTACAAAAACTTTTAAAAATATAAACAAATGAACGGTCGAAACTTAATAATACCATGCGGATTTGAGGGAATATACGGAAAGGCACGAAATTTTAGTAACTTCGTTACACCAGTGGGCTAGCTTGCTCTTTTTGATAGCCTTGCTAAGCGCCTTTCTTGCTACTCTTTCCTCTTCCTTGCGGAGATTAGTTTCCGTTATATCATTCGTTCTTCTTGCTCGTTGTGTGCGTCTCCTTGTGCGCTGGCACTCCCTCCGCAAGTCTGCGATATCATCGTTCCACCAGTAGACTGGTGTTCTTCCTTTTCGATCAGTCTTTCTTGGCATTGATAACATGCAGGCTTTTTCAATTACGTGCATTGTAGCTTCGGCTAGTCGTTCCGCGTCCTGTTGGGTTAATATTGGAAAAGATTTCAAAGTTGTTTCTCCATGTTTGATCTTCGATTCAAACTGTTCTTTATTTAATTTCGCTAGGTTCCACCTAGGTACTCTTTTTTGATCTTGTTTTTGCTGGAGTTGGCAGGTAGAGAACATGATGTACAAATGATCACTGTGGTTATAGTCGTCTATCACTTCCCAGTCGTTTATAGTTCTTGCCAGATGCTTTTTTAAATAAGTCAGTAATCGACTTTCTTTCGACGGGTTTAATGATCACTGCGTCTTGTGGTGGTTTTGTTTTTCTTTTCTTCTTTTTCTTTTTTTGCCGTTTTTTAGAACGTTCCTCATCTTGTGCAGCCCGATCGTTTTGGGCAGCGTTTTTCTGTGCTTTCCTCAGAAGCTGGTTTTTCTTTCGCATCTCTTGTTTGCTCAGTTGAAATTCACTGCTATCAGAGTCAGCGTTCTCAGAAAGTGGTGATGCCGGTATTTCTTTTTCGGCATTTTCCTGAGATACAGTGCTCTTTGTCTCAGTAGTCCGTAGTGACTAGTATCATTTTATGCTGTTGCACGTCTATGTCTGGTGATCTGAAAGGCTGTGTTTTGTCTGGTCCGGTGTACTGTAAAATTTCTTCTACTTGTTCTACTATTTGTTTGCTCGCCATATCTCGTTTTTTGTAGATTGATTGCATCTCTATTATAATGTCTTTTAGCTTGGGAGTGCCGGTCTTAATAGGTTGTGCAATGTTCTTTTGTTTATCTATCGCTGTAGTGAATTCTGCTAGGTAGTTTAGCATGGCTGTAAGCTTTGTTTGTATCAGTTCATCTGATGCAAGATGTTGCTGGTGATGAGAGACTAGCAGCTCTATTAAACTTTTTTGGGATACTGGGTCTGTGATCATGATCCTCTGTGGCTCAATTCTTCTATCTTGATTAAAAGCGTACATTTTGGCACACCCAGAAACCGTGGTGCCTGCACCAGCCACCGAGGCTTTCACTCGATCGGAACGGGCGGTAGGATTACCCTCTGACGAGGTACCTACCTGGGTTAGTTTTGAATTAAATGTACTTGACATCATGCTTTCGAGGGTAGCTCCCTTTGTCAAATTTTCTGCCACGATTGCATATTCGTCATTATTGTAGTAATGCTTATTTCGCAACAGACCAGCATATCTGCTGATCGTTCCCCAGTCTGCAACGCCAGGGGACATGCTTGGATGTGGTTAGACTTCCCATTCCAAGGTGTGGTATTTGGTCCACGAGAGGTATTTTATTTTCCTCCAACCCTCTGACCCCTATAAGTGATCAGCGAGCTTCCCCCATCCGCCAACCGGGGGACGCGCCACATAAGCAGTTACCACTCCGCGCGTGGATAATAATAATAATATAATAATAATAATAATAATCTTCAGCGAAAGGTAAGAACGCTTCTTACAAAAGCACAGAAACACCATCCCCGAAGTGCAACCGAAAGAACCACTCTTCCCAGACATCAAGGAGGAAGAGGACTTATGGACATTGGTAAGCAATTACAGAATCAAATTAGTAACCTAAGGACTTATTTTCAGACACAGGCAGAGATTTCAGCTCTACATCGTTCCATCTGTGCTGTAGATGACCAAACACCTCTGAAACTAAGGGAACAAGAAATGCACACATACCATCTTTCTAATCTGGAAAAAATGCGAAACTGGATGGAAAAGCCTTTACATGGGCGGCATCTCAATGAGGTTAATCAAGACCATGTCGACACTTTAGCGTCAAACTACTGGCTGGTTTCAAGAAAGATGTTCCCCGAAACAGAAGGCTTCCTACTAGCTATCCAGGATCAGGTAATTCCAACTAAAAATTACCTAAAATATATTGTAAAGGACCCTCAGATACAGAACGATAAATGCCGATATGGTTGCCAGGCTCTAGAAAACATTCAACATGTTACTGGGGCTTGCCAGGCATTTGTTGCTACTGAATATAAAGCAAGACACGACTCAGTAGGTAAAATTCTTCATCAAGAACTAGCCAGCAGACTAAATCTTCTCCAGACAGAGCAACAGCCCTATTATAAATACGTTCCTGAAGCTGTGCTTGAAAATTACATCTACAAACTATATTGGGACCGTACAGTACTCACAGACCAACACGTGGTACATAATAGGCCAGATCTCATACTAGTCAATAAATTGGCTACTGCGACAACACAAGAGGAAAATAACACCAAATCTCCTCCACCGGTTTCTGCTGTTTCTGGAGTATCGCAGGACGGTACATCCATGACCACTAAAGCCGGAAAGCCCAGGAAGCGTATGAAGTGGCATGCAGAAAAAGTGGAGGTGGTACCGATCATCGTATCATCAACTGGACTTATTCCCAAAAGTCTTGAAGACAGTCTTAAAAAACTCGATCTTCATAAAAACACTTTTATTGACTTGCAAAAAGCGGCAATTTTAAACACATGTCATACTGTTAGAAAATTTTTAAATATGTAAATTTTAAGCCTAATCCCATTTGCGTTTACGCTCGGGATAGGTAAATATTACCAGCAATAGCTGAGTAAGTGCATAAGTCCTTTGATAATAATAATAATAATAATAAAATCAGAAGATCAAGTGAAACAGATAGCAGAAGATTACGAAAAATTTTACACACTGCATCGGAGCAATAGATAATATAATAATAATAATAATAATAATAATAATAATAATAATAATAATAATAATAATAATAATAATAATAATAATAATAATAATAATAATAATAATAATAATAATAATAATAATAATAATAATAATAATAATAATAATAATAATAATAATAATAATAATAATAATAATAATAATAATAATAATAATAATATCGTTTATTGCCACTTTACATATTACAATATGTGTGAGGAGTACAAAAGTATGAAATAGTTTGTATATGAATTGAAAAATACAGTTAAAATAAGATATAAAAAATTAAACAATATCGTAGCTTAAAAAATTATACATGGAATATAAAACAGGTTAAAAACAACAACGTACATTAAACAATAAGATTACATTAAAATGGATTTACGGTAACAGGTTTAGCGATAGATAATCTTAATAATTAAACACCTATTTAAAAGATAAAAACTCGCTTACTGTATAAAAACAATTCTCAAGCAGAAATTTTTTTACTTTCGTTTTAAATGATCGATGTGACAAATTTTTAATATTTACATCTTTAAAAACAGTTAGAACTTTGTTATATAAATTTATATCTATTTTATTTTTTGATGCACTTAGTATTCTAGAGTACTGAGGAACTAGTTTATTTAAATTTCTAGTAGAATAGTCATGATTGTCCGAATGACTGACATACGAATTTAAGTTTTTATGAATTAAGATAACAGACTCTAGAATATATAAACATGAAAGAGTCAAGATTTTATAATTAAAGAAAAACTCTCTACAATGCGCATCGTAAGACGCACCAGCTATAATACGTACAGCAGCCTTCTGGAGCTTAAAAATCTTTTCCACTCTGGCAGAACTACCCCAAAGAGTAATACCATAGTGGAGGCGCGAATGGACGGTAGCAAAATATACCATTCTTATAACATGAGTATCTAAGTTATAGCTCAGTTGACGTAGTGCAAATATCTGACCAGCTAACTGTGAACATAAAGAATTTACATGTGGAGACCAAGTTAAACGTGAGTCAAGCATAATGCCCAAATAATTTATGGGTTCAGATCCACCAGCAAGTCTACTAGATGTAAATAATATATGTTGTGTCTTATCTTCGTTAAGTTTGAGTTTATTTGTAGAAAACCAATCTTTTGCAATATTGAACTCATCCGTTTTTAGTTGTTCATCCTTTTGTGATGCTATCATTGTATCATCCGCAAATAGTATGCACTTAGAAGATTTCAAAGCGTCTGGCAAATCGTTAATATATAAAAGAAATAACAGAGGACCTAGTACTGATCCCTGGGGTATACCAATCGAAATGGGGAGTAGATCTGAATCCACATTATTACAACTTACAAATTGCCTTCTGTTGTTTAAGTATGAAGTAAGTAGCCCAAGCTCCTTGGATCTGAAACCGTAATTTTCAAGTTTGGATAGTAGCAGGCTCGTGTTAACACAATCGAAGGCCTTGGTCAGATCACACAACGTGGCTAACGTATTTCTGTTCCCATCAAAGCCCTCAACAATGTATTCTACGAGTCCACTTATTGCTTTCGCTGTAGAGCAATTTTTCCTAAAACCAAACTGCGACGGTGTTAGCAAGTGTTTGTCATCACAGTAGCTTGTAATTTTGTCACTTATTAAATATTCCAAGATTTTACTAATGACGGGCACAATTGCAATGGGTCGGTAGTTACTAACATCATCTAAGTTTCCCCTCTTATATAATGGTAATATTCTGCTAATTTTCAATGAGTCCGGCCAAATTCCAGCTTCCAAGCATTTGTTAAAGAATACGGTTAAAAGAGGTATTATCGAATTCATAGCTATCTTTATCATTTTACTATTAAGACCATAATAATCAGGAGCATCTGAATTTTTGAGTCTCAAAATAGCCTCTCGAGTATCAGATTCCAATATAGGGGACATAAAAAATGAAAAAGATGTCCTTCTGGATACACTAGGAACCCCGGAAGGTGCTATAATGGAATTTGTAATAATACCAGCAATAGAACCAAAATAGCTATTGAAATTATCAGCAGATATTGAAAGTGAGGTTTTATTATTATGTTTGGTTTTACGCTCAGAATTAACCAATTTCCAGGTGGTTTTTTGCTTGTTTTCAGAGGACATAATCTGCGAACTATAGAAATTTCGTTTTTGAAGTTTAAGAGATTTTTTATATAAGTTTCGATATGTTCTATACGTAGTCCAATCATTATCAGAATTAGTCTCTTTAGCTACTTTTTTATACGCAAAAACCCTCTGTCTCATGCACCTAAGCTCTTTGGTGTACCACTTTACATAATGTGGATTTTTTACAGTTTTCAACGGAAAACAAGAATTCACCCTATCAGAAAGACAACCCAAAATCACATCAGACAAATGATCTGGCTCCAAGGAATTTATATTATAATCAGACCAGTTAATAACACTAATTTGATCCGCAAACTTTCCGATATTGTGATTATTAATAATTCTCTTTACCTGAACTGTTTCCTTAGGTTTTTGAAGATTTTTTATTGATAAAAACAAAGCAAGATGATCACCAATATCCAAGTCCAAAACACCCTCATCAATATCATTTCTATTAATATTTGTTATAATGTTATCCAGACAAGAGCTAGTAGTAGACGTAACCCTAGTAGAAATATGAATTAAGTGATCCAGTCCATACATTTTAAAAATGTTATTAAGCTCCAGAGAGTGGCTACTGTTAGTATTGAGATCAATATTAAAATCACCAATTAAAATAATTTTCTTATATTTATTAAATAGATAGTCTAGCAATTTTTCCAGATTTTTGATAAAAAGTAAAACATCACCATTACAAGAAGATCTATATATAGTAACCGATATACAATTTTGATTTATAAGTTCAGCAGCACAAAATTCAGCATGCACCTCTAAACAAAATTTAGCGATGTCAACTGCCTTCAGATTGCTATATGCTTTAGAAAAAATTGCCACACCCCATAATAATAATAATAATAATAATAATAATAATAATAATAATAATAATAATAATAATAATAATAATAATAATAATAATAATAATAATAATAATAATAATAATAATAATAACATCGCCAACATCATTCACCAAAACATCAAGAAACAAATAGACCCGGAACATCAGGCTCAACCCTACTACATTTACAAACCTAATGCTGTGGAAGAAACAGAAAAACATAAATTATATTGGGACAGGACAATACAAACCGATCACACGGTACCACACAACCGACCGGACATCACGATTATCGACAAAGAGACCAATGTAACCACCCTCATAGATGTTACTGTACCGTTAGCTGACAACATTGAGAAGAAATATGATGATAAAGTAACAAAGTACCTACCTCTGGCTCAGGAGATTAAGAAGATGTGGAAGCAAGAAAAGGTCACTATAATTCCCTTAGTCATAGGCGCCACTGGAGAGATCCCCAAATCCCTTCTCACCAACCTCAATCAACTTAACATGCCCGAATCCACCCTTAAACTAATTCAAAAGTCGGTCATCCTTGACACCTGCTCAATAGTTAGGAAAATCATCACCCAAAATTAGCATTCAGAAGAGCAATAGCCACCCTACAAACAGATTGAACCGGAAACAGGCTAGCCAGAAAAGCTCCCTGTTTACCGAAGAAACACCACCTAGCAGAGTAAAGGCTGTAAAAGTGAGCATAACCGGAAATAATAATAATAATAATAATAATAATAATAATAATAATAATAATAATAATAATACCAGTAGTAGTTAGCGTAACTGGACTTATCACCAAAAATACGATGACACAGTTAACAAAACTTCAACTACATCATCTTCTTCCTACGATACAAAAATCAACAATTATGGAAACATGTCGCATCACGAGAAAAACACTACAGATCAGAGAATAAAACTTACCAGGTATTGCCATGGCCCCTAGTAAGATACCGAGAAATATTTATCTCGAGATTACCCATATAATAATAATAATAATAATAATAATAATAATAATAATAATAATAATAATAATAATAATAATAATAATAATAATAATAATAATAATAATAATAATAATAATAATAATAATAATAATAATAATAATAATAATAATAATAATAATAATAATAATAATAATAATAATAATAATAATAATAATAATAATAATAATAATAATAATAATAATAATAATAATAATAATAATAATAATAATAATAATAATAATAATAATAATAACCAAAAATCTATTGAACATCATAAGCAACATAAACCTTGGTGGCAACAGCGACTTGAGAAGTCAATTAACGACATACGAAAGGAGCTGGGACAACTTACCGAATTTAAAAATAGCATAAAACCTTCCAGACGCTTAACTAATGGGGTCAGAAAAATCTTTAAAAAGATTAAAACCCACACTGGACATCCAAAGTATAAAGAACATCTATGCTCATATATGGACCTTCTTAGACAAAAGCTAAAGGCGAAATCCAAACGATTATCTCGATACGTTAAATGCACAAAAAAGAAGCAGCAAAATCATTTATTTAACAACAATGAAAAGCTGTTTTATAGACAACTTAGTAGCGCTGGTGGTACAAACAACTCCAACCTTCCAACTAAAAATGAATTTACTGACTATTGGTCTTCAATATGGTCCAATCCTCATGAAATCGCTATTCGCAAAGGAATATTCCAAGGTGACTTACTTAGTCCACTGTGGTTTTGTTTGGCAATGAATCCACTTTCTACCATGCTCAACAACACAAAATATGGCTTCAATCTTAAGACTAATAGAAACACCAACTGCACTGTTTCCCATCTTCTTTATATGGATGATATAAAAATGTTTGCTTCTAATCAACAACAAATTCAACATCTTCTGGATATAACCGAAAGGTTCTCCAGTGATATACAAATGGAATTTGGTTTAGATAAGTGCAGAACCTTAAACATCGAAAAGGGAATAATTGTCAATGGAGATGTGGCGCTACCTAATGGAGATATAATCGCTGCCATGCAAAATGGGGAAACCTATAAGTACTTGGGATTTCAACAAGCCAGATTGCTAGACCAAAAACAGTCCAAGTCCAAAATCAAGGATCAGTATACACAGAGGGTTAGTTTATTACTAAAATCCGAACTGAACGCAGGAAACCTTAACCGAGCAATTAATACATATGCCGTACCTGTGTTAACTTATTCGTTTGGGATTCTACGATGGACAAAAACTGAATTGGAAGATACTCAGAGAACAACAAGGACTATGATGACCAAGCACAGATATCACCATCCAACATCGTCAGTACTCCGAACAACACTACCGAGAAAGGAGGGAGGAAGAGCTCTATGCGACATAATCAATCTACACAACAAGCAGATAAATAAATTACGAGACTTCTTTATCACTAAATCAATGTCATCTAATTTACACAAATTTATTGTAGGAGCAGATAAAAATTATTCCCCTCTAAATTTAGCAGGTCCTAATGTGAATTTAGAAGTAACAACAGATGCTGAGAAACACGTGAAATGGGCCCAAAAAGCTCTACATGGTCGACATCATCACGACCTTAACCAACCGCACATTGACAAAATAGCATCAAATAGGTGGCTTGCTGACGGTACCTTGTTCCCAGAGACTGAAGGAACAGAGTTAGAGCTAGCGGTATTTGTTATAACATTAACATTATCAATAAATAAATCACATGATCTACCTAAGTTATTGAAATTATTGCACGTAGTGTTTATTGGCGATTTTAGTAATAAATTAGTCCTTGATGCTACACAATAAAAAGGTAAATAATGTCTATTGTTATATTTAGGTACACTTAGGTTTATCTTACTTAGAATTTCCGGACAAAAGATTTCATTGTGAAATAATTTATATAAAATAGATAATGATGATAATATTCTACGAGGAGCTAAGCTTTCAAAATTAAAATTTTCTAAGAGAAATTGATAGTCAACGCCTCTTGAAGGATAAGCTCCACTTGTTTTGAAAACCAAATATTTTTCTGAACAGATTCCAACTTAGCTGTATGATTGCTATAATATGGATACCAAATAATTGAACAATATTCTAATTTGGAACGAATATAAGAAAAATAAAGAGCTATTAACGCAGCGATATTCTGAAAACCACGAGAATTCCTTACAATAAAACCATACAATCTACATGCTTCAGATACTTTAGTCTCAATATGTTCTATAAAATTCAATTGCGAATCAAATATCACCCCTAAATCTTTAGTGCTTAAATGACGTGCCAAACAATCTCCATCAATGTTATAGTCAAATCCAACTATGATTTTTTTCTTGGTGTATGATACTACTTTACATTTGGAAACATTTAATGTTAATTTGTTTTCAGAACACCAGTTATGCAGTATATCTAGGTTGGATTGTAGTTTTATACAGTCAGTGACATCATACATGTCATCTGCATAAAGTAGCCTGCCTGAGTCTAAATAATGATCAATATCATTTATGAATAAAATGAACAGTAAAGGCCCAAGATTTGATCCCTGGGGAACACCTGAATTGGCTGTATATTTATATGAGGTGTATCCACTGTGAAAAATAAATTGTTTTCTAGCTTTCAAATAGGACTGACAAAACATGATAAGATTTGAAAAGAATCCGAACTGAATTAATTTCTTGATCAATATACTGTGATCCATTCTATCAAAAGCCTTTGAGAAATCCGTATATATAACATCCATCTGACCACCACCCGTATCCACAGTTTCAGATAATGTTTGAGTTACTGAAAGTAAATTAGTTACAGTTGATCTCTTACTCATGAAACCATGTTGAAAAGTAGATATATATTTAGAGACGGAAGGATATATACGATTATATATTACCATTTCAAAAACTTTTGAGAAATTTGATAATATTGATATAGGGCGATAGTTAGAAATTTGTGATCGATTGCCAGATTTAAATACTGGAATAATTTTACCTTCTTTCCAAATATCTTGAAAATTGTATGATTGTAAAGCAGCATTAAATACAATTTTTAATGGATGAGCTAAAACAGAAATACAATCTCTAACAAAAAAAGATGGAATATTATCGCATCCAGAGGTCATTTTGTTTTTCAATTTACTGCCAGCCGCGATTATTTCTTTTTCAGTAATATTGCTAATATTTATGATTTCATCACAAAAGTTGGATTTAAAAAAAGTTGTAGCAGTATAATTGTCAGAACCCATTGTCACAAAAACACTTTCAAAGAATTCAGCAAATTTATTCACTATATCTTGCGGAATAGAATAAGTTTCATTATTATACGACATACAGGCAGGAATGCGAGAACTTTTGTTTTTGGTATTAATGTCATTTGTTATGTTGTTCTCAATTTTTTTTGTGTAAGAGTGATAAGCAAGTTTGATTTCCAATTTACTATTTTTCCTTAGCTGCTTAAATTGATCATAGAAATAAATATTATTTATTTTCCTATACTTACGAAGATATTTCTCTTTAAGCTTGATATTGTGGATGATATCAGAATTATACCACGGAGGAAATTTCCGTTTAAAATTTCTATATGTGGGGACAAAGTCATTAAGGGTTGAATAAAGTTTAGCATAGAACTCATCGGTCAACTGATTGACGTCATTTAAATGTGATAAAGTTCCCCAATCAATACCTGCAATAGATTCATATAACATAGAGCAATTAGCTCGTCTGAAGTTGTAGGTTTTCTTGTATAAGTTTGGTTGAAAGACATCTACGCGTTCAGACAAATTCACGACTGTTATAAATAGTAAAGGATGGTGACTATCTTCTGAGACTATATGGGGTACGTTTTTAACAATTTCACATTTCATATTCGACAAAACAAGATCTAACGGACGATTTAAATGGTTTCGAATACTATTAAATTGTTTTAAATCATAAAAGATAATAAAATGGTTAATAGCATTGTAGTTCCGGTCACCCAGATTGTGATTAGCAAAATTACTTACATTAAAATCGCCAAGGACCAAAATATCAGTACCATGCAAGGTATCAAAACATTCCAAGCATTCAAAAAAACATTCTAAAGTATTTATAGTAGTCGAGGGGGGAATATACAACAATACAGTCATAAAGGACTTATGATGCACTTGACACTTACAAATTAACAAATCAATGCCAATGAAATTTACATCAAAAAAAGAAGTGTCCACTTTAATACAGTTAATAAAATCCTTAAAAGCTAACATTACTCCACCGCCGGTTGTCAGACCAGTACCAGCAAGATTACGATCTTTTCTAAATACTTGATAATTACCTGGAAATATTTCCGAGTTTTGTACTGCTGATTGGATCCATGTTTCAGAAATCGCTACAATATCACTTTCCATATTACTAAGGTAAGAGTAGAAGGAGTAAATTTTTGTGTTAAGTCATGACACATTATGATGCAGTCGTCAGTTAACAGTGGTTTTGAATTCTATAATTATAAAAATTTCTTTAGCATCGTATTAATGGGTCTTGTTGATGAAAACTATTGCTTTACTTTTCTTGATTGCGGTTGTCAATGCGTTTATACAAAGGGTAGTAAGGAAATGGTATTCAATTATCGTCTTTCAAGTGCTTGTCGTGTAGCGGAGAACGTTTTTGGTATAATGCCTTCGGTGTTCCGATGCGAGAGCATCACGTTTTGTATTGGAATGTAATTCAATGTGCGTTGGGGCATATAGCCCAGGAAGTAGTTGTTTTTCATAGAAAACGGTCAAGCTTGGTACAGAAACTATTAAGTTTCTCTACCTTGGGTGCAGGTGGAAATAATTTTCTATTTTTCAGTTTTATTATTGACTGCACCTTGTATCTGAAATTATTTTCAGTATGTATTTGTATATATTTTATTTATATATCGCCACCCCAATGTTTACAAGCTATGAACGTTTATAAACCGGAAAAAAATTATAGGTAACTATTTCCTAAGCTAAAATTTTATTTTAATTTTTAGTTAATGCTTCTGAATATGTACCTGTCACCACAGAAGTAAGAAGACAATTTAAATTAACTGAGGCAGATGTAGAAATGTCATCTCGATTTGAGGAAAATATTCCAGGTAATGTGGAAGAACTGATGATCAGAGTTGTAACCATATTATGACGTTGGGCGTCAATTTGTAATATAATTTAAATGTTGATAGTGAATTTATAAAAATATTTAGTTAACTTTTAAAAAATAACAATATACCAAAAGAAAAAAATGTAATTTACAATAGAACAACCATTAATCTTAATTTCGTCTTTAATTAGTTGTAAGAGATATTTCAATAATTAAAAAAATTTATAAATGTTTATCACAGCAAAAATGATAACAGTTAAATACCTCGGCTAGGGGTGAGTAAGTTCATTAGCTCTGACAATAGTATAATATTCATTTCTTTAAGAAAAATGTACAAACAAATCCGCAAACAGTTCTTTGAAACTACTTATTCTAATACAGTTGACGATATAGATAGATATAAACGAAGATAAAAGAGAAAAAATATGGGAACAGTAAACTTGATATACAAAAATAAGCTTATCTTTTAAAACTAGTTGACGATCCTTCGCCGCACCTTGGGGTCTAGGTACTTCAAAATGTCTATGGACGATCCCTAGTGGAGGGATGATCTGCCCAAGTTGTAGAGATGATCCAGTTAAAAATGTTCGTGCATAAGATATCTTGAAGTTTACGAGCTGTTCAAGTTTACGAAATCTTCAAATTTAAGAGATGCTTCAAGTTTACAAGATGCTTCGAGTTTACAAGATGCTTCGAGTTTACTGTATTATATTCCAAACTTTCTGTATATGACAGTAAAGCAATAGAAAAAATGAGACTGCAGATAATTATTAAGACCCTTGAACCCGATAATGGCAACTCATTAGTACACCTCGTAGCGTAGCTACTTTGAACTTCCAATTATAATTATAGAGACCGTATTCATTATTTTATTATTAAGAATTCTTTCGGAAAGATGGAGCTCGCGGTACTAATTTAATTTAACATTTAGGTTACCAGGTGTTTAAAATGCTAACAGGTACTGTTAAACCCCCTCTACTGAATATAAAAAATTTTGCAGAGGGCAAATTTTTGTTGTTTAATATCAGATAAGATCTCCAACGTAAGTTTAAGCAAAACAGTTACACAAAACAAGTAAGGATTATAAGGAATTACAAAAATAACATAGGAAAAGGTTAAAGTTATTTAAAGAAATAAGGATTAGTCAGTATGTCCTTGTTGTCACATTCGTTACTTGTATGTAAAAGTAACCATTCCAGAGTTGCGCCAAACATATCAGAGAAATGGCCTCGTGCTCTGGCGACTTGTTTCAAGGAAGCAATGCAATGCAAAAACGACAAAAATAGGTAAAGAAGAAAACGCAAAGGAAAAATTAAAAAAAAATAAAAGATAGAAAGAAAAGAGAAAAGAAAGCAGAAATGTGTTTGATAATAATCCTCAGATAGAGAAGGAAAGAAAAAAAAAGAAATAAAAAAATTAGGAAAAATAACATAAACGAACTTTAGACAAAAGTGGCCTATAAAAAGTGGGACAAGTCCCGGGCGAGCTACCTACACCCAGCAATTAAGTTGCCAACTAAATTGGACTCTACGTTACAAAAAAATTATTGAATGGTACTGTGTGATGTGTTTCCATACCACCCAGGCCTTAAAAAAAATCCAAAAATGATTAATTAACAAAATAAATAATACCTTTTTTAGCAAGAAAGGAATAAACTTTCCAAAAACCCGTCATGAGGTTAACTATTGCAAGATATGGATGACATAATCAGTAGTACCTTTTTTCTATCGGAAAGGAACAAAAAAACCATAAAAGTCAAAATCGGTTCTAAATAAAGTCACAAGGTGAAAATCAGTATTAGATAAAGTCACAATAGATAAGAAGAGTTCTATACAGTTTTTTACACCATTAAATAGTCTATAATACAGTCACTGAAAGATATACCCATATAAAAATTACAAAAAATTACCAAAAATTATACTTTAGAGCTATATAAATTGTACTTTCTCATATTAAATACATGAACCATAAAAACAAAACCAACATATGTTTTAACATTTCCTAGCTAAAGACAATCTGTATTCACATACAGATACGACAATATAACCCAGTAGACATTTACACTGTATACTGCCAAAGGTACTTAAACCCGTACGCGACAGATTACATACGGTAAATCTAATACACCTTTACGTATTAGGTAAGATACACGGTACATGAATCTCTAAAGGAAGAAAAATAGGTATAAATTGTGTCCCGATATGCCAAATTGTCTTGACACAGGATAATTATTCCGCCCAAAGTTTCTCAAATTGCTGCCAGAACAAGCTAGATACGATAAAATAAGCTAAGATAAGATAATTTAAAAACATATGTGCGACAGAGTTAATATAAATTTATTCATTGTATTTCATAAGAGAAAAAAATAAAACGCCCAATAAGATAAGAAAGATAATATGGTAAGATAGAAAAAGATATAAGATAATAAAAATAAGAAAAATTAGACAAATAAGATAAAATAACTTATCTGTTGTTTAAGTAAATCATATACTGACAAAAATAAAAATAAAATGACTCGGTGTTGGACGTTCCCATTGAACAGATATTTTCTCTTAGCGATTAAATTAAACTAGTAAAGTGAACTGTAAAGACTTTATTTTATTTAACCTAACTAATCAAGTGATACTTTCATGACCACGGCTCGCATATGAATGCCGGTTCATCGACAGGTTACAGGGTTAAAATTTTAGCCGGGTCAGAGGCGTTACATCAAGCGCGAAACAAATACATATGTATAATCCGTAAAACGGAATATAAGTCACCGGCCTTGAAAGGCTTGGCTTTCAAGTAATCTATAATAAAACGAGACTACAGTAATAGTAGTTAACTGATTATAAGTTATTTAGTACATACATTGATAGCAAATAGCCGCAGAAAGCTTTAATAACAAGTTCATGGATTTAACTGTCAATAGGTAAAGGACAAATCTTTCGCACTGAACTTTTTAGAATTCCACTAGTTGTCTTGACACTAACCACTCTCACTAGGTTGTCCTTTCCAGGATGAACATCAGTTATGCGGCCTAAACGCCACAGTAGCGGAGCTGCGTCTTCATCTTTGAGGATGACAAGTGTACCTATCATGATATTAGGTACTGACGTAAACCATTTGGACCGCTTCTGTAGGGTAGAAAGGTATTCTTTGGACCACCTGGTCCCGAAATGCTGGATCAGCTTCTTGAGTAACTCGTACTTGGGAAGGCGATTATCAGCTACGCCTGTTGAATCTGCTTCAGGTAATGCGTTAAGGGGAGAGCCGATCAGAAAATGACCAGGGGTAAGTGGGGAAAGGTCATTTGGGTCATAAGACATTTCGGTAAGAGGGCGGGAATTAAGGACGGACTCGATCTGAGCAAACACCGTTCTTAATTATTCAAAAGTCAATTGATTTTTTCCTACTATACGAGTAGCATGGTATTTTGCGGATTTTACTGCCGCCTCCCAAATTCCACTCTGATGGGGAGAAGAAGCCGGAATAAATTGCCACTTCATATTATTGTCTCTACAGAAATTAGCTATCCCGTTTTTATTATTTACATCCTTTAAAAGTAACGAATTTCTTTAATATAATTCCAAGCGCCTACATAATTTTTTCCGTTATCGGAGTAAATTTTCTCACAAAGTTCGCGTTGAGCAATAAATCGCTTAAGTGAATTTAAGAAAGCATGTGTTGATAAATCACTTACTACTTCAATATGACAAGCCTTGGTGGCGAAGCAAATACATGTAAGCTTTGATCAAAGACCTATTACGCAGCCTATCATCTTTAATGTAAAACGGTCGCGCAAAATCGGTACCACAAATTGCGAAAGGTCGATTAGCTATTAACCTATCTGCTGGTAAATCGCCCATACCTTGTTGTAATGGAAGAGGTTTTCAACGAAAACATACAATGCATTTAGATATAATGTTTTTCACCTCTCTTTTGCCATTTATTGGCCAAAATCTTTGCCGAATTGCAGCTAGGGTAGATTGATTTCCAGCGTGCAATTGCTTGGCATGCTCGTTTCTAATTATTAATCTAGTTAAGTTGTTTTTGTCTAGTAATAATATGGGATACTTTGCTCTCATCTATACTCGATTGTCGTAACCTACCCCCTACGTGTATTAACCCGTCATCTCCCATAAAGGGCGACAAAGAGCGAATGTTACTTTTCTGAGAAATTTGTTCCCCTTTGGCCAGAATTCCATACTCTTTGGAATATTGGCGCATTTGTACGGTTTTAATTAAAATATTTAATGCTATGTGTAGTTCGATAAGGTTTAAGTTTCTAGATATATTTCTAGTCCGGTCTTTCTTTAGGTTGTTAATAAATCTTAAACACCAACTCGTGACCCTTTGTAAATAACCCGAACTTGAGTAATTCCCCAATGATTTCAAAGGAAGGATGAGTTACCGTTAATCCAACCTCCTTTTTTCTTTTGATTTATGGTAAGTCTTTAATTTCCATTTTTGGATGGACCAATTCATAACTTAAGGTTTCATATACAAATTTGGGTCCATTCCACCATAAAGTTTCATGTTATAGGTTTTTTTGGCATAATACCGCGAGAAATTATGTCAGTCGGGTTTTGTTTCGACCCAACATGCCGCCAATTTTTAATGTCAGTGATAGCTTGAATTTGATTAACTCGATTGCTTACGAATTGTTTCCAACAATTTGGCTCACCAGCTAGCCATGACAAAACTATCATAGAGTCGCACCAATAATATGCTTTAATAGTTTAGTTTAATTGTTTAGTGACTCTATAACTCGTTTCATCAAATTTGCTAATAATACCGCTCCGCATAGTTCCAAGCGAGGTAGTGTTATCGGTTTCAAGGGCGCTACCCTTGATTTTGCGCAAACCAATCTTATTGTTACCTTATCGTTTTCTGTTGTTTTCACATATATACATGCTCCATAAGCCTTCTCAGAAGCATCTGAGAACCCATGAAGTTCCCAGTCTCCGATTCCGATTTGGCGAGGAATTTGTAAGGCGTTTAAATATGGTAATTGACTTTCGAAGTCTTTCCAAGTAGTGACTATTTCGATTGGGAGTGACATCCCAACCAACCTTTAGTTGCCATAATCTCTGCATGAATAGCTTCGCCTTAACTATTACTGGTCCGATTAGTCCTAGAATATCAAATATTTTTGCGATTGTTGATAAAATAGAACGCTTTGTTACTTTCCCGTTACCTTCGACTATATTTATTCGATATTCTAATACATCATTTTGAGATTGCCATAATATGCCCAAAGTTTTTAATAAATTACTATCCTTTAAAAAATGAGTTTCTCTTTCGGTTTTGTCTGTTGACAGTCCGTCTAAAACGCCCGGGTTGTTCGAGTTGCATTTCCTTAACTGAACTCCGTATTTTTCTAATTCTGTATAGATACCTTTTGCTATATGAGGTCGCTTTGTATAATACGCGCTATTTCTGGTGCTTCGTTCATAATGTCTAACGCAATTTGATACAAACAACGCATTGCTATGAATAAGGCCAGTCCTGTACCATAAGTCACAGTGTTTAGTCTAAAATGACCTATCTCACTGTTCTCATCGTCTCTCCACATAATCCTTTGTGGTCTCGTTGTGACCTTGTTACCTTTATCATTCGATACATTTTTGCGATGTCAGAAGTTATCACTATTTTGTGTGTGCAAAATCTACATAGTATTGAAAACAAATCGTCCTGAATAAAGGCTCCCACTTGCAGGACATCATTAAGTGAAATATTTGAATCAGACTTGCAAGATCCGTCGAATACGACACGCAACTTTGTCGTCTCACTGCTTTCATTTATCATCCCGTGGTGTGATAGATAAAAGATTTTATTAGTAGTTTGTGCTAAACTCCCCTGTTCCAGTTCTTATTTACTTATTTTAGTCATGTAACCCAGGCTCTCATATTCTTTCATAAATGCCATATAATTTTGCTTCAGTTGAGGACATTTCCTAAATTTCCGCTAGAGTGCTTTAAACCTGTTTTCCGCTATAACTAAAGACTCACCTAATTTATGTAAATTATCCCGTGTTGGCAGAGTTACTGTAAACTTACAATCGGCGTCTCTTGCAATTGTATCGACGAATTTACGCTCACAATCTAATTCTTCCCCGGATAAATTTACCCTTTTCGGAGTGTCTGTTTCTACATGCCAAAATAATTCTAGTCTTCGATCTAGTTCACTATTCACTTCCAATAATATATCGATTGTTGCCGAAACATTGAATTCTGGATCTGCCAGATTTAAATTAGCTGGTATTTTTAAATTTGTCCTTTCAAATGATCTACAGGGTATCGCGTTAGTTATTTCATCCATTATAAAAAATCAATGCTAGCTGTAAAATTGTTGTAAACCGATTTGATTTTAGATTGTGTCCGTGCTTTGATTGAACTTTCCAATTGATTAAAACCTGAAACCGGTAAATCTACCTTTTCCGTTTTCAACCCTAACCTTTTTACCAATGCCCTACTCATAAAACATGGTTGTGAACCGCTGTCTAACAAACACCTAGCCTTTTGATACGTTCCGTTTTTATCCAACACTAAAATTACCGCTGTTGATAATAGGGTTTGCGAGTGTTCCCTACAATGTAAGTTTATATCCGTTACCATTTCAGGCGCTATATTCGTATTATGACTAACTTCTTTATTTACGTGTACGCTTACATTGCTATCAGAATAAAGTAAGCTGTTATGACGACCTTTGCACCATTTACATCCCCTAGACTGGCAATCTTTAACATAGTGATTACTTCTAAGGCAATTTAAGCACAGTTTTAACCTTTTAATTTCCTCGCGGCGCTGATCTATCGTTAGTTCCACAAATTTACTACAAAAATAAATGTAATGTCCCTTGCAAAATAAGCATTTCGGAACCTTCTCCGCTACTACAAGTGCCGTTTTATTTTGGTGTTTAACGCCCTTGTCTGATTTATTATACCTGTCAACGTGCTTGTCTTTTGTCATCAATGTATGTTCCGCGTCTAACTTAGCTTGCAATGCTTTGCATCTTTCTAAAATGAAGTTTGAAATTGAAATTTTACTATCTGCGCTTGTTCCCATAAATCACGAGATTGTTTATCTAGCTTTCGAGATATTAATAAAATTAACGTTCTATCCCAATGATCAACCGGTTCATCTAACGATTTTAATGCCCTTGTGTGTTTATTAATGTTATCTACCAGTTTCCTTAACTCAATAACGGATTCGCGTTGAGTGACAGGTAAATCTAACAAATCCTTTAAATGTACTATACCCGGTTTATCCTCGTATCGTTTCCTTAACAAATCCCAAGCAACGTTAAAATCTTCTAAACCCTCAATAACCGTTTCTGCGTCACCCTTTATGCATTCCTGTAGCCTATAGAATTTTTGTGCATTATCAATTTTTGCGTTATCAACTATTAATGATTCGAACGTGCTTTTAAACTTAAACCAATTGCTATATTCCCCCGTAAATATAGGCAAATTGAATTTTTGTAATTCTAATTCCGGACCTCTTACTTCAGAAGTTTCTCCACCCATGCTTACTGACTTCACAGTTTCCCTTGTTTGGGTGGCTAGCAAGGCTCTGGCTTTGGCTACATATTTATAATATTTTCAAACTCATCTCGCGCATCAGACAATACTTCGTCTTTTACCAAATTTTCGATTTCTAATTGAACTGAATTAAATTTACTTAAAAGCCCCTCTGCTAGTTAATCTTTCCTTTAACTCGTCTATTTGACTTTTCGCGAAAGCATCAACAAATATTGCAAATCGTGTTAATTGTCCCCTAATAACTCCTCGTCGACTAATATAAACTCCCGACATGCTACCGTTTACAAGTAACCCGATTATTAACCAAGAACTATTAAAATGTATTACTGTTATTTATATTAAAATATTACTAAGCCAAATCCTGTTTTGCAATTTTTGTTTACGATGAATATTACCTATTTGCAACGTTTACTATATCGATAAGTTTTACGAGACGATACAATCTCAAATTGTTATAATGCTACGATCAAATTTCTATTAAATAATTAACCACTACGTGTTTGCACAAATCAAATAAAAATTGCTTATGTGGAATGTGGAATAAAAAGGATTCGACAGTTACAGTTCCTAAAATAATGAACTATATATTACGTGTATATTTGATGTAACATAATATATTTGTTTTTCAACCTTTATTAAAATATTGTTATTTTGTCACGTATTACTTAATATATAAATAAATGCACGTATTTAGTTAAGGAATTCATTGGCGACTTCATTCGACTTCATTGTAGACTTCATTTGCAGACTTCTTGCTTATAATTACTTTGTTACTTTTGTAAAAGATAATTTTGTATTAATAAATAATTTTTGTGTTTTTAAAAAAGTATTTTAAATGTGAAGAAACATAATTGGCGCAGTCAGTAGGATGGTCAAACCGTTTAGTGAAAATAATACCGGTTCGTTTCAACGATTTATTGACTATAGAAAGCTTCAAGACCACGCGAGTTAGTTAGGACACGTAATAGTCCTTTTTAATAGTGACTTTTCGTGAAAATAACAACTCTAACGTTTCATCGTTTTAAGTGTGAATTTTGAACTTGAACATTTTTATGTGTGAAAGGAAGAAGTTGCAGAAGTCCGGAAAGAAATCAAGTACTCCAGATCAACAGTAAGTGCCAAATTTATTTTGCCTTTCCTTACCTATTATTTAGAGTTTTGGAAAGATATTGTTGTTTTGAAGAATTTCGTTTTATTTTCTATACTAAATAAAATAATTATTTTTAATTTTATATGAACGAAGTAGAAAATTTATTAAAAAAGTTTAGAGAATTAAATATTGAAAACGATCTAGATTCATCTGATAAATCAAAAATGGTAACCGCAACTCAAGAGTCACGTCCAATTAATTGGAATTTATTTAAAAATTAGAAAATATTAGGCCATATGATGGCGATATTAACACATCAAATATTTTTATTTCACGATGTGAAAGTTTAGTAGCAACGTATGAGTCTTATAATGATAAAGAGTTAAATGATCATATTTTTTAATGCATCCAAGGAAAATTAGTAAGTAAAGCTGAACTAATTGTAGGAAATAGGGTAGTATTAACTAGCTGGAGTTTGTTAAAAATGCTTAGATTCAATGTTTTTCGGATAAACGTAATTTAGATTGTTTAATATAGGAATTAATGACAGTATGATTGCAGCATCAGATGAAATACTAGAAATAGCTGTTCTAAAAATTAACAATGCGCTAAGTAATTTGCCTTATTTTTTAGATACAAACCGCCTCAAACTTAATGTAACTAAAACAAAAGGGATGATTATTACTACTGAATATAAGTATAGGCAGATCGATACAAGACTTATTAATTTGGAAATATATGGAGAGCAAATTGAAATTGTTACTGAAATAAAATACCTTGAATTTCAAATAGATAACACATTGAGTATGAAAAAACATTTTAATTAGATTTATGGTAAAATCTTTTTTTTTTGCAGCAGATTAAGAAGGAATGTGACGTTCAATAGTGCAATATTAGTATATAAATCTATTATCCAACCACACTTTGATTATTGCAGTAGCTTGCTAATGCAATAATTTTTTAATTCGAATTTTTTATTCGGCAATGATGTTTATCTCTAAAATAATATACTCAAATAGCCCACTATATTTTAACCAGTTTATTAAATACAACAATGAAGTTCACACATACCCAACTAGAGGAAACACAAAGTTTTATGTTACTCGTACAAACTATTTGAGAACACAGAAATCTCTTTTTCACAATGGTTTGCTCGAGTTTAATAAATTTCCACAGGAACTAAAGGGCTGTACTTCAGTTATTACCTTCAAGTCAGAACTTTTTAAGTATTTAAGATCACGATAAATTTACCTTTAAATTTGAATTACATTTATACTATTTTTAATTTTAATATGTTTGTACCAGTTTAATATGTAATTGTATTTTATAATGTAGAACCTGTTTTAACATTTTTATTAACTTAATTGTAAATTAGGACTACCTATTTAATAAAAATTATTATTATTATTATGTAATCACAAGAAAACAATACAAGAAATAAATTTCTATAAGATGCAGTCAATAAAAAGAAATGAAAAAGTGGAAAATTGTTTCCACCTGCACCCAGGGTAAGGAAACTTAACAGTTTCTATACCAAGCTTGACCATTTTCTATCAAAAAAAAACTACTTTCTGGGCTATATGCCCCAACGGACATTGAATTACATTCCAATAGAAAACGTGATGGCGACCGACTTCGTCGATACTTACAACCATCTCTATAGATTTGCAAATTAACAGGAAGAACACTACTCGTAGACCGGTTTCGACATTATTGTGTCTCATCAGTACGAGGTAAGTAGTTCTTCTCATCCCGCAGAGCAGGATGCGAAATGATTCTTTTACGCCAATACATAAACCGTAAACCCACGATTCCATGATAAAGTCGTAAAAGTGCCATCCTACCATTAATTTGCAAACCAACAGATCAGAGGTAACTGTAATCACAAGAAAACAATACAAGAAATAAATTTCTATAAGGTGCAGTCAATAAAAGAAAACTGAAAAAGTGGAAAATTGTTTCCACCTGCACCCAGGGTAAGGAAACTTAACAGTTTCTATACCAAGCTTGACCATTTTCTATCAAAAAAACAACTACTTCCTGGGCTATATGCCCCAACGGACATTGAATTACATTCCAATAGAAAACATGATGGCGACCGACTTCGTCCATACTTACAACCATCTCTATCGATTTGCAAATTAACTGGAAGAACACTACTTCGTTTACAGAATTTATTTATTTATCTCTTATTCTACCCCAGCCTAAAATGCCATATGTAATTTGTGATTGTATAAGTGCATAATACATTATTCGTAGATTGGAAATACTTAAGAACTGTTTAAGAAATTTAAATTTAGATATAAGCCCTCTAAGTTTGCATACAACGTTATTTGCAAAATTCCATCTTAGATGTCTATCAATAACAATCCCGAGATATTTTATAGATTCTGCTTCTGGAATTTAAATACCTCGAGAAATGTTTAATGTACCGAGGTTTGGAAGGTTGTTAATATACGAGGTGAATGTTAAATACTTGGTTTTTTCCAGATTTAGGGTAAGTTTATTATGCTGAAACCACTTTTGAATTTCAAGAAAGTCGTTTTCTGTATTTTCTTTTAAATTATCCCATGTACTAGCTTCATAAAAAATAGCAGTATCATCAGCAAAACTAATTATTTTGCCATTAAAGTTTTGTTTTTGAAGATCATTTATGTAGATGTTAAATAAAATTGGTCCCAAAACTGTTCCCTGAGGAACACCATATTCTACAATCCTTGTTGCACTACTTTCACCATCTTAATTTACCTGATGTGACCTATTTATAAGATAACTTTCTAAAAATTGATATGCCATACCTCTCACGCCATAATTTTTAAGTTTATTAAGTAATATCAAATGGGAAACAGTGTCAAATGCTTCCGAGAAATCTACAAAAATGCAAAGTGATGGTCTAGCATTATCAATAGCTGTATAGATTTTTGTCATTAGAGCACATATGGCGTCTTCTGTTGACCTTCCTTCTTGAAAACCATATTGATGTTCGGATAACGAATTGAATTTTTTCAAAAAATTGACAAGTCGAGTTTTAAAAAGTTTTTCAAATATTTTACTGAAGTTTGAGATTAATGTAATAGGGCGGTAATTTACGCAACTTGTTTCCTTTCCAGTTTTGTATAAAGGTTTAATTATTCCTATTTTGAATGTTTTTAGAAAAATACCTGAACTAAAGCATTTATTAATTATGTGTGTTAAGGGCTTTGCAATTTGTTTTAAAGTTTCAGCTTTTATATTATCGTTTCCAGGTGATGTTTTATCTTTTAAACTTGCAATAGTTTCTTCAACTTCGTTTTCACTTACTGGAAATAGATACATTGTATTTTTAATATTTATTTTATTATCATAAAAAGAATCTGGTTCAGAAATACTATCAGCATATTGTTTTCCTAAATCAGTAAAATAATTAACAAAGTGATTACAGATATCTAACTTATTAGTTAAACATTCTCCATTTTGTGTTGTTATGATATTGATGTTCGTTTTAGTATTTGATCTCCCACAAATTGTATTCACACATTTCCAAAGATTTCTTGTTTTATTTTTATTAGAATTTATTAATCTGTTGGCATAATCTTTTTTAGAATAACGAATTATTTTAACCAAATTATTTTTACTTTTGTTATATTTATTTTGTAAATTACTATCATTTTGTTTATTTTGCAAAGACTTGTATAGAAGTTTTTTTCATTAATTAATTTAAGTATGGATGAGGTTATCCACGGTTTTTTACATTTTTCTTTATTTTTTATTGTTATTTTATTTGTATTAACACTGATAGCAGTTTGTATTTTTTTAATAAATTCTTCCATTATTTTATCAACGATTGTTTCATTATAAACCATAAACCAATTTTCTAATTCTAGATCAGAACGTAATTTTTTATAATTAATGTAATATTTATGTTTTTTAATTTTAGTATTATTATTATTATTATAGCTATTGTTTATATTATTTATAGTTATTGCAATAGGTGAATGATCTGTTATAGAATAGTATCTAAATATGTATGATTCAATTGTTTTTTCGGTATTTTCAGAACATTTGACAAAAAATGTGTACTTAGTACAGTTTTATATTCTTCCACTGTTGATACTGTTGGATCTTCGAAATTGTTTTTACCTGGAGTTTCTGGAGCACTGTTGGTTGTATTTGTATATCTTCTTCTTCAATTTTTAATATCTCTTCAGCAGTGAGTACCGTGTTGTCAATTATCAATTTTTCTCCCTTAATATAAAACTTTTTTGCTGTACTACCAACTCTTTTTTTATGTATGTTTAAAATTGTACTTATTTTACGTTGAGCTGTTGTTTGATCCTGTGAAATTCTAATGTTTGTACCTTTCAACTTAAAACAGTTTTTTAGAATCTCAGTTTTCTTAAGTTCTGATATAAGTTCTACTTTTATCGGTGCTTGCGGAGATTTTTCCAGACTATAAACGTTGTTTATTTGTCCAGTTTCTAGTTGTTAGTTTAGTGTACTATTTAATTTGGTACAAATATTTGTTGCAGTTATGTCCGGTAATTCTTTTTTAAGCCCAAATATTACAATGTTGTTTTTTTTTTATTTTGTCTCTCCAATAACTCAATCTTTTCTTTTTGCAGTCCGTTTTCGTTTTCTAGTATACGTAATTTGTTATTTATGTTTTCTTCTATTCTTAATAAAATTCGAACTTCACTTGCTTCGACAAAATTTTTTAATTTTTTAATTTCTTCTAGCAATTCGGCGTTTGTTGGTTGTGGCATTTTAAGTGTATAGTTTCCTTAAATATGTTTTAATGGACAAATAATTACCATGTACTTAAATACTTTTTGTTGCCGTTTAATAGATAGTCTGTTAGACTGATTTATTTTTAAATAACTTTGTTTTTGCATAAAAACACTAATTCTAACAGCTATTTCTTTTTTAAAATAATGTAAATCAACTTACAGATGTAATTATTAACCGTTGATACAATTATGAGTTATGTTCCGTCGTTGCGAAACTTGTTTTTTAAAAACAAATATTTCTCTTGGAACTAGCAAATTTATTTATACAGAAATTACAAAGTTTGACTTCAATTATTTTGAGTAACTATAGAACTACTACTATAGAACTGTAGAACTATAACTAACTACTTTTACAAACAACATTTCTTCTTTATATAATAATTAATACGTGATATTTACTTAGATATCAAATTACAATAATAATGCGCAACTAGAAAGAAAACAATAAAAGTATTAAATTAAACAAAGCATAGCGTCTAGACATAAGGTCTACTGCGTAATTATAAATGCGCAATTTATAAATAATAACTTCTTTATTCCAGTAACCGTAACTTATGTATATTTATTTTCTATTTTTCTACCAGTTTAAGTCACTTTTTTTCAGAACTCACATATACACACCCACTACAACTCAATATTTATGATGTATTTATGTGTTATAAAAATGTTTTATATACTTTATTTATTTGTTAAAAGTTACTGTTTTAAGTAAAATTATAACTTATTTATAGGATATTTTAATTATTAAAAAACATTTGATTTTTAATTATTTATTTTTTAAACAATTACAAAAAAATGGCTTTTCTCCATAGTAGAACAGCTTTCTGCTCGGACTGAAGATGAATCTCTCTCTATAGGATACAGCTGGCGTTTTCGTTTTTCGGATACCGACAGGAAAGGTGTCATAACTATTTGCATATAAATTTCAATGGTATGTTGAAGTCTACAAAAAGTAAAACATATATTTTTGTAGTTTTACATTTGTACTTGAACTCATGATATAAATATAATTATTAAATGCCTTTTGAAGTAATTTAAAATTAAAAATAATTGTACAAAATAAAAAGATATAACAGAGGTAATATTTTCTGTTATACCTTGGGATTAACTGTGCTGACACTTATTGGAGATTAAAAAATTGTATTATTTAATAAGTTTCCATAAGACGAATTAATAAAAAAATATATATAAAATTCTGGTCACTATGGCTGGTTTTACAAAATACTATTGTTTCAGCTATGAAACATTGTACCCGGCTATTCCATGTAACAAATATCTTCTATATTTTCGAACAATAATTATATAGGTATATTCTTTTGATTTGCAATTGCTAAAAAACAACTAATTTGGTAAAATAAAAACATTTTATATAAAGCCTTGTCTCCACATTTACTTTAAATTAACTATTATCCCAGTAGTCAAAAATGTCTCATTAACAATGGGAACTTTTTGAAACATCCCTTTTCAGATATTTTGTTAGGATTATGGTTGATGGAATTGTGTAGGTACTAAACTAATATTTGTAACTCAAGTTATTTATGTATATGGATTAAAAAATAAAAAGAGAAAAATCACTACAGTAACAATTTACTTATAGAACTAATCTTTTTTCTATATAAAAAAAGCTATACTTAAAATGAAAAATATTAATATTTAACCTAATACCTAATTAACCTCTGTAGAAAAACAACTAATAACAATATATTCTTTGAGGCTAGAGAATTAATATATTACCTTTAATAAAAAGCCATAAAATAGGTTCAAAACATTCAACAGGTGTATAGATTATAGGCACGCTTCATTCTAATACAATATTACTATTACACTTACCGATTTTATTGAAGTATTCGCCATCACGAAAGAACGTTTTTCTCACCTACACACTTTTCCAACAGTATACCATCATGGAGTGGATAAGCATTAATACAAACCAAAAAAAGTAAAAAATTTAAATCTAAATTATCAGATAAGCTATGATTAAGAATTAGTTTACGAAATAGTCGTTAAATAAGGCTCTTTCGTTTTGTAAAATATAGTCTTTTATATTCTTTTTAAAAAGGTTTAGTATACTAATTTCTTGAATATAATTAGGTATAGCACTATATAACCTCGGTGCCAAATATGAATATGATCTCTGTATCGTAGATTTTGTCATAAGGTATAGCATGTAAATGAGCTTGACAAGTATTGTAGTGATGAGATATCTGGCCACAACACACATGCATAAAAGTAATAAAGTTGTCTTACATCCAATATTCTAGCTTTCTGTATATAGACTGTTGCTAGAGTACCTTGCGTTTTTAGGAAGCAGCAATTTTAAGAATCTCCGCTGAGTTACCTCTAAAGCTCGCAGGTGTGTCCTTTGTGCACATTCCCAAGCCAATATACCATAACGAATATGGCTTTCCACTAGAGCAAAATATAACGTTCTAAGACAAGTCGCAGGAATGTGTTTTTTTTAGAATGTTTAAATTTGTAGAGGATAAATTGTAATTTTTTAACAATACTTTTAATATGGTAGTCCCATTTGAAGTTTGTGTCTATAATGATTCCTAAGTATATGTGTTACAGGTTTTATGATGTACTTTTGACCATTTTGTAAAATTTCAAGAGGCATAAAATGATTAATGGAATTATAATTTAAAAACGGCAAATAACAGGTTTTATTAAAATTTATCGATAAAAGTTTATAATCAAACCAATCTTTTACTAATTTTAGGTCTTTTTCTACCTTAAGTTTTAAGTCATACCAATTATTTTCCTCATAGACTATCACTGTGTCATCTGCAAAACCAATTATATTTCCTGAGCTTTGTAGCAAAAATAAACCATTGATATAAAGATTGAAAAGGACAGAGCCTAAGATTGATCCTTAGGGTACTCCGTGTGTTATTAGCCTAGTTGTACTTGATATCCCAGCAATCCTAACAATTTGTTGTCTGTTTGACAGGTAGCTATTAAACAGAAATGATCCAATAAAACTCGAAGTCAAAAACCACAGACTTTTATTGAGGTAAAATTTTTATATTTATCGCAACTAGTTTCGGTCTACATCAGACCATCATCAGGCTGTAAAGAACAATACAATGGTAAAACAAGAAGTGCAAAAAACATTTTATAACAGTAGTAAAAAAGAGATATTGAACAGGATCAACATTAATACCAAAGATGATAATTGTTTAAGTATAAAAGAAAATGTGTCAATGAAACATAGGTTTATGCAATGTTAAATATCAATATTTTAAATTTCTATTTGATTACAATAAGCAAAACTCATGTATGTATGTATAATACTAATATTTGAAAAATCTTTTACATTTTAAATAGATAAAATAATGGTAGTGTAAGATTATTACAATGAGAATATCAATATTTTTAATTTTATTTTGATTACAAGAAGCAAATCTCATGTATGTATATGTACATGTATAATACTATTATATAAAAGTTACATTTTAAATAGAACAACCAATGATTAAGTAAATTTTATAAAAATGGATACATGAACAAGTCGATTAATAGAAAATTGACAGACAAATACTTACCAGAGTCACAAGAGAATATATTGAGGGTTTTTTAATTTGATGTCAAGAGAATTGGAGCTGAATATTTATGTGGTTTTTAAAAATTTTTTTAATTATAAGATAAAATGTTTTAATTAGAAGTTGGGAATGAAATATGGGGATTTATTTGGGGAGGGGATTCTACTAAATGGAATAGGAAACCAGAAGTAGAGAGGTATTTAATATTACCCTACTTGATGGGATAAAAAACCATAAGTAGGGTGGAGTTAAGGAAACAAAGGGAAGGAAGGATTATGTCCCACTAGAAGGAATAAAAAACCAACAGTAGGACGAAGGATAGGTTGAGGGGTTCCCACTAATTGGAATAAAAAACCAATAGTGGGAAGGGATTTAAGGGTGAAAGTGTAGTATTGGGGAGGGAATAATGAAAGTGTAGGGGAATGAGGGAGCTAAAAGAAGCAAAGTCCGAGTAGAAGGAAATGTAAATTGAAGTTGTGTCAGAAACATAAAATTTTTTAGGACGATTAGTCCAGCAGTGATAGGGATGTATTAAGTTTTTCTTTTGGGAAATCTTATTAGAAGGAAAATATTCACAAATACATGTCAGAATGGACATGATTATGTTGAAGATGATATACATTGTCAATAAAGTCCATAACAATGTGACAAATAATATGGATTTATATTTCACAACACTAAAAACACTGATACTTGTACGAAGGTTTGGAGTGAAATGTGACAGTTTGGGAATTAAAAGTTTCCGTTTTTGAGAAAGAAGAATGTAGACTAAGTTGTTGTGGTTGTGAAGTGATGATAACATGGGATATAAAGAAAAGAATTGAAGTGGGTGAGAAAGGTTGAAATGTAGGTGTGAAGAGAGAAGGCGAGTGAGGTTAAATTTTTTGGTTCTGTGACTCTGGGTAAATAAAAGTTTACAGTAGGCAGTTGTAAACAAACAAATATCAAAGAAACAATATACAATCCAAATCAAACCAAACTAATGCTAATGAACAATGTTATGTCTGAAGAATACAATAAATAATATGTATGAAAAATGTTTTATGTGTGTTCAAAGTAGTTTTCTTATTATTTAAATTTATAAAATTCTGTACTGAAATAGTAATCATGGTGAGAGTCAGTGGCCGAAATTTACTATGTATGATAAATGTTGACATCATTTGAATATGTGATTAGGTAGGTTTAAAAAAATGTAGTGATCAGTGGGTGTGATTTGTTCAAATAAGCAAATTAAATTTTCATCAACCTTGGTTTTGTGTATTTCCATAAATTCGAGTAAATTCATTCTCTGACCCTTACCACAACTGTGTAAAAGTTTAACATCAAAAAAATTGCGTGAGTGGTTCTCTGTGAGAATATGGTTAGCAAAAGTTGAAGGAGAATTAAAAAAATTATATTGTTTATACTTATTGATAAAATTTTTATGTTCCTGAACCCGGTACTCAATTGTACGGCCACTCTGACCTACATAAACAGAATTACAATCTGAACAAGAAAGTCTATAAATGCCCGACTTATGTAGTATGGGTACTTTATCTTTAGTGTTAACAAATTTAGATCTAAGGGTGTCATTAGTTCTAAAGGGTACATTTATGTTAAATTTCTTGAACACCTCAGCCAGTTGATATGAAACGTTGCCCAGAAAAGAAATAGAAGTAGTGAAATGTCTACTGAGAGGGTCTGCAGGACTGTTGTAAATTGGAAAAGAAAGTTTAAATTTACAGTAATGTCTGAAGTAAAGTTTATGTATAATATCTAGTGGATAATGATTATTAACGGCTAACTGTTTGATGATATTAATCTCCTTATCAAAAGCATCTTTGGAAAGAGGTAATAAAAATACTCTGTGAAATAAACTATTGAAGGCAGCTAGTTTGTGTGACATTGGATGGGATGAAAAATAATCAATTAGACAGTCTGTTGTTGTGGGTTTTCTAAAGATTTCAAATTCAAATGTATTATTGTTAAGGTTCTTTTTGATTAATAAATCAAGGAAGGGTAACTGATTGTTGGATTCAAGTTCAACAGTGAAATTGATACGGGGGTGAAGTTTATTAATATATGTTAAAAAACAGTCAAAATTATTTAGGTTATTATCAAATAACATGATACAATCATCAACATATCTGTAATAGAAGATAATATTGTTTTTGAAGTTGGAGTTAAGGAACTTGGATTCTAGATTGTTCATGAAGATTTCAGCTAAAAATGGGAAAAGGCAAGAGCCCATGTATATCATCTTCAACATAATCATGTCCATTCTGACATGTATTTGTGAATATTTTCCTTCTAATAAGATTTCCTAAAAGAAAAACTTAATACATCCCTATCACTGCTGGACTAATCGTCCTAAAAAATTTTATGTTTCTGACACAACTTCAATTTACATTTCCTTCTACTCGGACTTTGCTTCTTTTAGCTCCCTCATTCCCCTACACTTTCATTATTCCCTCCCCAATACTACACTTTCACCCTTAAATCCCTTCCCACTATTGGTTTTTTATTCCAATTAGTGGGAACCCCTCAACCTATCCTTCGTCCTACTGTTGGTTTTTTATTCTTTCTAGTGGGACATAATCCTTCCTTCCCTTTGTTTCCTTAACTCCACCCTACTTATGGTTTTTTATCCCATCAAATAGGGTAATATTAAATACCTCTTTTCTTCTGGTTTCCTATTCCATTTAGTTGAATCTCCCCAAATAAATCCCCATATTTCATTCCCAACTTCTAATTAAAACATTTTATCTTATAATTAAAAAATTTTTTAAAAACCACATAAATATTCAGCTCCAATTCTCTTGACATCAAATTAAAAAACCCTCAATATATTCTCTTGTGACTCTGGTAAGTATTTGTCTGTCAATTTTCTATTAATCGACTTGTTCATGTATCCATTTTTATAAAATTTACTTAATCATTGGTTGTTCTATTTAAAATGTAACTTTTATATAATAGTATTATACATGTACATATACATACATGAGATTTGCTTCTTGTAATCAAAATGAAATTAAAAATATTGATATTCTCATTGTAATAATCTTACACTACCATTATTTTATCTATTTAAAATGTAAAAGATTTTTCAAATATTAGTATTATACATACATACATGAGTTTTGCTTACTGTAATCAAATAGAAATTTAAAATATTGATATTTAACATTGCATAAACCTATGTTTCATTGACACATTTTCTTTTATACTTTAACAATTATCATCTTTGGTATTAATGTTGATCCTGTTCAATATCTCTTTTTTACTACTGTTATAAAAGGTTTTTTGCACTTCTTGTTTTACCATTGTATTGTTCTTTACAGCCTGATGATGGTCTGATGTAGACCGAAACTAGTTGCGATAAATATAAAAATTTTACCTCAATAAAAGTCTGTGGTTTTTGACTTCGAGTTTTATTGGATCATTTCTATTGGATTCAACCACATTTGAGATGGATGACCTATCTAATTTAAGCTATTAAACAGTTGTAAGCAATGTCCCTGTATACCAAGCTTTTCTAAAGTATCCAAGAGATGTTTGTGATAGTATCAAACGCTTTAGCCAAATCCAAATAAACACAAAGACATGCTTTGTTCCTATTTAGGGCATCATATGCTGTGGTTGTTAAATTTAAAATAGCATCTTGGGTGGAACTATTTTGTTTAAATCCAAATTTTTTTGATGATATTAAATTAAATTTATTTATAAATGCTGTTAGCCAATATTTTATAATTTTTTCGAATATTTTTGATATATGTAGAACCAGTGAAATGGGTCGGTAGCACAGCTTAACCACTATCCAGCTAGACGGGAAAGGTTTGCGCCGATCTTCTCGCGCAACGCATATGCCCCGCCTCTTGGGGTAAAGACTGCTGTGACGTGCGATCGGGGGAGCGGTGTTATTTTATTCGTTCGACAGCTATAGACGTGTATTAACATATTTATTTTGGTTTTCTAACGTTTTGTTTGGGTTTGATATTTTCGACATAGCTTTTAAGTTTGAATAGCAATATGAGTGAGAAAAAATCTGGACATGTGTGTGCAGTACCAACCTGTTTAAATAAAGGTTATAATTCGAAGAAGAAATTCTATCGTTTTCCCAAGGAAGCTAATCGGTAAGCACCTATCTAAATATCCTTCTAAAAAATTCTTAATAATTTTCCCCATTTTATTAATGGATCATATAACGAGTATTTTGATTTACAAATTCACCTATAGTTATAGAATTTTGTGTTTTTATTCATTTTTTAATTATTTGTTACAATCTTTGGTTTAGGTAGTTCACAACAAATAGAGAAGTTGCCTCCTCTTCGTTGCCCAAACTGCCATCCCCATCTCCTGGTGGAAGCCCCGTCATCGGTACCTTGCTTGTGGGCACTATCCGATGTTTCTAGAGAAGTTCAAGATCAAAAACAGATCCGGCCGAACACTAAAGTTATGATTCCCGCAGAAATTTCAAGAAGTATCCTGAAAAAAGCTTGAAAAAAACAGGTTGCACATGGAATTGGTTTCAAAATAGTTTCTGAATGAATTTGATTTATCAAGTAAACAAATTATGACGCGGTCATTCATCCTGCCTTTCATACTAATAAATACATCCATTCTCCCATTCATTCAACGTGGCTGTAAAGGGGCCGTATAAATTGGTTTCAATTTAAAAGAAATTGTTTAAATAATTGTAGAAATAAAAATGTAAATAAATATAAATACTTGTAAAATAAAATGTAAATAAATAAAAGAATTTTAGATTTTATACCAAAATAAAATTAGTTATAAGAGAGATTAGTCCCTTGTTTGGTGGGTAGGAGATGCATCGAAAATTTTTTCATGTAACAAAAGATATCTCTTCTTGGTGTATGCTGCGCGCTTCCTTAGAATTTGGTTGAGACTATCAGGAATGCTAAGTTTGTAAAATCTTTTCGCTAAACTGTAAACATAATCTTTTATAAAAGGGATATTGGTTATGTCGTGCAACCATGTGTTCCTCGGAAAGCGAGGTCCACCTTTCCAAACAGCCATTCTCAGGCACTTGTTCTGCACAACTTGCAATCGATGAAAGGACAGCTTAGTGGCCGAGTAGAATATGGGATAACCGTAAAGCATTGTCGGCCGGATGATTTGCTTGTATAGTAAAATTTTGTTGTGTGCGTAAAGCTTGCTCATTCGACCGATCAATGGGTACAGCTCCCGTATCACCGCTTTAGCCATCGTTATCCTAGCATCGATATGCAAAGTATGTCCAGTACTAGGCTGGATAATATACCCTAGGTATTTTATTTGTGAGCTTGGTTGGATAGTTTCCCCCTGCAGTTTTAACCTGGAGAAGAGATATGTTTTCGCTCTGAAAGCGCCGTGCAGGACCATATATTGTGTTTTTGACGGATTTAGAGTGAGTTTGTTATGTGAGAAATATGGGACAATATTCGCGTTGAGATGCGACTCAACCCCGCGCAGTGCCAACTCGGCCGTTCTCGCAGTTTGCACCAGACAAACGTCATCAGCATATAAAGCTGTGCAGATTTTGTTGGATTTCGGAAAGTCTGCTGTGAACAGCGAGTACAGCGTCGGCGACAGCACTGAGCCTTGCGGCACCCCAGCTGTTATTGTATATGGTCCTGCTTCAGAACTGCCAATTTTCATATAGAAAGATCTATCCACGAGATATGAATACAGAAGTAATACTAAATAGTCTGGTATTCCCATATTCGAAAGTTTTTGAACCAGTCCGGGGATCCAGACTGTGTCAAAGGCCTTTTTAATATCGAGCGCTACCATTACAGAGGGGTGACGCCTCCGGAAGCCAACTCGAATGTGGTTTATAACACGGATGAGCTGGGCCGGTGCGCCATGTTCCTCTCTGAAACCGTATTGCTCGTCAGGTATCAATTTGAGCTTCTGCTCAAAATATAGTAGCCTATTTAATATTACTTTATCAAAAATTTTAGCTAAATTATTTAGAAGCGATATTGGTCGGTAATTGTCGATGCAACTCCGTCCATATTGAGTTTTAGGTACTGGTACCATGTTGGCTATTTTAAAGCAGCGAGGGTATTTGCAGTTTGCCATCATATAATTGATTGTTATGGTTAAAATATTCATTGCACTAGGCGGTAAATTCTTTATTAGGATGTTAGGGATGCCGTCCCTACCCGGAGCAGTTTTATTTTTAGACTTGGCAATTATTTTATAAATCTGTGATTTCGTGATGCTATTTTTATTTGATTGAAAATTTTTGTTTTGAAATTGCTGAAGCCAGTTAAGAGTTTCAACGTGCGCTTCAGTATGTGGTGTGTTGTTAACAAAATTATTTTGGAAGTGCTCTCCAAAGGCTCTCGCAATGTCAGTTTCGTTATTAATAGTTTGGTTGTTATGTCGAATTCTAGTCACTGGTTTACGTTTACGTTTAAGTTTGTGTACTGTCCCCCAAAGTCGGTTCGTTCGAGTGTCAATTTTACGCAGAAAATTCTCCCAGTTTTCGTTACGTATCGTCTGAATTTCTGCGTTAATTTGATTTTGTAGTGTGAACATTAATTGTCGGTCATTACTGTCACCAGATCTCTGCCACAACTTTCTCGTTCTATTCTTAAGTCTAATTTTTTCTTTTAGTCCCTCCGGAAATTTTTCCGTATAGGATTTGAAAGAAGTTTTTTGAGTTGTGGCATTTCTGGCTAGTATAATAGTGTTTGTCAGATCACACAGAATTTCTTCCATGTGATCTTCGTCATGTATAGACACAAGTGAAGACAAGTGAGAATTAATAAAATTTCTGAATTCGGGCCATTTTGTGGTTTTATAATCATAGTACGTATGATCCGATTTCACAATATTATGGTTTAGTCGTATCGTCATGGAAATCGGATCATGGTCAGAAGTGAGTGCACATATTGTCTGTAAATTGTCAATCGTGATGTTTTTCCCGATAACAATGTCCAATGTACTCGGATTTCCCCCCCCGAAAGGGTAGAAGGTTGGATTCGGAGTACAGAAGACATTGCAATCCGTACTTTCGCAGAATCTAGAGAGAACACTTCCATTATAATTTGCTTTGTTGCAATAAGCATCCCATTCCGGGTGTTTACTGTTCAAGTCTCCTACAACTGCCACTTTTTTATAGTTTTTTGTTAGTAACTTTAATTCTGATTCCGTCAGTTTGTTACGAGGATGATTATAAACACCCACAATGAGAAGCTTATTGTTTATTAATACAGGAATGTGTTCCATTTGTATATTGAATTGGTTCAGTTCCTTATATTGAATGTACTTTTTGATAGCGAAAAGTACCCCACCCCCATAAGTTTGTCTATCGTATCTGATTACATTATAATTTTTATTTTTAAGATTTATGTTATCCCCTGGTGTTAGGAAGGTTTCAAGTAGTATAAGAATATCTGGACTGTATTTAGTAATAAAGTTTTGAATAAGAAATAACTTGTTCTTGACGCCTTTAACATTACAAGATATAACTTTTAATGAGTCTTTTGTGTGCGAACCTGAATTTTTATAAGCCATTAGAAATCATACTTATCTATGTTCTGGACGAAGCTGTTGTAAATCGTGAATTTCTCCAGTTTAGATTTTGCGCCTTTCATTAGGTTGATTAGATCTGAGACTGCTCTGGTGAGTTCATCTAAGTTAACTAATTCGTTTAGCTCCTGAAAAAGACAATTTAAATTGTTAAAGTTTGCGGTGTTGTCCGTTGGTGGCCTGTTGGTTGCTTGTCGGTCGGTCGGTTGGCTGACTGTTGTGGCGGGTGGTTGCCTCCTAGTTTTCCCCAGTGCCGGGAAGTCGTTTTGATTGCTGATTTCAATGTTATTTCGATTGTTGTTGTTAGTCCATGGGTTTCTCGTTGGAATCGGTGCCGGTATTAAGTTTGTAGCTTGCTTCGCCGCGTTTCTGTTTGTGTTTCTCTTGCCTTCTAAGAACTCCAATTTTCGAATGTAAACCGGACACACGTTGGCGTTAGCAGGATGATCACCGCCGCAATTGCAGCAGGTTAGGTTAGGTAGAGGGATCCTTTTTACATCGATGTGTGGGATGGTCTCCGGCGCATTTCAGGCATCGCGGTGGTCTGCCACAATTGGAAGTGGCATGCCCCCATTGCTGACAGCGATGGCACTGAATAATGGGTTTAGATTGTCTTCTGAGTTCCCATGTTAGTCTGGTGAATTCTATAATCTTTACGTTTTTATTTAGAAAGTCTAGCTTGATGGACGGATCGGTTACTATTAAAAACAACGGTCTCCCCTTCGTGTTCATCTTGTACACCGCTTTAGTGTCGATTTTGTATGTTTTTAGGAGGTCGTCTTTAATGTCCTCTGGTTCAGTATCGTCGGTTAGACCTCTAAGAACAAAGGCGTGGGATTTGTCCTCTTTCTTTGAGTAGGTATGATAGGGGACATTTTCTTCAATCATCTTACTTTTGATGGTATCGTAATCCGCATCGTTCTTGGTAAAAATGACTAGAGAGTTTCGGTTGAATTTTAGTTCGAATTGCCCTGTCGTATCTTTCCTCAAAATATCGGAGATACCCTTTCTGCACTGGACTCTTCCGTCGACCACAAGTGGAGGTAGAGATTTCTTGGATGGTGCTTTCGTTGATGTAGTGCCCGTAGAAGTTGTTGGGTTTGTTTTGTTTTTGTTTATATTTTTGTTGATAGTCTTCTTGGCGACTTTCTTCGCTCTCTTTCTTTTCCCTGTAGTCGGAAGGTTTGAGGGCCCCGGCGTATCGTCTTCTGTAGTGTCAGCTTCTTCTTCAGACAACGATTCATACGTGTTCTGAAGCACAATGGGTTTAGTATTTTTATTGTGAATCGCTAAAGCCGAAGCGTAAGATGTTGTTTTCTTGGGATGGGTAAATCCGTCCGTCTCCATTTCAGTTTCAGCATGACTGTCGCGTTGGCTTGCGACTTCTATTGCATCAACTGAAGGTTTTTGAAAGTTCAGTTTGCGTGTGACTATCCCTGTTTTGTTCTTATTTAGGGAGAGGTATTGCGACATGAAAATCTCGTCTTTGTCGGTGGATTGGCTCGGTAGATTTTTGTTGTTAACTTCAGACCGGTCAACTTCTTCACTCCAACTGAGTGGGTTGCTGTGAACCTGTACAGTAGTGATGATGGGAAGATTAGCGACCGGAGACGTCGGACTAGAGTTTTGGGACATTTCCATCCTCATCGGCGGTGACGACCGAAGAACATGCGGCGAACTGTCCACCGTGCTCGACGTGGGAGTATTCGTATGCCGCGAGAGATCTGGGTCTTTTGGTTTAAAATAGCAGTCTTCGATGGACTCTCCTGCGCGATTTCAATACGCTTTGTTAGATTTTCGGGTGTATTTTGGTTTACCGAGCGTTCTACACACTTTTGATTCGTTTGTGAATCGACGCGCTTGACCGGTGCGGAATTGTCTGTGCACACTTTATTCGGGGCGGTAGCTTTGTGTGGAGATGAATTGTCTTTTGTCGCGTTTGACGAAGGGTTTTCTATACACTTTTGCAATAATGATTGTTCTATACACTTTTCATTTGTGTTAATTAATTAGTTGCCCGAAAACATTTTGTTGAAGAGGTACCGGACTTTTTTGACGCGTTTTGCGCGCGGAGCGTTTTGATTTACCTGAGCTACTAATTCTTTTGTTTTTGACCGGCGAGGGGGTACAGGGACCCTTTTTCGTGGAAAAGGAGATACGTGTCGTATTCTCCTTATATAGTGCTGGGGACGTCGGCTTGCTCTGGAACGAAATTGGTTTCTCGTCTGAATTCACGTATGAATCCGCCTAGCGGCGGTTCGCTAGCTGTTGTCTCTTGCGCTTGATTTCGTTTAGTCTCTGTTGGTATATAGTCGGAGATTTCCCCGGTGACGGGGTTTTAATGACGGAAGAATTACTGTTGGATTTTGGCACTTTCGTTGTTTTCCATACACTTTTAATTTTTGAAAGTTTTTTTCTGGGTGAATTACAGGATATTGTGGTTTTTTTCTTTTTGTTTTTAAGTCTTTTAGTATTTACCTTTATACTCGTAGAGTTTTTCTGAACGTTCTTCCTGAGGGATTTTATAATGTCCTCAGGTTGATGCACTTTGCACAAGAGACTAAGGTCTGGGTTAGGGTGTTTACCCGGTTCAAGTCTGATTATTTGTTGAATTTTTTGTTTAATACCTCTTGTGTATGAGGTCTCTGAAGGGGAGTTGGACCCCGAGGGTCCCGGTGAAATTACAGGAGTAATTCCCTGGATTTTAAATTTCTGAAAGGTAGCAACTACCGAAAAAGTATATAAAGAAAAGCAAAAAAACTTGTTATAAAAACAATAAACACTTAGCAATTAGACGCTAATAAAAATCGACTGTACCTCACAAAGGCTAGCACTCGAAAGACCTATAGTTATAGTTTATTATTTTCCGTGACTTATTTGAAGTGAAAGTTTCTTATATTTTCGATTTTGGTGTGCCCTTAAGCGGCAATTACAGTTTCGTCCGTAATCCTTTTTTGCATAAATTTTGTTATACAGTTTTGTTCGGGCTCTTAAATTTTAAATACATATATACTTTTTTCCGGATGACATTATAAGCTGCTTTTTAATGACACTTGAGAGGATTAGAAGGTGCATTTGTACAGTGAAGTGGACTTTTAATGCCTAGGCAGAAAAAGTTGACTGGTTCTGCTTGTCAATCTAGTAATTAAAATTGACAATGACAATGTATCAAAATAATTTAATTATTTGGATAGTAATACTGAAACGCAATAAATAAATATAAGAGACGACTACACATGAAATTAGAAAAAAATCGGAGAAAAAATTGTATGTTCCACACGGCAGAAAATAAGATTTTTTCTTTCTGTCTAGTAAAACAAATAACTATTTGTCAAGCCATTTGATGTTACCTAATGTTTTTTTTTCAAATCAGTTAAGCTAGATGTATAATATATCCAAACCAAAATTAGGCAGCGGATGAAAATGTAATTGTTCAGGTACAGAGTTTCTTGAGATTTGGCCATCAAGTAATTACGCCAGACGAAACTGTAGGTACCTATCTGCCCAAATTAGATACATCTTTATGATAATTTTATGATGGATACCTCATAAAATATATTTTAAAAGGTGGCCTTTAAAAACTATTAATTTCAAATGAGCAGCTCTTGTTCCAGCCGAGGATCCAGCTAATGCAGAAACTTACTTAGGTATTTACGGTATTATTTTATTTTAAACAAATGTGTATGCTCTAAATTCTAAATAATATTAGTTTTGGTTGACCATGTATAAGAAAATCTCCAATTTTTAATGGTATCTATTATTTTTTTACTTGCTTGATTAAATATAATGTATTTTTGTAGCTGATCAGACAGTTGCACTTGACACCAAGGCCGAAGTCGTGTATCAAACTAATGGAGATTCTCTGATTGTAGCAAGTCCTCCTCTTGTATCCACCCAAACACCAACCAGTTTAACTTCAGACAGTCCAAGGAAGACAAAATTTAGACAGGACATCAAGTCGTTAACTGCCGAAAATACTTGCGACAAAAAGTTCAGGTACTTGAAAATGAGATAGATAATAAATTAAATAATATATCTCTTGATCAATATATGTCACTGACATATAAATTTTGCAGTTCGGTAGACACTGCTAAATGTATTAATATGCAAGTAGCACAACGGAAGAAGAAAGCAAAAGGTAGACGTTATAGTAAAAATTACAAAATTGAATGCTTGTCTATATACTTTTCTGGTCCCCGCGTTTATAAAAAATATTTAATGAATAAATATTGCCTTCCATCACCAAATACATTGCTAAAAAAAATTAGAGCGATTAAAATAGAACCAGGATTAGAAAATCCTGAACTTTATAAACTTTAAAAAAAAAGTTGACGGTTTTCAGGAACAAAACAAATATTGCGTATTATGTTTCGACGAAATGTCCATTAAAGCAAAATTATTTTATGAACGCAATCAGGACTACATAATTGGGCTAGCCTTAGGTGATGAAAGAAAAAATATTTTTAAACCTGCTTTGACTGCCTGCGTGCTCATGTTAAAAGGACTTTATTGTAAGTGGAAACAGCCTCTTGCATATTTTCTTTGTCACATTTCTTGTCCAGCCGAATTATTATTAACGATTTTAACTGACGCTTTGCAAAAAATGGAAATTGTGGGGCTAAAGGTGTGTGCGGTTTCTTCTGACATGGGATCCAATAATATTAAACTCTCAAATATTTTAAACGTCTCTCCAGAACGTACAGGTTTTTATTTAAACAATTAGTACCTCTTTTACATATTTGACATCCCTCATATAATAAAGGCGATATGAAATATGCTAATGAAATATAACTTTTATATCGATGGCAAGAATATTTCCTGGCAATATATAAAAGACTTTTATGAAATGGATAAAAAATTTCCTGTCAAAGCAGCACACAAATTGACAGATTCCCACATATATCCTACTAACTTTCAGAAAATGAAAGTAAAACTAGCGACCCAAGTATTTAGCTATTCAGTTCATGTGGGTATAAGCTTTTATATTAGATTTGGGTCCCTTCCTGCGGAAGCTACAGACACTGCAAACTTTGTTAACACTATGGATCAGCTTTTTGATATTTTAAATTCGTCCCAAACTTTTTCTTCGAAACGATATAATGCGGCATTTAAAGGTACGCCATTGCAATTAGACTTTTTAAAGGAATGTTTGTCTTTATTTGAAAAACTTGAGGTTCGGGACAGAAATAACACCAACATAACTAAAAAAATTAAGTTCATAAAAAGTATTCAAATTTCAATAAACAGTGTTATCAATTTATATAATTTTCTTCATGACACTGCTGGATTCAAATATTTACTCACGAAAAGGTTAAACCAAGATTGCCTTGAAAATCATTTTAGTAAAATTAGGAGTGAGAACGGTAACTGCATCAACCCGACGCCCACACAGTTTCGAAGAACATTTAAGAAGCTGCAGTGCGTTAACCTGCTTAATTCAGGTACAGAAAATTGTGAGGCAGACGTCGATCAGATGCTTTTAAAGCTTCCTGATTTTAAAGACGATTCTGTGCCTGATAGGGATAGGGACGTTAAAAAGGTCAATAATGTAGACACTGCAATAAACACCATGAGTTACTCGAAAGATGAACTCTTGCAAAAAAATTTCATTAGATACGTATGCGGATACCTTTTAAATAAAGCTTTGCGGATCCACTCTTGTGATACCTGCATCATTTACAGTAAAGAACATACTGAACTCGATGATTCATCATTTTATTGTTTTTTAAAAGCATATGAAAATGCCAACAGAGATACATTTGGAAACTTGCAAATGCCAAATGATAAATTTGTTGAGCTTATTTGTAAAATTGAATAATGAAAAACTCTTTGTTTTACCAAGTCTAAGCTAAGTCTAGCGAAACGGCTGTCATTAAAGTTAATAAAGCAATTTTTTAAATAAATATTGGAAGTTTTGGTAAAACGAAGAGTTTTTCATTATTCTTAATAAGATGGACTTCCAAAAAGTAAGGGTTAGTACAATCAATTTAATGTAAAATTGAAATTATATTTCAAGAAAATTTTGAAAAATTAGCAACAACAATAAATATTTGTAGCAAACTTTTAAATTTAACTAGTGTATTACCTTTTTGTCATCCTTGTAAATATTTCCCAAAAGAATTTGTACTTAGATTGTATTTATGAGTAAGAATATATTATACTATAAAAACAATAAACAATAATATGGAGAAATCTGTAAAAATATTTAGGCATGCATGTTTTCTTTTATTTGTAGATATAATGTAGGTACATAGATATAGGTATTTTTTATTTTGTTAATTGTCCATATTTTATTATTCAATTAGATAATATAATTTATTAAAAAACTAAACAACGTAATTTTATTATTTACCCTTATTCTCACCTTCTTTTTTGTTGTATAAAATTTCTTTGCGATATTGGTCGGGGTTACTGGTATATTAAGGTCTCTAACTAAAATAGTGATTAAAATGAAGTTAAAGTCGTAGTAAGTACAGTGATCAATGATATCATAACCATCCACCTGTTATAAAAAAAGATAGTATTTCCTTCCTATTGGGCATTTAAATGTATGTTATAGTGCCATTAACCCTTACCTTGCTACAAATTCCAGAAGAAATAGGAACCTGCTTAATAATCATGTTAATCTTGCATTTTTATATTATTTAAGTCATAACAACTCTTTTTGCTAGTTAGTTAGAATCAGATTTTAGAATTATAATTACATAGTGTAACTTGTTGTAATAAGTTGTATATTTAATTTTAAATAAATTGTTTTTAAAAAGTGATTTGCAGAAATCTATAATTTAAGTGGCGCAGTCAGTAGGATAGTCAAACGGGATTAACGGAAATAATACCGGTTCGTTTTAACGATTCATTGACTAGAGAACTTTATACTGTGTGTTGTGAAGTTAGGTGAATTGAGTAGCCTAGCGAGAAGTAGTGTTTGGTGAATTGAGTAGCCTTACAAGAAGTTAAAATATATTGAACTTTTTGTGCAATCAAGATCCCAAAGGAAATTGGAGAAAATCTTGAGACACTCGACACATGGACGGATTATTGATTTTGCTGTAAGTACAATTTATATCATACAGAGGTTTGCTTATAATTTTATTATCAGATTATTCTGAAAAATTCTAAACTAGTAATTCTGATTCTTACTCACAATAATTTTGGACAAATTTCTATTAAAATAAATTATAATGGCTCTTCCAGTATTAAAAAGAGAATATTTAGATATGGTTCCCGAATTTAACGGAGATACCGAATTATTACCCAGATTCATTGACATATGCGAAAAATTAGTGAGCAAATTTTATAACACGGTAGATACTAGCGATTTTCAAAATGAATATTTAATGTCAACAATTTTATCAAAAATTAAGGGCGATGCAGCAGTGAATATTTCATCCTGTATAATATCTAAATGGTCAGATTTAAAAAGTGCTTTACTCAACACGTATTCAGATAAGAGAGATATTTACACCTTAAACATAGAAATTGTTAACATGAAACAAGGAAATGAGTCACCATTCATTTTTTATAATAAATTACAGCACTTGTTAAATCTTCAAATTTCACGATTAAAATTTCAAGGTAGCTCAACAGAAATAGTAAATTTATCAAAAATATTTTAATAATTTAGCGCTTAGAGTCTTCTTACATGGGTTAAAGGAACCTTTAGGTTCACTTATGCGAACGAAAAATCCACAAGATTTAAATACTGCTTTAAATATGTTAACGAATGATTTCCAAACAAACATTGAACTATTAAATTTCACTAAGGGTAGATTTGCGTCTAGGAATAATTTTTCTGAACCAAAAACCAATTATAACAAACCCTTGCAAATTACTAATTACGCGCATAATACACAGCGTAGAAATAATGATCAACAATTACCAAGTACAAGTCAAAATAATTCAAATTTTAATAAAACTCCGAATGTTTTTAATACAAATCCAAATCGTAATTTTCCTAAACCGACTCCTATGAGTATATCAACTAGAAATACATACAGAACGAATCAACAGCCAAACCCTAATTACTTTAAACAAAATTATTCTAATAATAATAATAGGAAATACATTGCCGAAGAATTGCATAATTTAGATCAACAAACCGTTGGTTGAACACCCCGATGAAAATGACGAGAGTACTTTTTAGACAAAGTCACCTCGGAAAACATCGAGGAAAAACCATAGAGTTGTTAAATTTAACTAATAATGACAGTGAATTGCCATATATAATATTTCCGGAAAATAATTTAAAGGTTCTCATCGATACCGGCAGTACTAGATCTTTTATATTACCTGAAATTGCAAATAAGTATTTAAAAGACCAAATTTATGTCGATCCTTTTAAAATATCAACTGCACATGGTACTTCACAAGAAAATTTTGGCACGACAATGACCTCATCAAGGATTTTTAATCTTAAAAGGGCCATTGATTTAAGGTTCTGTTTATTTAAATTTCATGACCAATTTGACTGTTTATTAGGTATAGATAATATTTCTATAGATTTAAATAAAAATGTACTTGTTACTCCTAATGCAAAAATTAAAATAAATTATTATAAGGTCCCTCGAACCTCAAATTGTATAGTGGTGCCTCCGAGGACCGAACAAATAATACAAGTAAATATCAAAAATATTAAAAATGGCGAAGTTTTGATACCTTATACAAAGATTTCAGAATTAGAAATCCCTCAATGTATAACAAAAGTACAAAACCATATGGCCATTTGTACAATATTAAATAAAACTGAGTCCGCATGTCAATATGATTCATCTAATTCTTTTAACGCAGAATTGTTCGACGAATACGAGCAAGCTCTGTGTCCAAACTTTAATAATTTTAATGCTGCAAAAATTAAGTTTGATATTAATAAAATTCGTACTGAACATATGAACTCGGAAGAAAAAAATTCCGTACTAAAACTTATCAAGGAATATTCTGATATATTCCATGTAGAGGGAAACAAATTAACGTTTACTCATAAAATAAAACATGAGATAAACACTACTGATGAACTACCAGTGTACTCAAGATCATATAGATATCCTGAAGTACATCGCAAGGAAGTTCAAAAACAAATCCAGAGTATGCTGGAACAAAATATAATAAGACCGTCTACTTCTCCATGGTGTTCTAGTATATGGGTCGTCGGTAAAAAACCAGACGCATCTGGTCAACAAAAATGGCGTATAGTAGTTGACTATAGAAAGCTTAATGAAAAAACTATAGGCAATTCTTACCCTTTACCGTTGATAGAGGCGTTACTCGATAAATTGGGCCGAAGCCAATACTTTTCTACTTTAGATTTGGCCTCAGGATTCCACCAAATTCAAATTGCCGAAAAAGACATACCAAAAACCGCATTTAATACTGAAAATGGGCATTATGAGTTCCTACGGATGGGTTTTGGTTTAAAAGGAGCACCTGGGACATTCCAACGTGTAATGGATAGCATTTTACGGGGTATCCAAAATGAAACATGCTTGGTATATCTAGATGATATTATAATTTTCAGTACTAGTTTGCAGGAACACATTATTCGTCTTAAAGAGGTCTTCGATAGACTAAGAGACGCTAACCTTAAATTGCAGTTAGATAAATGTGAGTTTTTACGGAAAGAGGTAACGTATCTGGGGCATGTAATCACCCCTGAAGGCGTAAAACCCAATCCTGAAAAAATTAAAGCTATTAAACAATACCCAATTCCAAAAATTCTACCCAACTAAAGGGATTTCTTGGTCTTTTGGGGTACTATAGAAAATTTATAAAAGATTTCTCAAAAATTACTTTACCATTAACCAAACGATTAAAAAAGGGCGCTGTAATAAATCCTAACGATTCGGATTATTCAGAATGCTTTAAATTTTGTAAAACATTGTTAATCAACGAACCAATACTCCAATATCCTGATTTCACGCAACCGTTTATCCTTACTACGGATGCTAGTAATCATGCGATTGGGGCTGTATTAAGTCAAGGAAAAATTGGCACCGATTTACCTGTGGCTTATGCAAGTCGTACCTTAAACAAATCCGAATGCTCTTATTCAACAATCGAAAAAGAAATGTTAGCTATCGTATGGGCGGTAAAATATTTCCGGCCGTATCTTTTGGTAGAAAATTTAAAATATATAGTGGTCATAGACCACTGCAGTGGCTTTTTTCTCTAAAGGAGCCAAATTCTAAATTAGTCAGATGGCGGCTAAAGCTCGCTGAATATGACTACGAAATAATTTATAAAAGGGCACTTTAAATAGAAACTGTGATGCTCTCTCAAGAATTCAGTTAAATTTGAATGAAACAGAACTTGAGAAACCATCAACATCAGCCCTATTTGATTACATGGAAGACTTTAACAAAAGTTTTGATCGCACAAATCCAGAATCTTTGATAGTCGAAGCTGAAGACGATAAAGATTCGGAAAATGTTGTGGATGAAGATGAAACAGCTCATACAAATTTGGAAAACCCAGTGGCAGGTATTCCGATTGTTGACTGTCCTGTAAATTTTGGCAAAAATCAAATAATTATATCTGAAGTAAATTATGAACCGGCACAACCGACAATTATTAAATTATACGAAAATAAACAAAGATTGCTTATTCAACTTTCTAAAAATAATTTTGAAAATGATGTTATTAAATTCCTCAAGGAATATATTGTACCGAAAGTAAAATATTATGTATACTTTGAAGACCCTGTATATGAAAAATTTAGCGTTATTATTCAAAAAACATTTTGAAAATTCAATGATTAATATGATTAAATGTACAACAAAATTATTAGATGTTGATATTGCTGACATTAAAGACACTATTAAAAATTACCACGAGGGTAAAACTAATCATCGGGGGTTGGATGAGACAGAAACGCGAATAAAAAAATTATACTATTGGCCAAATCAAAGAAAATCCATACAAACATATATAAACGAATGTCAACCTTGTTTACAAACTAAGTATGACAGAAATCCCATAAAACCAACATTTAATGTAACTCCTACAGCTGTTTATCCATTTCAAATTATACATATGGATTCTATAACCTTGGAAGGTACTAAATTTTTAACTCTAGTTGATTCCTTTTCTAAATATGGACAAATGTATAAAATGAAATCCGCCGAAGGTATAGAAACCGTAAATAATTTGATTAAATATTTTACACATCATTGTATTCCGGAAGAAATTATTTCAGATAATGGTACAGAATTAAAAAATTCGTTAGTTAAAGAGTTATTGCAATTACATAAAATAAATATTCACTTTATCAGTTCTCAGCATCCCGAATCAAACGGTATAGCCGAAAGATTCCACTCAACAATAATTGAACACATAAGGTTACTTAATCTTCAAAAGGAATACAAGGATGACCCTATAGAACAAAAAGTAAATTATGCACTTTTAGCCTACAACAACACCGTACATTCCGTAACGAAATTAAAACCTTTTGAAATAATAACAGGCAATATTTGTAATAATACCGCGTTCGATATAAACATAGAACAACAGTTAGTAAATGATTACGTTTCTAAACATAAAGAAAAAATTAAACTAATGTACTCAGAAATAAATAAAATAATTCAGAAAAATAAAGAAAAATATATTGAAAAATCTAATCGGAATAGAGAAGAATTGCCAAATAAAATCCCAACTAAGGTATTTATGCGCAATAAACAAAAGCAAAACAAAACTAAACCGAAATATCAATTAGAAACAATTAACTCAATAAATAAAACCAATAAAACAGCAAAAATTAATCCTAGACACGGAAATACCGCAGCTGATATACATTTATCTAATATTAAACGACCCCGAAAGAAACCATATGTTTTTATTTCAGATTCCTCGCCGTCGCACAAGGAATAATAATAAAAAATATAACAGAAAATTTAGGAATTTTGCCAATACTTTTGGGACCGGCAAAATTACAAAAAGACCAACACACATTTGTTCACTTTTTCGATATTAGCCCATTAATTGAAGAATACAACGAATTAGAAGTGCAATATGAACATTTACGTTCCTTCTATAAAAACGAAACATTTTTCAAATCAGAGGCCGATAACTATAAAAACACAATTATTTACACTAAAGCTTTAATTCAAGAAAAACTTGAAAATTTTAATATTCACACTAAATTAAATAGAAATAAACGAGGTTTAATAAATGGTCTTGGCAGTATTTTTAAAACAATTACAGGAAATCTAGACGCCGAAGACGGCGAACGTATAGATAACATTTTAGAACATTTGCAAAATAACCAGAATAAATTACAAAACCAGCTTAGTATGCAGTATTCCGTTAGTAATCAAATAATTTATAATTTTAATAATACTTTACAAGATATTAAAGCTAACGAAAAGACTTTAAGAGAAAAAATTTTAGAGTTAAAAAACATTGCTGATTTTCAAGCAAATTTTGTAAACGTTACTTATTTAAAGGATTTACTTATTCAGCTATTGTTTATTTATAACTCTGTACTAGATGTTATACAAGAAATTGAAAATTCACTAACATTCTGCAAATTAAAAACACTTCACCCAAGTATTATTAAGTCGCGAGAATTATTTAAAGAACTTGAAAAAATTTCATCTCATTATAAGGAACAATTACCTTTTGAAGTAAAGTATGAAAATATCCTAGATTTTGAATCAGTCATTACAGTAAATTGTAAAATAAACAAGAATGTAATACAATACTTTTTGTCAATTCCTATTAACTTTGAAACAGAATTTGAACTTTATCGAATGATACCTATACCTACAAAATGGGAATCAGAATTTCTAACAATTATACCTAACTCAAAAATATATTTTAAAATCTCAATCTAAAGCTTTGCATCCTCTAAGTGATATATGTACAAAAGGCAAATTCTTCCAATGCTCAACAAACTTACAGTCCAATGTAAACATAGATTGCGAAGAAGAAATTTTAAATAATAAAACTTCCAAAAAATGTAAATATTTTAAAGTAAAAATTTTAGAAGGTCACATACAAGTAATACCGGAAATAAACCAATTTTTGACAGTATTTCCAAAGGAAGAAGTATTAACATTTCGTTGTCCGAAGCAAGTAGAGACTCAGACACTCACCGGAATCTTCCTGTTAAACCCGGAAAATTGTAAAATCAAATTCAACCAACAAGAACTAGAAATTCAAGAAAAAACCCATGGAAAACCTCTTGTTATTAACCAAGCACACCTACTTTTGGAAAAAGCGAATTATCCAAAAATGACGATTAACTTAAGAAATTTAAATTTAAAAGATATTCCCGAAAACCAAATCACATCTGTTATTGAAGAAAATACTAAATTCTACATGCCCAGCTTATGGACCATAATGTTATACCTTTTGGTAATTTATATAATTAGTTCTACTATTATAAAAAAATTACACATTAAAAAGAAAACTAGGAACTGTGAAGACATCCCTAAAGAAGAGGAAATTCATCTTCCACAGGAAGCTTCATTCTAAGGGGGAAGGTGTTATAGTGCCATTAACCCTTACCTTGCTACAAATTCCAGAAGAAATAGGAACCTGCTTAATAATCATGTTAATCTTGCATTTTTATATTATTTAAGTCATAACAACTCTTTTTGCTAGTTAGTTAGAATCAGATTTTAGAATTATAATTACATAGTGTAACTTGTAATAAGTTGTATATTTAATTTTAAATAAATTGTTTTTAAAAAGTGATTTGCAGAAATCTATAATTTAAGTTGTATGTAATATACGTAATATTCTAATGCCAATTTTAAATTTTCATGTTGAAAAAGTACTCAAAACCATCCTACTACAGTACTGTCAGGTCGAAACTAAGTATTTTACTTTAATAATAAAAATCCGTTTTATCCGGCCCTGACTTTTACCCCATGCGAGAGAAAGACCGCACCATTTTATCTCGCTTGGTTGCGGACCGCCAGATCAAAGGCGCCGCATGGAGTTGTGGAGCTGGATAAGTGGTTAAGCTGTGTCGGTAGTTCAAGGTTGGTGGGGAACAGTTTATTATATTGTTTAGATTCTATTATTTAAGCACTGGTTCTTAAAACACCATAGTTATAATAGCGTGTGTTCCTCGAGCTATAAGCCGAAGGACCACCGTGAATTACACGGAAATGTAATGAACATAAATAGTCAATTATTCACGAGTTTATTTAAGTCTAATACATATACATACATAATATTTCAGAACATAAAGTAGTTGCGATACGGAAATACAATAGACTTGGCAACACCGTGAATATTTCGTACAGGTGTCGGCACAAGCAGCGGTAGCAGATTCAAAAGAATGATAGGAAAACATATCATTGAAACAAAAAAACTCTTACCCAAGAGCACAGATTTAGATTTGATGTATACACTACAATTAATTAACTGAACTTTACTACTAATCGGGAGAATGGTTGGTTCACACCATTTCCCATTACGAGAATAAAAATTAACCACTAGTACCTGTACCTTGACTCTTGGCGAACAACAGGCTACTACTCAATGAATGCGGGAACGGGCATGCATTTTAGCGCGCTCATTTCGGGGTTGGGTTCGGGGGATGTCGAACCGTACCTACAGTTTTAAAAATTGGCGGGGACCAACACATGCGGTTAAAATGTGATTTTAACATATTGGGGAGGGGGGAAGAAAACAGGAAAAATTGGACCGGAAGGTCAGTCACATTGCGGAAGCATGGCTAATTTTACTATGGGGCGGGTATAGATCCTATCCTGGGTTTTGATAGTTGCCGCACGAACTTTTCCATCACGGCCAGGCAAAAGTTGAACGATTCTGGCCAGGGGCCAATTCAAAGGAGGTCTATCCTCGGATAGGACTAACACTAAGTCGCCTATGGCTAAATTTCTTTCTAGTGTTTTCCATTTCGGACGATGCTGCAATTGATGAAGATAGTCTTTTGACCAGCGCTTCCAAAAGTTTTGTTTGATCTTTTCACATTGTTGCCAAAATGACAAACGATTAGAGGGAAGAGAGCTGATGTCTCGATCAGGGTAAGCTGTTATTGGACAGCCTATTAAAAAATGACCAGGAGTCAGGGGTAACAAATCATTTGGATTACTCGATAGTGGATACAGAGGACGGCTATTCAGAATAGCCTCAATTTGGATTAGTATAGTTGAGATTTCTTCATAAGTGAATAACGACGTTCCGAGTAGTCTAGCTAAGTGGAATTTTGTGCTCTTTACAGCAGCTTCCCAAAGACCACCCCAGTGAGGTGATCGAGGAGGAAGGAACTTCCAGGTGATTTCCGTTTGAGAGAGGAAGGAAGCAATATCCTCAAAGGACTTAAGAGATTTGAAAAAGGTTGCAAGTTCCTTTAACTGGTTACGTGCACCAACAAAATTGGTTCCGTTGTCGGAGTAAAGTACTTGTGGATTGCCTCTTCGACCAATGAATCTTTTTAGAGTGGATAAGAAAGCTTCAGTAGTTAGGCTGGTGACAAGTTCTATATGAACTGCCTTTGTCACCATACAAACAAAAATAGCGATATAACCCTTTAGAACCGGGGCCTTTCGTAAACGGGATGACAATATGGATATAGGACCAGCAAAATCAACGCCGACCTTTAGAAATGCTCTAGCCGGAGTCAATCGATCAACTGGTAACGGTGCCATGAGTTGCGAAGCGAACTGTGCGTTAAAGCGATAACATACATAACATTTAGAAATTATTCGTTTCACTAAACGAATTCCACCCAGAGGCCAATATCTTTGGCGTAGGTGCCCCAATACATTTTGAGGACCACTGTGTCCAAGGCGAACATGTATATTTTCTATAAGACGAGTTATAAGAATATCATTAGCGGGCAGAAGTATTGGAAATTTTTGATCATAATTTAAATCAGCGTTTTGTAATCGGCCTCCCACACGGAGAACCAAATTACCATCCAAAAATACGTTAAGAGGCAGAAGAGATTTATTATTGATACACTTCTTTTGCGAGAGGAGTTCAATTTCTTTAGCAAAGTGTTCGTTTTGAGTTTGTTTAATGACAAAATCATGTGCATGTTGGATTTCTTGCACAGATAGAGGGCCAGACATTTGAGGATTAATCTTCCTAGCGTTGTGTAGGAATCTGAAAAGGTAGGCGATCGATCTTAAAAGCTTAGGGAATTTTGGAAATTCAGGAAACCATTCTTTTAAAACGTTCTTTGGGGACGTAACAATAAGAGCAACTTTTTTAGTTTCCGGTAAAAAACCAGCAGGAATAAATGTGTTATGAGAGTCATATTCATAAGTAGTTGATAGAAAATTGGGGCCATGAAGCCAGAATTGCCAGACATCTTTGGAAAAAATTCCTCGAGAAAGCAAATCCGCAGGGTTGAGATGAGATCGGATGTGTCGCCATTTAAATCCTGTACTATTCTTCTGAATAGTGAGGACGCGTCTAGAAACAAAAGGGGTGAACTCATTCGCCGTGCGTTGAATCCAGCTAAGCGAAACTAGAGAGTCCGACCACAAATTGACTGAACTAAATTGGTAAATAGAAGAAAAAATGTTAACTAATTTAGAAATGAGTTCTGAAAGTAGAACCATAGCACTGAGCTCTAATTTGGGGATAGTGAGCTTGGTTTTAAGAGGATTCACCCTCGATTTAGAAGTTATCAAGCGGGATGAGAAGGATCCATCAGAATAAGATGCGACCAGATAAATGCAACAACCGTATGCTAATTGGCTGGCATCACAAAAACCGTGTAGAGAAACGTCACTAACTTGTTTATCCTCAACTAATCTGCGAGGAATTGAAATAAGAGGAATTTCGGTCAGTCTAGAAACAAATGTTTGCCATTGTTTTAAGATGCTAGGATCTTCAATAGGAGTGTCCCATTCGAGCTTAAGTTGCCATAGAGCTTGCATAATCAATTTACCAAATAGAATTAAAGGGTTTACTATCCCAGTGGGGTCAAATGTACTACATATAATAGATAGTGCGATTCTTTTGGTCAAAGAAGAAAAATTGGGCAAAGGAGAGGAGCAAATTTGTAACATGTCTAATGATGCATTCCATTTAACACCTAGAATTTTACAGTCTTGATTCTCCAGGTTTAAATCTAGCATTGGATTTTGAAGTAGAGAGACAGATTCAAGAAATTCTGTAGAATTTGAATGCCATTTATGAAGGTAGAAGCCATGTTTGTTGAGGACACTATTTAATTCATCATATAAATTTTTTAATTGACCGAATTCGGAGACTCCACTAAGGATGTCGTCCATATAGGTTTGCGACAGGATTGCTGATTGAGCTAAAGGATATGACGGATGGTTGTCAGCAATATCCTTAAGGACTCGGGTTGCAAGAAAGGGTGCACAATTTTGGCCAAAACTAAGCCTAGATAGCTCGAGACACTTATATGAATCAGAAGGGCTATCCCGCCAGAGTACATTCTGTAGATGGCGTTGAGTTGGATTAATATCGATCATGCGGTACATCATGCGAATGTCTGCGCAGAGAACAAAGCGAAAAGTTCGAAAGCGAGATATTATATCATAAAGATTATCCTGGACTTGATATCCTTTATGAGTAAGGTCGTTAAGCGATACTCCTGAATCGGAGCGTGAAGAGTAATCAAATACGATACGACATTTAGATGAAGTCGAATCTTTGCGTAAAACAGCCCGATGAGGAACGAAATATTTTATTTCATTAGATTCATGGGTAAACAGAGACAAAGGTACCACTTTAGCGTGGTCTAGAGCGATGTAATCAAACAATACTTGTTTATAAGTTTTAAAAAATTCAGAATCATTACGAAATTTGTTTTCGAGATGATTGAAATGTTTTTTAGCTATCGAAAGAGAATGTCCTAACGTTTTGTTAGAGTTAATCAACATGGGCATATCGACTTGATATCTACCAGAAGGAAGAATTTTGGTAGTTTCTAGAAAGGTTTGTTCTACTAATTCATCGTTGGTGGAGAGGTTCTGATCGGCAGGAATTTCCTCAAGTTCCCAAAATTTTTCCATCAAGCTATTTAAACTGCTTTCATTAGATTCAATACCCTTATTCACAGTCAGAAAAGATTGAACAAAATTGCTTCGATTGACGCTGCGACATTTATTTTCAGGGAAAGGACCTGCTATAACATAGCCTAAGTGTGTATTTACAAAGGTGGGTAAATTATCTCCCATACTAATGATTTCATTTAATAGTAGATTAAAATATAAGTCAGCTCCAACCAATATATGGATCTCTCCAGGTTGAAAGAAAAATGGATCTGCCAAATGAAGTTTTACTTGAGAGGGTAAATTAAATTTGTTAGGGGGAATGGAGAACTGAGGTAAGTTATCTGTAATGTGTTCTATGACAGAACACGACAAATTAAAGGTTTTGAAAGGGTCTACCAAAGAACTGAATTTGATATCAACCACCTTCGTGGTATGATTAAAGTTACTATTTCCCAGACCCGCTATATTTAGATCATGAGTTCTGTACGGAAGATTCAAATGATCAGCATAAGATTTCTTTATAACGCTGATTTGAGATGCGGAATCCAAAAGCAATCGAGCGGTCATAAGTTGACCATTCTGGCAATGTACGTTTACTAAGGCAGTAGGCAATAGGACTATTTTATTGGCGAAACTAGCAACAGACACAGAGGTTTGTGTTGAGTTGTTCGAAGAGTTTAGGTTAGGATCAAGCACGGGTACATTATCATTGGAACTTTGAGAATGAGCATGAATATAATTTCTTCCTCCTGAATCACTCACAGTTACGAAATTGCTTCTGCATATGGGATTAGGAGAATTATTAGAAGGTTGAGTATTCGGATTATGTTCAAAATGTAAAAGACTGTGGTGTGTTTTTCCACAACTTAAACATCTATGCAAAGATTTGCAAGACGACAAAAGGTGCTGAGAGCTGAGACAGTTAACACAAAGTTTGCTTGATTTAGCAAATTTATGTCTATCAGACGGAGATAAAGCGAGAAATTTATTGCATTTATAAATTGAGTGAGTTTTTCCCGAACAGTATGTGCAATTGACACAATTCACCCTAGAGAGAGAAGAATTTTGTGGTCTATCATTTACACTGTTAAGCATACTGACCCTAGATTTGTAGTCAGAGGCTTTCGGTTCTTTTTTAGGTGTAGGGTCGAATAAATTTAAATTCTCCAAAACAGAGAAGCGTTGGTTAACAAATTCAAAAAATGAGTCAATAGTAGACAGAGTGTCTGATTTACGTTGATTTTCAAAATCTCGTTTCGACTGGAAATCTAATTTTTGTTCCAGAATAAAGACTATAAGAGTTTCAAATATTTCCCCATCTTTGAGGCCCAAATTTTTTATAAGATCTAAAGTCTTTTTATTTGCAATGTAAAAATCTTTCAAACCAGTAGCATTGCTTTTGGGTAAAGGTTTTTGATCAATTAATTCCGAAAAAAGAGTGTGTAATAATTTGGATTTGTTTTCATAAGCGTTTCGTAAAATTTGAATGGCTACATGTAAATTTTGATTGGTAACATTGAGGCTATCTATCAATTCCAGCGCTTGACCGCGTAAAAGACTCTTTAGATAGTACAACTTTTCACTATTGCTTTGAAGCTTAGGATTGTTTAAAACGAGCGCGGTAAAAAGATCATAGAAAGAAGTCCATTCGGGTTGATGACCACTGAACGGTTTGATATTAATTTTAGGAAGAATTACATTAGAATTTTCCGATGTGGTATTAGAATTTTTACTACTTTTATCAATTAATGAAGTTAATTTAGCGATGCAAGCTTCGAAACGGTCCGCTACAATATCTTCGGTAGTTCCACCGTCCGAGACATTCTCCTCCGTAGGAGATATAGCGAATATTTCTGATTGAACTTTTTGATAACTGTCATAATGACCAATTAAATTATTTAATTTTACTTGAATCAAATAAGGTTCTTCATCACCGGTAAGATTAGAAACAAATGACTCTATCCGCGAAAGCTGCGATTTTGTTCCAGTACGTTTATTCTTAAGGTGCGATAAAGAGAGTGCCATTTTGCTGCGAATTGATAGCTAACTCAAGTTAATCGTGTCAAGTATCATAGAATATAAACAAGTATCAAATATCAAATAATAATGCGCATATAAGAAACAGTGAAAGTGTGCAAATATAACACATAGAATATATTATCACAATTATAATACAAATAGAAAATATTAAATGCAAATATAACACAAATAGAAATTATCAAAGGCAGACGATAATACACAATGATAAATTGCAATTGCAAATAATTCCAAAATGAATAGAAATAAATTGTAAGTAATAAACTTCTAATAAAATATCAAGTTTCAAGTAGCATAAATACATAAAAGCAAATAATAAAAATCAAAGATCAAATAGGTACGACAAAGATTATCAAAGCATAAGACAAATCATTCAAAAATAATTCAAAAGCAAAAAAGTAAAGTCTTAATATTAAAATAAATTAAGAGCGTAATCAAATACAAATTGTTAATTTCAGGTATAAACTAAAGATCGAAAAATCATGTTCAGTTCAACATCTAAATAAAATCGTAGCGAGTAAATACTCTTAAAAATGAAACATTATTTAAAACGTAAAATAATAGACGAGTCTTCGATCGAAAACAGAACACAAACTTATTTATATTAGCTACTAGTTTTTTCGACCGTAGAAACCGGCCGGCTTGTTCCTGTCGAGTTTTTTCATCCAGTCCGAAAGTTGAAAGCGAATGTATCCCTCGGAGCGGTGTTGCCAAAGTCCGAGATTATTTCCCGTTTCCGACAAATTCGAAGCACAAGTTATATTAATAACTATTATTGTTTATTTAGTAAAATTGAACGTCTAATGTTTATAAGAATGGCCCGTAAAATGTTTATGTGGATCAGAGAGTTAATGAGCTTATAACTTCCGAAAAGTTTCATATTTTCTTTACAACAACAAAGAATATGCGAAAATATGTCATTTTGACAGCTAATACGAACCACGAACCACACAATCCGGCTCGAAGGACCACAAAAACTATGGTGGGGAACAGTTTATTATATTGTTTAGATTCTATTATTTAAGCACTGGTTCTTAAAACACCATAGTTATAATAGCGTGTGTTCCTCGAGCTATAAGCCGAAGGACCACCATGAATTACACGGAAATGTAATGAACATAAATAGTTAATTATTCACTAGTTTATTTAAGTCTAACACATATATACATACATAATATTACAGAGTATAAAGTAATTGCGATACGGAAATATAATAGACTTGGCAACACCGTGAATTTTTCGTACAAGTGTCGGCACAAGCAGCGGTAGCAGATTCAAAAGAATGGTAGGAAAACATATTATTGAAAAAACTCTTACCCAAGAGCACAGATTTAGATTTGGTGTATACACTACAATTAATTAACTGAATTTCACTACTAATCGGGAGAATGGATGGTTCACACCATTTCCAATTACGAGAATAAAAATTGTTAACAACTAGTACCTGTACCTTGACTCTTGGCGAACAACAGGCTACTACTCAATGAATGCGGGAACGGGCATGCATTTTAGCGCGCTCATTTCGGGGTTGGGTTCGGGGGATGTCGAACCGTACCTACAGTTTTAAAAATTGGCGGGGACCAACACATGCGGTTAAAATGTGATTTTAACAAAGGTAATACTTCTATCCCCAGATTTATATATGGGCAAAACTTTGATTTTCTTTAATGAGTTAGGCCAGATTCCCTTGTCTATGCACATATTAAAAATGTGTTCCAAAGGACCTTCTATGGCTGGTGATATTATTTTTAAACATTCCGCGTTTATCTCATGTATACCACAAGCTTTTTTACATTTCAGTTCTTTTATTGTTTTTCTTACTTCAGAAGAGGTAGTAGGAAGAGTTTGATAAAGGACTAAGTTGAAATATATTAGGTGACTTATTTCTATTAATGTGATCAGCTAAACGTTTACCTATTTCTGAAAAAGTCAAATTAAATTGGTTCGCAATATCTAATGTGTTGGTTAATATATTTCCTTTCTGATCAGTAATTTTTTCTATACATACTTGATCTTTTTTCGTACCAGTACCACTCAACTCCTGTACCACACTCCATAATTGTTTATTGCTATCAGAGTTTTTAAAAATTTTATTTTTATAATAGTTATATTTGGTTTTCTCAATTAATGAATTAAGTTTATTCCTATATTGTCTGTATTTCGCTATCAGGTCATTATCATTAGGATAGGATTTAGTTAGTCGATATAATTTATTGTTTTCGTTAATTCATTTTAAGAGAGCATTTGTCACCCATGGTGAGATTTTAGTATTTTTTCTATTAACCTTTTTTAAATAAGTAGATTTGTTTATATTTTCCTGTATTGTTGTTATTAGAGTATCTGTTGCAGAGTTAGGATTGCTACAGCTATAGAGAAAGTCCCATGAAACTTTTCCAATGCAGCTGGCAAGTTTTTGGTATTTTATATGCTTAACGTATCGGATAGGATTAGATCTAGTAATCCCATCTTCAAAAATTATTTGTAGAGCTATTGCAAAGTGGTCAGTTATAGTAGAACTATATTAATGTCACCAATAAAAAAACAGCAATTAAATGTATCAACTAAATTTGATCTAAAAAAACTTTGAAGGTTATTTATAAATTCGGGAAGATTTGAATTATAATTTTTTTTGGAAGGTGACCTGTAGCAAGCTAATACCCCAATCTTATGCTTACCAAAATTTATAGTTATTTTTAATTTCTTAGTAGTTCCTATGTTTACTATATCATATTCATATTCATATGTATATTTATTGTTTATATATGCTACAACACCATCACTTTTATTGAGTTTACTATTATTATATATTATATCATATCCTGGTATGAAATTGATTGTATTAACCTCTACTTGTAATTTCTCTAACATGTAATTTCAATATGTCAATCTGACGATGCTAATTATAGCGAAACAGCTGTAATTGAATTTTAAAGCGAATTTTTCGAATAAATAGTGGAAGTTTAGTTTAACTGTGCAGTTATTTATTGTTCTTAGTTATATCCTGGTATGTTATACAATTCAATATTATCAATTTTCCACGTTTCAGTTAGTATAATGCAATCGAAATTGATGATACCATGCAAGGAAATTTTAAGTTGGTCTAAATTTTTAGAAATACTTCTAATATTTTGGTGAAGAATCTTAAAATTAGAACTTATCTGATTTACATTAAAAATACTATAACATTCACAGAAATTTTTTATATCATATGTATCCACGACAGGGACATTAAAATCTCTGATATATTGATCCATTGAATCGTACGTTATATACAAATTGCTATAAATTTTGCCGAAATAAAATTTTAATGTTTTCCTACTTACAAGTCCTTAAAAATACTTCTAATAATCTTTGATTAAAATTTACCTAACTAATAATATTAACCTACAAAAATAAAAAATAAAAAATTACAAATATATAACACTATTCAGTAAAATCAACCTCCTAGAGAATTATTTGGTCTAGGTACTGATTTTAAAGCTAGTCTTTCACTCTTCTTTATTTGTTCTTTGTTCCCCTCGTGTTTTTCTTTTTTCTTTTCTTGACTGCCTTTAAGAGGCGCTTCTTTAGGAATAACCTTCGCCTTGTTTTCTTTTATAGGAGTATCAACCCCAGTTTTCTCACTATTAATTTTTTTCTTTTCTTTGTTATACAAATTAACCTCTGCTGGTAATTGGTTTTCACATCCCTTTAACGCTGATATCGGTGTCGCAGGTTTACTTGCTATTTTTCTTTGGTCTGGCGAAGAGAAATCTGACAATGTATAGGTTGTTTGTAATAATTCATGAGTGGTGTAGAAATCTCCTTCTATTATTATCTTACTTCCCCTAATGAAAGCGCTCTTGTTTTGTGATCTTGCCTCTTTTAAAGCCTGAACCAAGATTTTCCTCTCCTCTCTATCTTCTTTGCTAAGGTCGTCACAAAGTGATATCCCAGAATCTTTTAGTTTTTTAACATTTCTCATAACTTCATACTTTTTTATAGCTGTAGTTAAAGAGAGGAATATGGGACGAGCAATCTCCTTATTTTTTTCCTATTCTGTAAACGTTATTAATTTCAAAAGGTGCAAGATTGACTTGTAGTACTTCATTTATTAAGTGTAAAACTGATTTGATTACTTTTTCTTGATTTTCTCCAGCTTCTTCCTTAATCCAATATATCATAACATTATTACATTTATTTTTTCTTTCAAATAATTTAAGTTTTTCTTTAGATGTTTTATTTTGATCCTCTAGTTTGGTAATATATTTTTTTAAGTATTTATTTTCCTCTTTGACAGTCAATTTAAGTGTTTTTATTTCTTCTTGTACCCCATCTATTTTGTTACCTAATTTATGATCTATGTTTTTTAATAATTTGTAGATATCTTGAGAAGTTACATTTTGTTCATTATTGTTAATTCTAATTATTAATGTCACCTCGTATCTCAATGTTAAAATCGATTAGTTGTATCTTTTTTAAGTATTAGTTTTTGTTTTAATTATTGTAAGTACACGTTTTTGTTCTAATTTAGGATTTTATATATTTAGGTACTTACTATTTTTATCATTTTCACATTTCCATTGGGTTTGACGTTAATTTTCAATATATTTCCTTTTAGCTTAAACTTTCTTCTATCTGCTGGTATAAGTTTTAAGTCTTTTGATTTTTAGTCACTATAATCACAGTATATTGAGTAGCCTTTATATCTACGTCTAACACATACACATACACACATATATATATATATATATATATATATATATATATATATATATATATATATATATATATATATATATATATATATATATATATATATATATATATATATATATATATATATATATATATTTATATATAAAGCATTCCATTTGTTGGAATATGGCGCTAAAATATTTTTTTTATTTCTATTTAAAATAAAAAAAAATTCTTTTTAAGAATTGAAAAAAAAAACTAAAGTTTATTCTCGATAAATTTTGTTATTATGAGCATTTTCCTCAAAATTTCCCGAAAATCGGACTATAGTTGATTCATTTGCAAAAGTCCAACGATTCCCGCTCGTTATTTATAAATATGTTTTACATGTTATTTAAAAAATATATTTAATATGAAATGTACATATATTTTAAAGTGGAAAGAGTTTTTTATTATCCTTAATAAATATTTTATGAATAAAGTCCTGGGGCCTATAACACAACCACTACAAGTCTAACAAGTGTATAAATAAATTATACAAGTGTAGATATTCTGTAACATAAAGTAACTTGTAGTTACTAGTGGGGCACTGGTAATTACGGGACTTTCTCTACAATTGTAGTATCTCTAACACAAAAATGAGACTTGTACAGTTGTGTTACGGAATTGTCAACAATTGTAGATAATTTTCTACCTATCTTGATTGATAAGTAGATTGAACGTACTAGTGTAGTGAAGTCTTTCATCGTGAGCGTATATCTATATTTCGACTGTCGATATGTGGTCAAGTGATTCGGAGAGTGAAAACGAAAATGGTCGTGCAGTATATCGCTATCGGGAGAGAATAAACTTTGTCATACTGACAGACGGGGAATTTGTGGAAAGGTTCAGACTTAGTCGACAACAGTGTGAAAGTCTTCTTCAAGACATAGGTCCAGCCATAGCGAATATAACGATTCGATGGTATGGCTTGTCACCATTACAGAAACTGCTTATTGCTCTGCATTGGTTTGGAAACGGAGGGCAATACCATGGAGTATGTGATATGCATGGAGTATCAAAAATGACCGTATGCAGATGTGTTCACGAAGTTACTGCTGCCGTAAACGATATAAAATTTGATGTATTAGTTCGATGGCCCGACAATATAGGGAACGTAATAGAATGTTTTCATAATTTGGCAGGATTTCCCGAAGTTTGTGGAGCTGTAGATGGAATCCTCATAAATATCGATGCCCCCACAATCAACGAACCTGTTTACGTCGATCGCCATGGGAAGCATTCCATCAACTGCATGGCTGTATGTGGGCCTGACTTAAGGTTTTTTATATAAGTGCAAATTGGCCCGGAAGTGTGCACGACGCGCGGGTACTCCGTAATAGTTCTCTGTTTCGTAGAATGGAAAACGGTTGGAGACCTCATGCAAGTGCTGTCATTCTTGGAGATTCCGCTTATCCTTTGCGTGAATGGTTAATTCCACCAACCTATGACGATCCGATGAACCCAGCGCAGACCGCATTCAACAGAGCTCATAAACGGACTCGACGCATTATTGAAACCGCTTTTGGCGTATTAAAGGAAAAATTTCCATGTTTGAACCACCTACGAGTTAATCCAGTCTTGGCAGCAAATATTTTTAAATGTTGTGCAACATTGTGCAATATTACAAAAATTGATGAAGAGGATAATATGGTGTTAAATGGTGATGATGATGATCAAGGTGACGAAAACAACCTCAGAGATAACGAAGCAGCTCCACTAGCAGCTCGAGCTAGAGTTCAACACTTTATAGATTATTTTAGGATAAATAATTAGCGTGAAGAAGAAAAATTAACTTTAATTAAATATGTAAGAGAATATATTTTTTTTACAAAACTAAATATTTAAATATGTGGTATGCTGGTCCGCTCCATAAGAAATGTAGTCTCTTGCAAAACTTTGTGTAAATTCGGATCTTGGGAGGTTTAGTGCAGTTTCCAACTGTAAAATCTCTAGTTTGGTCTTGTGATTTTGTAGTTTCAGGTGTTCAATTTGCAAGTCAAGTTTTACTTTTTCTTATCTTCAATTTCTTCTTGACGTGTCATGCTACGCTTCTTTTTCCTAAAAAGTGTAAACTGTGTGGTTGTGTTGGTAATTGGCACAAAATTTTCTTATTTAAATGTAATCATTTAGGATCCAGACCTGCTTGATTAGAGAATTAATTTTACTATATATTGATTTTTAATACAACAAGCAGGCCTTGACAGGAACATTATTTTATTTGCTATGTAGATGTGAACTATTAGATAAATAATTAGTTAGTATTTGTTTAATAAATAAAAATACATAAAACATTTTAATTAGTAGTTTCTTACAAACCAAACTGCAAAAAAGCCTTTACTAATAATGTTTTATAAACTTTACCTATGCGGCTGGTTGAGGGTACGCCCGGGTCCTGCGATAATATTCTTGGCTGTTCTATTGTTGTGCTGTCTTTAGGTAGCGGTTCTGCATCTTCCACTTCGTCCAATGATTCTGATACTCCAAGACCTACAATCACTGGAGACTCTTTTCCTAATATATCTAGCACCATATTATCGACATCATTCAATTTCCCATGACCGCCTGTACCCGTTTTTCTAGCATTATCCACTTTTCCCTTAAAATTAAAAGCATATTTTGGATAAAATATTATGAATCAGGCCATGATTCTAATTCATTTCGAGCTTGAAACTAATTTCGATAGCAACTATAACAATATAAAAAACAACATAATTTCGACTATCAACGGATAATTTCGACTGAATTTCAGTCGAAATCTCAATTAGAATCAGGGCCCTGCTTACTTATAAACATATGCACCGATTTTCTTGCGAGATGTCAAAAGCTATGGAATTTAGAGAGGAAACAATATACATATTTTAATTATTGAGAATGGACACGTATGGTTACTAAGCTTAAACATAATATTTTGATTCCAAAAATATGCACTTGCCTATTCATATTGAAACACCTCGCATAAGTTCAACTAAATAATGAGTAACAAAACTAGTACACTACGTTCTTACTTACCATTGTAATTTTCTTCATATTTTGCCATAGTGTGTCTCTGGCATATGTCCACTCTTTATCTGAAGGCATTAAACAAACACTTTTTGCAACATTTGCTAATTCTTTCCATTTCTCAACTTTGTCTGTTTTTTTCAAACGGTCGGAAAAGGCACCGAATAGAATTTCTTTATTGTCTTTAACTTTTTGTAAAAACTGCATTTTCCTCTCAAATATTACTTGTTTGCTAGCCATAGCTACAAATATTATTTCACTTGCAGTCCTTGCACTTCACCACTAACACGAAAACACGTTAAGACAGTACACCACGAATCGCGTTACCGAAAAAAGTAGGTAAATAAATAAATTGTCTTGTAGGAACAACATATACAATTGTAGAATATTTTACTTGTAGCTACAAGTATATGAAATTTTCTTATGTTACGAGAAATTAGGATACTTGTAACTATAAGCGAATTACTTGTAACTTGTAGACTTGTTACAATTGTAAGATTTGTGTTATAGGCCCCTGGAATTGTTATACAAATATGATATACTATATTTAATAAATGTATATAATTAAATTACTATAAAAATATAGTAACTATATATCAAGTGAAGTGAACGTGTTTAAAGTAGCTCCGCTTTTTGTTGATTGTTAGTGAGTAAATTCAATGCTTTTGCAGATTGTTTGGTATCATTGTGTAGCATTTTTTAAGTACTACATGATGTGTAGACAAAATAAAAAGTAATTGCACTTGGATGCAAATAATTTTTGACTTTATAAATGCGTAAAGACGAAAAAACTATTAACTAAAAGTTGTATTGGCAAAAACTTAATTATTTATTAATTGTCAACTGATATCAGGTAAAAATTCCAGAACTGGTGTCGAATTATTTACCAGTAATGTACCAAACACATTTATTGATAAGGAAAAATTAAACTATGATTAAAAATGAAGTGTGTCGTTTGTAATGAGATTAAACAGCCTACAAAGGATGTAAAAAATCCATGTTACCAATGTGATACCTGTAGAAACTTAATTTGTTTGGAATGTACAGAACTATCCTCTTCTGAAATAAGATGCCTTTCTTTGCAAAAACGCTTATTACAATTCAATTGCAAATCATGTCGTAATCATAAGTTCGTGAAACTATTACAAAGTAAAATAGATGATAAAGATATTGTTATTAAATGTAAAGAAGAAATTATAAACAACAAAGACGAAATAATAAATATTTTAAAGGAAAAGATAAGGGTATTGGAAGAAAAAGAAAAAAATGTACCAATTCTCTCTTACGCTAATGTTGCATTATCCAAAACAAGTGCACTCTCTGACAAACCGCAAAATGTTCCAAATGTAATATTTAAACCAATTAAGACTCAAGATCCAACTAAAACCAAAGAAGACATCATAACGAACATCAACCCTACAAACTTAAAAATAGGAATAAAAAATATGAAGAGCACCAAATCTGGATCTGTGATCGTCAGCTGTAGAAGTAAAAATGAAGCTGGAATTCTAGAAAATGCAGCTAAAAGTAGATTAGCAAACTACTACAGTATTGAGACTACCAAAATGAGGAAACCGCGTGTTAAAATAGTCAACTTTAGACAAAAAGACGACATTGAGAACTCTATTTTACATCAAAATGAAACCTTAAAGGATTTTAATGTAACCTATATTAAAAATGGAAAAAACGGGGAAAGCACAATATATGGAGAATGCTCAGCATCAACTTTTAACCAAATAATGAAGTTAAAGAAGATATTCATTGGATGGGAGCGCTACCCTGTGTATGAAGATCTGTCAATACCTCGCTGTTATAATTGTCAAGGTCTTTACCATAAGAAGTCAAATTGTAACAACAAGAAAGCATGTCCTTATTGTAGCGAAGAACATGAACAAAAGGACTGCCCTAAACAAATGAAGGTTTGTACGAACTGTGTATCTTCAAATACTAAATATAAATTGAATAATAATATTAATCATTATGCAACAGATATTGAGTGTCCTACTTTACAATATCATATTAATGTGTTAAAATCTAAAATTGATTACATACCTTAATGTTTCTCTTTCTTGTTCTTTTTTATACTAATACTTCTGTATAATGGATAGTTATATTAGGGATATAAATGAGAAACCAGTAAGAACGCTCGAAGTTTTTGATATAAATGAATTAAATAGAATTTGGGATGAGAGAAAGCAGAGGACACTTTTTAAACTTTACCATCAAAACATTAATAGTATTAAAAAAATTTAGATGTATTTAAAGTCGTTATGTCTCAATTAAATTGTAGTTATGATTGTTTGATTTTTACAGAAACATATAAATTATTGGATCAAAATCTATACAAATTGCCGGGATATATGATGAGTATAATGATGGAGATCTGAATAGAAATGATGGGGTAGTAGTGTATGTAAAAAAAGGTTATAATTATACTGTAAATACAATTTTCATTGGGTACTGCATGGTTTTACAAATAATAATAAACTTAAATAATTATAATAAAATAATGTTAACTTGTATATACAGATCACCCTCAGAAAGTTAAGAGATCTTTATTGAGGAACTAAGTAAGTATTTAAAACAAACAAAAAACCAGAAAAACTTCGTTCATATTTTAGTGGGTAATATAAATATCAAAATCAATACTAATTCTAATGTTGTTAATGATTACTGAAATTTGCTAGGTGAACATAATTTTATATCAATGATTAATAAAAACACTAGGGTTTGTGGAGGCACTGGAAATTGTATAGACCATATATTTTTGAAATGTAACAAACCAGAATATGAAAATAATTGTGTATCCATAGTATTTGAAAATAACATAACGGATCATAGAGCAACAATTTTAGGGTGTAATAAAATTACAGGTAAAAGGGACATTCCATTTATAAATTATGAAAAGGTTAGAAAGGATATTGTAAACTACAACTGGGAAATGTATTATAATATAACTGATGTAAATATTTTAACAAATATAATAACCACATTTTTAAAATCTTGTATCGATAAAAATAACACAATAAAAAAAACTAAAAAATCTAAAATTAAACGCAGTGACTGGATAACTGAAGGCTTTAGGAATTCGGTTAACAGAAAAAATTTGTTATACAATCAATATAAACTACAACCTAATAATGATCAAATTGAATTGGAATACCATGAATACAAAAAACAATTAAGTAAATTAATCAGAAAACCAAAAAATAACTATTACAAAAAACAAATAACTAAAAATAAAAATATAAACAAAAATTTATGAAAAGTAGTTAATAATATATGTAATAATAATGCAACTAAAGAAATAACACAAATTTGTACAACTGAAAATAAAATATATAGAACACCCAAGCTTATTGCAGACGCGTTTAATGATTTTTTTAGTAATATAGGAAAAAGTTATGCTGAAAAAATTTTCAAGCCCAATACTTTACCTCCCTGTTCAAAAATAAATCAGAAATCTTTTTTCTTTCTCCTACTAATGAAGAAGAGCTTATAACAGTTATTAACTCTTTGAAAGACAGCAAGGCTCCGGGATTTGACGGTATTAAAGCAGAAATATTTAAGAATACAGTTGATCTAATAGCAGTATTATTGTATCAAATAAAGTTCCCCAGGATTTCAAAAGAGCAATGATTATACCTATCTATAAAAAGGGAGATTCCCAAAATATCAACAACTATAGGCCAATCTCACTTATTACAACTCTCGCTAAAATCTTTGGAAAAGTTGTTAAAAGAAAATAAAATTTTTGAATGAAAGTAAAGTTCTATCTGAAAAGCAATTTGGGTTTAGAGAAGGCCTAACTAGGGGAGGGTGGGGTAAGAGTGACATGGCGGGTAAGAGTGTCATGCATTCAAATCTGGCGCATTTTGTATTTACCCGCCGTAGTCAAGTGTCACTTCCGTCAGGAATGCGCTCACAGTCTGTGCTGAGAATTTAGCGTCGGTAGTGACAGAGTGAAGAAAATTATCCAGGTTTTGTGTTTTCAATCTCGAATTTTATAAATATTCCCTATTTTTGACGACCCATATATGTAAGTATGATCATAGTTATTATTTTCATTTGATTGTAGGCTCAAAAGCGTGCATAGTTGTTCGTATTTTCAACGTTTGAAAGATAGATTAAGAATGTGTTGTGTAGATTGTAACACTTTTTAGATGCAATGCGTTCGGGGGTAAGAGTGGCATGTTCATAGCGAGGTAAGAATGACATATGGCACTCTTACCCCACACTTGCTATCGCTCATCACACTAACCAATTTGTGTTCTTCTTCGTTATTCAGGAAGAAAAATGCCGCGGAATTACATCAGAAAGAGTGATCGAGCTTCCTATTCTGAGGAAACATTACAAAGAGCTCTTTCTGAAATACGTGATGGGAAAAGTAAGGCATCTGTAGCCAAAGTATACAACATCCCAAGATCCACATTAATCAAGAGATTGAAAAATAATGCTACTCCTTTGAACTTGGGACGATTTTCCCCAACTTTCACCCCAGACCAAGAAAAAGAGTTATGTGAATATATAATTAAAATGGATCGATTATTTCATGGTCTCAATATACGAACTCTCAGAAAATTGGCGTATGATTTTGCAGAAGTGAACAATATCAGTCATCGATTTAACCGAGAGAAGAAATTGGCAGGAAGGGACTGGATAGATGGATTTTTCCGTCGAAATCAACAGCTATCTTTACGGAAGCCAGAAGCCACGAGTCTCAACAGAATATTAGGTTTCAACAAAAAAAAGTAGAAGAATTTTATTCGAATTTACAGTGTCTTCTCCAAAAATATAAATTCGGAAGCTCTAGAATCTACAATATGGATGAGAGTGGAATCACCAATGTTCACACACCAGAAAGAGTCATTAGTGAAAAAGGAAAAAAGCAAGTCGGACGGCTCACTTCAGCTGAACGGGGTACAACTACGACAATAGTTTGTGCAATGAGCGCAGCAGGAGAATATATCCCCCCTATGATTATATTCGCAAGAAAAAGAAAAAACGATCAACTGATGAGAGGGGCTCCAGTTAATTCAGTTTCACACCTTACTCAATCTGGATGGATGGATCAAGAGGGATTTATTATGTATTTGCATCATTTCGCTACTTACTCACACTGTAGTCCTGAAAACCCTGTTTTGCTCATCCTAGATGGCCATGCCAGCCACAAAACTTTATCAGCTATATTAAAGGCGAGAGAGTTGGGAATACAATTGCTCACAATTCCTCCCCACACAAGCCACAGGTTGCAACCTCTAGATCGCACCTTTTTTGGGCCACTGAAAATATTTTATAATCAGGAGTGCTCAAAATTCATGACAAATAATCCTGGAAAACGAATTAGTGTGTATGATATCGCAGAGCTCTTCAACAAGAGTTACCTAAAGGCCGCAACTATGAACAACGCCATCAAAGGTTTTCAAACGACTGGCATATGGCCTTTTAATAATGAATTATTCACCGAAGTTGACTATGTGAATGTTTATGATAAGGATAAAGAAAATAACATTAATTCAGAAAATACCATTGAAACTCATCTGCCAGATAGCGAGCAACCACGGGAGACCACGCCACCTCCAGGAGATGAAAATCCATTGGTGCGCTATCTGAATACACCGCCACGAAACAACCAAAAACCACAAGAAGAGATTCCTAGCAGCTGCTCTACAAAAGCTCCAAGATTAACTAGAGTGGAGGAAATTTCTCCGTTGCCAATTGCAACGCGTTCTGGACAGGAGAAGGGACGTAGAGTTCAGAAATCTTATATATTAACGAGCACTCCCTATAAAGATGCTCTAGAAAGTCAACAGAATATTGACGGAAAAAAGAGGAAAGCAGCAAGTAAAAAACTGGACAGAGACAATGGTACAAAGTCTATTACCAAATCGATTGGTACCAAACCATCTGTTTCCAGCTCGAAGCCAACAAAAAAGGCGAAAAAATCAAAAAAATATAAACAAACTGCATCATCATCATCAAGTTCAAACATGTCTGATGAAATGAGCATCAGGGATTCTTCCCCGGACGGGGATATTTCCATACATTTTTGCTTAATATGCAAAGAACAACTGGCAGAATCTCCTGATCAAGAGATGATTATGTGCGCCGTATGCAAAAATTGGGCACATGAGGATTGCACAGATTTCGAGCCAAGGAAAAAAATTACATATGTGACTTTTGTCGGACATAATTTGTTGTTACTCTTACCCCAATATGTAGGGGTAAGAGTGACAGTTGCTAATAAGAAGAAAATTTTTGTTTATAAAAGTTTGAAGTTAGAAAGTTTGTGTTTTAAGTTACATTTATGTACTATTATAGTATACCCATCATATTTTGTATCCCAACTGCTGGTTGAGTTTTCTATTAAAATTTTACTATAATTTTAGTCTTAACGTGTCACTCTTACCCCACTCTCCCCTACAACAGATGCAATCAGTAAATTAGTTAATGAAATAACTAAATGCCTAGAAGTAAGTAAGCCTGTACTTTGTGTGTTTCTAGATCTTGCCAGGGCATTTGACACTGTGGATCATACACAAATGTTGAATGCGTTGGAGGATGTGGGAATACGAGGGTCGCCAAATAAACTTTTTGCTGATTATCTATTTAACCGAACTCAAATGGTCAATATTAATCATACCTTTAGCGAAGAAAAATTGGTAAGTTATGGCTTGCCTCAGGGAACTGTTTTGGGTCCGGTTTTGTTTACAATATATCTGAATAATTTATTGACCTCAAAATTCACTGGAGATTTAATAAGTTTTGCAGATGATACGGTTATTTTATATACGAGTGATAGTTGGGATAATTTAAAAATAGAAGCCGAAAAAGATTTAAAAAGAATATTTGATTGTTTCAGTCACAAACTACTAACAGTTAATTATGAAAAATCATTTTTTATGCCATATGCGAATAATGTAAGAAACCTTCCAGACTACAATTATTTAAACATTAAACAAAATAATGTTAATGTCGAGTTAAAAGTAACTCGTAACTATAAGTATTTGGGTGTCACTATTGATTCTCATCTAAGGTGAGACGTTCATATTAGTAACATCACAAAAACTTTGAGACCATTATTATATCGTTTTAGATATTTAAAAAGTATTTTAAATATCCACTATTTAAAAACATTATACTCTTCTTTAATTGAATTACGTTTAAGATATGCTATAATAGTTTGGGGTAGTGCTGTATATTCTCATTTAAGGCCACTTGATGTTATACAAAAAAAAAAAATTGAAAGTAATATATGGAAAAAAATCTACGCACTCTTCAAACAAACTATTTTCAGAAACAAGGATAATGGACTTGCGACAATTGTATATGAGCCAAATCATAATATTTACTTATAAAAATATAAGACTTTTGGAAAAAAGTGTCCCACAACTACAATACACGATACAAACAAAAAGATAGTGTCGCTGTTACCATCCAATATAAAAATGTTAGCATTAGATCCTTTTCTAATATTGCATCAAAAGTTTATAATTCCTTACCAGATGTATATAAAATGTATCTAAATAAAATTAACTCTATAAGCATGATCAAATCATTATTTAAAAAATATATACTGCTTTTGGGAAGGGAAAACATCAGAGAATTAATTGAAAAATGGGTTAAAATAAAAAAACTGAATTTTGTGTTTTCTGCTCTCTCTGTCTTGTGGATGTAAAACTTTGTAAAACTTTTGTAAATTTGTATTGATCTATATTTTTATATTATTATTATATATTATTGTTGTTTGTTTGTTTATATAATTGATTGTTAAATGAAAAATATGTATTTTCAAATAAAAAAATTAAAATTTCTTCAAAGTATTTTTTGGATATTGAACAATGCTGGCTAATATCACTCCATTTTTTATCTATTGCTCTTAAAGCAAATTCTAAATAAACATTACTAAACAAATGAAAAAAAGAATAACATTGATTTCGGATCCTATTTTTCACAATAAAAATTTTAAAATTTTACATGAAATGTTTTTAGAAAATGGTTATCCTAATAAATTAATTAAAAATGTATTAAATAATTATTCTAACAATTTAAATACATATGATCGTAATAGTAATAAAGATTCGGAAATCCAAACTAATAATACAAAATTATATATATCTTTACCATATATTAGAGAAATTTCATCCAAATTAAGTAGAGTTTTTAAACCATTAAATAATATCAAAATTACCAGTAGAACATGTCTTACCATAAAAAACATTTTCAGTAAAGAAAAAGATACAACTCCAATTTTAGACTTATCTAATGTAGTATATTGTATTCCTTGTTCTGTTTGCGACCAAAAATACATAGGTCAAACTGGCCAAAGATTAAAACAACGTTTATCATTACATAAGAGTGATACAAGGTTACATCCTGAAAGATGTGAATTGGCTAAACATTCCATAAATAATGACCATCTTATTGATTATGCTTCTGTTAATATTTTAGATATACAATTTAACACTAAAAAAAGACTTTTTTTGGAAATGGCATCTATATCACAAGACAATGATATTATGAATAAAAAAAGTGACCATAAAAACTTGAGTGACATTTATTATTATCTGCTATCTTTGGATAAACATACAAATAAAGATCTAAATAATACCTAAAATTCATGACATTTATTTGACATTTTTATTTTGATTTTAAATGACATTTTAGAAGCTTAAATCAAAATTATAAAAAAGAATAAGATATCCTTATTATTTTTTATCATAGAACAATTAAATATTTTAATCAAAATTATAACCTATTATTTTCTACTCTTTTATTATTACATTTTATCTTAAGCAATTAAGTGGTTTATTCATTTTATGACGTTATTTTGTTTTATAAATAATTTGACTTAAAAAATGTTTTTTAAATTCCAAATTAAAGTTAAAATAGTTTTTGATGTTATGTTTACCATTTTTTAACACCAATTTTGTATATACTCTCGCTTATTCCTTGAAAATGAAATAAATATATTTCGAAAGCTTGGAAAACAAGTAAAAGAGTTTTCTTAAAAACATTGCCGTTTACCCCAAAAAATTCTGGTTTAATATATATATATATATACATATACATATATATATATATATACATATATATATATATATATATATATATATATATAAAAAATATGGAGATATTGGGTTAAGCCCGCTAATGCAGCCGTAGACACGTGTTTCTGTCTCCTTAGACTTCATCAGTACGGCATAGCTAAGGAGAATATTACCAAAAAAACACTGAATGGTGGAAAACAATATAAATCACACAAACGGAGTCAACACAAGGGCCAACCGCACATTTGTGGCTTCAATTGGAATTACCGATTGATTGTCGGCGAAATTCCAACATCGCCACGGAGGCAGATATAACCACCTGCGTGACAAACCGTTACCCAGGAATAAATACAAATGGTAGTAGTATTTTTGCGGGAATGAATTAGATAAAAAAATGGAGATATTGGGTAACGGTTTGTCACGCAGGTGGTTATATCTGCCTCCGTGGCGATGTTGGAATTTCGCCGACAATCAATCGGTAATTCCAATTGAAGCCATTATATATATATATATATATAAATATTGTATATTGACAAAGATGCATGAGTTATGGACTATAATGTTATGATTTAATGCCCATGCACAACAGCAATGTTACAATGGGCTGTTTATTTAAACGAAAATTACATTTTTTTCAAATAATTATGATTATAAATGTACGTATGTTTATATATAACTAAAAATGTATCTTTTATGTATTGTTTATCGTTGCAAATAAACACTATTATTATTATAAAGTATAAAAAATATATTTTAAATCAAATTTAAATATGTTTTGTAGGAGAAAACCACATATGTATTTAATATATAAAATATGTTATAAATGTTATAAATACATATTAAATATTTATTAATTAAAATTTAAAAAATATATTTAATATGAAATGTATATAAATATTTTGAAAGGGAAAGAATATATAGTAAATATATAATATATTGAAACACTTGTGAGGACTTTTAACACAATTTATTTACAAATTGTTTGAATACAAGAATTCAGCTGGTTACAAATTACTAACTGTCACTTTTGACTTTTAAACTTCACAAAAGCTGAACGAACACTAACTCTACTACCGCGAATGACCCGCTTTATATATCAAAATACTTGACATCTCGATTTTTCTCGAAATAACTATTTACTAAAATCCAAATATTACTAGAAGGTTCGCGAATAACTACCAACCTAAAATAATTATAAATCATGTCATGTTCACGGACTCTACCCTTTATGGCAAGCAGCCATAAAAATACATGCATTCCTCTCGCATCTGTCACAATCATCCGTCACATTCATCCATCACACATCTGTCACCCGTTACACTGCCCCCTCCTTAGGTTCATTTCTCCCGGAAAGTGATAACTCTCCGGAGTAGACTTCAGGGTCATCTTCGGAACTGGTCGAACGCTCTACCCAAAGTTGCTGTACCTCCCTACTGTGGTCACCCTGATATAACGCCATGATGGACTACGACGGGTTTTTCCTTGGGGAATCTAACAATTCGGTAGATAACATAATTGATTCTCTTTTTAGTCAAATATGGACCTTCCCACTTCTTTTGAAGTTTCGGACACACACCCCGTTTCCGTCGTGGATTATAGATCCAGATCAATTCCCCAGGTTCATAAGTGTTCCCTGTTCCTCCTGAATCGTAGTACCTTTTCATCCGGTCACTGGAGAGTTGTAGTTTGTGGCGCACCAGTTCATGAATATTTTCGATCTTCTTCTGAAGGTCTCCGACGTATTCTTCACCGGTCGCTATTTCACCAGGTCTGCTCCCATATATTAAGTCGCAAGGTAATCTACTTTCCCTACCAAAGAGGACTTTCGCGGGTGTCTGACCCGTAGATTCATTGACAGCCGATCGGATAGCCATTAAAAATAGCGGAATATGTTTATCCCAATCTTTCTGATGTTCTGAGACCACTTTCGATAAATAATTTGCAATGGTTCGGTTCATTCGCTCAACCATTCCATCAGACTGTGTATGCATCGCTGTGGTTCTAGTTTTATAAATACCTAATCTTTTGCAGACTTCTTGAAATAGTTTGCTTTCAAAATTTCTTCCCTGATCTGCGTGCAGCTCCAACGGTACCCCAAAACGGCAAATGAACTCGTTGATCAGAATATCGGCCAAGGTAGGGGCTTCTTGGTTGGGAACAGGGTAGGCTTCCACCCATTTAGAAAAATAGTCCATCACAACGAAGATGTATTTATTTCCAACCTCACTAGTTGGTAGTGGCCCAACACACTTACGGCGATTCTTTCGAATGGACTTCCGACAAGGTATTGCTGCATTTCTGCTTTAGGTTTACGATTAGGTCCATTGCTAGCAGCACACGTCGTGCATTTGCTGCACCAATCTATAACATCGTTGGAGCAATTAACCCAATAAAATCTATCCCGGACTTTTTGCAGCGTCTTTGTAATAACTAGGTGTCCTCCAGATATGTCATCATGAAGTTTTTTTAAAATTTTCGGTACCGTACTTCTTGGGACCACAATTTGTTTCTTGATTTCTGAGCATTCAGGGTTTTCAACTATCCTTTTAAGGAGCCCACCGTCTAAAGTCAAATAATTCCATTGGGCCCAATATGATTTTAAGACCGGAGAGGATGATGATACCTCTCGCCATAGGGGACGCCGATCCGTTCTTTTTCATTCCAGGATCTTCCTAATAACAGGATAGTTGTTTTGTTCCTCCTCCATTCTGGAGCACAAGTCGTCTGGCACCACTTTTATTACAGCGAGCTTCTCGTTTTGTTCGAGTCGACTGCAATTTGTGCAATTAGATGGGCATGGCCTTCTAGAAAGTGCATCAGCGTTACGGTGCTTAGTTCCAGGTCTTTGTTCGATTTCAAAATCGTATTCCTGGAGTTTTTCCAACCATCTTGCTATCTGCCCCTCTGAATTTCTAAAGCTCAGTAGCCACTTTAAACTGGCATGATCTGTTCTAATTAGGAATCTTTTGCCATATAAGTATTTGTAGAAATGTTCCACAGATTTCACAACCGCGAGTAGTTCACGTCTCGTTACGCAATAGTTTCTTTCGGCTTTTGATAATGTCTTGCTAAAATATCCTAGAACTCTTTCTTTTCCGTTTTGAAGTTGTGAAAGTATAGCTCCCATTCCCACATTGCTAGCGTCGGTATCCAGAATAAGTCTGCCCTTAGGACGAGAATAAGCGAGAACAGGAGCCGAAGTCAATTCCTTCTTTAAAAATTCAAAAGCCTTTTGGCATTCTTCACTCCAACAAAAAGTCTTATCTTGCTCAGTTAGTCTCGTTAAGGGCTTGGCGATGTCTCCAAAATTTCTAACAAATCGTCGGTAATATGAGCAAAGACCCAGGAAGCTGCGAAGTTGATGTTTATCAGAAGGGACCGGCTACTCTTGAACGGCTTGAATCTTGGCGGGGTCTACAGTAACGCCATCCTTGCTTACAACGTGTCTTAACATTCAATGTTAGATTGGCCTTTGTCAGTCGTCGAAAAACTTCTTCTAGGTTAACCAAATGTTCTTTAAAATCCTTACCCATTATAATGATGTCATCTAAGTAGAGCAAACAAGATTCCGAGGATAAACCTCGAAGAATAGTTTCCATCAACCGCTTAAAGGTAGCAGGAGCATTGCATAAGCCAAATGGAAGGGCGGTAAATTGCCACAAACCTGATCCACTAGAGAAGGCGGTCCTCTCTTTGTTAGAAGGATCCATTTCAACCTGCCAGTATCCGCTCTTTAAGTCTAACATAGAGAAAAGGGTAGAGCAACCTAAGGCGTCGAGGGCATCGTCAAATCTCGGAAGGGGATAACTATCCTTCTTCGTAACCTCATTCAACTTCCTATAGTCAACGCAGAACCGCATTGATCCGTCTCTTTTCCTTACCAATACAACGGGAGAAGCCCACGGACTATTGGAGGGTTCAACTATTCCATCCCGAATCATTTCTTGGAGGGCCTTGTCCGCTTCTTCCTTTTTAACTTGAGGCAATCGTCGGGGTACCTGACGAATCGGACGTGCATCGCCAGTCTCAATCTTGTGCTTGACTATGTCGGTCCTTCCCAGTTTACTTCCAGAACCGAAGACAGGTTTATAGCGGTAGAGTAAATCTCTTACCTGCTTCTTTTCTATTTTTGACAAAGATGGGTCTAACCTAGTCATTAATTGCTCTATTTCATTGGTTCTGTCTGACTCAAAGGCTCCTACCTGGTGAATCACGGCCGTTACTGGTTCCAAGGTCCCGATTTCGGTGTTCTTTCGCAGAAGAATTGGATGATCATTCATGTTATTGATTCGGATTGGTACCTCTTTGGCTGATCTAACAAGAGCTTTTCCGACCACAAGTCCTTTTCCCAATATCTGATCATGGTTCTTGGGTTCTACCATAGCTGGGGTTCCATCCGGCTCTACTTCCTCTAATCGTGCCGTTACAACACATTCGCACGTCGCTGAAAGCTCGATGTCGTCAGATAGTTTCAACGGGGCGATAGCTTCATGTTTTCGATGTGGAAGTTTTGTTAAAACGAAGAGTTTTTTATTATTCTTAATAAGATGGACTTCCAAAAAGTAAGGGTTACTACAATCAATTCAATTTTCTTGAGTTTGGAGAACCAAACTATTTTTTTTTTTTTGTTTAAAAGATCTTTTAAAACAAATTTTATATAATACTTCTGACAATACAAATGCCATAATTCATAACATGACAAGGAACACAGAATATCATGACATCAGTTCTAGAAAAAATACCATTCCAATTTATGTATCTCTACCCTATATCAAAACAGTCACACCTAAACTTTCCGGAATTTTAAAACAACATAATCATTCGAAGTTTAGCTTCCAAAGCTAAAGGTTCGAAAAGTGAAGTGAGGTTCTTGATATTCTTACCCTGCTTACAAACGTGCCCTAGAAGTTTTTTGTCAAGGTGAGTTGAGCATTGACAACAAATCGCTATCGATGTTTAATTATACAAATATATATATATTGTAATGTTTTAAAAAATAATAGTAAATATAACTTACCAAATAAATAACTTGAATTGAAGTAAACCATTAAACATGGATGTTATTTACAAATCTTTTCATTAAATGATTAATACACCAAAAATTTCTTTATTAGAGCCAATCCAGTAAACCGTAATACACACAAGAACACAAAAACCATCTTGATAAAACAAGTTTATAATGAATGAATGCTAACACCAGTAGTCGATTCAAGAATCAAAATCCAAAACACTAATTTGTTTAAGCTAAAAATAAAAAATAAAAAAAGTATTAGAATATGTTAATAATAAATCATAAGAATACAATATTAGTAAGAAACCAACTATATTAGTTATATTAAGTTAGTTAGATCAAAAGCTAAATAAGTAATAATTAAGGTTAATAATAATAATGATTTTAATAATATTTTTTTATAAGTATCTATAAAAAATGAGAATAAGTAAGGTATAGGTTATTTAAAATTATTATATGAAGTAGAGAATATTTAACTGTATACAGTCAGTAATATAAGATACAAAAATTTAAATCTCAACAAACTAATTTAAATATTTGAGCATATTAAATGAATCAGAGACAATGATTATAATTTGATAAATAAATTTTACTTACCCTAAACAATATTTTCAAATCCAATTAAGTATCAAATGATGAGTCTTGTAGTATGATGTATCGGATATCAGTACAAGTCTAGTAGTCCCTATGTCCTGAACATCTCAGATTTGATAGAAATACAATATTTAAGACAGAACCTAAAAAGAGAGATATTGAAATATATTACATGATAGAATAAAGCTGTGAGAAAGTGATGTTTGTGTTTACAAGCTAAGACTATTTAATCAAGCTTGATCAAAGACTTTATGAATGATAAATTCAATGAAAAAACACTATAAATAGTGATGTGGTGATTAAAAACGTTGACTATAAACTTTAAAAAGGTGCTTGTATGAGAAAGACCTAAACTTAGTATTAGATGTTTAATTGATGTTTCTATTTGTTGTAATTGTATGTTTTTGTAAAGTAATTAATTTTAAGTTGTTTTTTGATGTTTTTGGATGTTATTAATTCGTTTACTTGATAAATTTTGTATGTAAATCGCTATGACATAGTAAATTTTTAAAAGCAAATAAAAGCTAATATAAGCGGTTTCATTGAAAATAAAAGTTATCTGATCATATTTTAATATGTAAAATTTCATTTTTTGTTAAAAATATTGGCCAAAAAGAGATATTAGCTCACAATTGTTAAATTTGAGATTAATAATTGTCAAAATGGCTGACATTGTTTACTCCAAAAAGCCAGCTGTTTTAATAAAGAAAGATTGATTTTAAAATTCTAAAAATGTTAATTTATAATGAAATAAATTGTACAGATTTAATTTGTAATAATTTTAAGGTCAGAAAATGTATAATTAAAAAGTCAATTTTTCAAAATTTTGATGTAAGAGAGGTTATATAAAAACAAAACACACTCGAAAAGGCAGCCATTATGAAAATTTGACCGAGGGTATATAAGCCCTTGGAAAAGAAAATTCGGGAGCATTCTAAATTTATCAAAAGGCCAATCCACGTCAGTATTTTTGAAAATTATCATAAAAACAATGGCGGATGACTGTTAAAAAATTAAAAATGGCTGACAATTAACATGATCAATTATATGAAATATTGTAAAACAAAGTTTATTGGAAAATTGTAAATAGAAATTGTACCAGCTAATAAAATAAAATCCTAAGAAGAAAAAAAAAATTAAATATTTTTGACTAACCTGTAACTATAATAAAATTCCGGAAGAAACCAAGGAGAAATAATATCCGGTGGTCATAATCCTGTTTAATATCCATCCAAGGAAACATTTGTACGTGTTGTAGATTACCATTGGAAGGAAGCTGAATCTGGAAAGCCGCTACGGAAAGTTTCCATTTATCACCGTCAACTAGCAAGTGTTTTAGGGTATGTTTTTTAACTATATTCACTAATATCATTTTCACAAATATTATAAACATTGTGAGTAATATATTTCGATATCATTAAACAAATTTTCTATAATCTTGATCTGAGAACACTGTATCACTAAGAATTTTATAACGATTAATAGACACACGACACGCATCTCAACAACTTCCACCCCAGAGATAACCGTTAAGTATCACGTGTTTTCTGTGTGCGGGGTTGATGCGCACAAAATCTGCCATAGCCGTATCATTAAAGAGATCAAGGGTATATTATTCTTTTAGGGAAAACAAAGTTAATAAATAAAATATTGTTAAATCTTACATTTGAACTGACTACTGAGTTTATGAGTCTATAATGCTAAATAATTGATTTTGATATATAAAATTTAATAATAAATGATAAACAAAATTACATATTTTAAATTTGATAACATAATTTTTTTACAAACAGAAGGATCAATAAAATAAAGAAATTTTAAGGTGTTTCAGATTAAAAAAGGATCAAATTAAAATTGAAACAAATTTAAATATAAATAATAGCCCCACAAAACTTTAAAAATAAAAATTTCAAATTATAAAACAACAAAATTAATAATTACATCAATAATAACAATATTTATACAATCTGTACATACAATATAATTGTAATTTTTTACAATAATGGCGCCCAACGTGGGGCTATAATTAAAAAACTGTTGGTTATAATAAATTAATTGGTTATAATTAAAAATTGACTGGTTATGAAAGTTAAAGAATTTTTTTTTAAATATAATAAACAAGTTTGATAACTAATTTAGTAGATTATCAGGAGAAATTGGATATTAAAGGTGTAAAACTGCTATAATTTTAAATTATATAGAGTTTTAAAGGTGTGTTTTATAATAATAACAATAATTACATTATTATTGAAAAAAATTTTATATTTAATATTTAGTAAAACATAATAAAAAAAAAAAATTTAAAATGGATAAAATGACATTGAGAGATGGTAAACAAGTGGGAGAGAAGTCTGGAGAAGAAGTAGGAACCCAGGTAGATGAAGAAAGAAGCCAAGGATCTGGAGATCAAGGAACACGAGAAGACAGAAGGGAAGAAGTACAGGAAGAACCAGAACAGCTAAAAATCCCAGAAAAAAGAAGAGTAGAGAAGGAGGAGGAACAAGATAAGATGATGAAATTCTTGATAGAAATGAATAAAAACCTGGAAAAGAAGATGGATGAAACCAAAGAAGATTTAAGAAGAGATATAAACAAAAAACTAGATAAGAAATTTCAAGAAAATAAAGAAGATTTAAATCAAACATTTAATAAGAAATTTGATGAATTGAGGGGAGAAATGGGGGAACAAAATAAAAATTTAAAAGAAGAGATTAGAAATACAAAACAAGAAATTAAAGAAGAAATGAAAAAGTTGTTTGAGAAGAAATATGATAAAAATGAGGAGGAGTTGGATAAAATGGATTATACTTTAAATAGAAACAATGGAAAATATTTAAAAGAAGAAATAATAGAAAATATTGGTAAAGAAAGAGAGAATTTGAAGATACAAATAGTAAACCAAAATGAAAATATGAAGAAGTTTAATGAAGAAGAAAAAGTATTTGAAAAAGAGGAATATGCAGAAGCAAATAATAAAATTTTAGAAGAAACTGACAGAAACAAAGATAAAGATGTTGAAATTGAGAAGATTAAAATGAATAAATTAATGCAAACTTATATCAAATGTGACATAAATGAAATTAAGAATAAGATTGATTCAAGTATGATCATGGATGTAGATGAAAACAAGAAGATTAAAAATTTACCTGAACAATTGACTGGAAGGAAACTAATGGAGGCAAAGAAAGAAAAGGAAGAAATGAATATGAACACCGATATAGGAAAATTTGAAAGAATGAGAAGACAAACCAATGATAAAAAGTTATACATGATAATGAAAGCAACAAAAGCCAGGAAGAGACTTGTAGAAAGAAATTGGAAGAAGTTGAAAAAGAAAATGAATATTCTATTGAGTAGGGGTAAGGTAGTAACTAGGTGTAAATAATATTGCTAATTATATTTGTAGATAGTAGGTAAGTTTTTTTTGTTTACATGAATTTTAAAATGTTGTATTTTATATCAAATTTATAATACCACCCAAATCAATTATATTAACTTAAATGAAACTTAGATCAATTATATTATAATGGGTCATTGAATATTCAAGGGTAAAAATTATGATAAACTGTTATATTAATTATACTAATTGAAATGAAACTTAAATCAAATACATTCTAATGAGTTATTGCATATTCAAGATTGAAATTATGACAAACCGTTACAAATTTTACTTAATATAAGAAACAAAACATCATTAATAGATTCAAAATCAATTTCAAAACTAAATAATATTAAAGAATAATGAAATAAAATTCAAATATAATAATAACTGGTATTAAAAACAAAAGTTATGTGAAATAAATAAATAAATATGATATTAAAGTAAATTTATATTGAAATCATAATAAATTGTAAACTACTAGCTGTGTTTAATTTGGATAATGATATGATAATATTAAACGATACATAGGAACAATTAGAAATTATAATTAATTATGAAGAAGAGAAGAAAATATAACTAAATGGTATATGGATGTCAATGGATATGATAGAAGAAGTAGAAGATAGTAAGAAGGATATTATTTGTATTAGAAATGATTATGAAGATGATGAAGAAGAAAATTATGAGTATGAAGTATAAAGAAGAAAGTTATGATTATGAAGTAGATAGAAGAAGAAGATGTATTTGAAAATGGTGATTTGTTTGTAATGGAATATATTACAATATTGTGGGAGATTTGTTGATGAAGTATGGTGTTTGATGTTTAAGGAGCCAAAAGAAGCTACCGAATATGAATATAATATGGAAGTGAGAGATGTTGAGGAGTTTAAGGTGAAAATATATCCTGTACCATTAAAGTTAAAAGAAAAGAGTGAAGAGAGAATAAGAAATGTTATAGATTGAAGGAATAATTTTAAGAAGTAATAAATCATATATCAATTCACTAGTAGTTATACAAAATTAGAGCAAAATAGTAATTTAATTATAAAATTTCATATTAAATTAAAAAGAAATGCAGACAGGTATAAAAAAAAAGAGATACAAAAATTTAAAGAAACCAACGGTATTCAAAGAAGGGAATTGGGTAATTGAAAGGTCACTACAGGTAGCCAACAAAAGAAATAATGAGTGTGCAAAATTAAAACTACCGTTTATAGGACCATTTATAATCGAAAAAGCTTATGAAAACAGTTATATTTTAAGAAATCCACATAACAATTTATTGAGGGGAAAGGTAAACGTTAAAAACTTATATGCATACCATCAATAGACCAACATTTTAAAAATCTAGCTAAATTTAGAATATAAGATAGTTTAAGATGTAGATATTAGAATAAGTAAATATTATATTGTATTTTAAAATTAGGAATAAAGTATGAGTTATCAATGAATAGTTAGTGGTTATGTACAACCAAATGAATTAGAATTTATGTAAGATATTAATGAAGATTATTTGTAAGATACAATTAAGGTATATGTTAGAATTGAAAGATAACAAAGTGGAATTTTAAGCTTATTAGATTTGGATCAAATATAATGGAATTAAATTTTAAAAATTATTACCGAGTAACAATTTGTTAAAATTAAATTGGGGGAAATTTGTAATGTTTTAAAAAATAATAGTAAATATAACTTACCAAATAAATAACTTGAATTGAAGTAAACCATTAAACATGGATGTTATTTACAAATCTTTTCATTAAATGATTAATACACCAAAAATTTCTTTATTAGAGCCAATCCAGTAAACCGTAATACACACAAGAACACAAAAACCATCTTGATAAAACAAGTTTATAATGAATGAATGCTAACACCAGTAGTCGATTCAAGAATCAAAATCCAAAACACTAATTTGTTTAAGCTAAAAATAAAAAATAAAAAAAGTATTAGAATATGTTAATAATAAATCATAAGAATACAATATTAGTAAGAAACCAACTATATTAGTTATATTAAGTTAGTTAGATCAAAAGCTAAATAAGTAATAATTAAGGTTAATAATAATAATGATTTTAATAATATTTTTTTATAAGTATCTATAAAAAATGAGAATAAGTAAGGTATAGGTTATTTAAAATTATTATATGAAGTAGAGAATATTTAACTGTATACAGTCAGTAATATAAGATACAAAAATTTAAATCTCAACAAACTAATTTAAATATTTAAGCATATTAAATGAATCAGAGACAATGATTATAATTTGATAAATAAATTTTACTTACCCTAAACAATATTTTCAAATCCAATTAAGTATCAAATGATGAGTCTTGTAGTATGATGTATCGGATATCAGTACAAGTCTAGTAGTCCCTATGTCCTGAACATCTCAGATTTGATAGAAATACAATATTTAAGACAGAACCTAAAAAGAGAGATATTGAAATATATTACATGATAGAATAAAGCTGTGAGAAAGTGATGTTTGTGTTTACAAGCTAAGACTATTTAATCAAGCTTGATCAAAGACTTTATGAATGATAAATTCAATGAAAAAACACTATAAATAGTGATGTGGTGATTAAAAACGTTGACTATAAACTTTAAAAAGGTGCTTGTATGAGAAAGACCTAAACTTAGTATTAGATGTTTAATTGATGTTTCTATTTGTTGTAATTGTATGTTTTTGTAAAGTAATTAATTTTAAGTTGTTTTTTGATGTTTTTGGATGTTATTAATTCGTTTACTTGATAAATTTTGTATGTAAATCGCTATGACATAGTAAATTTTTAAAAGCAAATAAAAGCTAATATAAGCGGTTTCATTGAAAATAAAAGTTATCTGATCATATTTTAATATGTAAAATTTCATTTTTTGTTAAAAATATTGGCCAAAAAGAGATATTAGCTCACAATTGTTAAATTTGAGATTAATAATTGTCAAAATGGCTGACATTGTTTACTCCAAAAAGCCAGCTGTTTTAATAAAGAAAGATTGATTTTAAAATTCTAAAAATGTTAATTTATAATGAAATAAATTGTACAGATTTAATTTGTAATAATTTTAAGGTCAGAAAATGTATAATTAAAAAGTCAATTTTTCAAAATTTTGATGTAAGAGAGGTTATATAAAAACAAAACACACTCGAAAAGGCAGCCATTATGAAAATTTGACCGAGGGTATATAAGCCCTTGGAAAAGAAAATTCGGGAGCATTCTAAATTTATCAAAAGGCCAATCCACGTCAGTATTTTTGAAAATTATCATAAAAACAATGGCGGATGACTGTTAAAAAATTAAAAATGGCTGACAATTAACATGATCAATTATATGAAATATTGTAAAACAAAGTTTATTGGAAAATTGTAAATAGAAATTGTACCAGCTAATAAAATAAAATCCTAAGAAGAAAAAAAAATTAAATATTTTTGACTAACCTGTAACTATAATAAAATTCCGGAAGAAACCAAGGAGAAATAATATCCGGTGGTCATAATCCTGTTTAATATCCATCCAAGGAAACATTTGTACGTGTTGTAGATTACCATTGGAAGGAAGCTGAATCTGGAAAGCCGCTACGGAAAGTTTCCATTTATCACCGTCAACTAGCAAGTGTTTTAGGGTATGTTTTTTAACTATATTCACTAATATCATTTTCACAAATATTATAAACATTGTGAGTAATATATTTCGATATCATTAAACAAATTTTCTATAATCTTGATCTGAGAACACTGTATCACTAAGAATTTTATAACGATTAATAGACACACGACACGCATCTCAACAACTTCCACCCCAGAGATAACCGTTAAGTATCACGTGTTTTCTGTGTGCGGGGTTGATGCGCACAAAATCTGCCATAGCCGTATCATTAAAGAGATCAAGGGTATATTATTCTTTTAGGGAAAACAAAGTTAATAAATAAAATATTGTTAAATCTTACATTTGAACTGACTACTGAGTTTATGAGTCTATAATGCTAAATAATTGATTTTGATATATAAAATTTAATAATAAATGATAAACAAAATTACATATTTTAAATTTGATAACATAATTTTTTTACAAACAGAAGGATCAATAAAATAAAGAAATTTTAAGGTGTTTCAGATTAAAAAAGGATCAAATTAAAATTGAAACAAATTTAAATATAAATAATAGCCCCACAAAACTTTAAAAATAAAAATTTCAAATTATAAAACAACAAAATTAATAATTACATCAATAATAACAATATTTATGCAATCTGTACATACATTATAATTGTAATTTTTTACAATATATATACATCTTTTTTCCTTTATTTTTAACTGGCTTCTGATTGATTCTTTGACTAGCTAACTTAAAAAGGGTTTTAACCCTCTTTTCCTCGATGGATGAGGAAAAAGGAGATTATTCCCCCCTTTTCTCCCCGTTTACACCTGAAAATATCCCCAATACCCAAGAAATTAACATTATAAATTCTTCACAACAGCTTAAAAATAAGAGCAAAAAATTAATGTTTATAACCATAAAGATATTGGACCGTTTTTTGTATATATAAAGTCAACAAATTTAACTGGTATTAATGTAGGTAAATTTAATAATATTAAAATAGACATTTTTAATTTAAAATTAAATGATGTAAAAAAAAATAATTAGCAAAGGTTTAAATCGAATAGCAGAAGAATTTATTAATTATAAAACAGCTAATGACTTTTTAAAAAACAAAATATTATTAGAGCAAGGATACAAAATTTTTATACCATACAACTTTCATGTAAAGGAATTGTACGACAAATAGACACAGATATTAGTGAAAAAGAATTATTAGAAAATTGTAAAACGGTGAATAACATTAATATATTAAATGTAAAAAGACTTAACAGAAAAGTAATCAAAGATAAAGTAGTTTCTTATGAACCCAAAGGAACTGTTCTTTTTACCTTTGCAGGTGTTCTGTTACCTAAAACCATATAGGTATATGAACTTCCCAGACCAGTAAACATTTATATTGCTCCAGTAACACAATGTTACTGGTCATACTAGAAAAAACTGCAAAGGAAAAGAGAGGTGCTTTAACTGTGGGGAAAATAAACATACTGAGGAATATGACACTAAATGTTTTTATTGTAAAGGTTCACATAAATCTACAGATAAAAATTACCCAGAATTTACAAGACAAAAAAATATAAAGGAACTCATGGCTTACAAAAATATGACCTTTTTTGAAGCTAGTGAAGCTATACCTAAAATATATTTAAAAGCTGATAAGTTTATTTATAATCCTAGAGCCTTTTCTTCATTACCAAACAAACACTTCAAAGAAGGTCATATAACAAACAACCAAAACAATAATAATTACATAAAACCCACACAAAGAAGAACTCATAACTTTAAAGCTACTACTATAAAACGTTCATTCCAACAAACGATAGCCAACCAAGTAAACGTAGGGTGATTCATAAAAGTTTTGATAAAAAAACACACGATGAAAATTTATACTTTCCCAATTCCAGACCAGAAAAATACTCCACATCTTCCACATCCCAAAGTAAATCATCAAACAGTACCCTTTTAAAATCCCAACAAAACTCCTAACAAATTAATAAAAATAAATCCGCCTGGGGAACCAGTGCCTTAGATAACATTTATAGGAAAAGTGATGCGAATCCTCCACAAGATTTCATAAATTCCTTAATGACCTTCAATAATTCATCCCCCAATAACCTTACTATTATCAAAAATCTCATATCCACCCATGCAAACTTAAACACATACTTAGATCTTGACGAATCCAATTCAGACTAGAAACAAATCAAAAAAAGGATAAAAAAATAATTAAAATCATAGAATGGAACATAAGAAGCGTTAAAGCAAATAGGGACGATTTAATTAACCTCATATCTCAGGAAGACCCAGATATCATACTTATTAATGAAACATGGTTAAAACCAAATGATAAATTTGTTATAAACTTTTATAATATAGTTAGGCAAGATATGGATAATGGATATGGTGGGGTAGCAACATTCATTAAAAAACTATTACATTCACCACAATTAAAAAATTTAATTCAAATCAAATCCAATATATAGCAATGAATGTTGGTAACTTATCTTTAATAAACATATATGCAAACTCTAAACATACTATAGCACAAACTAGACGATATCTTAGAATTAAAAAAAGACAAAAATTTCAAATATTCTGTGAATCACTTAACAAAGAAACCAACAGTACTTACATTTGGAATAAAGTCAAAAATTTTAAAATTATAATAATCTTAGTATGCCCCATATCCCCTCAGATGATATCAAAAAAGAAATCCTGTTTAATATGTCCTCAATTTACATTGACCCGGATTTTACTCTAACTAATTTATTTCAAAAAAGGGAACTTTTTACTTTAACAGAATTAGAATCAGCCCTTAAATTCAAAAAACATTCTGCCCCCGGTATTGATGACATATCATATTTAATGCTCAAAAACCTTCCTTATAATGCTAAACAGATTCTAATAAAAATCTTCAATGAGTGTCTAAAAGGTAAATCTCTCCCATTTGAATGGAAAAAATATAATATTCTTAACATACTAAAATGTAACAATGTAAAATTTTAAAACAATTGAATTTATATATTAAACAAATCTATCAAAATTTTTAAATCATATTGTTTTTTTAGTTTTTTAGTACAAATGTCACATTTATTACAATTTTTTACACCGTTTTACCTATAATCTCACTTAGATATGTAAGTTGTAAGTGTTATTTATTTTATTACCTGCTATATAATTTCTTCATAATATACAATTTTTAGACCTTGAAAATGAACCCATAGAGGTTCGAAAGCTCGGTGAACTTATTAATTACTGGCTGCAACCCCCGATATTCTTAAATATTTAGTATATATACAGGGTGTTTCTTAAGTAATCTAAAATATTATATGGGGCGCTTCGTTACTCAATTTTAAGACGAAAAGTTCATATAAACATGTGTGATAGGTGTTGTCGTTTATGAGATACAGGGTGTTGTACGTGAAATTAATTTTTCTTGGTGACGCTACTGATTTATATTTTTTTATTATTTTATTACAAGCAACATGTGTTAAACATAAAGAAAAAATAATACATTTCAGAGCAAATGTTCAAAATGTCCACTTCCAGCTAAAATGCAAGAATCCGCTCGATGTCTAATGGATTGTCGAATACGTTCGAAGATACCAGGATTGTTACGAATAACATTACAGCCGTCTATGATACGATTTTGAAGATCTTGTACGTTTAATATCAGTGTTGTGTAAACAAGCGATTTCAAATATCCCCACACACAAAAATCCAGAGGATTGTGTCCAGGTGATCTAGGGGGCCACGGGTGTGGAGATCCTCGTTCGATCCAATGGCCTGGAAAAACATTATTTAAAAACTCGCGTACAATCACTGAAAAATGTGGAGGAGCTCCGTCATGCATGAACCACATGCGCCTTCTAATAATAATAGGTACATCTTCCAAAAGAAGTGGAAGTTCATTTTCTAGAAAATGTTGGTATGCCTCACCGGTTAACCGTACAGGAAGGAAAAATGGTCCAATTAAATAATCATCGATGATGCCAAGCCAAACATTGACCGAAAATGTTTGTTGAAATCGTTTTACACTTATGGTATGTGGATTTACATCTGCCCATATGTGGTCATTATGAAAATTCATAATCCCATGTCTAGAAAAAGTTGGCTTCATCCGTAAATAGAATATTGGCCACAAAATTCGGATTGTTCGCGATTTCACGTAAAATCCATTGACAATACTGTATGCGTAATGGATAGTCAGTAGGTAACAAATGTTGAACACGTTGAACGTGATATGGATACAATAAATTATCTTTTAGAATATTCCAAACAGTTTTGTTACTAACATTTACTTCATCTGCAACTTTTCTTGTACTCGTTTCTGGATGTTGGTCAATAATTTGAAGAATCTGGTTTTCCAATTGGGGATTTCTCACAGTTCTGGGTCGTCCAATAATATTCTTCGATTTAGCAAAAGTTCCAGTTTCTTGTAAACGAATATGTAACTTAGTAAACGTATCTGAACATGGTAAACGATTATTTGGATAACGCTGGGCATACGTACGTCTAGCTTCTAAGGTATTACCATTCGCTAATCCGTACAAAAAATGCAAATTAGCCATTTCAACATTAGTAAACACTGGCATAGTTATTAACTAAACACAGAGTCAATCAAATAAAAATGTACGATTTTTGCGTTGGTTTTCAAATTTGACACTTGTCAACATTATTTCAAAGGCCACTTAGAATAAGCATGTTTTTGCGTATTACTTCTAAAAACCAGTAGCGTCACCGGGAAAAATTAATTTCACGTACAATCAGAACTGACTTATTACAATAAATTCAACACCCTGTATCTCATAAACGACAACACCTATCACACATGTTTATATGAACTTTTCGTCTTAAAATTGAGTAACGAAGCGCCCCATATAATATTTTAGATTACTTAAGAAACACCCTGTATATATATATCAAGGGGTGTTTGTGAGGACAACAAAAAAAACGGTATACATTATCTATATATTTGATATATAATCATGTATATTCGTATACATCGATATTCAATCAACATTTTTAATTTAGGGAGAATTTTATGTATATTGGTGGTTACGAGGACAATTACTTTTTTAAGTTTATCTGTATATACATTTCTAAATTTTTATTTAATTCAAAAAATGTAGGTTGTCACCTTCCTCCTCGATTTGGAAATTCCACAGGAGAGATGGAGGACAGTGTTGCCCGATTAGCTCAGCTGGGTGTGAGTAAGGGTAGATTTATTTTGGAAAATAATTAGAAATTCAGATTTTGAACTAATTATTTTCAGATGTTATGATGCTCAAAATATGTTTATTTTGGGCGCCATCATATCTGATTTCTTTTTTACTAAAAAGAACAAATATTCAAACAAAAAAAATAGAACGAAGTTTGGTATTTGAATAGATAAAATAAAGAAATAGCAAATTTAATATATTAACACTTTATTAACGAATAAATTTACTATTTATACATAGGTTATACATTGAGTGGAAAAATTAACATAATGAAAAAAAATATTATTTGTAAATGTGAATGTGAATGGAGGTGATATTACTATAAGATCAAAAACTGTTATTTTTAAAATGTCAATTGATTCTTGGCTGAAGGCCTAAAATTATAAATTAAAGATTAAATCACTTATACCACTAAAAATTAATTTACTTTGGAAGTTTGAAATTTATAAAAAATTAAGCCACAGGTTACAAAAATAAGAAATATAAATTAACTTATCTAGGTTAGGATGGTTCGATCAACAGTGAGGTTTCTTCCACATGGTAGAGGTGTCGATGAGGATTCCGCAATGACTTTTTCTTTCAGCAGTGACGATTGCTCAGCAAGAAGCAGCAGAACAAGCTCAGTTCTTTATTATGGAGGCTGGTTGAAAAATCGATACATGCATGCAAGCAGGATGATATTATATTCTAAGTACTAAGTCTAGTAGCAAGCAGTAAAGCCTAGTAGCAAGCAGCAAAGCCTAGTAGCAAGCAGAAGGAAAAGCTGAAGCTGTCTACGAGGGTGGCAGGTCTGGCAGTTGACGGAAGTACCTCTAGTAGTTCAAATCTTCTTAGATTAAACCTCAAGGATAAGAAAAGAAGGAAGGAGCATCAGTTTTTATTAAACAATTTAAAAAGAGGGCCCTCAGATAAAATTATCCTGGGGCGTAATTTTAATACTCTTATCGAATGTTATTGAAGTTAATAATTTTAGAACAAATAAATTTAAAATAAAGAAATTTTCGTCGAAATTAGTAATTGAAATGAATAGTTTTAAATTAGAATTAAACATAAAAAAGTAGTAAGTGTATCGTTAAGCAAATATATCCAAAAAAAACATTTATAAAACCTAAAAAATATTATTTTATAACAAATAGTTTAAATCCTTTGTAGAAAACTGTATATTCAGTATCGAATGATTTGAATTGCACGAGAACTAAAAAGTAGCGATACGACTAAAAGTACGATAACTACCAAAAGATAAGAGTACGAAAACAAGGAGTTTTTGATGTAGTTGTCGATACAAAGTAGACGTTCAATCTAATCGTTCATTAAGAGAAAATATTATAACAAAATTATGAACGTTACTTAGACATATTTCTTAGTTATTTTTAGCATGCAAGAATTAGAAGGAAAAAATATGACCGAGTAACGTTTTAAATTAATTCAAAAATATCGAAACCACTAATAAAATTTTCAAATAGTTAAGTGATGGTAAAAGAAAATAGAGAAAGAGATAAATTACTTTAATTTTAAATAGCCACGTGAATTTTAATAATTAAATTTACAACGTCTTACCTTGATCGCAGTCACACCAAAACTGAATAAAACCTACAGATATCCCTTCCAAATCCGCTTTTCTTGCAAAGTCAATTAATAAATTATATACTAGACTAAACCAAAGTAGTTAAACAGTTCAAAACAGCGGAATATGGAATTTAATTTTTCGGATTATTTAATTTTAATAAAGTTGACGTTAATAACGTCACACCCCCCTTCCTTGGGCAAAGAAAATTTTTGAAAAAAAATTCAAAAATTTTCCCAAAAAAATTCAAATATTTTCTTGAAATCCAATAAATACTAAATTATATGTATATTATCTAATATAAATATTTATATATCTCCAATATACAAGAAAAAATTAGGTTGTAATTATATCAGACATATAAATATCAAAATTTTATACTATAGGAAACAAAAACTAATAATCATAAAGAGAATCTTAAAGAAAGTAGGCAAAAAAAATATGTAGATATAAAATTGTAAGTGTCTATAAAATGAAAACAACAGTTTTATGAGCCCATTGCAAAATTGCATCACTTGATGAAAATATCGCTTATCCAAGCAACACAATATTAATATCACAAAAGATAAAGTTATTGTGTACAAAAGACATTATACAAGGAATATTATCTCAGTCAAATGCTTCTAATTTATCATCTCGGTATAAAAACTTAAGCATCTGATTCTAAAAATTTGTATATAACTTCCTTTAGTCAAACACCTATTTGTCCTATGACATTACCGGTAGTAACTGTATTTCAAAATTGAAAGTTAAAAAAAAACTCAAGTTTTATCCGTTCAGAAATAATTATTAAATTTCCTTTATTTGAAATATCAAAATGTATCAAATGATTTTACTAAAAGTGTTTGCATTTCAAAGCAGAAAATTTAAAGAAATAGCAATTTGTATTGAGAAAAGTGACTCACATTTATTCAAAATTTCGATAAATTTTAAATAATATAAATATGTGCTCTTAATATCATACTAAGAATGAGGCAAAAAGGTAATTTTTCAATAAAAGGTATATTTGATTTAAATTCAATTAAATCAATTTCTACATAGTAAATTCAGAAAATAAAGAAAAATTTCTGGGAACTTAAAATATTTTGCAATAAACTCTAAACAGTTATTAATTAATCAGGTAAACTATCACTTTCTAAACCACTTACAAACAAAAGCAAAAAATAAATTAATTTATTAGGTATATTATTCAGTGTCACTATTGACTATTGAACAAGATTCATCATTAGGTAAATTATCGTCAAAATCAGTAAAATTAGGTTTTAAATCGGAAACGTGCCAGTTTCCCAAATCTTTGCCATCCAAACTTTTAATATTATATACTAAATTTGAAACAACTTTATTTACTACGCAAGGCACATACTTAGGTGCAAATTTGGCAGAAAAATCATTAATTTTTGAAGAGAGAACATAATTTTTTTTCCATAAACGGTCCCCTACATGATATTGAACATCACGTTTCCTCAAATTATAAATTTTTGCATTTCTATCATAGGCGTCTTTAAGTTTTTTCCTAACGTCGACAAATAGTTTAGGTATAGTTTGCAAATCGTCAACCAACTGAAGTTTTTCACCTACTGAAACTACATTATCTGCATTATCAGCAATTTTGCCATAAAAATCACCTGATAAAGGTACATTTCTGGCAAAATTAAGAAATGATGGCGAGTACCCGGTAACTTCATGCTTGGCAGTGCGAATAGCCTGAGCTACTTGATTTATGTAAAGATCCCATTCTTTGTGGTTATCATGAATGTAACACCGAAGTGCCGTAATAATAGTTTTATTTGTTCTTTCGGTGTGATTAATTTGAGGGTGATAATTAGCATTGTAAAAAATTTTCTGTACCTTGTATTTACTCATTAAATTTTTGAACTCATGACCAACAAATTGTGATCCATTATCAACTGACATTATCTGCGGAACACCAAATAAAAGAAAAACGTGATTTTCTAAAAATTTAATTATACTATGAGCAGTTGCTTTCGGCATAGGATGGACTAGGCAAAATTTGGTAAACCAGTCGGTTACAACAAGTGCATATCTATTACCACTTTTAGTGGTAATTATTGGTATTTATTATTCTTGGAATTTAAAATTTGTTTACTGTCAAAATTATTATTATTTTTCGAGTTTAAAAATGTACTATTATTAAAATTTTTATCTTTTTCCTTATTAGATGAATATTAAGGAAGGACTTTACAAAAGACAGATATGTTTTCCATTCTTCAATGGAAGTTTTAAATTGTACAGTTTTTTCTTTTACATGTTGTCCCGTGATAAACCTGGTCTGTTTTCTGGACTTTGTTGACTGGAAACGTTGTCCAGATTTGCATTTCCAGTACTTTTCTGGTTTTTTGAATTACATTTTTTACATTTACTTTTTACTGTATTCTTTTGACCACAACCATAACAAAAAACAGATCGAGGTTTATAACATTGATTATATGCATGACCAGATCTAGCACAGTTCCAACAAGTTATAGATTTAGATATCAAAGAAATATTTGTATGGCTTTTATTAGTATTATTATTTGTACATACTGCATTTAAAGCAGGTCGTTTACATAGCTCAGAAAGCTCATCAATTGTTTTAGGGTTATGTAAAGCTAAATGTGAAACAAAAAAAGGCAATAAATTTCTTCTAATTTTAGCTACTCTAGATAATTCATCAGGCTTAACAGTAAGTCTATTAAACAAACCCTTAACATTGTTTTCATCATCTGTATTTACTGTTAATCTTTGCAATCTACCAGATAAATGAGATAATCGTGACGAAATACGCCTAAAAAGAGGATCAGATTTATCACCAGAAAAAGTACTAATAATGACTTTTAAATCTAAAAGAGTTTCTCTAATACCAATATCGTCATCTTTATGACTATACTTATTAACAAGTGCACCAGAAAAACTTCTATTTGCATTCTCTTGGCTTAGTAAACCTGTCAAAATTTTACGTTTATCCTCTACATTTGTAGGTGGTGTTACATTGCGGAGTTTGATTTCATAAGTAAGCTCGTTAGTTTTAAGATGTGCAGCCTGCATTTTTTAATCAACCTGATTTAAATGCCAGAATATTAGTAAGAAAACATATAAAATAATTAGTAATTATACCAGTTAACGCTTTCTTACTTCCAAATTAAGGGAAAAAACATTTCAAAGAGAAAATTAGCAATATTTTAGCCAATTTATGAGAAAAAAAATCAACTAGAAAATAATTTTGTTAAAAAAAAAAAAGTAAGATAATAGTAACCATGCAACTCAATCTGTTATACGCAAAATATTGAGAAAAATTCTTTATTTTACCTTAACCAAATACAAATTGTTTAAGAATGTTTAACTTAAATTTCTTTGACAAATTAAAAAAATATATCAAACTATTTTGAGCAAAGCTACCAAAAATTTTAGATAATCTAGTTGGGCGCCAATTGTCACCTTCCTCCTCGATTTGGAAATTCCACAGGAGAGATGGAGGACAGTGTTGCCCGATTAGCTCAGCTGGGTGTGAGTAAGGGTAGATTTATTTTGGAAAATAATTAGAAATTCAGATTTTGAACTAATTATTTTCAGATGTTATGATGCTCAAAATATGTTTATTTTGGGCGCCATCATATCTGATTTCTTTTTTACTAAAAAGAACAAATATTCAAACAAAAAAAAAATAGAACGAAGTTTGGTATTTGAATAGATAAAATAAAGAAATAGCAAATTTAATATATTAACACTTTATTAACGAATAAATTTACTATTTATACATAGGTTATACATTGAGTGGAAAAATTAACATAATGAAAAAAAATATTATTTGTAAATGTGAATGTGAATGGAGGTGATATTACTATAAGATCAAAAACTGTTATTTTTAAAATGTCAATTGATTCTTGGCTGAAGGCCTAAAATTATAAATTAAAGATTAAATCACTTATACCACTAAAAATTAATTTACTTTGGAAGTTTGAAATTTATAAAAAATTAAGCCACAGGTTACAAAAATAAGAAATATAAATTAACTTATCTAGGTTAGGATGGTTCGATCAACAGTGAGGTTTCTTCCACATGGTAGAGGTGTCGATGAGGATTCCGCAATGACTTTTTCTTTCAGCAGTGACGATTGCTCAGCAAGAAGCAGCAGAACAAGCTCAGTTCTTTATTATGGAGGCTGGTTGAAAAATCGATACATGCATGCAAGCAGGATGATATTATATTCTAAGTACTAAGTCTAGTAGCAAGCAGTAAAGCCTAGTAGCAAGCAGCAAAGCCTAGTAGCAAGCAGAAGGAAAAGCTGAAGCTGTCTACGAGGGTGGCAGGTCTGGCAGTTGACGGAAGTACCTCTAGTAGTTCAAATCTTCTTAGATTAAACCTCAAGGATAAGAAAAGAAGGAAGGAGCATCAGTTTTTATTAAACAATTTAAAAAGAGGGCCCTCAGATAAAATTATCCTGGGGCGTAATTTTAATACTCTTATCGAATGTTATTGAAGTTAATAATTTTAGAACAAATAAATTTAAAATAAAGAAATTTTCGTTAAGAAATTAGTAATTGAAATGAATAGTTTTAAATTAGAATTAAACATAAAAAGTAAGTGTATCGTTAAGCAAGTATATCAAAAAATTGATATAGAAAAAACATTTAAAAGCTAAAAAATATTATTTTATAACAAATAGTTTAAATCCTTTGTAGAAAACTATATATTCAGTATCGAATGATTTGAATTGCACGAGAACTAAAAAGTAGCGATACGACTAAAAGTACGATAACTACCAAAAGATAAGAGTACGAAAACAAGGAGTTTTTGATGTAGTTGTCGATACAAAGTAGACGTTCAATCTAATCGTTCATTAAGAGAAAATATTATAACAAAATTATGAACGTTACTTAGACATATTTCTTAGTTATTTTTAGCATGCAAGAATTAGAAGGAAAAAATATGACCGAGTAACGTTTTAAATTAATTCAAAAATATTGAAACCACTAATAAAATTTTCAAATAGTTAAGCGATGGTAAAAGAAAATAAAGAAAGAGATAAATTACTTTAATTTTAAATAGCCACGTGAATTTTAATAATTAAATTTACAACGCCTTACCTTGATCGCAGTCACACCAAAACTGAATAAAACCTACAGATATCCCTTCCAAATCCGCTCTTCTTGCAAAGTCAATTAATAAATTATATACTGGACTAAACCAAACTAGTTAAACAGTTCAAAACAGCGGAATATGGAATTTAATTTTTCGGATTATTTAATTTTAATAAAGTTGACGTTAATAACGTCACAAGGTACAAATTATTTATTGACTTAATAAATTATTATTTTGGGTTTTTATATACTGAAATTGTTTTTATTAACAGCCTAGTTGAGAGAGGTGAAGTTTCATTTCACAAGTCCACCGAGACCAGACGAAATTATTACTGAAATGTTAAAAGAAGGGAAAGAAGATATTAAAAATCTCTAACCTGTACCTACATAAGGAAGAAATACTTGAAGATTGGAACGATAAGTTTTAAAATTCTGCTATTTAAAAAAGGAGACAAAAAGGACTTAAAAAATTACAGACCCATCTTACTACTGTCGCAAAGTTATTCATAAGAATAATTAACAGCCAGATTACAAATAAAATAGATTCGTATCAACCAGTAGAGCAGCAGGATTTAGCAAGGAATGCAGCACAACAGAATATTTCCTAACAATCATGACACTAACAGAGAAAGCTAACGAGTATCACTTATACCTGCACTTAGGGTTCGTTGACTATTAGAAAACCTTCAATAGCGTTGAAAGCTATAAACAACTGTAGATTAGATTCAAAATACAGAAGGATAATATATAATATTTATAAGAATGCAACAATGACAATACAATTACAAGAAGCCACAAAACATATACCAATTATGAAGGGAGTGCGGCAGGGAGATGTCATTTCTCCGATATCGTTCACATTGTCCTTTAGACGAAGTCTTTAGAGCATTGGAATGAGCAAACAGGAGAATATATATAAATGGAAAGAAAATAAACCACCTGAGATATGCAGATGGTGGGTGTAGTAGCATCCATTTTCGAAGAACTACAAACTATGCCAACGGAACTAGTCGAGGAATCCGAAAAAATGGGTTTAAAAAAGAATTACACCAAAACAAAACCAATAACAACCACTCAAGATAATAGTAACATTGAAATTGGCATTTTAAAGGGTGGCTAACAGGGTAGTATGACATAAAAGTTTGTATGTACCAATGGCATAAACGGATGTGTATACCCTCGGACGTCGCCCTTAGGGCATAAACATCTATTTATAACCTTGATACATAAATAACTATAACGCACTCAGTGCCATAAAGTGATTTTAAGGCACTCAGTGCCTTAAAGTGATATTTTTAAGGCTACTATGGAGTGCTAAGAATGGCATTTTTAACAAGTTTGTAGATAAAAAAAAAATATTTAAATTTTTAACTTTAGCACCCTGTAACTTTTTTTGTGTGCACTATTGTATATAGGTAAGTGGGGTTCAATCAACATATTTTTGACCCCAGAATCTGTGGTATAATTTATGAACATTATTTTTGGGACACGTACAATGGGAATATGTTACTTTTCTCTTATATTATATGGTGGCGAATTACTTGTAACTATCAAGTTCAATGAAAGACGGGCTGGAAGCTGCCTAATAAGTTTTGCATAAAAGTGTAAATAAAATTACACCACAAAGTAGGTGAAAATGTTCACAACAGATACTTTTGCAACTTAAGCTTGCTCGAACTAGATAACTTGTCTATGCAGGGAACTACAACACTCACGTGAGCCTCCGATCTTAGCAACGTGCATATTATGTAGAATTTAAACAGTAAATAGGTATAACAATAGGTGTGCAATAAATAAAATATTTATAGTTTTTACAGAAGAATATATTGGGATAACTATAACTCATAATATATGTATTTTTATTAATAATCAATTGTACTCACAAAAACACTAAGATATGTTTAAAAAACTTTTTTTGCAATTTTTAAAAAATAATGGTAGTTATGAGGACATTATAGTTATATACCTTTTTTGTGTAATGGTGTCTATGAGGACAAAAAAAAGAATGATTTGTTTATAACTGTTCATCCCAGTTAGTATTGTAAAAACAACTTAAGTCGTAAGATGTACGTTCTTGTTGAATTTGAAGATGGGATTTATTCCATTTGTAATAAATGTATTTTTACATATATTTTTCGAACGAGTCAATTATTCCCAGATAATTTAAAAAATTATTGTTAAAAATTATAAACATGAGTGTTAGGAAATTTGTTTGAGTTAGTATATGATTTATATGTTATTTTAAAATTTAATTTAAATTCTAAATAATTTAAAAAATATGAAATCGTTGTTGCCAATCTAATAATTTTAAAATTACTAGATTGTTTTCTTTTCGACACGAAAAAGAAAAAAATGTAAACAACGTATCCAAGAGTTCACTTTTTGACACTGTTTAAAAGGAAATTGGGAATATGCTTCTAATATTGTCTTATTAAACATCAACTTTCTATTTAAAAAAATAACCCAAGAAGATAATTTCCGAAAAATTTAATTTGTCTAATAAAATAATTCCAAAATGATCTTTTTTTTCTAACATATGTAGTGTAGTGTTTTCTTTTAGATTTAAACGAAACCCTGTTGGAGGGAACTGAAAACGTGAATGTCATATAATCTGAATTTAATGATAATGATCAAAATTTAAATGTTACGAATCTTGAATACAATTTTTCTTTCGGTCATAATGTGGAGGGTTTAATAGTCAGAGATAATACTGATATGTTTGTATCAAATTCGTTGAATTTGTTGTTTTGCAATTCATTTCAATTCAAATTCGCTCGCCACCTCGAATTAAGACATAAAACCGAAGACTGTGTCAAAAAACTATTTTTCTTCCGAAAGGTAATAAAGAAAGAAAATTAATTATAAATTCCATTAAAAAACAGAGCCAATTTCAATATAATACTGTAAATAGATACAGTGACAGGGAGTACGCCACATTATTAGAAACGTCACTGTCGCCATTGTTAGAGATAGGTCAAAGTATTTTATCCAATCCAACTTTTGCCTTATATTAGTTAATTTGCATTGGAGATTTTTATATTATATATTTTTATATATTTTCCTGTTTATGAGTTATTATAGTGCTAAATAGACACATTATTATAGTTAAGGAATATTTCGCGTCGTATTTAAAGAAGTTTTATTTGTTTTATATAAAAATGTTTGCTTTTGAGGTTAAGTAATATTATTTTTATTTTTTCTCACCTCAGAACAAAATAAAACTTTTTTAAATATAACTCAAACTATTCCTTAACGATAATAATGTGTTCATATAGCACTATAATGTCAAAAATTTTACAAAAAACAAGAAAATGCACAATACAAAAAACTTCAATGCAAACTAACTACCGTAAGGCCATAGTTTGTTTGGATAAAATGCTATGACTTATGGCAAGCTATGGCGACAGTGACGTCACAATAATTTGGCGTATTGCTAGTCGTTAGACGTTCCCATAAGTTCCCATTTCAGTTATAATGGTAACAAAAATCGAACATGAAATTACAAAAACATTGAAATTACTCTTAACTTAAAATTAAAAACTCCTATTGAATATATATTACATTTGTAAAATTTAAAAAAAAAGTGTATCAAGTGAATTGTTTAATTTTTATAAATATTTTTTTTTATAAATTAGTTCATCTCTTACCCCATTACAAACTAAAAACTAAAAAAATAAGCAAACATTCAAATGCATTAAATTATTGTAATGCATTTATTAACTGTTGTCAATGCAACCGATGACATTACATAAACATAGGTACTATCGGCCTCAGAATAGCATATACATTTTTAAACTCAAATGGTTTGCATTGAATTCATTTTAAGGATGGCCTATTTATTGTGTATAACCAATGACGGTTTAAATAATAATAATTTTGAAATCAGTCAAATAGTTGTCCACGCCCACATCTTTAATGTTACACAGAGAGGGATGATATTGGGTGAGGGAAGAATGCAGCATAAGGTATTCTATTGACAAATTGCCTATAAGTACGGTTTTATTTGTTTTTTATTGCAACCTCTTTACTGATTTCTTTTTTGTGACAAAGTTGGCTATTTACACGGATTTTGAATTTTGTTTAGTGATTTTTTATTACGACGTACTTTGGCTATTGACACGGATTTAGAATTTTGTTTTTTGATTGTGACTATTTACTGGATTTTCTTTTTCTACAACGAAATTGGCACGGATTTTGGTTTTCTATTTAACTATTGTCTTGTGATATTTTAATTTTAAGATATCAAATATAATGTTAAGATTTAGCCTTGCGCTTTTCACTAATTTCTTTATTTTTTATCCTCTTTTCACCTAAATTAAAAAATAAAAAACATCATTACATTTGAAATTTCCGAGAAAAATAAAAAAAATCGACTTTTTTACATAGAACTCCCTAGCGGAGACAAAATTATTTAATTTTGGATTTTTGTTATGCATCTGATTAAACAGAAGAAACTCTTTTAAATGATGCTAAAATCATTGAAATCGGTTAAAAAACAAAAAAAAAGTTATGATATTTGTTTATAACAAGTTTGAACCTCCCACCACCCCCCTATTTGAAGAGTATTGCAAAAAAGTCCCCAATCTCCTCTCTCATCATCTCTCATCTCTTATCAAGATTTCAAAAATTTTTAGTATACCTCTTTCGGAGATAATCACAATATTATGTTTTTGAGTGTTCGTTCCACCCCGTAGCAGACGACTTTCAAACTTGACAAATATTTTTAGCTTTAAACACCCCCTTAACATAAGCCAATAAGTTTAATATATTAAAAAATAAAAAGCATTGATCTTATAAATGTTTTTGCCAATTTTTGTATAAATCTGATATCTATTTCTTTTTTTAAAAACAATTATTTCGGAACAACACCACAGAACATAATTATCCTAGTTTTAAAGAAATTCAGGCAATACAAATGACACATAGTTTATTGCAAAATCGTTCAGCTCCCGTTATTAAAACATGGATATCTAACGAAGTAAAAAGAAAATTAATAATTTGATAAATGTTGCTAGGGTACATATTTCTTTTTTTATGATGATCTCCTCTCAATTAATAGATTTTGTTTTACGTTAATAGTGTTAGAATAAACACAACCTACAATAAAAATTTGTGTCTTGCTAAACACCAATTGGTAATTTTATAAAAATGTTCTTACTTGCACCACTCGATATAAAACTATTACGGAGACAGTCCTCTTAACTACCACTTGATATAAAGGGCTTATGAAGACAGTCCTCATATCCACCAACTGTCCTGGTATAAACCATTATACCCCAAATATTGTCCTTACAAACACCCCTTGATATATATATTGAGATAGATATCTAATAGTTAATAATTTAATAAGTAGAACTTACCTTATAATTTACAATATAAGGATATATTAATAAGTTTTATAGAATCAGCATTTACTTTTTCTTTTGTACTTCTACAGTTTCCAAGTTCATAATTTTCACAAGACATACATTTAATATAAACAAAGAATGTAATGGGCATTTTATATTGAATAGAATCCATATTTTGCTATTCCATAACAATTAAATATTTCCAATCCATAATAAGTACATTTTCACATAACAATTCATCTTTGTCTTAGTTCTCTTTTAAAATTCTAAGTTTAATCTGAAACAACAAAAAGAAAATAAAAAGCAAAAGTATTAATGGTTTTCACATGTTTAAGAAATCAACATGTAATTTTAGTTAGTAAAGTATTTAAATTAATATTATAAAAAGGAAGTACTTACAAAATCATAAAAAGACAAATTGTGGTCTTCGATATTGTACAAACAAGTATACAAATAGATCATGAGTACCTAAAAAAGACACAAGAACAATTAAAAACATGTAGCAGGTGTGGTGAAACATAGTATACTAGTTCTCATATCAATAGTGTTGGACATGATCACTTTAATAATAGTGCATAGTAAAATAACTATTGAAAAACTTAGTGTACAAACACTAACAAAGACATTTTATGTAACAAAATGTATGTAAGATAAGTGAGTAATTTGTTTATATAAATTTTAAAATGTTAACCTTTTTTAACACAGAAACTTTTATCTTATATAATATGTTAGAGATACAAATAACAAAATCTTTTAAAAGTTTAAATTTTAGTTGTTAGGGTTTAAAAATAGTAAATTTTAGTTAAATTAGGATTAGTTTAATGAATTTATAGTAATTTTAAATATAAATGATAGTTTTAATCCAAATTTTGAAAGTCTTAAAAAATGACAGCTTGAGAAACTTGTCTCTTTCAAATCCAAAATTTCATAGCAAAAAGTCCATTAAAAATTATATTAAGAGAATTTTACTAAATATAAAGATGAGAGTTCACTGTAAGTTATAAAGGATATTATTAGATTTGTAATTTAATTACCTTGATTTTCCAGAATGTTGCAAAATTTTGTATGTTAAAACATTTGAAATCCGTTTTTTTTATGTCATTTTTTCTGGAAGCCTATAAAAAGGCCAGAAATTTGTCGAATCACTCTCTTTTGATTTTGGTAGTAGAGCAGTTAACATCGATTCTCTTGTTTTTGGTAGCAGAGCAGATAACATCGTATGTATTAATTGAGTACTAACTAGGAGAAAATTTTTTGTATTAATTAAAAGCTGTTTATGTTAAATTAATACATGTAACATTAAAAATACATACAGTAAAGTAATCAACTATTATTAAATTACTTACCAAAGTAATAAATTGTACAAAACATATCAAGATTCCAATCGAATTTATGAGATTAAATTCAAGCGTCATTGATACATCCAAGTGTGGTAGACATCTTGTCTTTTTGTTATGCTGTTCCAGTAGATAAACTAAGAGAGTTCGGAGCACAAAATCTGTCCCTAACCTCACTTTTTGTTCTTGGCGCCAGATTGCCGCGCTCGATCGCCACTCGTGTCGCCATCTCCCAGCTACGGTCGGTAGATCGCGGTCGGTAATGTAGATCGCGCCGCCGGGTACATGTCGGTGCTATTTTTAGTCCATTTCGTGTCGCTATTTTTGGTCCCCGGGTTGCATGGGGGAGTGGGCAGTAATATATGATAATATTAACAAAGTTGAGGATTAGTCTTTTCGGTAAATTAAATAAAGACATTTATGAATAAAAATTATGAATCAAAATCTTTACTTGTTGGATAAGAAGAAAGAAAAGATTTTAATTTTAAAAATTATCTTAAAAATTATAAAACGGAAATTTACATCAGCATGTAATATAAATGTCGATGAATACATAGGGTGTTTTTAATAAAAAAGAAAAAATCCATTAAACATTTATTAATAATAATTATAATGGTAAAACATTACAAAACCACTGACTTAGATGTTGTACGTTTCGTTCGGTGCACATATATGGTCCAGATAGGGCGTGGCAGGGGTTCGGATCTTGGGTAAAAGTTTCCAGTTTCACAAGAGGTACTATCAAATTTGGTAACGTCAATAATGTGTGGAAAACATTAAAGATGTGGCATTTCTTGAGAAGAAATTCTGCTTTTTGTTGTCCTCGAACGTAAATGTAGTCTGCGGCATAAAAATAGCTTGCTTTCCAATATTTCATTTACTTTACAATATTCCACATCTCCTGAAGAGTATCTAATTCCATGCACATTCTTTTCCAAATAAGATGCAGTCTTTTTATCAGCGCTACTTAATGTGGAATACGGTTGTGGAGGTAAAAATATGTAATGTGAACGTTTAAAACCAATTTCTATGGTGAGTTCTTTGACAATGAATTGTCCGTCTACGACAAAGCCTTGAATGTCTACAAAAGCTACTCTCATGTTGACGTCTGCTCGAACACTACTACTACGGTACAAAAATATCTAGTTCAAGCTTTTAACAATTTCAGTGAGGGGATAGTATTCCATCACGCAGTCGTGAATTATGATGCAATAGACTTTGGTATTTTCGGGAAAACCTATGTTTGCTTCAATATCAAGTTTTACATCTACTGTAGACGCCTTCATGCTTTCTTCCTGTTTTGAACAATCGATAACAAACATTGCTCGTTTCTTGAAAGAAGAATAATCCAGCAGGGGGTGTTTCTGTGTGGAGTTTGCGTAGTTAGGATAGAATTCGGTATAGTTAAAATATGCCTCATTATAGTCAGTTTTACCAAAATCCAATTTCATTCTTTCATTAGGAAAATAATCACCATTAAGTGATAGTCTTACACTTTGTACGTCGGCATTGTCAAATAAAGTGGGATCGGCTGTGGTCGAATTTCGTTTATCTGTTTGAAAGAAAACAATAACAAAACGAGGCCTTTCAACTGAAGTACTAGTTTTAACAGCCCAAACTTCACGTCTTGCACCTTTAGTAATTGAGGGTAATTCGTGTAACTCCCACTTCCTAAATGGAATAACTATAGGATGATTTTTTTGAATGGATTGCATGAGATTTATCTTGATATCATCATTCGGGAAGATATGTTTAACTTTTAGTTCAATACTTGTAATGTTAATTTTAGCTGTTGTAATAGAAGACGTACCATTCTTTTCCGTAATGTATATGCAATCATTATCATTTCGTGCTCGAACTAGTCGTATTGTTTGTCGACCACATGTAATCATAGGATAATCGTTGAAAATGTTAAAAATATGTTTGAGAGGTATAAGAAGATTGAAGGACTTATCGCTAACATTCATAATAGGATCTTTCGGGTAATTCCAGCCGGCCATAGCCATATGATTGGAATCTTCCTGACTATAACAAGTCATAGCACGTACAGCACTCACGATTCCAGGATCCCGAACTGTTTCCATTTCCCTGGCACTTTGACTGTACGTAAATGAATCGAATAGAAAGGCTCCAAAATTATTTGCTAATTTTACGTCACCGGTTCCGTTTGTTTCAAGTGAACCTTCAATACATAACAAAGTTTCGCTCATTGCAAAAACGAATCAACCTGATTAATGCTAAACTCCACAATGTCACTGCAATTGAATGATTTTATAAATGGAGCATAGGTTCTGTATTCAGCTTTTCGAATTGATTCGTCGAACAGCGGCTTACGGTAGATATCAAACATCGAAGGCAACATGTTATAGTCTTGACGAACACGTTTATTTCCATACATGGTTGTCATTTCAATTTAAAACCTAGCGATTGCAGAACCAATTTGTTTGCGAACGTAAGCTGTTTCCGCTTGGAGGACTGCTTAGCTAATGAAGTTGGAACCTCCGCAGGCTGTCTCTTATTATTATGATTGATTATTAGTCCCATCTACTTCGTGTTCTAAGCTCCAATATCAATGTACTCGATTCACCTCTAAAGTTTACAGGTCGACCGTCTTGGTCTAGAGCGATGACAGTAATGTTGGTTATTTCACGTTGTGGTATAACAGGTAAGTAGATCAAATTATGAGGAATTTCGTCAATGGAATATCCCGGATCTACTTGTATAACAAATTCGTAGATAGTATGTGCAGGTCTGTTTGCATCAAAGGCTCCAGTGGTAATGTTACAATCGAAGCGAATACTGGATACTTTAATGATTTTGACGGGGAGATCTGAAGAGTGCAATTTGTTTGCGACGAGTATTTTCGGTGAAAACCCCAATATTTTACCAAGACTATCGGCTTGCGTAAAGGAAATTTTGTATTTACTGAAAATTTCGCATTTCAACGTATTATGATTGGGTTTTAGTGAAAATATACTCTCCGGTCTAGTTGAATTGCTTGCACCCAATTTTTCAATGATAAATGCTTCAAGATCTGCAATTTCATAACATCCTGTAGGAAAATTGAAACTTTGAATCTTCTCATTAGCATCGTAGTAGTAAAACGTACAATTTTCAATGTTCGGTATACTGTGATACGAATGAAAAGATCGTAGAGCTATTTCATAATCATTCTTTGGATCGAGCACAATAGGAGTAGGAGGTTGAAAGGTAAACACGTTATTAGTGCTGTTAACTCTTAGCAACTGAGACATGCTGACTAATGAAATTGAAGAGACATGTTTGAATTTAAATATCATTTTTATATTGTTTACAAAGAAAACATGTGGCTTGTGAACTCGGAGGACCATCCCAATGTATTCTCCAATCGGGTCGGTTGTAATGGATGAAACAAGGTAATCTTATTTGCAACTCAAAATTTGCTCGATATTCATTGGGAAGTTTATGCCACATTTCAAGCAATTCCATTGGTCGTACACACTTTATCAGATGTTCAATGGGGATTTGATTTAGTTCTTCGGTTGTAAAACTACTCAATGCTTTACCATGGTAGATATTTTGTAGTAATGATTCCATTATTGTTGTTGTTGTAGAAATTTTAAACACAAATGACCACAATTGACTTGGTCGTAGTTTTGATATTGAGTATTGTTATAAAAAATTTGTGCACAGCCGAGATATTTAACAAGTTCTTTCGGTGGTTTCAAGTTACCAAATGAATCGAAATAATCTACTTTGTTGTTTATCTTTCGATAAGCTACCCAATGACTTCCGCTATTTTTAGAGGTATCCAAATTAACTATTGCACATTCTTGTCTTCGAGGCCCGTTTTTGGGGAGAGTGTCTCTCATGAAAACTCCACGAAAATGAGGTATTTTTAGTAATTTAGCGTAATGTCTTATGTCAAGGTCAGATAGTGCGTGATTGGGTAGCTTTATCAGTTTTTTTGTTGTTTTTTCAAATACAAGCCGAAACCTCCTTTTGAATACTTTTTCAGAAATAAACCAGATCCTACACGTTCCATAGCCTTATTATGACGTACATCTTCTTCCAATTTCTTTTGCGCATGCTTTGCATCAATAACTGTTTTTGCAACTCCAGCAGCACCACCTGCCAAAGCTCCGAGTGCTGAAAGGCCGGCAAACAGGGGAATAAGTGGTAGGAAACCTCCGGATTTTGCTATAGGTATTACTCGAGGAACATCAACTTCTTTTTTCCCCCCTTAATGAGAGCTTTAGCTGCACGTAAGGCAAATGTTGCGGTGTCTTTTAAAGATGTTCCTATTTTCATAGACTTTCCCACCTTTAAAACAACATCTCGATGAAAAGAATGACGTGGTTTGCGACGACGACGACATCCCATTCCCAGCTTTCTTTTTACCTTCATTCCGCCCGTTACAAGTAATGCAGCCGCTTTTTCTCCCAAAGATGCGTCTTTTGATTTAACACGTTTCCACGCCTTTTCTTCAAGTATCTGATCGGCTTTGTGTCGTTCTTCGAGAGACTTGTTTTGCGAATAAGCAATGTCGTGCTCTTTACATGCAGCGTCTAAAGGATTAATGCCTGATCACCGCGTTCAATTCGTTTTAATAGTTTGGTTCCGGCTGGAAAAAATTTTTTTAATAAATTATATAAGGTTAAAATAATAATAATAAATTACGTCCACAGTACTGATAGTTGGGTAAGTGAAGTTCAATAGGTAGTTTATTGAAAAGGAAATCCATCTCTCAAATGTGGATGATGTAGATAATCGTAGTAATAAAACTCAAAGTCTATCCACAACGTTTAATAGTGAGGTTCAATAGTAAGTGCAACATGTTTCGGTCTTTAGACCATCATCAGGCTATAAAGAAAAACAATGGTATCAGGAGAATCCAAAAATAGTTATAGTTATTATTCGCTCTTTTAATAACTATAACTATTTTTGGATTCTCCTGATACCATTGTTTTTCTTTATAGCCTGATGATGGTCTAAAGACCGAAACATGTTGCACTTACTATTGAACCTCACTATTAAACGTTGTGGATAGACTTTGAGTTTTATTACTACGATTAGGTAGTTTATTGATGAGAGAATTTAAAAGACCTTCTCCTTCAAACACCAACATTAAGAATGATATGCATAAGTGGCGTGACATCTGTATTTATAGAGTAACATCAATAAAAAGCGATGCACATGATGAAGATCGTTCAACAAAAACAGACGATACCCATCGAAAATTTAGATTTTACTTCAACGGCATCGATTGGCAAACATGGTAAATTGTTACCAAATTCCTTTCGTGCTATTATATGCGGTCCCAGTGGATGTGGCAAAACCAACGCAATGATGGCATTACTTTACAATTCAAATGGCGCCAAATTCAAAAACGTTTATGTTTATTCAAAGTCGTTATTCCAACCGAAGTATCAATTGCTGCAAGAAGTATTGGCACAAGTCAAGGGTGTTGGTTATTTTCCATTTAAGGATAACGAAGAAATAATTAGTCCAGATAAAGCTCGGCCGAATTCAATCTTTATATTCGATGACGTAGCCTGCGACGGTCAGCAGAAAATACGTGAATATTACTCTATGTGTAGACATAAGGACATCGATGCTGTATACCTTTGTCAAACGTATTCGAAAATACCGAAACAACTTATACGTGACAATTGTAATGTAATTGTGTTATTCAAACAGGATGAGGTAAACTTGAAACATATATTTGATGAACACGTATCTCCAGACATGACATTTGATGAATTTAAAAATATGTGTTCAAAGTGCTGCTGGTCTGATGATCGCTATGGTACTTTGGTAATTATGAAGGATTTCCCACTTAACGATGGAAGATATCGCAAAGGATTCGATAAATATATAACATTGTAAGCTATGTCTTTAGTCTACTACAATATGGTTGACGATAAGGGTCTTGCTGCCGCATTACGCAAGAAAAAAGTGTCTGAACTTGCTAGATCGATTCGCAAAAAATACTTGGCGTTGAAATTGGGTAAATCAGAGCAAGATGAGTCTCTTAATAAACTATTCAAACCAATATCTACACCACTTAGGGCGATCGTAGAATCTTCAAAGACATTACAAAAAACCACTACGAATTTAAGTCCAAAAGTGGAAATAAAGAAAGAAGAAAAGCATGAAGAATCTGAAGATGATGTGTTTCCACCTTTTCTCGAAACGGAACCAATAGCTGAAACCGATGAAGCGGGTAATGTTCCAATGCCAGAATCTCCAGAAGTAACACGTCCTGACATTACACAAGAATCCATCAATTTGTATTTAGAACAATACCCCGAAATTAGTCGATCGTTTATTGAAGATTTTTTTCAAGAAAATGAAAGAATCGATAAAATTTATGGTCCTATCTACAATGAAGATCTCGGTTGGGGTTTAGGTGAGCGAAGAATTGGGTTTGATACAAAAACTGGTAATATCAAAATACTACAAGAACGAGACAAACAAGGTGGATACTTGACTGGAACACCAGGCTTATACCAACTTTTATTCTATACCGACCCCGAAGGGTATACCCCACAGGATTTAGAGGCATATAAAACACTTCTAGAGCATACTAAAGTTCACCGAAATACGCTAAACCGTCTTAAGAGTTCACCCACTTTCAAATATCGTGAAATCATCAGGCCCATGTTTAGAACGGAATCGGATCCGAGTGGATCGAAACGTCGCCCCCCTACTCGAACACAACAGCTCCTAATAGATCGCCTAAAACAAATTAAATCTCCAAATAGTGGTGGAAATGTTTCTCGCTTTTTGACATACAATGAAAAACCTATGGAATATATTTATTGGGATGATCCCAATGAATTGGTGGATCGTTTGAAGTTGTTGATTGCTTCAAAAGAAGCAGGTAATACGTCGCACGACAACGAAATAGTCGCAATTGTTAATGAGCTCAAGGAAGCTAATATAATAGAATAACAAGATGAGAATCTTGTTCATTTCAATTATGACTGTCGATAAATTCGGACATAGATATAAAAAAAGGCTCTATACGCGTTTACCAACAAAAATCAAGTTTCCTCATACACCTGAAGGAAATATCGATATTGAAAATGTGAAAATTTCTAATGTTGGCGAACCGTCGAAGTATAGTGATGCTGCAACAAAAAAATATGTTGATTTGCAAGTGAATGAGTTGCGTACTACTATTAACTCACCAGAAATTCACGCACATGGTGAGGTGTTACAGGAGCATGACAAAAATATAAAGAATTTAGCAGTAGGATTGAACGAAATAAAAAACATAAAAATTCCTTTATTACAGTCACATATTGAAACCTTACAAAATAAAATTAAAGAAATTGATGTATTTATTTCACGACATCCACCCGTAGCAGGTAAAGATATGGCTACGAAGAAATACGTTGATGATGCAATCAGCACATCGAAAAATTTCATTCGAAAGGAATTTCAAAAAGCTGACAATAACATATATAGTAATGTTGTTGATAATAGCCATAAAACTCTAGGAGCTATACATGATTTACAAACAGATCTTGCTAAAAACACTAAAGCCATATCTGATTTGCAAAATAAGGTTACGGGTGTTGCCAACAATGTTCATTCTTTAACTACCCGCAATACCTAATAATCATCATCATATAACATTATGACATCCAAAGATGTAGATGTAGATGTAGACGAGCTCCACAAACCGATACGAAGGAAGTACCCGCGAAGACGTACTATAATCAAGGGTTTGGATGATCTATGGCAAATGGATTTGGCTGAAATGCGTCCTTACGCTCATCAAAATAAAGGTTTTAAATTGATACTTGTCGTAATAGATTGTTTTTCAAAATTTGTTTGGACACGTCCCTTAAAGACAAAGACTGGCGAGGAAATTACTCGATCATTTTCTGATATACTCGCTCAATCTCGACAACGAGTTCCGAAAAATTTGCAGTCCGATCAGGGAACGGAATTTTACAACAACAAGTTTCAAAATTTAATGAAGAAACATGGTATAAATCATTATAGCGTGTTTAGTACGATGAAGGCTTCCATGGCTGAGCGTGTTATACGAACGTTGAAATCAAAATTGTACAAGTTGTTTAGTTTAACTGGTTCCTACAAGTGGTTAGACATTTTACCGAAAATTACTCAAGAATACAACAATACAAAGCATTCAACAACTGGATATAAGCCATCTCAAGTCAACAAATCAAACGAAAAATACATTTTGAATAATACCTATAGTCATTTAAAGATAGCTGGTCCACGAAAATTCAAAGTCGGTGACATTGTTCGCATATCTAAGGCTAAACATGTATTTGAAAAAGGTTATACGCCTAATTGGACTACAGAACTATTTAAAATCGTCAAAGTTAAAATTACCAATCCTGCTACGTATTTACTTGAAGATATGCAAGGCACGCCAATCAGAGGTTGCTTCTATGATGAAGAACTACAAAAAACATCGAATCCAGACATTTATTTGGTTGAAAAAATACTTAAACGAAAAGGTAATAAAATGTACGTTAAATGGTTAGGCTTAGACAAAAAACATAACAGTTGGATTGATGGAGTTGATGTTGTGTAGGAGGGGAAGTTGGGGAGATTATAATTTAAAGTGAACTTCAGTTCCCAAATTCAGTTAGCAGCATGAGTTCTGAAAGTAGTGATGATGATGTCAACTACACAGCAGATATCGACAGAATTTTGAAGAACTATGAGTCTGCTGCAAAATCTGAAAATGTGTACCTGCTTTCAACACAATATTTAATTACTGGATATGAAGTAAAATGTGGAATTAGTCCGGCAAGATCATTTACGCCTGCTGTTATTCTATCTCAGCAGCTTAAGTTTAACAAAATGTCGTTTAGCACCTACGAATGGCAGACTTTTATTTCAGTAATGACGCAACAGATGACCTCGGACGAGTTCAAACTTGTTTCGTGTGGAGAGTACTGTACCATTACCCCATTAAAGTATGATGATGATTGTAAAATCATTTCTATTCAGAAACATGATGTGGAGTTTTACATGGATCAAGAAGAAGTGTCACAAATTTTAAAATTAAATAATTTAATTATTCAACGTATATCGGAGTTGGAAAATTTAAATTTTTGTCAATATTACTATAATGTTTTAGATTTCTGTAAAATTATCAAGTCTGAAAATGTAAGTCCAATACAAATATTAAATACGTTTTGTTCTATAACACCAAATGATATGTTGAACAATGCTCTAAGAGAATTTGTATACTTTTATAAGCTTAAAGTTGTCAATGATTTAAATAAATAGTTTAAAAAAAGATTAAAGATTTATTATTTCACATTTTTAATAAAATAATACAATATACATACAATAAAAGTTTAAATTTTTAAACAATATGCACAAAGTAAGTAAATGTTAGATTTTAATTAATAACATACATAATAAGTCATATTTTAATTAAAAAGTAGTTCGCGCTGAGAAACTAAAGCTAAAAAACAATCGGAGTTGGAAATGTCAATATTACTATAATGTTTTAGATGTCTGTAAAAGTATCAAGTCTGAAAAAATGTAAGTCCAATACAAATATTAAATACGTTTTGTTCTATAACACCAAATGATATGTTAAACAATGCTCTAAGAGAATTTGTATACTTTTATAAGCTTAAAGTTATCAATGATTTAAATAAATAGTTTGAAAAAAAGATTAAAGATTTATTATTGTAATACAATATACATACAATAAAAGTTTAAATTTTTAAGCAATATACACAAAGTAAGTAAATGTCATATTTTAATTAATTACATACATAGTAAGTCATATTTTAATCAATTATATATATATATTACCGCTCGAATCTGGGGGAAGAAGAAAACTTTTGCATCCCGGAAATTTGTCATGTTCACTATCATCATCCTCAGAATCTATAAATCTGTAACTTTTAGGGGGGTGTGAATGTAATGCATTTACACATGATTCAATGCTTCTAACAGTAAACAACACTTCATGATAGCAACTTTGACACCAATAGAAATGAACCTGATATTTATCTGTGAGAAGAGAATCTGTATCTGTTGTTTCATGGAAATTATCAAATCCTGCTAATAATGATTTATTTTTGCTCTTGTGAGCTTCTAATAAAATTTCAAAACAATACCTACAAACGTTCATTTTATAATTGAAAATTCTATAATATGAAACCCATAAACAATATCTATCCTCATCGTGATCATGTTCCCAATTTTTTAGTGACAGCACAGTGTTTCTTACAGTTACAGATTTATATCTACTACAATCGATAAACTCCAAAGGGTAAGGGTCAGGTTGATTTTGAGCTAGAGCATTTATTGATTTCCATTTCCAATATTTGAATTTTTTTGCTATATTACAGGTCATTGGCCATGGTAACGGTGACTCATTCATAAAATTTGCTAATGTGTTAATATTCTCGCAAATAGCTTTTATGCAGAGTCGTTCTAATTTATGAAGTTGCACCATCTACAACAAAATTAAATTTTGTATTGTCCCCAGTGTAGCGTATCGAAACTATTTGGTATTAAAAAGCGTTTATCGTCATGTGGACTCAAACCGATTTTTGATTGCTCTACACTGTAGACATTATGTCCAAATGACCTAATGCAGCGTTGTGTGGTTATTTTATTTTTCCATTCTTTCAAACATTCAACATAGTCATCAAACGTAATGCAATTCTTAACAACATTATATTTAACTCCTTTGGATTTCTTAACAACTTTACCACCCTGAACCTTGTAACTATACATTTTGGAGCGAAGGCCTACGAAATGAGTCATAATTTTCCCATTATTTTCATCTTTCATTAAACCCAAAACTTTTTTATTTACTTTAGGAATTTTGTATGGATTATCATCACTATAATCAGATGTATCAAATTGAGATAAATCTGCTTTCACAATCTCCTCATAAGCATCATTACATTGTAATTCAAAGATAAAACTATCCGTGTCTATATACATTATTTTACAACGATCTACACCCATTTTTGGTAACATGTAGTTGTAATGAAAATTGTACATAAAAATTTTAGATATATCTAATATTGCTTGACCAACATACAAGGGTTTATTAAAAATAATTTCTGATTTTTTCAATTCGATAACCACCAAATTTTCTTCCAAAATTGTGCGGCTATGAAATCGAAAACTTGCAATTAAATTTTTAGCCCCATAACGACCACCCCATGATTTTACTATCTTAACCACGCGATGATTACGTATATTTTCCATGGTTTTGCCAAACACAGCGTTATTCATTAACTTGAAAAGATTTTTTCAAAATCATTATCAGCCGCTGTCCTCAATCGCGTATTTAGATCGATGTAGGGCTTCAACCAAGCCGTCTGTCGAAACTTTAAAATTTTATGAATCTTAGTTAAAATTAACCCATTAGCTAACATTTGTTTCAAGTTTCTATAGTGAACAGTATATTCTTTTTTATCTGTGAGAGTTGCCAGTAATTTTGGTAATTTAGCCCTCCAGGGGTATGCTGTGTTCAGCAGCAAATGGAAAGTCCTTATGTTTGTCGTGCAGTTCTTGCGGATATGATCAATCAACCTGAAGAACGTACCCTTCTTCAGATTCGTCTGGTATTGACATTACATCAAAATTTGTATAATCAATCCATTCGAACTTCTCGTAGGGTAGTTTTTCACTCATAGCTTTTCCATATAAATTGTTAATGTCAAAATGCATGAGGTACGTTGAGGGTTTTGTGTGATCATACTCCCTCATGTATTTATTGTTGGCTTTTGAAAATCGGTTACTACACACAGAAATTCCTCCTCTTATGGCATTTTCCAAAAACAACACCATGTCTAGATCCTTAAGTATCTCCAATTTGCATTGTGTGTACTTTAACATACAATCCCACGTATAACCGGGCATAGTGTAGTACCATGCGGGGTCTAAACCGTATATTAAAAAAGATTTATTTCGAAACTGTTCAAACACATCTGCAAGAAGCAAAACATCTGTTTTTAAATACAAGTCCGCATATTCCTCCAACGTTTTAATGTCAAAATGTTGCCAAACTGCTTGGGCATGAGCATACTTTTTATCATCTATATTTTCATCGGTAAGTTTACTGTAAAAATGCTTAATTGGAGGTAGTGAAGTTTCATTTAATTTATCAAAACAATCAATATATTCATAGCAAAAAACCCCTTTACACGTCAATAAATTGAATTGAGCATCATTTAAATTTTGAAATTCTTGTTTTAAGATTTTTTTTTCTGAACAATCTAAAATTGATGTTAATTCATCAAGAGAAGCCCCCAAGAATCTTAAAGAGTCTACAAACCGCAATTTAATTTCAATTTTTAAGGAACTAAAGGTAAAAGAAATGTACTTTTCCTTGTTAATGGGAAGTACGCTTAAACATCCATGCTTACACAAATTTGAAATTAAAAAATGACTGTCGTACGAACTTAAATTATGAAATAATACAGGTACAATAAATAATTTTTTGAAATTTAAATTACATGCTTTATGCGCAAAGCCTCTAAATTCCCCGGTAAAATGGTTGTGATCTTTGACAATCATTTCATTAATTGTAAATTGTTTATTACATATATGGCAAGCTTTGGTTACTTCTGCATTAAATTCATTAATAGGAACGATTATTTTAAATTTCGATTGAACAAATTTCATAACATATAACATTTTATTTGCAAACCAATCTATACAATCCGCACCGCGATAGCTATCAAAATAAGAAAGGCTATTGTCATAGGAACACTTTACATAGTAACCAGCACTATATGGAACATGTTTCTGATATTTATTTGTTTTATTTTGACAAGGGTGGTTAGAAATTTTTTCCAAATAACACTCAAAATCAGCATAAACAACAAACGGAGCCGTTTGTTGATATGTAAAATTTTTAAATTCTAGATTGTCGTATTTCGGTAAACTCATTTTATATTTATTTAATTTACTACATAATTTTTCATGTTCCGTTAGTTTATCTTTTGTTTGAAAATAGTTAAGGCATCTATCGCAAATGAATTTAGTACCATTATGTTTGTTTAACTGTGTGGAAGTTAGTCTTGATAAATTTTTAATCCAACAGTAATGAAATTTAATTTCTTTATTATCACAATTAATTCTGGAGGTGCTTCATAATCATTCAATTTAGGGTAATATATGTTTTGAATCAAAAGTAAATTTACATGTTTATTTAACTTATTTGTTGTCAATCTAGCTGGCACTACTGTATAAAATGATTTTGAATCCCTCACAATAAGTTCCAAAGCGTAAACGTTGACAGAAATATTATTAAGTTTTTCAAATTTGGTTATTTTTGATAATTCCATTGGGCAATCTAAATCCACTGTTTTTAAAACCGAACGATAAAATGGATAGGAGTGGGTATTGTTCACACGTCTATGTGCAGGATAAAGGGCACTAACAATCGACCAGTAAAAGCAAAAGTGGTCACAATTTTTAATATTTATGCAACAGTTTTTCTTTAAGATTTGTTCTGGAAGTTCAATGTAAGACGAACCGTTCCCAATTTCAAATTTATTTATATTTACTGCTAATGATATAATTTTAGATAATGCCATACCCGACTCTTTTTCTGAAAATTCCGATAATTCATGTAATAATTTGTCTATAACGTGATCTTTAAACCACTCTAGTATATTTGTGGATTTATCGATTATTTCATTTTTAGTATCAAAGTACTTTACGTTCGAAATTTCATTTTGATTTGATTTTTTAAAAATTCCCCACAAAATACAGTATTTACTTTCAATGCAGAGTGCTCTGTCAATAGTTTTTTAATTTTATTTTTGAAAAATAACTACACAATCTTCCAAAAATCGGTTCAAGTCTTTATGGAGTAAATTAACTATGGCACCCGTCATAATCCTGCTTTTAAAACTCGATTCAACATTAACCCAACTAACTCTGCTGTGTAATTTTGAATTTAAACCTGACCCCACATGTCTATTTAAAATTAATTTCCTAAAATGCTTTAAATGTCCCACGAAAGTTTCTAATTTTCTTAAAGTGCCCACAGATAATTTATTTGATTTCTTTCCCCGAATCGATGCATTACACAATTTTATTTGTTTTTGAATACGTTTTAGCCAGATCTCAGAGTCTTTAATTGTAAATTTATCAAAAATTATTTTTCTCAATTTTTTCAAGGAAATTAATAAATTGTTAGATTGTTCAATTACAATGTTAACAGACTTCATTGTGGCTCAAGAAATTTGTAATCACTCTGATTTTTTTTTTTTTGAAACTGGAGACTTATCACCAGTTGGTGGTAAAGTTTCAAAACAGTAAAGTTCTAATGAAGACAAGGGTGTTTTATCTTGTATGGAATGAACTTTTATTGATTGATCGCAAAAACAAAAATATTTTTGACAAAAATCACAGTGTTTGGTCCCATAACCCATGAGAGCGGTAAATATATATATAAATTGAAAAAAAAAAAACTTACACTTAATTCTTCTGTATTTCAAAAGTTGATAGTGGGTGTGGCTTTCCAATATCTATCTGCCCCCTGTATATAATTGAATATTCTCGATTGCTGTTGAACTCCTCAATGTAGGGTCGGTAATCTTCTGTTACTCTCCGGGGTAGAAAAACAGCTTTATCTTCCAATTCAAGGAGGATCGCTTCCCCAAATTTGGTTTTTACGATTTTAACCAAAAATATTTTTAGAGGTGTATCCTTTGGAAGTTCATTTAACTTCACTTATTCTTTTCTTTCTGCAAGAGATAATGCATTTAATTTAGCAAGGTCCATCTAAAAAAAAAAAAAAAAAAAAAACAAAAAAAAAACAAAAGAAATAAAACAAAAGAAATAAAAGGAAAAAAATTCTTACCTTCCTTTCTGGAGTAGTAGCAAGCAATAATAGAACTGGAACTAAGTTTTTTAGCTTTAGCTTCTCAACGCGAACTAAAATTTCACCAGCTTGCTTCTTGCATATTTATATCCATCTCCATCTACGTAATGATTTGGGTTTTTTTTTCTCGCAAAATTGGTCCAGAAACTATTTTATTATTTCCGTTTTTGTGTTTGGATTTTTGGATTGTTACTTTACACAAATCGGTTGCGTTTAAACATCCTATTAGAATGCTGCAGATAAAATAAAACCAGTCTTCCGTTTTTGTGTTTGGATTTTTGGATTGTTACTTTACACAAATCGGTTGCGTTTAAACATCCTATTAGAATGCTGCAGATAAAATAAACGATCTTTTCCGTCCGTTTAACAGAAACTACTTAATTTTATTCATGAAGTTTATTTAAAAAATAATATACACATCATTGATGAAAAGAATTTTTGTTAATAAAATCTTGAGGTTATTTAAAATTAAAACAAAAATATATACTAATATTATACATGTCATTGTGAAAACATTATTGACTTCATTTTTCATGTGTTCTTCTGTTTTGTTGGGCATGGTGTCGGTTGAATACGTCTCAATGGATACGTTATTTGTGGTATTTGTCTAAAGACATAAGCTACCTCTTTAGGTATCCAGTTGATATGAGGATTGATTGCCCTCTTTTCTTCCTTCTTATCCAACAAGTAAAGATTTTGATTCATAATTTTTATTCATAAATGTCTTTATTTAATTTACCGAAAAGACTAATCCTCAACTTTGTTAATATTATCATATATTACTGCCCACTCACCCATGCAACCCGGGGACCAAAAATAGCGACACGAAATGGACTAAAAATAGCACCGACATGTACCCGGCGGCGCGATCTACATTACCGACCGCGATCTACCGACCGTAGCTGGGAGATGGCGACACGAGTGGCGATCGAGAGCGGCAATCTGGCGCCAAGAACAAAAAGTGAGGTTAGGGACAGATTTTGTGCTCCGAACTCTCTTAGTTTATCTACTTGTTCCCGTTCCGATAGTAAACGAAGTAGAAGCCGATCTCAGTGTTTGTTACGTTGCGCATGACCAAGGACAATATTCAAAAGACTTTGTGATACAAGGTACGTCCGATAGTTAAGGTTTTATATTTGTGTTTTTATTTTGTTGTATCTGTAAATTGATTTATTTTTGTATATCATCTTCATTCGTTTCATACCAAGTTATTCATCCATTTAAGTGTAATAAGCATATGAAAACCAATTAATAGTGTTTGTTTTAATTTATTTGTATAATTTCTTTCAGATACATTTGAAATTAAATTCATTGTATTACAATAATTAAATAATATTTTAATTTGAATCCTACCCTGATAAGAGTCAAAATTCTAAATTTCAATTTGATAAAAAGTAGATTGAACTAGTTTAAAATTTTAAAGGCGCTCAACCATAGAACTACAGAAGAAAAAGTAAACTCAATATATAATTAAATAGTATTTAATCATTAAAATCAATTAAAACATCATCAAATTAATAGAACTAACTCGGGATATTGATAAATTAACAACAAACAATCATATAATAATAATCATTAAATTTAAATCATAATAAATTGTGGGATAATAACAAATAAACTATAATAAATCTAAAATTAAAATTCAAGTAAAATTAAATCATATTAAATTGTCGCAACCAACGTGGGGCTCGCGAAAATAGTATTTTCTCAAATAAATTAAAGTAATATCTTAATAAAACTATAAATTAAACAACAACATGGAGGACAAGAAGATGGTTCTTAGGTATGGAAAACAGTTAGGAGAGATCAAAGAAGAAGAAGTAATGGATCAGTGTGATAGAGCAGAGCAGATAATACAAGGACAGAAAATTGCATGGGAGGAAGAGATGCCATCATGGGCAAGAAATTTTATGAAAGAATTCAAAAGAAAATTAGATATACAAATAGAAATGTTGGATAAGATGTTTGAGAAAAAACTTGATGACAATCAAGAAAGTAAAGAAGAATTAAAGGAAGAAATTAGAGAAAACAATGAAGATATAAATAAAATTAATGATGACCTAAAGAAAGATTTAAATAAAACATTAGATAAGAAATGTGATGAGGATAAAGAAGAAATGGATAACAAGTTTGAGAAGAAAGTTGATGAGAATAAAGAAAATATAAGAAGAATGGATAAAGAATTAGTTGAAACTAAAGAAGAATTGAAGAAAGAAAATAAAGAAGATATAAACAAAGGTAATGAAGAATTGACAAAAGAGTTAAATATAACATTAGATAAGAAATGTGAGGAGAATAAAGAAGAAATGGATAAAAAGTTAGATAAGAAATATGATGAAAATGAAGAAAATATAATAAGAATGGACAAAGAATTAGATGAAACTAAAGAAGAATTGAAGAAAGAAATTATAGAAAGTAATGAAGATATAAACAAAGGTAATGAAGAATTGACAAATGGTTTGAATAAAGCATTGGACAAGAAATTGGATGAAAGTGAGGAAGAGTTGGATAAAATGGATTATAATTTAAATTGGAGAAGTGAAAAATTACAAGAAGAAGTAAGAAATATGAAACGAGAAGTTAGAGAAGAAAATATCGAGAGGATTATGGAGGTAGAAGACAGACATGTGAAACAAATAAAGGAATTAAAGAATAATGAAAATGATATAAAGAAAGATATGAAAGAAAATATTGATAAAGAAAGAAAGAAAGAATTTAGAGGTACAAGAACAAGATACAGGAAGTAGCCAAAATAAGCAAGATATGACAAGTCGAGATGACTGGTTAAGGGAAATGTTTATGGAAATGAATAAGAAATTAGATACAAATAATGAAAATAATGAGAAAATAAACCGTAAATTAGAGAATATGGATAGAAAATTTGATACAAATAAAGAAGAGATGAAAAAAGATTTGAAAGCAAACAAAGAAGAAATTAAGATGGAAATGAAACAAGAGCTAAAGAATATGGAAAAGAAGATAGATGAAGGAAGAAAAGAAAGTTTAAATGAAATGAGAAAAATTCGAGAAGAAATTCAAAGTTTGAGACAAGAAATTAGCAATGAAAGAATAGAAGCAATAATAGAAGTTGAAAATATACAAGACAATAAAGAAAATAATAAAGTTTTAAACAAAAAGAATTATGAAGAAAAGGAATTTGAGATAAAAGAAAATGCAGAGGTAACTAATGAAATTTTAAAAGAAACAGACAAAAATAGACACAAAGAAGTTGAAATGAAGCAAATTAATACAAAAATAATGATGATTGATATCATATATGATCTAGCATTGATTTGGACATCTGCATCTGCTTCCGCATCCGCATTAATCAATGCGAATGTTCATGCGGATGCGAAATTATATAAGTAGCGACAAGAAAGAAATTGGGCGGGGCCGGTGATTGACGCGTGCCGGTCGTACGTGACAATAACCAATGGGAGCGAAGAAATTGGTGACAAGATTCGACACGTTTGTTTGTTCTAGCTAGTGCATCATTTGTTTCTTGCAAGTGTTTGTTTGCGCTGTGAAGTGAAAGTGAACTACTTATCGTATCATAAAGATAGATAGGTATTATTAATGTGTTGTGATACAGTGTGTAAATAAGAAGAGTTTACAAAAAAACTTTATATTATTTAAGACTAATATCCATAAGATCACAAGGTAAATTCTATTATCTTACGCCGGTAATACGTTTTATTGTAGGAAAAATTATCGTTTTATGACGAAATTCGTTATTTTTCCAGTGTGATTCCCGTTATTGATAGTTTATCTAACTATTTAGTCAACAATGTCACCACCGACCAAAAGTAATGTATGGGATTATTTTGAACCAAATAAAGAAGACCAGGATAAAGCTGATTGTAAAATATGCAAAAAAAGCTACTCTCGCAAGGGCCGCACCACATCGTCTTTGAAAAACCATCTTAAGTCGATGCACTCAGAAGAATTTTCTACATTTGAGAACGTTAGTAAAGAAAATAAATTACAACGGATGAAATCTGACGCAAGTAAGTTTCATCATTTATAGTTTTAATTACTTAATTAATATTTACTTGAGGCATTGTTTGGTTAAGTTAAGTTAAGTGGTTGGCTAAGTTTCCACTCAATATTATAGTTATTTATTGCTCTCATATAAAAAGTCAGTTGTAAAAAGACTGATATATGTAATTCATTTATCTATTTAAAATACTTTTTTTATTGAAATCGTTTCAATATAAAATAACCTGAACATAAATATATATTTTTTAATATGATGTTAAAATATGAATAGTGAATTACTTAACTCAAAAACTACTTGGCCGATTGCAAAAATTCTATCACCATTGAAAAGTGTAGCTTTTCTTCTTAGTGTAGTTTAGCTTCACGCTATATTTAATATTAATGCCAGAAAAGATTAGGAATCCTTCCTTATTATAAATATTTATAAGGTTTAACTCCTTTTATTTTTATTTTTTGCAATATAAGTTGGACATTTGATTTTGAAAGTTATTTACAAAAATATATAAAAAGGTTTTCTGGTGTTTTAAAATGTCCTCACTTGTTAATTACTTTTAAGTAAATAGTTTTTTATAACGAAAATTTTTATTCGTTTGTGTATTTTTTAGATAAAGTTACCACTCCTCTGCAAGAAGCAAAGAAACAACTTTCATTAGATGAAGTGATTCTAAAAGAAAAGAAGTGGGACGTCAATAATTTAAATTCTAAAAAAATTGATAAACTCATTGGAGAACTGATTGCACTTCAAAATTTACCGTTTAATTTTGTTGAAGGGCTAGGTTTTCGTAGACTGATGCAAGAATTAGCACCAAGATATAACTTTAGGGGACGCAATTTTTTTACAGATTTTGTATGCAAGGAATTATATAGCAAAGTGGCTCAAAAAGTTAAAGAGTTAATCGAAAATTTTGATAACATGTCGTTTACGTCTGACATTTGGTCGGATCCTAGCTCAAACGCTTCTTTGCTTAGCCTGACTTGCCATGGAATTGCAGAAAACTTTGATAGATCATCGATAATATTGAAATGTGAGACATTTGACGGCCGTCACACTGGTGACATAATTGCTGAAAAATTCAGTAACATGCTTTCTGAATGGAATATTAAAAGAGAACAACTGCATTGCCTAATCAGAGATGAAGGGTCTAATATGAAAAGAGCCGGGCGATTAGCAGCATTAAATGATATAGACTGTACTGTTCACAAGATACAACTAGCTATCCGTAGTTGTTTAGGTTCTCAAGAAAACATAAAAATACTAAAACAAAAATGTAAGAGAATTTCGACCCATTTCAATCACTCTACCATTGCCCAGAAACAACTGCAATCAATTCAGGACAGACTGAATCAACCGCACCTGAAAGTGTTTCAAGATTTTGTAACGCGATGGAACAGTACATTCTACATGTTCGAGCGTTTTTCAAAGGTAAAGGATGCTCTGAGTCTTTACATGAATGATAATGAAATTGACCCTATTCTTCCAGAAGAATGAAAAATGATTGAAAGTTTCATTCAATTACTGGGACCTTTTGAGGAAGCAACGCGGGAACTGAGCAGCTCTTGTGCTCTTATTTCATCTGTGATACCGATAATACGAATGCTTGAAAAAAAAGTTGATGACTATTTAACAAGATCGCAAGAGTTTGATCCGATTCGTCAGGCTGTTACGACTTTGAAAAACGAACTTTCAACAAAGTTTTCTAGCTTGGGAGAAAACAATTTATATACCATCGCTACCTACTTAGATCCTCGCTATAAACTCACACCGGTGACTGAAGAAAAGATTAAAGATGACATTTTAAAAATGATAAATACTGAGAATGACAATTTTGAATCTCTTAATACCAATGCCAAAAGGGCTAAAATAATTAAAATAACTGATTGCACGGAAAATAATACGGAACAACTAGGACCAGGAACTTCAGGTTTCAACAAAAAGCCATGCTTACAAAACGACCTGGCTATGATGTTAGATTCGTCGAGTGAAGACGAGAGTCAAGATGAGCTAGAAAATGGTAGCATTGAAGCTGTATTCAAAAAAGAGTTACTTGCTTACCGTACTAAAAAAAGAATAAATGTGAATGAAAATCCTTTAAACTGGTGGAGTGTACATCGAGGGGAATTTAAGGTATTATCGCCGATAGTACGAAGATTTTTATCTGCTCCACCGGGCAGTGTTCCTAGCGAACAACTATTTAGTAGCGCGGGATTAATTTACGAACCTCTGCGTAACAGACTTGAATCAGAAAAGGCGGCAATACTACTCTTCATCAAGTATAATGCTCCTATTTTTAAATTCAATTACTGATATAAAAAACAGTAGGTGAAGTTTAAAAAATTTGTTACATTATACATTACTTAATTTTAACATAAAAATAAGTACTTAATTATGTTTGATTACAATAAAAATGTTAATAATTACGTTGTCATTGTTTTAATTCTTCATTAATAGACTTTATTTACATAATATCTTATACATCCGAATCTGCATCCGCGGATTTGAGCCTGCTAAACTCCGCATCTGCGGATGTGAAAATATCGGCATCTGCAACATCCCTGTTCTACAGTTTCCAAGTTCATAATTTTCACAAGACATACATTTAATATAAACAAAGAATATAATGGGCATTTTATATTGAATAGAATCCATATTTTGCTATTCCATAACAATTAAATATTTCCAATCCATAATAAGTACATGTACACATAACAATTCATCTTTGTCTTAGTTCTCTTTTAAAATTCTAAGTTTAATCTGAAACAACAAAAAGAAAATAAAAAGCAAAAGTATTAATGGTTTTCACATGTTTAAGAAATCAACATGTAATTTTAGTTAGTAAAGTATTTAAATTAATATTATAAAAAGGAAGTACTTACAAAATCATAAAAAGACAAATTGTGTTCTTCGATATTGTACAAATAAGTATACAAATAGATCATGAGTACCTAAAAAAGACACAAGAACAATTAAAAACATATAGCAGGTGTGGTGAAACATAGTATACTAGTTCTCATATCAATAGTGTTGGACATGATCACTTTAATAATAGTGCATAGTAAAATAACTATTGAAAAACTTAGTGTACAAACACTAACAAAGACATTTTATGTAACAAAATGTATGTAAGATAAGTGAGTAATTTGTTTATATAAATTTTAAAATGTTAACCTTTTTTAACACAGAAACTTTTATCTTATATAATATGTTAGAGATACAAATAACAAAATCTTTTAAAAGTTTAAATTTTAGTTGTTAGGGTTTAAAAATAGTAAATTTTAGTTAAATTAGGATTAGTTTAATGAATTTATAGTAATTTTAAATATAAATGATAGTTTTAATCCAAATTTTGAAAGTCTTAAAAAAATGACAACTTGAGAAACTTGTCTCTTTCAAATCCAAAATTTCATAGCAAAAAGTCCATTAAAAATTATATTAAGAGAATTTTAATAAATATAAAGATGAGAGTTCACTGTAAGTTATAAAGGATATTATTATATTTGTAATCTAATTACCTTGATTTTCCAGAATGTTGCAAAATTTTGTATGTTAAAACATTTGAAATCCGTTTTTTTTATGTCATTTTTTCTGGAAGCCTATAAAAAGGCCAGAAATTTGTCGAATCCCTCTCTTTTGATTTTGGTAGTAGAGCAGTTAACATCGATTCTCTTGTTTTTGGTAGCAGAGCAGATAACATCGTATGTATTAATTGAGTACTAACTAGGAGAAAATTTTTTGTATTAATTCAAAGCTGTTTATGTTAAATTAATACATGTAACATTAAAAATACATGCAGTAAAGTAATCAACTATTATTAAATTACTTACCAAAGTAATAAATTGTACAAAACATATCAAGATTCCAATAGAATTTATGAGATTAAATTCAAGCGTCATTGATACATCCAAGTGTGGTAGACATCTTGTCTTTTTGTTATGCTGTTCCCGTTCCGATAGTAAACGAAGTAGAAGCCGATCTCAGTGTTTGTTACGTTGCGCATGACCAGGACAATATTCAAAAGACTTTGTGATACAAGGTACGTCCGATAGTTAAGGTTTTATATTTGTGTTTTTATTTTGTTGTATCTGTAAATTGATTTATTTTTGTATATCATCTTCATTCGTTTCATACCAAGTTATTCATCCATTTAAGTGTAATAAGCATATGAAAACCAATTAATAGTGTTTGTTTTAATTTATTTGTATAATTTCTTTCAGATACATTTGAAATTAAATTCATTGTATTACAATAATTAAATAATATTTTAATTTGAATCCTACCCTGATAAGAGTCAAAATTCTAAATTTCAATTTGATAAAAAGTAGATTGAACTAGTTTAAAATTTTAAAGGCGCTCAACCATAGAACTACAGAATAAAAAGTAAACTCAATATAAAATTAAATAGTATTTATTCATTAAAATCAATTAAAACATCATCAAATTAATAGAACTAACTCGGGATATTGATAAATTAACAACAAACAATCATATAATAATAATCATTAAATTTAAATCATAATAAATTGTGGGATAATAACAAATAAACTATAATAAATCAAACATAATAAAAATTAAAGTAAAATTTAAATCTTATTAATATATATACATATATATGTATATATATATATATATATATATATATATATATATATATATATATATATATATATATATATATATATATATATGAAACCAGTAATATTGGGGTATGCAGCAATTAATAAAAGTAAACTCTTTATACTTTTTTCCAAGCTTTCGGAAAATTTATTTCCATTTTCAAGGAATGTATACGAGGATTATAAAATTTGTTCTTTACAATGGTAAATATAAATATAAATAAAACTATTATTTTCAAAAAATTTTTTTTTAGAAAAAGGTGTCAGAATAACATTAGTAAAATTGTTTGTAAAACAATAGCTATTTATTTTTGAAAATGCCAAAGGGTGCTTAATTTTTTAATTAATTTAAATTGAAAGAAGAAAACTAAAATAAAAAAAGAATTTCTTAGGTTGAATTTGAAGTTTACAATATTACTCATACATCCTTTTCATAAACACTGTCAAAATAAATGTCAATATCAGAAAATAATCAAAATAAATTTTCAAAAAAATATTATTAAACAGTAATTTAGTAAGATGATTTATTATGTAAGTTGTTCTTTTATGTTTTTATCCTTAGATAGTAAATAAAAATAAACATCACTGAGATTTTTATGATCACGCTTTTTATTAATCATTTTTTTTTCTTGAGCAATAAAAGACATTTCTGAAAAGAGTCTTTTTTTAAAATAGGTTGTATATCTAAAACACTAACAGATAAAAAATCCATTACATGATCATTTTCAACGACGTGCTTGGCCAATTCACATCTTTCAGGATGTAATCTACAATCACTTTTATGTAAAGATAATCGATTTTTTAATTTTTGACTCGTATGGCCTATATACTTTTTTTCGCAATTTTTACATGGAATGGAGTAAATTAAATTAGATAATTCAAGGATCGGAGTTTTATCTTTCACTTTTGTAAATGTTGATCTAATGGTAAAACATGTTTTGTTTGCAATTTTGATATTTGTTAATGGCTTAAAAATTCTTTTTAATTTTGGTGTTATTTCTTTTATATATGGTAAAGACACATAATAATTTATCATTTCAGTGTTATTATTTAATTGTAAATGTAATTCATTATTTACTTGAGGAATCAATTTATCGTTAAGTGAAGAAGTATTATATAATATATTTTTAATTAATTTATTGGGGTAACCATTATTCAAAAATAATTGCTGAAGTATCTTAAAATTATCTTTATAAAATTTTGGATCTGAAATCATCGTTATACGATTTTTCATTTGGTTAATTAAGTTAATTTTCATTGAATATTTATGATATGACCAATAGTTCATTATTCTTCCTGAATTTGTTGGTTTTTGATACCAATTAATCGAAATAGTGTTGTCAACATTTCTTATAAATTTAGTGTCCAAAAATGGTATACTTTGTTGTTCATCTTCTTTTTCGATGGTAAATTGTATGTGTGGATCATAACTATTAAATATAAAAAGAATTTCATCTAAGCTATCTTTTGGTAACGCCAAAACAATGTCATCTACATATTTTTTAATAAATATTAATTTAAAAGGCAAAACTGGTATAACGGTATCTAATAAGTTATCCATAACATAACATGCTATAATTGGAGAAATAGCAGCAACCATTGGAGTACCAAAAATTTGCTTATATATCTGATTATTAAATGAAAAATATGTATTTTCAAAAAGAAATTTAATTATTTCTTGAAAATTATTTTTGGGTATAGAACAATGTTGACTAATTTTATCCCAATTTTTATCAATTGCTCTTAAAGCTGAATCCAAATATACATTACTAAATAATGAAATCACATCCAAACTACAAATAACATAATTATCAGGTAATTTAAACTTATTAAATTTTTTGAAAACGTCAAAAGAATCCTTTATGTAATATTCTGTGTTAAAATCATAAGCATTTGTTAGTATCTCGGTAATATGAGTGCTTAATAAATTTGTTGGAGTATTTATACATGCTACTATAGGTCTTAATGATAATATTGGCTTATGGATTTTAGGAAGACCATAAAATTTTGCAGGAATGCCATTATAGCAAGTTAATTTATCTTTTGTAATTTTATTTATATGTTTATTATCATATAGTTTTTTTTACAATGGAATTGCACTTATTCTGAATTGTTGTGGTAGGATTTTTATTTAATTTAATATAAGAAGAATTATTATTTATTATGTCTAGAGAAAGATTAATATAATTTTCTTTTAGCATAATAACTGTACAATTACCTTTATCACTGTTTGTTACAACTATATTTGGATTATTTTTTAAAAATCTTTTAGTTTTATGGAATAAATTGCGAAAAAAATTATTATTATTAGACTTATAATTTACATGGTTTGTAATAACATTTGTTGATTTTGCCATTATTGTTTTTCTTAAATTATCATCAGATGTAAGTGAAATTATATTATCAATATCTGCTAGGATATGTTTAATTTTAATATCTTGACCAAGTATTGGTTCAACACTAAATTTAGGTCCCAAGGATAAAAAACACAAAATGTCATGAGGTATAACTATATCAGTCAAGTTTTTAATCCATTTAGGATTTGTTTTTAATTTAAATTTAAACTGTTCATCTATTAATCTATTTAATTTATTAATATTTAATTCTTTTAATTTATTTTTCTTCTTTCAATTTAAATTAATTAAAAAATTAAGCACCCTTTGGCATTTTCAAAAATAAATAGCTATTGTTTTACAAACAATTTTACTAATGTTATTCTGACACCTTTTTCTAAAAAAAATTTTTTCAAAATAATAGTTTTAATTATATTTATATTTACCATTGTAAAGAACAAATTTTATAACCTCGTATACATTCCTTGAAAATGGAAATAAATTTTCCGAAAGCTTGGAAAAAAGTATAAAGAGTTTACTTTTATTAATTGCTGCATACCCCAATATTACTAGTTTAATACCTTATTAGTCAGCAAATAAACTACCTTTATATATATATATATATATATATATATATATATATATATATAAAATATTAAAGGATTTTTTGAGGTAAGCAGTCAAATAAAAAAGGGCAATTAATGTAAACTCTTTATATTTGCGAAGCTTTCGAAAATGTTTATTTTCTTCTTCAGCACAAACTAAAATTATAATAAACTTTTAACATTATATTATAATAGATAAATTAAAAACTTACTATCGTGAGGTTAAATAATTTTTGGCCTCATAAATGCGCACATTATATATATAAATATATATATATATATTAAAACAGAATTTTTTGGGGTAAACTCTTTTACTTGTTTTCCAAGCTTTCGAAATATATTTATTTCATTATCAAGGAATAAGCACGAGTATAAACAAAATTGGTGTTAAAAAAATGGTAAATATAACATAAAAAACTATTTTAACTTTAATTTGGAATTTAAAAAAATTTTTTTAAGTCAAATTATTTATAAAAAAAAAAATAGTTTTTTATGTTATATTTCCCATTTTTTTAACACCAATTTTGTTTATACTCGTGCTTATTCCTTGATAATGAAATAAATATATTTCGAAAGCTTGGAAAACAAGTAAAAGAGTTTTCTTAAAACACATTGCCGTATACCCAAAAAATTCTGTTTTAATACCTATTAGTCGGCAAAGAACATAAATTTAATTATATATATAATCAGAATGTTTTTGGGGATGTGGCAAATAGTTGGCAAATATTTCTATTAAAATTATATATATATATTGTAATGAATATTATGCTTCTAAAGATAATTTATTGATTTATTTATTTATGAATTTGACTGATTAATATTTGATATTATTATTAGCAACAAGATCTTTTTCTCAGGGGTGTTTGGTTACGCCAGTTTCCAGTTGGATTATTAGGTGTATATGAATGAAAAATTTGATTCAATTATAATTATAAATTTATTACAAAATAGTTAAATTAAAACAGTAATATTGAAGTTTAATAAGGAAAAAGAAAGGCCTTTTAGTAATTATAAAAGAACTTACTTGATGTGAATTAAGTTAAATTAACCAAAGTTGTTTATGTAATGGCAAATAAATACACTAATTATTAAATATCAAGTAAATTCCTTTGTTTTTTTTAAATTATAAAATTCAACTAACTACTACAAAAATTTTTAAAAGTTTACAATTTTATCTGACCTTGAAATAAAGTCCTGCTTCCTGATTGGTGGAAAAATCTGTAGTTGATCTATGAAATACGGAGACGAACGAAGTGATACTTGGAATTTCCGACTTTGGTAAAATGTCGTGTTATTAGACGTTTGGATTCTCCTGTAATATTATAGTTCTTTGTTTGTTCCTCCAATTTGATATCGTTTAGTGTTTGTTGGATTACTGTTCGTTTTATTGTATTAATAATGGTAAGTACACTTATATTCTTCTTTTTTATCGACCGAAAACGTTTTAATTTCACTTTTGGATTCAATTTTAGTAATGTCACTTTATTTCACTTTTTGATTGTTTTACTTTATTCTTAACGTCACTATTTAACACTTTATTATGATAACTACTTTAAAAAATTGTTTCTTCAAATTGACTGTTCACACTCAGATCTTCACTGTTTGACTACCAATTATATACTACCTCTTTAACGACCTCTGTTCAGTCTTTTATAGGTTTGAAACTTCTAGATTATTCGTTTTTTTGTTCTAGGGTTTAGACATTTCTGGAAAGAAGTATGTGTATCTCTTTCTTTCATATATATGACTAGACATACTCGCTTTGTCTATCATCGATAATTCCAGAATAAAATATAGTAAAATATATCTGTCTCCTTTTTACACATTATCTGTCCTTTTTTTACACATTATATAATCAATTTTCGCGTAATTTCTACTAAGTACTAGATATAATATCGATACATTATATAATAAAATAATTTCCAACTTAAAATTTTCTTACAAATACATAAAATATACAATAAAATAATACAATATGATTAAAATTATTGGATTTAGTTAAATTAAACAACTTCTGTTGATATTTTAATCGTTATGCTATTGACAAATATTTAAACATTACAATCAGCCCCCGATTATTTAAAAATATTTGTATAGTCATATAGAAATTTTTTTAAATAATCTATTATACATTTTTAAATTCTAAGTATATCATACGATATTTTTTTTATACTAACCATGGTACAAAAATTTGTTTCGTGAACATTTAATAAAAACGAAGAAGAATCCTTTTTACCGTTCCGTGCACAGAGTCTAGTTCTTAGTTCTATGATCAAATCAAATCAAATGTCAAATTTTAAAATCATCTGTTTATTTATCAACTACAACTACAAATTAAATTTGCATATTATGTTTTTAATTAATATGTTATGTTAAATTGATCTAAATATCACCTTTATATGTTTTAGGATTTTGAAAATATCTGCATCTGAAGATTTTTTTTTTTTAAATTATTTATTTACTTGAATAAACAGCAACATTTTAACATTATATTTAATATGGTTTTGAACTGCATATAAATAAGATTGTTTTTCTTTTCTTAACTCAATCACTCTAAGTAAGTATTGATCTTAATAGATATTTTATCATCTTGTCTAAGTGTTGTTAGTTCTTAACTTCTTTTACTTATTTGTATCTGTTGTTTACAATTTAAATTTATTAAGTATGTTTTCCTCCAATGAAACTATTTATTGGATTATATAGTTTATTCTTGTTAAATTGTATAATATTATTATGTCTTTCAATTGTTTATATTATGTTTAAATTAATTGGTTCCATATATAGGCAATAATAGCAATGAAGTTTAAAATTATCATTTTGTTTCATTATATTTCTTGGAGTATTTTGTAAATAGATTATAATATATTTCCCTCAACTATCAACTTCTTATCACATCATCTTTCTTCTACTATACATACAATTATCATAATCTTATACTTATCATTTCATATTCATCATATAATCTTTATACCTTCTTAAATCATCATCAATAAACATTTCATATCATCTCATATCATGTATCTTCCACATATAAATTATATTTATTTCCATTTATAACTCTGATTTACACTGTTCTCCAAGTATTTATCTTCAAATATTTTATATTTGTTTGTATCTTGGTGCCAATTAATATTAAACTTTATATTTCTTAATGTACTCAATTTTGTTTTATTCATAGAATTAATGCTATAGTTTCATTGTTTAATATTAGTTGTTTTGTTGATCAAATTAGTTTTATAATTATTGTTAATTTTTATTACTCGAACAATTATAATACTAGTGTTTGTTGAATAACTTTGTTTTCATATATCCAATAGATCATTAGTTGTTCTTTTACTTAGTTTGATTTAGAGTGATTTATTAATTAGTTTTATTTTCCTTTTTTCAGGTAATATTTTAGATAAATCCATAAACTTACTTGTACCATATATGAAAGATGTTTTGTCTCCGATGCAGCATTTTTCTCAAAATCATGATGTCAAAGTTGTTGCCTTATTAGTTTTATTATTGTTTTAATTTTTAATCTTATTGTTAATGTAGTTTTTGCTTATTTTAATGTTGTGGTTGCCATATTAATAACATTTACTATTATAGTTACTATACTAATAATCTTAATTCTATATCTTATTTCTATTTCCTATACTACTATGTACACATGTGAAGACTCTTTATCTATTTTCTTTTCTTTCTTACTTTCCAATTTTGTTTATTATATTTAATTGATGTGGTTATTATCTTTTGGTATAATTTCTTATGATTTATTACGTAGTTTTTGTTGTCATAATTATATGAGTTTGTATTGTATTGTAGTTGTTTTATAAGTCTATTCTTATTGTTAGTTCTTGAATTATGTTCTTGTTTATTTGTTCTCATATATGTTTCTTCTCTTATTTTTGTTAAGTTATAGTAATTTGATGTTGGTTCATAATTTGTATGTACTTTTATTGTATTATTATTATCTAGTCTCATTTTATATTTTTGTTTATTTGTCCATGTTTTTAAATCCTTTTGTGTTTTTATTTCATTATAGTAGTCTAAAGTTGTGTTATATGTAGATTGTACTAGTATCTTGTTATTGTTTAAGTTATATTGAAGTTTCTTAGTCCATATTTCCTCTCGTGTATTTTCTTTTGTCTTATCCTTTATTAAGTTAAGTTTTAAATATTCTTTATATATTATACTTTTCTTGTATATGAATTCTTTAATTAATATATTTTTATGTATATTCTTAGTATTTATATTTTGTAAGACTTTTTCATGTAGGTTTAACTTTCTTGTAAGTTTCATATTACAATAATTTGTTTCAGTTATTTTAGTTTCTTTTTTTGTTTCTACAATTACATTTTTATTTTGTTCAGTTAGTTTATTGAGTATAATTTCTGTTTCAACTTTATTTTTATTAACTTCCAATGCTTTCTTCGAGTCAATGTTTTCATCATTATTATTTACATTTTTTTCATCTACTATCTGTTTGTCTTCTAGTATTCTATCTTGCTCATTATTAATGTTTGTCTGTATTTCCACAATATCATCTTTTAAAGTTTCCTCTTCATTTTGGAATTGGTTTTTAATGTCTTCCTTTATTTTCTCTATCATAGTTTGATTAAGTTGTTCCATATGTTCTTTTATTTTTTTCTGTGTATACTCAGATTTGTTTTTTAAATTTTCTATACTTTTCTTGTGAATGTTTATTATATTTTCTTTTAGTTCCTGTGTTTGATTTCTTATATCTTCTTTTAGTTCCTTTGTGTGACTATCCATCTTATTATCTATCTTTTCCAATTTTGAGTTCATTTCTTTATATTCATTTTTTATATCTTTTAGTTCCTTCGTGTTACTATCCATCTTTTCAAGTAATAGTTTCATCATATCCATCAATTGTTCATTATTGTCTTTTGTTTCTTTAGGTTTTTCTATACTATCATATCTCACGCAGACAAAACCACCTCTTTCCATGGTTTGTTGTGCTTGAGTAGTAGTTGACTGTTCTTCTGTTTGAAATATGTATTCTTCAAGATTTATTTCCTCTTCTTCTAGTGCCTCCTGTAGTCTTTCTGTTAATGTTTCTTTTGATCCTTCGATATTTAAATTTCTGATTTCTAACTCATTTTTAAGTTCTGATAGACTTAGGTCTTTTAATGTCTTTCTGGATTCCATTTTGATTATGTATTGTTTAAGTATTTAGTATAATAATTTATTTTATTAAATATTTGGTTGTTATTATGATATAATGAAATTGTACTTGTTAAAATAAAATGCAAAATGTATGTTAATCTTAATAAAATATCTTATTATGTTGTCTTTTAATAAAAAAAAAAAAAAAAACCTTCCTATAGTTTAATATTAAATTGTCTACTATTTTTCAACAGAAATTGTTTGAATGAATACCTAATTTTCCAACAGAAACGAGCCCTATAGTTGGGACGCCACTTGTAATGAATATTATGCTTCTAAAGATAATTTATTGATTTATTTATTTATGAATTTGACTGATTAATATTTGATATTATTATTAGCAACAAGATCTTTTTCTCAGGGGTGTTTGGTTACGCCAGTTTCCAGTTGGATTATTAGGTGTATATGAATGAAAAATTTGATTCAATTATAATTATAAATTTATTACAAAATAGTTAAATTAAAACAGTAATATTGAAGTTTAATAAGGAAAAAGAAAGGCCTTTTAGTAATTATAAAAGAACTTACTTGATGTGAATTAAGTTAAATTAACCAAAGTTGTTTATGTAATGGCAAATAAATACACTAATTATTAAATATCAAGTAAATTCCTTTGTTTTTTTAAATTATAAAATTCAACTAACTACTACAAAAATCTTTAAAAGTTTACAATTTTATCTGACCTTGAAATAAAGTCCTGCTTCCTGATTGGTGGAAAAATCTGTAGTTGATCTATGAAATACGGAGACGAACGAAGTGATACTTGGAATTTCCGACTTTGGTAAAATGTCGTGTTATTAGACGTTTGGATTCTCCTGTAATATTATAGTTCTTTGTTTGTTCCTCCAATTTGATATCGTTTAGTGTTTGTTGGATTACTGTTCGTTTTATTGTATTAATAATGGTAAGTACACTTATATTCTTCTTTTTATCGACCAAAAACGTTTTAATTTCACTTTTGGATTCAATCTTAGTAATGTCACTTTATTTTACTTTTAGATTGTTTTACTTTATTCTTAACGTCACTATTTAACACTTTATTATGATAACTACTTTAAAAACTGTTTCTTCAAATTGACTGTTCACACTCAGATCTTCACTGTTTGACTACCAATTATATACTACCTTTTTCAACGACCTCTGTTCAGTCTTTTATAGGTTTGAAACTTCTAGATTATTCGTTTTTGTTCTAGGGTTTAGACATTTCTGGAAAGAAGTATGTTTATCTCTTTCTTTCATATATATGACTAGACATACTCGCTTTGTCTATCATCGATAATTCCAGAATAAAATATAGTAAAATATATCTGTCTCCTTTTTACACATTATCTGTCCTTTTTTTACACATTATATAATCAATTTTCGCGTAATTTCTACTAAGTACTAGATATAATATCGATACATTATATAATAAAATAATTTCCAACTTAAAATTTTCTTACAAATACACAAAATATACAATAAAATAATACAATATGATTAAAATTATTGGATTTAGTTAAATTAAACAACTTCTGTTGATATTTTAATCGTTATGCTATTGACAAATATTTAAACATTACAATATATATATATATATATATATATATATGATTTCGTATCATTGTTGCGTCCAGACATTGGCGATTTAAATATCTTATTGCGTCCGAGGAATTGTTGCGTCCGTATTCCGGACGCAGTAATGTAACCCCTGTTATTTTACGTTCTTAAGGTGTTATTTAAAAAATACATTTGTAGTTGGATCACCTATTTTCCTGGGATCTTAAATATATAAAACACTTTGGCAATATTGCTTTGTATATGGTAGATATTTGCAGATTTAAAAACTAAACTGGACGCAATAAAGCTTGAGACAACTTGGAGCTTTTGCCGACAGGGGCGCTATTTGAATATACATCTTTAAGTATATTTATTTTATAACGGTTATATTGTTGCGTCCGTAAAGAATTAGTAATTTGGCATCATTGCTTTTCGTCTCCCTTGAGTGAGTTCGTCCTTCAAATCGCATTTGTGTTAGATTTCAAGCGCGAGGAAACATTTTTAACTGTTAGATGCACGTTTATTTTAATTGCGCGGTACCTATAATTATTATATATTTAAATATTGTGTAGCTAGATAAAATGTTACGATCCAGAACTAAAACAATTCTTGCCCTAACCGAAGAAAGTTTTAATAGTGGTAAGTAAGTTATTCTTTATATTTTTAAAAAAAAACTATTGTTTTACCGCTTGTTTAATTAGATTATTCTCGGAATGACATTATTTGAATTAATTTTACAATAGATATTTTTTATCTAGGGGTAAATAAATAAGTCATTATTTTATTATTAACTAGAGGACCCGATAAACTTCGTTTCACCTACATACATATGTCAATTTTCTAATTTTGATAAATGTTAAGTGAGACATTAAAATATACTGGGAACGCTAAAAATGATCTGTTATTATTGGAATAAGGTGTTGTAAAATCGTTTGAAGATTATTACGAAAAAGGCATTAGCAGTTGTAGATAAAAAAACATGCTTAGTGAGACATTAAAATATACCGGGAATACTAAAAATTATCTGTTATTTAGAATAAGGAGTTGTAAAATCATTTAAAAATTATTACAAAAAAGGCAATAGCAGTTGTAGATAAAAACATGCTTAGTGAGACATTAAAATATACCGGGAATGCCAAAAATTCTGTTATTATTAGAATAAGGAGTTGTAAAATAGTTTAAAGATTATTACGAAAAAGGCATTAGCAGTTGTAGATTAAAACATGCTTAGTGAGACATTAAAATATACCGGGAATGCTCAAAATTATCTGTTATTTAGAATATGGAGTTGTAAAATAATTTAAAGATTAAATTGATTGTACTAACCCTTACTTTTTGGAAGTCCATCTTATTAAGAATAATAAAAAACTCTTCGTTTTAACAAAACTTCCAATATTTATTTAAAAAATTGCTTTTTTAACTTTAATGACATATTGAAGTTACATTTTGTTTGTTTGTAGCTAGGTACCTGATGTTAATTAGGTAGTTATAAGGCTAGACCAAGTATGGAAGTAATAAGACATAACAATATTAAAGCCTAGATGTTATTGACGATGCTAAGTCTAGCGAAACGGCTGTCATTAAAGTTAAAAAAGCAATTTTTTAAATAAATATTGGAAGTTTTGTTAAAACGAAGAGTTTTTTATTATTCTTAATTTAAAGATTATTACGAAAAAAGCATTAGAAGTTGTAGATAAAAACATGCTTAGTGAGACATTAAAATATACCGGGAATGCTCAAAATTATCTGTTATTATTAGAATAAGATGTTGTAAAATCATTTAAAAATTATTACAAAAAAGGCAATAGCAATTGTAGATAAAAACATGCTTAGTGAGACATTAAAATATACCGGAAATGCCAAAAATTCTGTTATTATTAGAATAAGGAGTTGTAAAATAATTTAAAGATTATTACGAAAAAGGCATTAGCAGTTGTAGATAAAAAAACATGCTTAGTGAGACATTAAAATATACCGGGAATACTAAAAATTATCTGTTATTTAGAATAAGGAGTTGTAAAATCATTTAAAAATTATTACAAAAAAGGCAATAGCAGTTGTAGATAAAAACATGCTTAGTGAGACATTAAAATATACCGGGAATACCAAAAATTATCTGTTATTTAGAATAAGGAGTTGTAAAATCATTTAAAAATTATTACAAAAAAGGCAATAGCAGTTGTAGATAAAAACATGCTTAGTGAGACATTAAAATATACCGGGAATGCCAAAAATTATCTGTTATTAGAATAAGGTGTTGTGAAATAGTTTAAAGATTATTACGAAAAAGGCATTAGCAGTTGTAGATAAAAACATGCTTAGTGAGACATTAAAATATACCGGGAATGCTCAAAATTATCTGTTATTATTAGAATAAGATGTTGTAAAATCATTTAAAAATTATTACAAAAAAGGCAATAGCAATTGTAGATAAAAACATGCTTAGTGAGACATTAAAATATACCGGGAATGCCAAAAATTATCTGTTATTATTAGAATAAGGTGTTGTGAAATAGTTTAAAGATTATTACGAAAAAGGCATTAGCAGTTGTAGATAAAAACATGCTTAGTGAGACATTAAAATATACCGGGAATGCTAAAAATTATCTGTTATTTAGAATAAGGAGTTGTAAAATCATTTAAAAATTATTACAAAAAAGGCAATTGCAGTTGTAGATAAAAACATGCTTAGTGAGACATTAAAATATACCGGGAATGCCAAAAATTATCTGTTATTATTAGAATAAGGTGTTGTGAAATAGTTTAAAGATTATTACGAAAAAGGCATTAGCAGTTGTAGATAAAAACATGCTTAGTGAGACATTAAAATATACCGGGAATGCTCAAAATTAACTGTTATTTAGAATATGGAGTTGTAAAATAATTTAAAGATTAAATTGATTGTACTAACCCTTACTTTTTGGAAGTCCATCTTATTAAGAATAATAAAAAACTCTTCGTTTTAACAAAACTTCCAATATTTATTTAAAAAATTGCTTTTTTAACTTTAATGACATATTGAAGTTACATTTTGTTTGTTTGTAGCTAGGTACCTGATGTTTATTAGGTAGTTATAAGGCTAGACCAAGTATGGAAGTAATAAGACATAACAATATTAAAGCCTAGATGTTATTGACTATGCTAAGTCTAGCGAAACGGCTGTCATTAAAGTTAAAAAAGCAATTTTTTAAATAAATATTGGAGGTTTTGTTAAACCGAAGAGTTTTTTATTATTCTTAATTTAAAGATTATTACGAAAAAGGCATTAGAAGTTGTAGATAAAAACATGCTTAGTGAGACATTAAAATATACCGGGAATGCTCAAAATTATCTGTTATTATTAGAATAAGATGTTGTAAAATCATTTAAAAATTATTACAAAAAAGGCAATAGCAATTGTAGATAAAAACATGCTTAGTGAGACATTAAAATATACCGGGAATGCCAAAAATTCTGTTATTATTAGAATAAGGAGTTGTAAAATAATTTAAAGATTATTACGAAAATGGCATTAGCAGTTGTAGATAAAAAAACATGCTTAGTGAGACATTAAAATATACCGGGAATACTAAAAATTATCTGTTATTATTAGAATAGGGTGTTGTAAAATCATTTCAAGATTATTACAAAAAAGGCGATAGTAGTTTTAGATAAAAACATGCTTAGTGAGACATTAAAATATACCGGGAATGCCAAAAACTATCTGTTATTATTAGAATAAGGTGTAAAATCATTTAAAGATTATTACGAAAAAGGCATTAGCAGTTGTAGATAAAAACATGCTAAGTGAGATATTAGAATATGACAAATGTATGTAGGTGAAACGAAGTTCATCGGGTCCTCTAGTTAAAAATAAAAAAACGCGTCACTGTTACCAGCGGTTTCTTTGATTTAAAATTTTTTGCCAAAACTCAATGAAATTTGTGTATTTTATAATAAGATAAAATCTTTCATTTTTAACAAAGTACATCATTAAATGCAATTTAAATTAACATTGGCTATGTAACAACAATAAAAAATAAGCAATTTGTTTTATTAAGTTAAAGAAATAATTTATTCATTTATATGAAATTACAAGGCACCCTGTAAATTATTGTTAATAAGAATTTTTGCGTCAAAACCGTAAATTTTTGTATTTTTAAAGTGTATTTTTTTGTCAGGTAATACGTCGTTGGATACTTCAGATTTAAATAAATCAGATTCATTTGCCAATAACGGGTATATTGAAGTAGATGGAACATATTTGAAAGAATATCAGCCGTCAACTGTAAACAATGGTGATTGTTACAAACTTTTTAATCATGGCAATTATATTTTTTTAGAAATTCAAAAATTAGATGATCTTTAAAGAAATGTTTATCAAAACTTTTCAATTATGGCAATTATTTTTTTAGAAATTCAAAAACTAGATGATCCTTTACAAAAATTTAATCAAAATTGGTTTTGTAATCGAGGATTTATTCAGCCGGAACAAGATCAATTTCAAACATTAAAATTCAAAGATAATTGCAATAAAAGTATAAAAGTAAGTATTTTTGTTTAAATTAAGTACATTTAACTTAAAAAATTAATATTATAAAAAGGCTTTTTTTTTAAATATATTAATAAATTAAACGTTTTTTATCTTTTTTTTTAGACTAACAATGAACTGGACAATTCAAATGATTTTTTAAGTTCTCCTGAGGATCCATTTCATGCATCGGAAAGTGAAGATTCCAATTACAGTCCCAGTGATGAAGTAAGAGTTTTCTTTATGCCAAATATCAAATTCAAATAATATAATTATTTTTAGAGTGATTTTTCCAACGAAGACGGCTTAAATAGTAAAAACAAAACAATAATTAAAAAGAAAGAAACCATTGGTAATAATAAATCCGTTAAATTAATTTCTGTGGGTGATTGTAGCTCTTCCGATATAAATTTACAAACATCAAAAAGTAATACAATTAAGAAAGTATATAAAAGAAAACCCGATTTTTGCTTTTACTGTGAAAATAAAGTTTTAAATTTTGGCCGCCATATACTAAGAAACCATTTAAACGAAATTGAAGTAGCCAAAATTACAGCGATGCCAATAAAAAGCAAAGAAAGAAGGAATCTTTTTAATGAATTACGACGTAAGGGAAATTTTCTTGCAGACAATAACTGTTTCAAACCTGTTCGAGAAGGATATGTTCCAGGTAGAGTGAAAGTTCATTGCGATAATTGTCTGGGTTACTTTAGCTCCAAACTTCTTCGGCGACATAAAAAAAAAATGTCTTCTTAATAAATTACATACTGGAGAAACAGAAAAAATAATAACATTTTTTAAGGTCGATGATCAACTTAAAAAGAAGTGTTTCCTAGAATGAGAAATGATAAGGTAACTTTAACAGCAAAAAGTGATTCATTAATATGTGAATTTGGAGCCCGATATTTGAGAACACACAGGGAAAAACATTTTGTTAGTGTTACGTCCCGTAAAATGAGAGAGCTTTCCAAAATTTTATTGGAAATCAGAAAAATGGATGACAAAATTACAACGCTTTTGTCTGCTCTTAAACCAAATAATTTTGACAAATTTGTTAACGCAGTAAAGGAAATTGCCAAATACGATAAAGAAAAAGATATTTTTGCTTCCCCAACGTTTGCAATGAATATTGTCACTTCATTAAAAAACTGTTGTGATATTGCGATAACATTTATTTATACTAAATGTAATGGACCTTCAGTGTCCACTGCAACAACTGAAGTGGAATTAAAAACTTTAATTCGCTTATTTGAAACAAATTGGAGTTATGAAATTTCATCTCAAGCAAATAATAATTTAAATCTTAATAAATGGAATAAAATAACTGTTGTTCCTTTAGCAAGTGATTTAAATTTATTAAGAAAACATCTTATAAAACTGGCAAATGAATCTTTAAATATTTTGTCCGAAACGTCTAACAATATTGCAGATGAAACTGAAGCAAATAAAAAATATAAAATAAATGCTTTTAATAATTTATTGGAAAGTATATATTGTAAAGTTATTCTTTTTAATAGAAAGCGTTCGGGAGAACTGCAAAGAATGTATGTACACACATACATTAATTCCTTAAAAGAAGCTCAAAATTATCAAGAATTTGAAAATGTTGTTTCGCCAACAGAAAAAATTTTACTTAAATCCCTTAGGCGGGTGGTCATAAGAGGTAAAAGAGGAAGAGGTGTACCTGTTCTTTTTACTTCAGAAATTCAGGAACATTTAAAATTTTTATTGGAGTTAAGAGAAAAATATGTTCCTACTAGTAATCCGTATTTGTTTGGAACGGCTTCTACAAATACACATTTAATTGGTTACAAAGTTTTACAAAAACATTCTAAATTATGTGGTGCCAAAAACCCGAATTCAATCTCTTCGACCAAGCTCAGAAAACATCTTGCAACTTTAACGCAACTTTTTAATTTATCTGATGGGGAAATTGAACAACTGGCCACTTTTATGGGGCACACGCCTGGTGTTCATAGAAACAACTACCGCTTACCAGACGATATATACCAAACAACAAAAATTGCGAAACTCCTATTAGTAATGGAAAAGGGTGGGGCTGAAAAACAAAAAGGAAAAATCTCTAGATGATATTAACGTTAATTTAGAGGAAATCCTTTATGAAAGTAATTCTGATAAAAGTGACGATGAAAATGAAATTTTAACAGATGCAGTAGCATCTACAAATTTTTTGCCATCACTACCATTACCAACAAATATAGTTGAACAACACTGCGACAAAAGCCCTGAAATGAAATTAAAAAAGAAAAAAAGAATTTTAGTCTCTTGGACAGAGGACCAAAAAAAAACAACTTTGGAGTTTTTTAAGGAGCATATAGTAAAGAAAAGACCGCCAAAAAAAGATGAATGTCTTAAACTAATTGAAGAAAACCAGGATTTGTACCACAACAAAGACTGGTTAAAAATAAAAGTTTTTGTGCAAAACGCTTATACCAAAAAAGAAAAATGATGTTTTTATTTTTATATATTTTATATTTTAAATATTTTGTTTAGTTTTTTACTTTTTAATAGAATAAATAATTAATTTTAATAAAAATTTTGTTTTATTTATTATGAAATATTAACTTTATAATGAACACATGAAAAAAAGTCGGGGATATTGAGAAAAGTTAAAAAAATATTAATTTTTTTTGACAAAATGTATTATTTGAAGTTTTTATGGTTTGAAAATATTTTATACAACCTAAAATCAAAATTAAAGAAAAGTCTCAAAAAGAAATATAAATCATTAAATGAAAATTTGAAAAATACTAAATTGTTAATATCCTTAACTTTTTTCCATGTGTTTATTATTAAATTTTTTTAAATTAAATTTAATCCAATATATACATTTTGTTAGAAGTACAAATGCTAAAATAAATAAAATAAAAAATGTTTAATGCTTCTGGTCCAAAACACTAAATTTTTTTTTGTTTGCTTTAAGCGCTTTTCTTGCAGTGTTTATTTGTTGGTTACAAAGAATGTGTAAAAGCCAATGTATCCATCAAAATTTCACGATTTGCGTTTTAATTTTTATTGCTATTATTTAAAAAAAGATTTGTTTTAAATTTGCGTTTAAATCACACAGAGATTTTTATTTTGGTTTTAATCTTGACCTTTTAATAAAAGTTTTTTGTTTTTTAAATCTATCGTCTAGTAAGGGGTATTTTTTTCTATGGACACGAAAAGTGTGTCCCATAAAAGTGGTCAAATGTTCATTTTCTGCATCGGTTAAATAAAGAAATTTGGTTAAAATTAAAAGATGTATTTTTATTTTGGTTGAAAAGATTAAGCTTATGTAAATTTTTCACCAAATAATTAAAAATGTTTTTGTAAAATTTTATAACCAATTAAATGTGTATTCTTAGAAGCGGCTCCAAGCAAAAACGAATTACTAGTAGTAACTTATTCGTCTCTGTTAAAAGTTTAAAATGTTGCATTTAAAGAAAGAACTGTTAAGTTCTTTTTTCTTTATCATTACCTTTGGTGATCTACATATTGTTTGTGGACAAAACAACATTTTTAATATTTTACTTATGGATTTTCTATAATTATTTATAACTGTTTTTAATAATTTTATTCACTTGCAAAATAAACTGTAGTAATTTATTCTATTTGTTAATTTTTAAATTATTACTTGCTTATGATGTAATTTGAAGAAAGAAAGAAAGAATATATTTATTTAGCAATAATGCTACATCAAAACAATACAATACTATATAATGAAAAATTCATATACAATACAATAAAAAAATTTCATATTCAATAAAGGCTGTCACATAATCATTTATTATTTATTCAAAACAAATTTTCTAAGTAGTCTTCACAATTCCTAGTAGGTATTGTAGTTATACATATCACTAAACATTTTTAATTTCCATTACCTTAAATATAAATAAATGAGGTTGCAATATCATATCAATTTCTTATATTCATTGCAAACGTTGGAGAAAAAGACATTTTTTAAACGCATTTACTGTTTTAACAAATTTGTTAAAATTAATTGGTTTAAGTAAAAACAGTAAAGGGTAGTTATTTATTTCTCCCATCTTCAATAACATTTTAGAATAATCTTTCGACCAGATGTAACACTAATGAAATTTATTCATTATTGGAGCTAGACTTTATTTTTAAATATTTTTAAAACTATCAATTTATTAATGAAATTGGCTTAGTTTTTCTTGCTTGTGAAAAGATCTTTTATCCTTAAGATATTAAAACTAAAAAAGAACTTTGTTATTGTTGAAAATTTGGCAACATTGTTTTGACGCAATAAGATATTAGGAATGTAATATACGGAGCTCATATTGTTAGAATTTACTACGGACGCAACAAGGGTGGCCATATGACTGAAACCGTGTATATTTAAAAAATCGAGATATCGCAACGTTGAATAGAGCACTGGATTCAAAACTAAATTTCAGACCAATATACGCAAAGAAACAAGAAGAAGTCTGGTTCTTTCTAGGGGACGCAACATCGTACGAATTTTGTGGGGACGCAATAATATCTTAGGGATGTATATATATATATATATATATATATATATATATATATATATATATATATATATATATATATATATAGGACGTCTGCTAGCAGTGCTGCCACCGCCACCACCACAACCACGTTATCAGTGAGTGACAGGAACCGGAAACCAGCCGTCTGTGGTGGTTATAACCTACAACTTCATTTAGTGTACAGTATTACGGTGCAGTGGTGCAGTTACGTGTTATAAACTTTTAGGCTGACAGTTTACCCAGTTTTAATTCAGGTTTGTGTTTAATGAACTGTAAAGCTATAGTATAAAGCCATGAAAAGGTTTCTAGTAAAACTTGAAAAGAATACTAGTATGAGCAGTACAAGCCACGAACAGCAGACGAATATCAATGCGGCTTCTACGTCTAGTGTCAACGACATCGACTTAAAAGGTAATAATAATCCTAAAAACCTAAAAGGAGAAGTACCCTCAACATCATTTCGGTGGATAGCACCAGTAACCGTTGATCTTAGCATTAGTATTAAAGATGGACCAAAACAACCAAAAGTTAATTACCCCAGGCGAAATATTGGTGGGAAACAATGTTCTTTTCAAAGTACTTGGTACGATAAGTATACCTGGATGGAATATTCAGTCAAAAATGATGCGATATTTTGTTTTTTCTGCCGTCATTTCTGTGCGACAGAGAAAAAAACCAATCACAGTGAAAACCACAACAGGGAAAGCCTTAGTAATACAGGTTTTAATGATTGGAAAAATATAAGTAAAATGGCAGAAAAACTCAAACTTCCACAAAAATTGTCTCACAAAATACAAGGGATGGTTGGATTCCCAAAAATCGGGCTCTGTATCTATTAAAATCAATGAGCATATGGCTCAAACTGTTGAAAAAAATAGACAAACTTTAAAAACACTAATTAGAAGCGTGTTATTTTGTGCCCGCCAGGACATAGCTTTAAGAGGACATAGGGAGGTTAAAAAATGTTATAAGGAAGACGAAGATACCGATAACAATAGCACAGATGATGAAGGGGGTCCAGAGGGAAGTAATCGGGGTAATTTTAAAGAATTAGTAAATTTATTTTGTTTGGAAAACAGTGATTTTGATACCAATCTCAAAAATATGCCAAAAAATGCAAAGTATACGTCTAAAGACATCCAAAATGATATATTAGCATCAAAACTAGTTACTAAGAGCATAGTTGATGAAATTAACGCCAGCAATATATATAGTATTATAGTTGATGAAGCCCGAGACGAAGGATGCAAGGAACAAATGAGTATATGTTGCCGATACATTTATGAATCAAAAATAAAGGAGAGGTTTCTTGGGTTTGTTGAGTTGCAAGAACTTACCGCTGAATCTTTGGCAAGAAAAATCAAAGAGTTTTTAGAATCGATTGGTTTGGATTTAAAGAATTGTGTAAGCCAATCTTTTGATGGTGCGTCTGTTATGTCAGGAAGATGTAATGGTTTGCACACATTGATCAGAGAAATCGCTAACAATCCTTGTTTTTACGTACATTGCCACGCTCATAGATTGAACTTGGTCTTGGTTGACGTTGCGAAAAACGTTAAAATAATTGGTGAAACGATGGGTCTATTAGAGGCAATTTATGCTTTCCAATCTTGTTCTTCTCTTCGGCACGAACTGTTCGTTTTCTCAAAAGAGACTGAGACTGGTAAAAAAATCATTACGGTGTCTCAACACAGCGATACTAGATGGGTTGCCAAATATAAAGGCGTACAGTTCTTCAAGAATCAACTCGGCAGTGTTATTAATGCTTTGCAAAAATGTGTTCTAAGTACTAAACCAAGAGAAGCTGCTGAGGCTAGAGGGCTTTTGGCACAAATCAAATCGTTTGATGTAGCTTTCGCCCTAGTGTGTAGAGCCTCGATGCTTATTTAATCATGGATACAATTGGAAAAGGTAGACATGAGGCCGAGTTTGAGAGTAATTTCATGAAATTAAAAGCAGAGTATTTTAGTATCTTAGACAACATATTAGGTGAAATGAGTAAGAGATTTAATGACAATGACCTACCAATTACTTGCATATCAGCTTGTGACCCTAAATCACCAGACTTTTTAAATCCACAAGTGTTGTGTAGTTTTGCTGAGCTTCAAGAAAAGGACACAGACTTCTTATCCACCTTAAAAGTGCAGTGTGGTTTAGAAAAATCAATGTTTGGCAGCGTTAAAGGTGGTTTAGATGTGTTAAAAGACTTAGACGATCTCCCATCCTTTAAAGAATTAAAACTTATTATGACAATTTTAATGCCAATGCCTGTCTCTACGGCAACCGCAGAAAGAACATTTTCCACAATGAGAAGAATTAAATCCAACTTAAGAGCCACAATGAGTGGGAAGAGACTAAGTAGTTTGGGAGTGCTATCCATAGAAAATGAAGCAAGCTATGAACTTCTCAAGAACCCCGAGCCTGTCATTGATGAATTTGCTTCCCAAAAAGGCAGAAGATTACAGTTTGTCATGAAATGAACTACTTATTAGTTTGTCATGAAATAAAGTTGTATTACTAAAGTAAGAGTTTACTTAGTGTGGGTCAAAAATAAAAGTTTTATTTAGGGTTTTATTATTTTATGTCTTGACTACTTTTTTTGGTACTTAGTGGTTATGTTGATATTCCAAGTGATTATGTTTTATGTTGATATTCCAATTCTTCATTGAACGTAATTTTTCAACTATAAAACAAACGACAGATTAACTGAATAGGCCTTACTGCTCATTACCTATAGTCGATTATTGTATTTCATTAGTTAGCTATGGAATTTATTTCATTTCAATATTGTTTCTTAACTTTTGTTTTTATACTTATTTCAATATTTGACCTAATTATTAAATATACTGTTTTTTTAAAGCAAATGATATGTTAGTGAATTTAGTTGGTTACGTACGTAAATGGTTGATTACTTAAGGATCTTAAGTATCTGAAATAGATTTTGATTTAAAACTATTTAATACCTTAAATATTTACTCTAATAAGCTATGTTATAATTTTACTTTGTATTGAATACATTTTTCAAAAATGTGTATATATATATATAATTAAATTTCTGTTATTTGCCGACTAATAGGTATTAAACCAGAATTTTTGGGGTAAACGGCAATGTTTTTTAAGAAAACTCTTTTACTTGTTTTCCAAGCTTTCGAAATACATTTATTTCATTTTCAAGGAATAAAATTTTTTTAAATTCCAAATTAAAGTTAAAATAGTTTTTTTATGTTATATTTACCAAGTTGTTAACACCAATTTTGTTTTAGCTCGCACTTATTACTTGAAAGCTTTCGAAATAAATGTATTTCGAAAGCTTGGAAAACAAGTAAAAGAGTTTTCTTAAAAAACATTGCCGTTTACCCCAAAAATTCTGGTTTAATATATATATATATATATATATATCTATATATATATATATATATATATATATATATATATATATATATATATATATATTATCAATATCTGATCTTTTATTAATATTAATTTAAATAATATCTACAGTTATATACTATCACGGGATGTGTAACATATAAATTAAAAATTTAATTTTCTTTCATTTCTTCTTCTTTTTGATTAATGATTTTAAATTCTGATAGTTTATGTCATCATGACATAATCGTCAAATTTTGATTTTGAACATTTATTCTAAATTAACATTTCTTTTAATTTAATTTATTTTTGTATTTTGGTAAAAATTTTTATAATGTGCGCATTTATGAGGCCAAAAATTATTTAACCTCACGATAGTAAGTTTTAAATTTATCTATTATAATATAATGTTAAAAGTTTATTATAATTTTAGTTTGTGCTAAAGAAGAAAATAAACATTTTCGAAAGCTTCGCAAATATAAAGAGTTTACATTAATTGCCCTTTTTTATTTGACTGCTTACCTCAAAAAAACCTTTAATTTCATATATATCAGTCAAGACTACCCTCCTTTATTTATATATATATATATATATATAAAAAAAAATGGAGATATTGGGTTAAGCCCGCTAATGCAGCCGTAGACACGTGTTTCTGTCTCCTTAGACTTCATCAGTACGGCATAGCTAAGGAGAATATTACCAAAAAACACTGAATGGTGGAAAACAATATAAATCACACAAACGGAGTCAACACAAGGGCCAACCGCACATTTGTGGCTTCAATTGGAATTACCGATTGATTGTCGGCGAAATTCCAACATCGCCACGGAGGCAGATATAACCACCTGCGTGACAAACCGTTACCCAGGAATAAATACAAATAGTAGAAGTATTTTTGCGGGAATGAATTAGATAAAAAAATGGAGATATTGGGTTAAGCCCGCTAATGCAGCCGTAGACACGTGTTTCTGTCTCCTTAGACTTCATCAGTACGGCATAGCTAAGGAGAATATTACCAAAAAACACTGAATGGTGGAAAACAATATAAATCACACAAACGGAGTCAACACAAGGGCCAACCGCACATTTGTGGCTTCAATTGGAATTACCGATTGATTGTCGGCGAAATTCCAACATCGCCACGGAGGCAGATATAACCACCTGCGTGACAAACCGTTACCCAGGAATAAATACAAATAGTAGAAGTATTTTTGCGGGAATGAATTAGATAAAAAAATGGAGATATTGGGTTAAGCCCGCTAATGCAGCCGTAGACACGTGTTTCTGTCTCCTTAGACTTCATCAGTACGGCATAGCTAAGGAGAATATTACCAAAAAAACACTGAATGGTGGAAAACAATATAAATCACACAAACGGAGTCAACACAAGGGCCAACCGCACATTTGCGGGCTTAACCCAATATCTCCATTTTTTTATCTAATTCATTCCCGCAAAAATACTTCTACTATTTGTATATATATATATATATATATATAGATATATATACATATAGATATATATATATATATATATATATATATATATATATATAATGTAACGTAATCAAATGGCCTTATTAGAAAATTAAAATATTTAACAAGAAAATTTTAGTAATTAATTAGAGGAAGGGTAGTTTATTTAAATTTAAACAGATAAAGGAAAGTAATAAAATTTAAATTATATTTACATAAATTAAAATTGTCAACAAATCACCTGATACATAATATAAGATTTAATAATATAAGATTTACCATACAGATGAGTAGGTTGATGGTTTCTATGTATTATCTAAATGTGTATTCATGGTGCCTATAAAAAATTATTCAAAATTAGTACGTATAGAATTTCACTGAAATTTGCTCACATCTAATTATACAATCTGGAAAATAAAAAAGATAAACAAATAATGGGGTTATGAATTAAATGACAGTGACAACAGTTGTCACCTGATATAGGGTAGCTTCCAAAGAGATGTTTTGATATGTCAACTATGACAGAAGAAAAATGTTAACGTAATTTAGATAAATTAAATAATAACAGATAAAACACAAACAATTCAATTTAGAAATATAAGATGTAATGTTTCCTATTCTCAAAGCAAATCTTTATTAGATATTATTAAACAACCATAAGGTTAATTTGATTGGACAAGGAATGATATAAAATTTAGAGATATAGAGGGCGAATTTTAATATAAAAAAAGAAAAAAAGAGGAAAATCGGGGTTGTTATTGATTTTTGATAGAGAGTTAGAGAGTTTTTGGTTTTTTGGAGAATAAAAGGTTTTTATGTTAAGAAAAGTTGCTAGAAACAGATTAATCAAAATCATATGTAACGTATCTCCCTATAATGTAACATATTACCTATACTTATTTTATTATGTATTCACATATTTCTAATTATTATGTCGAGTTATTGTTATTGCTATTTTTCGTTAATATTTACTTTACTATAAAATATACATAATATTAATTATTTTACTGAACTAAGGTTATTCTTTTTATATTCTTGTTATCGTATGATATATAGAAAAAACGCATGCCGATGATTGTACAAGGATGTGAGTCAGTCTTTCGCTCGATACAGAATAAATCGTTTGTTTCGGGAATTGTGGTATTATTTTTACCTTAGTTAAAAAAGTTACCGTAACATTTCAGAAGTAGGATTACCGGGAATAAATCGCCTGTAGTTTAAAATGAGTGGAGAGAACAATGTTGGCATTTGAGATCAGCAAAAGTTTATCTTTTACAAAGGCAAGTACCCAAAAAAAAATTTAATTTTGATATTTTACTTAATGGTGTCTCTTGTAAAGGATATTTAGATACAGGTAGCGAGTTAAATGTGGCTCGATCTACGGTTTTGCAAAAAATTGATAATTTTCGGTTGAAAACATCAGACATAGTTGTTAAAGGTTTTGGCGAAGACTTTTTATATATATAAGGTAAAGCTGAACTGGAACTCATTTTTGCTAATTTTTCTGTAAAATCTATTGTTCATTTTGTTGATTTTGATTTAGGCCATACAGAAATTATGTTTGGACAACCTATTATAACGAATAAAAATATTTCAATAACTATTCAAGGAAACTCTTTTGAGATAAAAAAAGAATAACTCACCAACAATAAAAATTTTAGTCTTCTTGCAAAAGAACGTTGAGATCGAACCATATTCGGCATTAACTCTACCTGTCGACACTCATAAAAATGATTATTTGCTTATATTTTCTGCTCTGACGCATCAAAATAGAAACGAAAATTTTTCCATTTTAAGCAGTTTTATATACAAAAATAATAATTATTTAGTTAGTTATTAATAACAGCAATAAAAAACTATGTTGGCAGCGAGGAAAAAATTTTAGGACGTGCTACACCGTTACCCATAAATTGTTCCCAAAATTATGAAAACTTTTCACAAATAAAATCGTGTTTGTTTAACAAACATTGCTAACATTAAATTTAATGAACATGTTTTAAAAGGGGAAAGTTAAATTAAATTTCTTGATCTTTTGTCTAACTATCAGAACTGTTTGAAAAACACACCTGAATTAGGTGTAACTGATCTAATAGAGTTTGAAATAAATTTAGAAAAATCAAAACCAATTTTTTATCGACCTTATCGATATTCAGAGTATAAAAAAGCCATAATTCGGGCAAAAGTTCAAGACTTATTAGATAACAATATAATAAGACCATCAAATTCTTCTTTTGCGAGTCCAGTAGTGTTAGTTGGAAAGAAAAATGGTGACCACAGACTTTGCGTGGATTATCGAAAATTAAATTCTTGTACTATTAAAGATCGATACCCGTTACCACATATTGAAGATCAAATCAATCGTTTACATGGAAAAAAATATTTCACTAGCCTTGATCTTACTCAAGGTTACTATCAAATCCCAGTGTCATCGGATTCTATAAATAAAACAGCGTTTGTCACTCAAGATGGACAATGGGAATTTTTGAGAATGCCCTTTGGAGTATCGAATGCACCTTTAACCTTTCAACGGTTACTAAATATTTTGTTTTCTGATCTTCGTGGGAAAATTAGCGTCTATTTAGACGATATTTTAATTTCTTCAAAAACTATTGAAGAAGGTCTAAAAATCGAAAAATGTTTCTTCTTTGAAACAAGCCTTGATTACTTAGGGTATGAAATTAATGAATCAGGTATTAGACCTGGCCACCGCAAAATTACCGCTGTTGCCAATTTTCCAAAACCTAAAAATTTATACCAGCTTCGACAATTTTTAGGTCTTAGCTCGTATTTTACAAAATTCATTAAAAATCATGCAATGATAGTGGCTCCATTGAATAATCTTTTAAAAAAAAACGTACCTTGGATTTGGTCTAATGCAGAAGAACAAGCATTTACTGAAATAAAAGAACGTCTTACTTCTAGGCCTATTCTTAGCATATACGATCCCAGTCTCGATACAGAGCTGCACACCGATGCTAGCTCTTTAGGAATAGCAGGCATACTTTTACAAAAACAGTGACAATTTAAAGCCAGTCATGTATTTTAGTAGGTCCACTAGTAAAGACGAAAAAGTTTTTCATTCTTACGAACTAGAAACGTTAGCCGTTGTTGAATCAATAAAAAGATTTCACGTATATTTAACTGGCATTGATTTTACGGTGATAACAGACTGTGCTGTCATTCGTTCCACGTTTACAAAGCGTGACTTGCTTCCTAGAACCGCTCGATGGTGGTTAACTATTCAGGATTTTGATTTTGAAGTAAAACATAGGCCTGGAAGCAAGATGCTTCATGTTGATGCGCTTAGTCGCAATATACCAGTTTTAAGTACATTAGTTGTTGGAACAGAAGACTGGTTTCTTAGCATTCAGTTGCAAGATCCTACTATAGCAACAATTTGTAAAAAAATCAATGCTAACGATTGCGACCAAGAAATTAAAAATCATTATATGATAAAAGATCAACGACTTTATAGGAAAACTGCAGATGGTTTGGAAAAATTGGTCATTCCTAAATCGGCAAGATATAATATTTAAAAAAAAAATCACGACGGAGTAGGTCATTTAGGACACTAAAAATGTGAGTCATTAATAAAAAGTAAATTTTGGTTCAAAGGAATAACAAGATTTATAAAAAAAATATGTATATGCTTGTTTAGATTGTGCTTATAAACGGGGCCAATATGGAAAAAGGGAAGGGTTTCTTTACTCTATTGATAAACTTGATAATCCTTTACATACCTGGCATATAGACCACTTGGGGCCTTATACAAATAGTTCCGGATACTCTTACATTTTAATGGTGGTTGACTCTTATTCAAAATATCTGTTTGCACGTCCAACAAAAACATTAAAATCAATGGAAGCTATTAATGTTCTTAAAGATCTTTTTAGTCTTTTTTTTGTTCCAAAAACAATTGTTTCAGACTGTGGAACAGCTTTTAAAAGCAAAAGAGTTTGCATTAAAATTAATTTTAAACATATACTTCACCAAGATCTAATGGTCAGGTGGAACGGTATAACTTAACCTTAGAAACTGCCATTAATACAAGTGTATCCGATGAAAATGAATGGTATACAATTTTACCTGATGCAGTTTGGGGTATAAATAATTCAATTAACTCTAGTACGGGTGTGACTCCTTATAAATTAATGTTTGGTTTTGACCAGTTAAAACACTCTGACTTAGATAATGTTACCCCAGAAGTAAATAGATCACGAGATTTACAAATCGCAAAATCAAATATGGACAAACAAGCACGTAAAATAAAAAAAAAATTGATTCAAAAAGAAAACCTGCAAAGTCCTATAAAGTTGGCGATTTAGTACTTTGGTCTGGATCTGAATGCGCTCAAAAAGAAGTGCATAGGAAAACTGGGTTAAGATTTGGAGGACCATATAAGATCATAAAGGTCCATAAAAATGACCGGTATACAATTTCATCTTTGAAAGGCATGAAAGGTTATAAAAAATATAAAGCTGTCGTTCCAGTAGACCAAATCAGAAAATATTCTGGTGGAGTCTTGGAACAATCCGAATCAGATAGCAGCATAAATAGTACTGAGATCCCTTGGAAGGATAAAAACATATATAAAATCAAATCCAGAGCATAAAAAAATAAAAATTAGAAGAGCTCTAATGTGAGCATAAAAATAAATAAAATTTAGAAGAGCTCTAATGTGAGCATAAAAACGAAAATTAAAAATTAGTAGAACGCTAATGTGAGCATAAAAAAATATAAAATTTAGCATAAACACAAAAACTAAAAATTTGTAGAGCCCTAATGGGAAAAAATAAATCAAATAAATAAACTATAAAAAAATTGACGCAATATTGGAGAATAATTTGTCTTTCACAACTTCACACTTCAGGAAGTCCAAAAAAAACCATCAGAAGAAGTCGAGGACGACTGAAAAACAGGATGGCCGAATGTAACGTATCTCCCTATAATGTAACATATTACCTATACTTATTTTATTATGTATTCACATATTTCTAATTATTATGTCGAGTTATTGTTATTGCTATTTTTCGTTAATATTTACTTTACTATAAAATATACATAATATTAATTATTTTACTGAACTAAGGTTATTCTTTTTATATTCTTGTTATCGTATGATATATAGAAAAAACGCATGCCGATGATTGTACAAGGATGTGAGTCAGTCTTTCGCTCAATACAGAATAAATCGTTTGTTTCGGGAATTGTGGTATTATTTTTACCTTAGTTAAAAAAGTTACCGTAACACATATATAAAATTTGTTAAAATTGTAATTAGATAGTAAAATAGTGATTTGTGACTGCCACGTTTCTTGAGTTTAGTAAAGAAAAAGAAGGTAGGAAAATAAATTAACTTGGTAATACTCAGCTAGCGGTAACTCTCTACTGACAAATTATGCCCGAGCTCAGCCGTAGAGGTAAACAGTAAAAATACAAGAAAAAATTGAGTCCGCGCCACTGGCTTTACGGTTAAAGCCAGAAACCCCTGAGTCTTAAGGCACTAGCAGAGAACTACCAAGATAAACAAATAGTGGACTGATATGGTGAACCAGACAAATAAAACAAGATAGAAATAAAAGAAATAAATTACTTTACTTCACAATTTAGGTCTTCAATATCACAATATGAAAAAAAAAATTATAAACAGTAATAACTGTGAGCTTTGCTCATACAGTAGGGTTCGAACAATGAAATTGACACAATTGTTCAATAATTATAATTCAGTACCGGTACTGAAGGTACCGAGTAATGAAATCAATGCTATGATAAATAAATATATAATTCAGTACTGGCACTGAAGGTACCGAGTATTGAATACAGCGCTACAAATAGATAAACATAAATTCAATAGAGAGATACAAAAAAAATGTTCTATAAGAGCTTATCTGTGATCCTGAGGTGTTCCAATCGGTGTTCAGACAGCTCTTCGGGTCACTAGTGTCCCTTTGAAGGAGGTGGAGACTTAGATCTCAAGCTATGGTAATCCTTCCAATATCAGGACGTAGGGGTACCAAAACCCGTAATAAAAAACCCTAGATAATACAATTCAATTAGAAAAGAGACTTAACAGCATTTTTATAACAATGAAAATTAGCAACACAGCATAAGTTACATGAAAATTTAAGTTGCACATGTTTTATAAAGCTAAAAGAAACAATATTTAAACTAAAATATGAGTACAAAATTACCAACAAATGAACTAGTTACTCATAAGGTCAATTTACATACTATTTAAGTTGCAGATGTTATATAAAAATGAAAAGAACCAATATTTAAATCAAAGGTAAGTACAAAATGATTAACAATAAAATGGTTACTAATATAGACTAAAAGAAACAATATTTAAAATAACATGTGAGTACAGAATGGCTAATAAATGAGATAGTTGCTAATAAAGTTATTTTTTTACATATTAAAAGTTTACAGTAAAGTAATTTTAAAATAAAATGCATATACCTATTTTAATAAAGATTTATACTACAAAATAGCTAGCGTTTCATCTATTCAATCAAATAATTTAAACAGTTCACTAGTTTTTTATATCTTCCAAGTGACACAAAAAAAAATTTAAGAAAAAGATAGTAATTAGAAAAAAAAATTAAAATCAAAATAGATCACATTTACATTTCTAGTAGGCACCAAAGCAATTTTATATCAATTATGCAAAGTCATTAACTCACCTTTAGATGTTAAGGGTTATTTCGAACACGTGGTGTGTGTGTGAGAAAATATATCTTCTTAACAAATCCCAAAAATGGTTAGTCAGCTGACAGAATCCAGAAGTACATAAGGCAAATCACGTACGATAGTCAGACTAACTATAAAAATGGTTTTTCTTTTTAAATCCAATTAAGATGGCCCCAAATTGCCAAAGATAAAAATCCAAACCTAAGAAGAATATTTCTGAGAACCTACATTTACGAGAATGTGTTGAAAAATGACAATGACAATGACCCACTTACTGGTTGACAAGAATTCTCTAGTCAATATGCCAACATAAACGTTGATAGAATCGTCGGTACCAACCGCAAGGCACCTATTGGCGACTACACATACACAAATTTAAAGAGAGATCCAATTAAAAGACACACATGTATTAGTTTAACTATAACAACTCACGTACATAATACCTGTACTCAACCTAAGCAAAATTTAATAACGAAAGTACCTTTCTCCCTAAACCACAGAACAAACCCAGATAGGCAACACACTTTGCGCATTAGTACTACTGGGGTACGCAACATGCTTTACATATTACTTGTTGATGCTAGAGAATAGTAAATAAAGAAAAAAACACGTGACAACATTCCCCCTCCTAAGAAAGGAGAAAATCTTCCCGAAGATTTGCGACGATGACTCAAAATATTAATGTGTTAATGTGTGGTTCCTAAAAGGAAATCCTGGGAGAGAGAAGGTCACTAATAAAACCAACAGAAACAGAAATATAAACTTTAAATATAAGTAGAAAAGTAAACAATAGGCAAGCTAAGCTACACGTAGTTTTGAAGAAAGTACGGTAGATTCAAAATACATGACCAGATTTCTGCAAGGGGTACTGGACAACCCAACACACACGTGACCAGATTTCTATAAAAGGTACTGGACAACCCAAACGCATACATAGACATGCTAGATGACGCAAGTCCCTACAACACAACATAGAAGCCGAGGGTGGTTCCTGTTGGAATTGGTCCCACAACATTGAACTGCGCAACCCTTAGCGGCAAAGGGAGCCTCCCTTTCAATTCGACTGCCTCCATATTACATCATAGCAACTCCTATCACCCCACACTGCAATGAAAATTGATCACAGATGTAACGCAACGCAGTTCAGAGTACTGCAAACTCAATAATAATATGTTATCCCGAAGGGATAACCAACAAAAGATACTTAAAAACTAGTAAAATGGAACTCCGGAAGTCCAGAAAGAGAAATAAATGAATGGATCTCTAATCCCATTACACTGCGACCCAATCCTGTGCAGTCTTATATCCCCAAGTCCTTTCATGATAAAAACACCCTACACCCTCAACGGCGATGGTTCCCTAATCTGGCGTGTCCATCAATGTAGATGCTTCACCACTCAAGGCCCTGGTTCAACAATTTCCTAACGGAAGACAACACAACCAGGCTCGCACCCATAATGGGTATTAGCCCGTAACAAAAAAACTAGGTAACACGGAATCTACTTTTTTAACAGGAAAGAAAAAAAACCTCCAGATAATTCCGTCATGGGAATACTATTGCCAAATATGGAGTCAAAATCGGGATAATCAAAGCGTCATAATCGGGATAATCAAAGCGTCATAATCGGGATAATCAAAGCAAAAAAAAGCAAAGAAACTAAACTTAAGGGAAAAAGGAAAGAAAGAAAGGTAGAGAGAGAAAAAGAGAGAAAATACATGGCCTACTTCGTTTTGTAGGATGGGGCTGAAACGAATAAATCAGCACATAACTCAGCTAGTTATCCTGCGGATTGTAGATGCGGTATAAAAGAACAGCCAAGAGCCTCGCACTCACATAATATGGTCCCTAAGGCACGAGCAACCCCTGCTGAACTCACCTACAAATCTGACACAAAATGACAACGAAACTAACTGCACCAACTTCGGGTGACGGAATTCTCAAACCCCCAGTCACCGGGCACGAAAACAAAGACCATCTAGAGACAGAAAGAAAAATAAAAACATACAGGGAAAAAAAAGTGTCAACAATGGAATTGCTGATTAAACTGGATTCAAGTAAGGAAAGGTAACGGGCATGTTTCCCACTAAGTCAACCAAAATTCCTCGTTAAATCCCAAAGTGTGGTAGGAGAGAAAAGATAAGATGAACGTAGATCCTCCGAAGCGGAAGATTCCCCATACCACTACGGTTTTTCCTCCGGACACCCAAACCAATGGCCCGGTCGGTAAACTAGAAGGTTTGACCTCCAAAATCCACAAAATGTGAAACAGTTACAACAACTGCATAAAAAAAAAGAGACCAAAACCATGAGGGTAATTTAAAGTCGACGAAGCAGACAACTAACAACAAAAGGTAAAGGTAAGGTAAAGGCAACGTAAGATAAGAGAAGGTAAAGCAACGTAAGGCAAGATAAGTCAAGGTAACGTAAGGTAAGGTACAAGGTAAGATAAGGAAATTACTCGGATCCAGAAAGTGGTTAGGTTGGAGGATTTTTACCTCCCCGCCTGGACTATCCTCGGGTGAATGGTATTCTTCGGCCCCCAATCACAGGGCACTAAAAAAAACGTAAGATAAGGTAAGATAAGATAGATAAGACAAGGTAGATAAGATAAGGTAAAAACAAAATAAACAAAAAAACAAAGAAGTAAGGTAATTCACCATGTAAGATAATTGCCTACATAAGGTAACTCACTAAAGTGGATTATTCCTCGTCAGAGGGTGGATATTCACAAAACGGTTTCAAATCTTGCACATGCCAAATACCTTTAAAATCACCTAATTCGTCTTGAAGTTCATACGACCAAGAACCACACTTACTCTTGATGACGAAAGGACCTAAGTATAAGGGAGCTAGTTTAGCACTATAGTATTTAAGAGCATCGGATAACGATTTATTGCGTCTCCAGACCTTGTCTCCACAATTAAAAGAAAGTGGGCGTCGGCGTAAATTATAACGGTGGGCATTACTCTTTTGAGTACTTTCGATGCGTCCCTGTACTTGTCGATATAACTTTATAAAGCCTTCCTGACGGTTCCTAACAAACGTATCTAAAGGTATTGACTTAGCCGGAAATTTAGTCTGATGATCAGTCCCATAAAGTTTATGTTCCCTACCAAATAAAAGAAAGTAAGGACTGTACTTGGTGGTTTCGCTAGGGGAAGTTCTAATAGCACAACCTAACTCATTCAGATGTTCATCCCAAGTTCGATGATTGTCTTGGTTAACAAAAGTACGTAGCATAGTCTTAATCACCCTATTGTGACGTTCCGTGGGATTAGCGCGGGGGTTATACGAAGCGGTATAGAAGATTTTGGTGTTAAACTTCTCACACAATTTCTTAAACTCATTCGATTTCATTTGAGTACCATTATCACAAGTTAACGTCATCGGGGTCCCGTACAAGAGGAAGAAGTTCTGCATATGTTCAACCAGAGACTTGGCTGTAGCTGTTCGACAGGGGTATAAAAAGACGGCTTTACTAAAATAATCAGAAACAACAAGAATATACTGATAACCTCGCTTCGACCGTGGGAGTGGTCCTATATAATCAAGACTAATTGCTTGGAACGGTTCGGTTACTTCAGGGCGTTCTCCCATCAAACCAGCTGGCAACTTTTGTTCTACCTTATTCTGAGCACAAGACTTACAAGATTTCACGTACTTACTGACATCCGCTCTCATCTTAGGCCAATAATAACTCTGACGGACTTTACCAATAGTTTTAAAGACACCTAAATGGCCAGAGGAGGGTAAATTATGGCAACGCTGAAGAATAGACAGTCGTTGGTCCTTAGGAACTACCAATTTCCAGTCGTCGGCAGGTGAAGAGAGATCAGGAATTGTTGGTTTTATGAATTTATATAAGGAGTCATTGTGTACTCTCCACAAGGGATATTTCAGTGGATTAGCCTGAACTAATTTAATCATGGAAGAATGCCATTTATCGTTGGTGACCATAGGGGGATCTACAGAGGCTATAGAAGAGTTTAAAGTGGTTACTGAATCTATAGAAACAGGTACTGCCCGAGAGAGAAAGTCAGGTACTATATGGTCTTTACCTTTACGATGGATTAGCTTAAAATCATACTGTTGCAAGCGCAACTGCCAGCGTGCAAGCCTACCTTGAGGATCTTTCAACCTGTGAAGTCATAGTAAGGACGCATGATCAGTGATGACCACAAAGTGTACATGATCTAAATAATGGCGAAGTTTTTCGACAGCTCAAATAACAGCAAGACACTCTTTCTCAGTTACTGACAACTTCATTTCCTGTTTAGACATAGACCGGGATAAATAGCAGATGACCTTTTCGCCTTCATCATGTTGTTGCGTTAGAACAGCACCAAGACCATAATTAGAGGCATCAGTTTGCAAGTAGAAAGTTTTATCCATATCGGGAGCTGTTAGAATAGGAGCAGACATTAGGCATTCCTTAAGGGTGTTAAATGAACGTTGACAATCAGAAGTCCAATGCCAAGTGGCATTTTTCTTAGTCAATTTAAGGATCGGAGCTAAGACAGAGGAAAAATTGGGTACAAATCGTCTGTACCAAGAAGCTGTCCCTACAAACCTACGTATCTCGTTGATATTACGAGGTGGCGGAATATTCACAATTGCCTCTACCTTGTCAGGATCCGGACGTAAACCCTTATCGTCAACTACATAGCCTAGATATTTTAATTGTGGCAAACAAAAGTGACATTTCTCCTTTGAAACAACTAAACCAGCCTTCCACAAGCGATCAAAAACTTCCTCCAAGAGCTTCAAATGGTCAGGAAAGTTATTCGTGATGACAATGATATCATCGAGGTATACCATAACGTTTGGTTCGAGTTCAGGGCCTAATATAGTGTCTACGATCCTTTGCCACGTTGCAGGTGCATTAGAGATACCAAACGGCATTTGGCGAAACTGGAAAATACCTCTACCAGGGACAGTGAAAGCTGTATACTCGCGAGACGACTCACTTAGCGGTACTTGCCAAAAAGCAGATTTGATATCAATAGAGCTGATGTAACGGGTGTATCTCAAACGATCTAGTATGGTGGAGATATAAGGGATCGGATATGCATCCTTCTTAGTACACGAATTCACCTTGCGATGGTCAATACAAAATCTATAAGAATCGTCTTTCTTCCGGACTAAACACACAGGACTAGACCAAGGACTACTCAACCTTTCAATAACCCCTAACTTCAACATCTCGGTTACCTCGTCGTCGATGATCTTCTGCTTAAAAGGAGATACTGGATAGTAACGCTGCTTAATCGGTTTCGTTCCGGGTTCCAAAACTATTTCGTGCTCGGCTACCTTACAACAACCAAGACCAGTGCCCATTTCCGATATTTTACGAGCAACCATTTCATCTAAAGCGAGCCTTTCCGATGGAGTCAAGCTATCCGCACTCTGAACAAATGACAAATCAACGTCAGCCGAAGGTTCTGAAAAATGCCAAGCATCCTGCTTAAGATCTGGAATAATCTCCATTGCCCTCCAAAAATCTATCCCTAAAATGATCTTATGTGGAAGTTCGGGAAGCACTAAGATGTCTATAATTCGGGTTTTATTCAACAGAGTAACAGGTGTTGGTACATAACCACTACTATGACAAGTTTCACCATTTGCAACAGTACAAGTAGAAGGGTACTTAACGAGTTTAAGACCTAGGCTTAAAAGAATCTCATATCCCGGCAATCCTACTATTGTCTTACTAGCACCGGAATCAAGAAGACCTAACATGGAGTAACCCATAATGTCAATCTGTAGATAAGGACGTTGATCACCTTGAGCGTGCGATATTACATAATCTAAAATGATCTTATTTGGAAAATTACAATTGGTCGTTGGTGAAATTGGGAGAGCAAGTCACGACCTAACGGTCCTCCCTTGATTCGTTTCCCGAATTGTTGCATTTCGGACAAGCTTTTACAGTCACATTCGGAGTTCCGCAACGAAAACAATGCAATTTCCGAGGATTCGGACAGTTCCGGTTTAGATGTCCTGTATTCTGGCAATTCCAACAAACAATACTCTTATTAGGACGACGACTACTACCAGGTGTATCAACCCTATCAATACTAACAGGTTCACTACAAATATTAGAAGAAGGTTGTGGATATTCTGACACGGGTCTAACATCTACGAATGCAAAGTCAGGTTCAACGAATTGATTCCTTTTACGTGAAGGAGGAACATAATTGTCGACGCGATGCTTCTTAGTTTCCAATTCGAGACATTCAGTTTCAAGCTCTTCGAAACTGTTAACAACAGGAAGCTGAGTGGTGTAAAAGGGTGACAAATTACGTATTAACAGATCTAGTTTTACCTCATCCGAAAGACCACCATGGCGCCTAAACATAGCCTGCATGCAAGAAAGGTAATCAGTTATACTTTCTGTAGTATCTTGAGTTCGCTCTATAATGTCCTTGAAAAGACGAGACCTATAATCAGGTGGTTCAAAGTGGCGAGTGAGTAACTCGGATAGACTAGTCCAATCGTGAAACCTATCAACATTTGCACGATACCAATTTAAAGCTTTACCAGAAAACAAATCTATTGCACTCTCAAATAATTGACGTTCAGAGATGTTACGAGCCCTACTAAGTTCTTTAACTCGCTCAAGAAAGTTGTGCACAGATGATTTGGCATCTCCAGTGAACTTAAGATTCCACTTATCCAGATTAGGGGGTTTCCAGCTGGACTGTACTGATGAAGCACGAGGACGGGAGTTAAATCTCGAAACATTTGGTGAAGGAGGTAACTCATCATCGGAGTCCTGAAGGATGATACTGAGCCCAGGATTACTTTTTGCAGCAGTCTCTAAAGCATCTAAAGCACACAACACTTCCATCTGCAGATTCGCTCTTTCAGAAGTCTCTTCAGGGGTCAACTTAGAGACAGGTATCCGTTGTACACGAAGATGAAGATGTACCAACCTTGACAGAGAAGTATGATATTTCTGTTGTGAATTATCTGCATTAATAGTGGAAATGGTTTCTGTAACCTGATCTAACAAGGACCTAATCTGAAGCTTCTCATCACTGAACTTTAAAGAATAAGGAGGTAAGGTGAAAGTTCCCTTCTTCTCCATCTTTAGGATGGGCCTTAAAGCTGCTCTCAACTGGTCAACAGTCTGCTTGGAATCAGCTGCGATACCTCTCACAACAAGTTCATACAAAAGCATATCCTTTTTTAAATAACTTACATCCATCTTATACTCCATGACGTCCACAAAATACAGCCAACAGACAAAATTCAACCAAAGAAATCACGACACAAAATATATGAGATAATAAACTATCGACACCCAATGTAGTAAATTGATATATAGATAGCAATAAATAATTAAATCAATAATAACAAGAAATAATCAATAACATATAGGTAAGTAGAGCAATACTAAAATGAAATACAAGGTGAATCAATAAAAATAAATATAAGCAAGTATCAATAAATTAAATAAATTTAAAATTGAAAAGGAAATCCATCTTTCAAATGTGGATGATGTAGATAATCGTAGTAATAAAACTCAAAGTCTATCCACAACGTTTAATAGTGAGGTTCAATAGTAAGTGCAACATGTTTCGGTCTTTAGACCATCATCAGGCTATAAAGAAAAACAATGGTATCAGGAGAATCCAAAAATAGTTATAGTTATTAAAAGAGCGAATGGTGTCGGTTGTCCGATTACATCAATGATTAAAGTTAAAACATTTTAAATATGACAAATAATTATTACAAGTAGAAAAAATACAAGTTTAAAGTAAAAAGTTAAATACATGAATTGCAAAAACTTATACTATGGCAAAACAGCAAGTTAATTATGTTACACAATCAATATAAACTCACCTGTATGTGCAGAACGTAGGAATTGTAAATAATTTAAATTTAAAAACTTAAACATCCATACATAAGTGAAGAATAATGGATGAATAAGAAAGTTAATATATAAAAAAGAAGAAGAAAAGGAACTTTAGAAGTTATTTAGATTTTTAGATAGAGAATGATGGTTGTGTTGGTTAGATTAAAGTGGATAGAAATGTGGGACCATATTCGTACTAAGAAAATTGTATACACGAAAATTCAATTAACAAGTTTTACATTATTAAAAGAAACAAGAAGAAAAGAACATAAGTGGAGGTATAAAGAAATGATTGTAAAAAACAATAAAAAAAAAAAAGGAGAGATCCATGAAAGAGGTTCGATCTCCTTATAATCAAGAAGACAGGTCGATCCCAAACCGTGAGTAAAGGTTCTTGTTAGTCTTCTCAATCTAAGCAGCAATGCTATGTAAATTAAGATGAACAGCATAAGGTACATTTCAAAAATTGCCGAACCGGAAAAGTTTACCAGCACCAACGCACTTGAAGAACCTTATAACGTATGAAGGGCAGTTACAGTTAAAGAAAGCATAAAGCGGAAATGGTTTAGTGCCAACCTACATCCGAAAGGGTTACCAACTAAATAAATCTATTTTTAGATTCTTCTGATACCATTGTTTTTCTTTATAGCCTGATGATGGTCTAAAGACCGAAACATGTTGCACTTACTATTGAACCTCACTATTAAACGTTGTGGATAGACTTTGAGTTTTATTACTACGATTATCTACATCATCCACATTTGAGAGATGGATTTCCTTTTCAATTTGAGATCTGCTAGTCAAGCTACTATTATCCGTCAATATCAGAATATGATGGTCCTAAGGAAGAAAACGTTACTGAGAATATGGTTTCTACAGAAATGTAAGCGTGCTGGTGTCTTTCCTAAGTCAATATCTTTACATACTAATGTTGATACAACTACATCTCGTTTTACGTTGAATAGAGCGAAGATGATTTGGTTGATAAATGAAGTCAAGAGACATTACAACAGTCTAAATTTCACTAATGTTAAGTTAAAATTTTTATATTTCTTGTTAAATTCTCGTTTAGATCATTCCGAATTTACTGCCTTAGATAACAATGTTAGAGATTAGGTTGAAGATGTTGGTGAGGACTTATATCACAATTTACAAAATAAATTTAATAATCTACTGTTTTCCAAATCAAAATTTAATAAAAAACTTCATGTTAATACACCTCGTTTTTCAGATTTTAAGTTCCATGATAGAGTTTTGAATTTGAGTGATTATAAGTTTTCTGATAGTGCTCTAGATGTTTTGGGTAAGGGTTTAAAGTACAACTATTCAAAATATTCCAAAAATAATTTTAAAAATATTACAGTCGATTGTGAGAACTTCTTAGCTTACTCAGATTTATCCAATAAAGATCTTATTAGATCAGATCTATTACATGAAATCCAGAAAGAATTTATCAAACTTGATACTTCCTTCATTCGTATAACTAATCCCAATAAAACTGATCACTTGAAATCTATATCTAACGTTCTGAGGAATAACAATCTGATTCTTACCAAGGCTGATAAAGGCAATTGTGTTGTTATTTTAAATAACGCACATTATGTTTCCAAAGTGGAACAATTTCTTAGTTCTGATCCTTCATTTATAACTTTACCTTTAGATCCTACCGTTAAATTCTATAACTATTTCAGAAGTTGCTTAAGATCCAATTATAAAGATATTTTATCTTTACTTCAACTTGAGTTATCTCAAGTTAGTTCCAATGACTGCAGTTACTCCACTTTTATACGGTTTACCAAAAATCCATAAAGAAAATATTCCTATAAGACCTGTTGTCAGCTTTACCAATTCTCCAGTTTCAAAATTAGCTTCTTTCCTTAATTCCACTCTTCGAGATTTAACTAACTTTCATAATGAACTTTCTATCAAAAATTCTTTGTCTTTAGCTAATAAACTCTCTTCATTTAAAGTTCCTAATAATTGCTTAATGCTTTCTTTAGACGTTACCAATTTATTCCCTAGTATTCCTCCTTCAGAGTGTATTGCTTTGGTAAGAGATTTATTGTTTTCTAATAATGTTCCTACACATATCTCTTTAGATTTAATCTCTCTTTTAGGTCTTACTCTAGAACAAAACTTTTTCAAGTTTAATGATTGTTACTATAAACAAACCTCGGGACTCTCTATGGGTTCCAACCTGTCCCCATTCCTAGCTGAAGTTTTCATGGCTAATTTTGAGCAAAAATTTATTAATTCACAATTTAATAATCAGTTGCTGTTCTATTCGAGATATGTAGATGACTGTTTTGTTTTATTTGATGGTACTATATCAGATATTGAGAATTTTCTCCTTTATATTAATTCTTTACACCTAATATTAAGTTCACCTTAGAGATGGAAGTTAACAATCAATTACCATTTTTGGATTTACTGATAACTAAAGACCCTATTCTGAACACTTTCAGTTTGGACATTTTTAGGAAACCCACGACTACTGACTGTCTCATAGATTACAACTCTTGTCATCCTATGTCGCATAAACTTGCTGCTTTTAACTCTCTATTCTATAGATGCTTTTCACTCCCCTTATCTGATCATTCTTTTGAGAAAGAGATAAGCATTATTAAACAACTAGCAGTCAATAATCATTACCCTTTAGACTTAATCCACAAAGTATATTCCAAGTACTTTTGCAGGTTTAGACTTTCCTTCCATATAACCACTAAAGATAATCATAATAATACTACACAGAAGTTGTTTTTAGGCTCTTTACTATTTACAGGTTTACTGTCTTATAAGATCAAAAATATTTTTTACAGATTCAATATCAACATAGCTTTCAAAACCAATAATACCCTTGCTAAATTAATCAATACTAAAGATACCATTCCACTCTTACATAAACCAGGTGTTTATAAACTTTCATGCTCAAATTGTAATGCAGTATATGTTGGTCAATGTGGGAGGAGACTTGAATCCCATATTCTGGAACATATGAATTTTGTTAAAAAATATTCGGTTTTAGAAGTTAAGAACTCACCTTCCTCTTTCGCTAATCACATCTTAGAATACAATCACTTTTTTGATGTCGATAATGTTGAATTAATTCATGTTTGTAATAAGGGAATTAGATTGAATTTGCTTGAGTTTTTGGAAATTAAATCTGCTACAAATAATAGTACTCTCAATTGTTTGAACGAACAAATTCAACCTAATGAAAATTATTTATTTCTTAATTTAAATTTTTAACAACTGTTTATTTATACATGTAATTAGGTTAAGTTTATATTTTCGACTTGATTTCAGATCTTCTTCTTTTCTAGTCTTAACACAAATTTTGTTTCAGGACTTCTTACTCTTTACTGATGTTTGTAACTATTTTCATCGATATGTGTAGATAGTGGGTCTTTGTTTTGATTTTGATTTTTGAAATTGTTATATGGAACTCAATTCTTATATTCATTCCTTTTAATTACCCTCTACATCCAAGTTACTTCTTGACTAGTTATTTAGTTGGTAACCCTTTCGGATGTAGGTTGGCACTAAACCATTTCCGCTTTATGCTTTCTTTAACTGTAACTGCCCTTCATACGTTATAAGGTTCTTCAAGTGCGTTGGTGCTGGTAAACTTTTCCGGTTCGGCAATTTTTGAAATGTACCTTATGCTGTTCATCTTAATTTACATAGCATTGCTGCTTAGATTGAGAAGACTAACAAGAACCTTTACTCACGGTTTGGGATCGACCTGTCTTCTTGATTATAAGGAGATCGAACCTCTTTCATGGATCTCTCCTTTTTTTGATTGTTTTTTACAATCATTTCTTTATACCTCCACTTATGTTCTTTTCTTCTTGTTTCTTTTAATAATGTAAAACTTGTTAATTGAATTTTCGTGTATACAATTTTCTTAGTACGAATATGGTCCCACATTTCTATCCACTTTAATCTAACCAACACAACCATCATTCTCTATCTAAAAATCTAAATAACTTCTAAAGTTCCTTTTCTTCTTCTTTTTTATATATTAACTTTCTTATTCATCCATTATTCTTCACTTATGTATGGATGTTTAAGTTTTTAAATTTAAATTATTTACAATTCCTACGTTCTGCACATACAGGTGAGTTTATATTGATTGTGTAACATAATTAACTTGCTGTTTTGCCATAGTATAAGTTTTTGCAATTCATGTATTTAACTTTTTACTTTAAACTTGTATTTTTTCTACTTGTAATTATTTGTCATATTTAAAATGTTTTAACTTTAATCATTGATGTAATCGGACAACCGACACCATTCGCTCTTTTAATAACTATAACTATTTTTGGCCTGATGATGGTCTAAAGACCGAAACATGTTGCACTTACTATTGAACCTCACTATTAAACGTTGTGATAGACTTTAAGTTTTATTACTACGATTAAATAAATTTAAACCAAAGTTGTATCTATTTAAATAAATTAATAAAGATAAAATCACTAATATGTTACCAACAAATAAGAAAATCAAATGTTATATAGATAGATACGCTAGTAAATGATGTTCAAAAAAAAAGAATGTTACAAACTTATTTGGTTCACCATAAATAATTAAAGAGAACTTTGAGAATTTGCAAAAAAAAATAGAGAAGTGGGCCCCACGTTGGGCGCCAAAAATTTGCCACGTTTCTTGAGTTTAGTAAAGAAAAAGAAGGTAGGAAAATAAATTAACTTGGTAATACTCAGCTAGCGGTAACTCTCTACTGGCAAATTATGCCCGAGCTCAGCCGTAGAGGTAAACAGTAAAAATACAAGAAAAAATTGAGTCCGCGCCACTGGCTTTACGGTTAAAGCCAGAAACCCCTGAGTCTTAAGGCACTAGCAGAGAACTACCAAGATAAACAAATAGTGGACTGATATGGTGAACCAGACAAATAAAACAAGATAGAAATAAAAGAAATAAATTACTTTACTTCACAATTTAGGTCTTCAATATCACAATATGAAAAAAAAAATAATAATAAACAGTAATAACTGTGAGCTCATACAGTAGGGTTCGAACAATGAAATTGACACAATTGTTCAATAATTATAATTCAGTACCGGTACTGAAGGTACCGAGTAATGAAATCAATGCTATGATAAATAAATATATAATTCAGTACTGGCACTGAAGGTACCGAGTATTGAAAACAGCGCTACAAATAGATAAACATAAATTCAATAGAGAGATACAAAAAAAATGTTCTATAAGAGCTTATCTGTGATCCTGAGGTGTTCCAATCGGTGTTCAGACAGCTCTTCGGGTCACTAGTGTCCCTTTGAAGGAGGTGGAGACTTAGATCTCAAGCTATGGTAATCCTTCCAATATCAGGACGTAGGGGTACCAAAACCCGTAATAAAAAACCCTAGATAATACAATTCAATTAGAAAAGAGACTTAACAGCATTTTTATAACAATGCAAATTAGCAACACATCATAAGTTACATGAAAATTTAAGTTGCACATGTTTTATAAAGCTAAAAGAAACAATATTTAAACTAAAATATGAGTACAAAATTACCAACAAATGAACTAGTTACTCATAAGGTCAATTTACATACTATTTAAGTTGCAGATGTTATATAAAAATGAAAAGAACCAATATTTAAATCAAAGGTAAGTACAAAATGATTAACAATAAAATGGTTACTAATATAGACTAAAAGAAACAATATTTAAAATAACATGTGAGTACAGAATGGCTAATAAATGAGATAGTTGCTAATAAAGTTATTTTTTTACATATTAAAAGTTTACAGTTAAGTAATTTTAAAATAAAATGCATATACCTATTTTAATAAAGATTTATACTACAAAATAGCTAGCGTTTCATCTATTCAATCAAATAATTTAAACAGTTCACTAGTTTTTTATATCTTCCAAGTGACACAAAAAAAAATTTAAGAAAAAGATAGTAATTAGAAAAAAAAATTAAAATCAAAATAGATCACATTTACATTTCTAGTAGGCACCAAAGCAATTTTATATCAATTATGCAAAGTCATTACCTCACCTTTAGATGTTAAGGGTTATTTCGAACACGTGGTGTGTGTGTGAGAAAATATATCTTCTTAACAAATCCCAAAAATGGTTAGTCAGCTGACAGAATCCAGAAGTACATAAGGCAAATCACGTACGATAGTCAGACTAACTATAAAAATGGTTTTTCTTTTTAAATCCAATTAAGATGGCCCCAAATTGCCAAAGATAAAAATCCAAACCTAAGAAGAATATTTCTGAGAACCTACATTTACGAGAATGTGTTGAAAAATGACAATGACAATGACCCACTTACTGGTTGACAAGAATTCTCTTGTCAATATGCCAACATAAACGTTGATAGAATCGTCGGTACCAACCGCAAGGCACCTATTGGCGACTACACATACACAAATTTAAAGAGAGATCCAATTAAAAGACACACATGTATTAGTTTAACTATAACAACTCACGTACATAATACCTGTACTCAACCTAAGCAAAATTTAATAACGAAAGTACCTTTCTCCCTAAACCACAGAACAAACCCAGATAGGCAACACACTTTGCGCATTAGTACTACTGGGGTACGCAACACGCTTTACATATTACTTGTTGATGCTAGAGAATAGTAAATGAAGAAAAAAACACGTGACATGACCAGTGAAAGTTACCTTTTACACGTTTCTAAAGTAAAAGGTGAATCCTGAGTGATCTTCGTAACATCTTGAACCGGATTCCACGAGGTAGGAAGGCGTGAGATCTCCACGAGCAGTCTACCACAGTCTACAAAGCAATATAAAGGTATTCATACTGTTTTTAAAACATTGAGGCAGTATCAACCGCTACTAGAAGAAGTATTAAAAAGGTATTTAATGAATTCTTGTTAAATAAACTTACCAGTGTGTGAGAAACTAAATTTTCAATAACGCTTAGTGATCTATCGTCCATTTTTTTGTAACTGTAATTATAGAAAGGACTACCAACTGTACAACTTAAAACTCACTCATAAATGTTGCATACTTACCTGTAATAGAATTAGTGGAAAAAATGTAGAATTCGGTGAACTCTCCGATTTTCATAAAAATTTTATGAGGGGTCTAGGACACCATAATAATTACGAAAATGAATTTTTTTTTCCGCGGAAACAACTAGAAACAGTAAAAATTGCTAAAAATTTCAACCCAAAATAAACATAACCTAACGCTTACCTGTTGTAAATACGAGAATTAATTCATATTCAGCAGCATCAAATGGTTTCCAAATACATTATTTTTTATAATTACATAATTTTTAAATTCAATAACATTTCCACAACTTTAATATTCATATAGTTTTAAATCAATAAATTCCATAATTATTGACTTCATTTCGGACATATGTCAAAATAGTAAGAATATCACCAACTAATGTTGCCATGTTGCCAGACTAAAAAAATATATAGCTATTCTTGTGTATTATAAACAAATGTTGTAAAATGTACCTTATTATATAGGAAATATAAAATATATGCTTGAAATGTGTAGGAAATATTAACCTATCGTACAATACCAAATTTAATGCATTTTTGAATAATAAAAAAATATTTTTCAAAAGTAAAATGAATAAAAGCAACAATTCTTAAACAAACTTCTAAACTAGACATAAAATATAAAGAAAACAAAAACATTTAAATCCTCTTCCCGACCAACTGACACAGATCAAAGTGTATTATAAATTACTATCGCTCACCTTAATATCTGAAATAAAATACTGAAAAACCCAAATGAAAAACTCTAAATATTTAGTTTTATCCCAACAGCAACAATAGATAAAATAAACATAAACAAAAAATAAGTCGGAAAATAAATAAAAAATAAACCTTCATATTTACAACATATTTGACAAAAATCAAAAATTTCAAAATAAACCTTCATCATCAGAAGGACAAATTTCTGGAGATTGAATTTTGTTTGGATCGTACAGTTTACCTGCTAATTTTAAGAAGGCTTCTGTACGATTCAAAGAAAATTCTTGGCAATGTTTATAGAACATATACCTAGCTAAATTACCCGGTATATGTGCTTTTTTCCGGCCATTGGATGTTATTATGGCTTTTGCATGCCTCCATGAACTTTCAATACTATTAGTATTGCAGCCAATTTCAGGATCTTTAAAAGATATTGAATGATTAACAGTCAAATATTTATAGCCATTTTCCGTTAAACAATCATATGCCTTCCAACAATCCGAGTAGATAGTGGTACCCTTTTCTATCCATTGCTCTATAATGGGTAAAAGAGTATCACTATTACGATGTTCAACGGCGACCATAAATATTTTACCCGTTCCTCTTTCAAAACCTCCAAAGACCCACTGACCTTCTACCGGATGACCCCGATGATATTTTCTTTTTCCAAATTTACTTTCATCAATTTCGACAATTTTACCAGGGCCACCAATTTTCATCGGATTATCCATAAAGGCATACAAAAGTACCTCTCTACAAAAACTTGCCCAATCGACGGCAGTTTTATTTGAAATTTCCATTTCCTGACAAATAAATTGTAATGAACAATCAGATACCCATAAATGCACGAAACCCAATATTGTATATAAAGTTAAATTACTTCCCGCAAAAAATGTTCCAGTCCTAAATTCGACGACGTCTCTACAAAGTTTGGCCTTTTGCTTCCTTACAGAGACTTTATTATGGCAAAGCCATCGCCAACCATCAGGTCTAAAAATTAATCATCATTTTTTGTTGAAATTAAATAATAAATAAATACCTACCTAGAACAATCTTTTGTTAGAGTATAATTATTAATTATAATTATCCCTTTGCGGAATTAAGTTCCACTCAATTAATTTTTCGATTAATTTATCGTCATCTTTAACCAATTCATAAATTTTAATCAAATTCATTTTAAAGTTTAAAGTTGAATAAAATCAAATTAACGTTATTATATCAATCAACGGTAAAACCAAACTAACATGAAAACGACTGAAATTCGACAGTAAAACAATACGAAAAACTAGCTATTCAAAACTACAAAAACCAAAACTTAAATTTTGAAAAAATTAAAATAGACCAAAAGTATAATGTGTTTTCTTATCAAATACTCGATATATGTATAGTAAATCTTGGCAACATTGTCAAATCAGTTGAAGTTTTAACCAAATTGGCCAATAAGAGGTTTTGACAAAATTGACAGTTTGTTAAAATAAACAATAAAGTAGAAGGTTCTGAGCAACAAAATTAATAAGAAAATAAGTTTCCCAATACTAATTTTATGTTTTTTGTGTTTTAAATTATCTTGAGAATGTTTATTTAACACTAAAATGGTCTCAAGCTTAATATAATTGCCACATTTACAACTGGTAAGTGATAGGTTATGTGTACTTTGAACCTACATTTTTAACAATTTTTACTATTTCTCAGTGTTTCCGCGGAAAAAAAAACTTTATTTTCGTATTCATTACAATGTCCTAGACCCCTCATAAAATTTTTATGAAAATCGGAGAGTTCACCGAATTCTACATATTTACCGAATTAGTTTCATTAGTGTGAATGTGTAATGAATGAAAGAACATTTAAACAATTTGAATTTGTATTTGTATTTGTATAATGAAATGTGTTTCTTGAAAACATTTATGTAATAAAACACTACATTGAATTTGATTGATCTGTTTTGCATATACTAGTAAATTTAATAATTAGAAATTTTTATTTTTGAACATAATAATAATAATATAATAAATTAACAATTGATATATGGCGTTCAAGTAATTAAAATAGTAAAATAATAATACATTATAATACATAGAGCCTATGAACCCACAGAACCCTGAGAAAGAGAGACATATTTGTTTAGTAAATAAAAAGTTATGTTAGTGTCTGTAATATAATATTAAAATCAACAAATTCATTATAACATAATAAAAATCTCATAAACAGACAAACATAACAATATATATACATATATTTTAATGATATGTTATGTGAGAGAAATTTATATTTAATTAGATTATAATGATTATATCAATTATCTCACGTTGGGCTAACCAGATTATAATAAATGTTTATTCTGTGTGTAATTATTATTGTTTTATACCAATATCAGTATAAATGTTAATTAGAAATATTATAATTATTTATCTTATTAATGAATTGTTAAATTAAATGATTTAAATGAAATATTCTTTATTAATATCGTTAAAACGTTTTATTTTTATTCATCTCAATAGATGGCGCTGTATTACTTTTATTTTAAATAATTTTTATTTTATTTTATAATTTTTATAATGTTTTAGAATTTAATATACAAATAATATTATAAGTTTAGATAATAAAAAATTATCTGAAAAAATTTACTTATAGCGAGGAGTTCCGCAAGGTTCCATCTTAGGACCCTTGCTATTTACCCTATATACCTCCCAATTTTCAAGTTACTTTAATTATATGAAGGCTCACTATTATGCTGATGATACACAATTGTACGTAGATTTCAAAGAATCAGAAGTTGTAAATGCTTGTATGAAAATTAATGAAGAACTAGAGACTATTGTAGATATTTCTAATAAATTCTGCCTTAGCATAAAGCCTTCAAAATCAAAAGCCATGCTATTTGGACGTAGAATTGAGAAAAATAGAGTCAAAAATAAAATACATTTGAAAATTAATAACGATTATTTAATTTTATCTAATTGTGAAAAAAACCTAGGCCTCGTTTTAGATGACTCATTAACATTCTCCAATCATATCTCATCAATAATTCAGAAGGCATTTTGCAACTTAAAACTTCTATTCTCACATAGACAGTTATTTAATAAAGCAACCAAAATTATGCTCTGTGATAGTCTCGTGCTTTCACAGTTTAACTATTGTGATGTAATATATGGTCCAGCCTTAACACAACTGGATCAACATCGACTGCAGCGAATTCAAAATATGTGTGTTCGATTTATTTGTGGTATCAGACGTCGAAATCCAACCTCTAAACATCTGGCAGACCTAGGCTGGCTGAACATAAAAAATAGACGTATTCTTCACGGATCAGTATTATTTCATAAAATTATGATTACCAAAATTCCTTTTTACCTATCGAAAAAAATTAAAAAGAGATCAGAAATTCACAATATTAATGTAAGATTTAAAAATAAAATTAGTATGCCGAAACATAAAACCTCGTTATTCCGATCTAGCTTCTCTTATAATATTGCAAAACTGTACAACCTAATCCCTGAAGATTACAAAACGTTACCTATTTCTCGATTTAAATTTAACATTAAAAAATCTCTATTTAATAATATTATAACGTTGAAATTCAAATTTTAAGCAATGTAAAATTGGCCTTATTCATTTTAATATTTACAAAATTAGGTTACATAACTATTGTTATTTCAGCGTATAAGATATTGTACGAAAGGATATTTGATATTTAGTTTTATGTTTTTTTTTTGTTCTCTTTGCATGTAAGATATTGTACGAAAGTATATTTGATATTTAGTTTTGCGTTTTGCGGTTGCGTGGAAGAGCGCTACTTAGCTGGTGTTTCAGTACGAAGACATCATCTAAGAGCGAACGTCGCCTTTGCTTGTATTTGTATTTTTTATAAAGCAATAAAGTCATTATTATTATTATTATTATTATAGATATTATGATTTAGATTATAATGAGCATGAAACTTTTTTTCCCTAGAGTTAGGATTCAGCTGTCAATTCTTGTTGATTATAATTATTAATTTGTTTGATGTAAAATTTATTATATTTGTTAAATTTATCCTACCTGTATACTTCTCTAGCAACCTATATTATTGAACAAAATATAATAAAACAACTTGTAAAATATCGTGAATTTATTATTAATCAAACTTTTAATCGACCTTTAAAGTATATCAAAGAGAAATTATCTTTACACAAATATACAAAATTGTTCACAATCGTGAATACATATAAATTGTCACTTTGATTAAGAGAAATGTTATAAATAGTTTTTTGAATTTGCCTCGTAAAATAAAGTTAGTGCTCACATTGAAATTGTTCACGTGATCCGACGCAGTCCTAGGCGCAGAGATAGTTTTTACAAAATGGCGAATCCAGCTGACCGCTGCTGTAATCGTCTTGGAATAATTTCACTTTGCATCGATTTAGCTGTGTTGAAATCTTTTACAAGTAAGTGATGGTTATAAAGTGTTGTTAAACTTGTATCAGATGTGAAACTTTACTATATTTGCAGGTATAATTGGATATAACACTTTTATGACTAGTTAACCGGTACAATTTACAATTATTCAATACAGAGGCACGTATTTCAGAGATGACCAGGAAACAAGAAGCGGCTTTTGATTGTGCACCGATTATTTATAACTTTCTCAAAAACAATTGAATCTCTAACGACTGTTGCTATGCAAGGTAATAATTTGGGTCTACAATACAAACATAACCTATACTAAAATAATATTAATAATATAATTTTTTATAAATTAAGACATATTTTGAACAATATTTACTTAAATTATCATTCTTATTTATAAAAATCAATATTCACATGTATCCATAGTTGATATTTTGTGTATTTGTTTATTAATTTGCATAAATGTTTATGTTACAACTTTTTATTATTTTAGGGCTTTTAAATGTTATTCTGTGCTTATTTTATTGAAAACTTAAAGATCATTTAATAATCCTTTTAAATACTATTTTAGATACTCAAAATGTGAATTATTAAAAATACTTATTTCAAAATTAATCTGTACTTTGACATATAAATTTTGATAAATATTTTAAAAAATTTGATAATGCTGTAAATATTATCCTTATATACAATTTTTAATACAGTATGAAAAAAAAAATAAAAACATTATAATACAACCTTTTGTTAATTAAAATAATACAATTTTAGACGTTTAGTCTTTATATGTACATTATTGTACTTTCTTTGGAGCACCACACAGATAAATTCTATGTCTTATAATACCATAGGCACTCTGGGTTTTCAACACTGAAGTTGTCTTTTTGGGCATTCTCTAGCAATTATGATTTTGGAGCACATTTGTACTAACAAGAGGCATAATTCAAAGTCCTATCTTTGTCCGTATACTTTAGTACACAACACTCAAAAAAAAGTAAGTAGTTAACTTAATTATACAATTGTTTGTTTTAAATTCACTATAAGTAATTTTATTATATTTTGTTGTTTTAGATTTGAGTTTAAAGAGTTTAATGGAATGTACTATGAAAATTTGTAATCACCTTTACATTATTGGAACGATTCATCAAAAATCATAAAGAAAGAATGTCATATGGATTCCAACTCTAGATAATTATTTTTAAATTATAATATCTACACTAATTGTCATAATGTTTAAAAGATTAGTAAATCAATTAATAACGTTTTTTTTTTTTAAATTACTATTATATCCTTTTTTAAACTGATAATGAAATTGGTGAGTTAAATTATATCATTATTTGATTATATTTAAATTATTCTTTTTAACAAACTATTATTATTTTTAACTAAATTATTATTGATTAATTCTCATATTTATTATTTCATTATAATATATATATATATATATATATATATATATATATATATATATATTGTGATGTATATTATGATTTGAGAGAAAGTTTATTGATTTATTTATTAGATTGATATTACTTATTTAAATGTACTAATAGCAACAAGATCTTTTTCTCAGGAGGTGTTTGGTTATGCTAGTTTCTATTGGGTTATTAGGTAGAAGGTATTTGAATAAAATTGATTAATTATAATTATAAATTTATTATAAAATAGTTAAATTAAAACAGTAATGTTGAGAGTTTAATAATAAAACTAATTAAAAAAAATTAAAAAGAAAGGCCTTTAGTAATTATAAAAGAACTTACTTGATGTGAATAAAGTTAAACTAACCAATGTTGTTTATGTAATGGCAAGTAAGATTATCAAATACACCAATTATTAAATACCAAGTAAATTCCTTTGTTTTTTTAAATTATAAAATTCAACTAACTACTACAAAAATTTTTTTAAAAAAAATTACAATTTTGTCTGACCTTGATATGTAAAGTCCTGTTTCCTGATTGGTGGAAAAATCTGTAGGTGATCTATGAAAAACGGAGACGAACGAAGTGATACGTGGTATTTGCGATTTTGGTGAACTGAAGTGTTGTTAGACGATTAGTCTCTTGTGTAATTATTGTCCTTTGTTTGTTCTTTAAATTTTAGTGTTGATGAATTATAGTTCCTTTTGTTGTATTATAATAGTAAGTACTCTTCCTTTTTACATCAACCGAAAATGTTTTAATTTCACTTTTGATTAGTTTTCAATGTCACTTTTGGCACTTGGTTTTACTTTATAATTGTTTTACTTTGTATTTTTAACGTCACTTTATTATAACTACTTTTCAAAAAACTGTTTGTTCACTTTTTAACTGACTGTTCACACTCATTGATCTTCTCCTTTTGACTTCCCTTTTAAAAACTGTTTGTTCAAATTGACTATTCACACTCAGATCTTCAATGTTTGACTACCAATTATATACTTCCCTTCTAACGACCTCTGTTCAGTCTTTTATAGGTTTCAAACTTCTAGAAGCTTCGTTTTTTTGTTCTAGAGCTTAGTCATTTCTGGGAAAAAATATGTGTATCTCTTTCTTTCATATATATGACTAGACATTCTTACTTCGTCTATCATCGATTATTCCAGAATGAAATATAGTAAAAATATATCTGTCTCCTTTTTACACATTATATAATCAATTTTCGCTACTAAGTTCTAAATAACATATTTATGTACTAAATATAATATTGATACAATACATAATAAAATAATTTCCAACTTAAAATTTTCTTACAAATACACAAAATATACAATAAAATAATACAATATAATTAAAATTATTTGATTAAGTTAAATTAAACAACTTCTGTTGATATTTTACTCATTATAGAATATTTAAATATTACAATATATATATATATATATATATATATATATATATATATATATATATATATATATATATATATATATATATATATATATATATATATATATATATATGGTCTTCTCTTCCGCTTCAGTGCCGGTGGCCTGTTACGATGAGTTGTTGCCAAAATTGGTCCCATTAGCCAAACACCAACTCATTCGCTTTATGGTCCTTGTGTTCTGTGGTGTGTTGGGGATCGCAATGTCACTCTCGGAGCACTAATATGAAGTTGAACTTTAACCTTTAACCTATTCTGTTTTACCACGTGGCATCATTAACTCATTCAACCGGTGGAATGTAGTAACGATTTTAATAATAATAATAATAAAATTAATATAATGTGTTCTTTACGGTGAAATGTTTTCTTGTTGAAAGTTTTAAATAACTACAATTCACGAAGAAAAGGTTTTTTAACATGTTTTGTGCTGTTTTTGGATGATACAATCTCAATAAGTTGTAAGTTTCAAATTCATTCAATTATTACATTTTATATAATATGTTAACAAATTGTAGCTCCCTGATGATGGTTATAATCATAATCGAAAGCTTGGAATAAATAACTTAAAAGAGTACTTTTTCATTATTGCTGCAAACCCAAGAAACTTACAAGATATATATATATATATATATATATATATATATATACAGTTGTCCCTGAGGAGTAGGCAGATTGAGACCACGAAATCGTACTAAACCCTATCCATCCCAACCCATCCTTACTCTCTCTTGATAATGGCTCCAAAGTGGGAATCGAAACGTCGAGAAAAAAATTCTTCTGAACGCGGTTTTTCCAGAAAACTTAGTAATCATATATATAAATAATATATATATATATATATATATATATATATATATATATATATATAGTTGAAGATAGTCTCGGCTGACTAGTTAAATACTAAATATTTAAAAATATCGGGGGTTGCAGCCAGTAATTATTAAGTTCACTCTTTAAAGTTTTTGTGAGAGCTTTCGGTAAATTTTTTTACCTTCTTCAGTCACTTCTGAAATAAATAAAATACCGACATCTTTTTGTACTAATTTAAAAATATTAAATTAATATTACCTTTTGAGATTAAATTAGAAGCTAGTATTTTTTTAAAGAAAATCTTGATAAACTTTTTAAACAAGGTATAATAAATTATAATGTAAAAAATATATTTTTTTAGACATTTGTCAATTATGACACAAAAGATTACTTAATATTTATGAATTTTTTTTTTTTTTTCACTAATACACAATGTCCTCTGTCTATTTATTAAATAGTCACTTTTTTATAGATTTGTGGTCTTGTCATGATATTTTATAGATATATGAAGATGTTAGAATTACACTGAATTTAAAGTAAGATTTGAAAAATCGTTGTTTGCTCTATCTTTCTTTTCAAAATTTAAGATATTAGCATAAATAGTACTTAAATTTTGAATAGAAGAAGAAAATGAAGAACACATGGTACCATTTCTTGATACACAAGTTATTCGTAATCAAACTAATAAAATAATATTAGATTGGTATTCAAAACCCTCTAGTTCTGGAAGATACATTAACTATAATTCGTACCATCCTTACAAAACAAAAATTAACTTAATTAATGCTATGAAAAAAAGAATCCATTTTATATGTCATCCATCTAAAAAGCATAATAGCTTAAAACGTTTATACCAATTATTTTTAGACAACTCATATCCACCAAAATTATTAAAAAAATTACTTTTTTCTACTCCTACTCAAAATGATCTAACTAAAACAGCTGTTATCAACAATATTACAATTAATCAACCTGAAATTAATAACAATGAAAACTTCATTTTTTATAGTAGTATCCCTTTTATTAAAGAAATAACTCCAAAAATACAAAAAGATTTTAAAAGAAGAAAAAAATATAAAAATTGCCAATAAACCTATAAAAACTGTTAATAAAATTTTCAGTAAAACTAAAGATAAAGTAAAAAATGATGAACAAAATAGTATAATATATGAAATTCATTGTAATAATTGTGATAAAAAATATATAGGTCAAAGTTCCAGAAGATTAAAAGACCGCATTGTATCTCATAAAAGTGATATAAGACTTAAAAAAGATTCATGTGCATTAACAAATCATTGTATAGAAAATGGACATATTGCAGATTTCGAAAACACCAAAATCTTGAATCGTGAAAAAAATCAATACAAACGTTGCTTTTTAGAAATGATACATATACACAATGAACCTTTATCTATGAATAAAAAAACGGATATTCAAAATTTAAGTACTATTTATGCTAATATCTTAAATTTTGAACAGAAAGATAGAGCAAACAACGATTTTTCAAATCTTACTTTAAATTCAGTGTAATTCTAACATCTTCATATATCTATAAAACATCATGACAAGACCACAAATCTATAAAAAAGTGGCTATTTAATAAATAGACAGAGGACATTGTGTATTAGTGAAAAAAAAAAAATTCATAAATATTAAGTAATCTTTTGTGTCATAATTGACAAATGTCTAAAAAAATATATTTTTTACATTATAATTTATTATACCTTGTTTAAAAAGTTTATCAAGATTTTCTTTAAAAAAATACTAGCTTCTAATTTAATCTCAAAAAGGTAATATTAATTTAATATTTTTAAATTAGTACAAAAAGATGTCGTTATTTTATTTATTTCAGAAGTGACTGAAGAAGGTAAAAAAATTTACCGAAAGCTCTCACAAAAACTTTAAAGAGTGAACTTAATAATTACTGGCTGCAACCCCCGATATTTTTAAATATTTAGTATATATATATATATATATATATATATATATATATATGTATGATAAACCATGAGTTCCGGGACATTTATTTGGGTATATATACAATATCGGAAATTAGTATACATTAGTAACGGATACCTCCCAAAGTATATACTTTTGGAGAAAAATCAGTATTTTAAAAATTTTATATAAATCAACGAATTCCGGGACAAAAATATTTTTTTACATTTTACAAGGTGGTTCAACGAAAACTCCGATTTTCCTACTTTAAAATGAAAATGTGGAGAATCATTCGGACCCGTCAATTTCTGATTCGAGGGGGAAATACCTTTCCGCTCTTTGCATCTTCTTCAATCTCGTACCGAGAGGTGAGGGGTGTTGCGGTACTTCATTTTGAAGATCTTATCCAGTACTATATATCTGATCCTGAAATCCCAAAGCCTTGATATCTTATTTTTCGAATGTTGGCCTTATACAATTAATATTTTGAGAATCAAAATGTTTCTTGTAATATATCAAATAGATATTGAATGTATTTTACATTATCTCTATATTTAACAACAAAATACTTAAAGCAAGAAATTTTCTATAACTTTTAAGTAGGAGAAAGGTACCCATGTAAAATTATAGAAGTAATTTTATTTTCCTAACTAATTTATTTATGAATTTCTTTGCGACAACATAGGTCGAGTTAAAACCGACACATATCTGTTTTAATCATTTTTTTTTTTCGTCACGACGTATATTCTAAATTAATGGCTACCACTTCCATAAGAAGTTTTATAAAATCGGTAGATATGTAATATTTACTCTGATAAATCCGTTGGTCAGTATTGTAAATAACTGTAAAAAATAAACTACTATTAATGCACATCATTTAAAAAAAATGAACCCTAATAAAATAATTTGTAGGAAATATTCTTACCAATTTTTTTATCATTTGATTCTGATTGACTGACTGAATAAGTTTATGGTTGCTGTTACCCGACTAATGTATACCATAAATTTCAGGTTACAGCTAATAGGTAATTGGGTTTTTATTGATCCTTGGAACGTTTGTTGTGTAATATCTCAACTATGATATTCAGAATATAGATAAAAATAAAGACCCGATTAGACAAAAATCCCAGTATTATTCTGATGTGTTTTGGATAGAAAAATGTTTATTAAAAATTTATTGCACTAACCCTTACTCTGTTGAAGTCCGTCTTAATAAGAACATTAAAAAATATAACTTTCTGAACAAAAACTTTAACGTTTATTTACAAAATCCTCTTAAAAAACAATAATGACAGCCGTTTTGCTATAAAGCATCATCAAATTGATGATAATTGATTATGATGATTGGTAACTTCGATATTTTTCGAAATATCGAAATTTTTTTTAAAAAAGTTATATTTTTCAATGTCGTTATTATTTTGTTTATTAATTTCTTTTAAACATTTTTCTTCAAAAAAGGTACTTTGCGTCATTTCTGTCATCACTGGATTCTAGACCTGGGCGATAAATGGAATTGTTATCGTTTATCGATAACTAAAATTTATCGATAAATTATCAATTTATCGATAATTATCAATTTATCGATAATTATCGATAAACTTATCGTTAACTATTGATAAACATCGATAACCATCGATTACTATCGATAATTATCTATAAGTTATCAGCCGGCGATGGTTAACGAGTTGCGACGAGGAAAGACGAATCGCTGTTTTTCTTGAGATTACCTACATTTTTGTTCTGATCCACATACAAAATCGACCTAGGAAGTGCAAACCATATTATATAAGTTGTCAATATTATTAAGTTATCGATTAGTTAAAGTTATCGATAAATAAAAGTTATCGATAATTATTAAGTTATCGATAAATTTGCCCAGCTTTACTGGATTCCGTTGTTAAATTCTAATTTTACTTAACAATTCTACTAATAAGATAACAATGCGCCGTCTTGTAACAACATAAAAATCATCTTTGACTAAACAATTCCAATTACTATAACATTCGTAAAAGAACGCCGCGTTGCAACATCTCAATAATACGATGCGATATTAAGTTATATAATTTTATTAATCAATAATTTATAACATCGCAGTTATTAGTAGCTTTTGTGGACTTCAGGTAGTTGAAAAATAAAAAGACAATAGTAAAATAGCTTCTTTATTAATCAAAATATTAATGTGCAGTCTGCACAATTTGAATGGTAATGGTAATACAAAGCAATTTAAAAATAAATGTTTTGAATTCTTTTAAAAACTTTTTGTAAAATCAAAAAAAATTAATAGTATATTCTACTGTTCTATAAACGACACTTAAGGTAAGTTTTTTTGTGAAGAAAACACATATTATTTAATTAAATTATTGTACTGACCCTTACTTTGTGAAAGTCCATCTTATTAAAAACATTGTAGAAAGAACTTTTACTATTTATTGAAAAAGGTTTCCTTCCTGTTTCGATACATTATCATTTTGTCAATCTAACGATGATAATATATCGAAACAGCTGTCATTGACTAGAAAAGTTAAGTTTTTTCAAGTTCTGTTAAATGTTCTTAATAAGATGGACTTTCAAAAAGTAAGGGTCAGTACAATAGAAAGTATCTTTTTCAGATTGAACACATGATATTTTAAAGGAATTTTGGATTTTAGACAAAGACCTTGCAAAATCCCACTTTAAACATTTAATTTTGCGTAATAACAAAAATGTAAATTTCTTAGAACTTTTTAATCCGGTTATGTATCCAAGTCTTCACTTGAGCAGGAGTTCGTTTCTTTAAACATGAAGTTTTACAAATTAAATTTCCTATTTCCTTAAGTGAAGGTAATTCTTTTCTTTTTATCTGTTTTTGGAAAGTTTCTGTGACTGCATTTTTTTCCTCTTCAGTCCACTTTCTTCTTTTTACCGATCCGTAGGGCGAGGCTGTAAAATACCAAAACCTATAAGTATGACCATGTAAGAAAATAAAAATTTGTAAAAATGTTTTTTTTAATATATAGGGAGACATTAGATACCATGTTTTTGAAAAAGTTCCGAATTATTTATACCGACAATTTTGTTATTAAGACTTATTACTTACTGGATCTTTTCTTTTTTCTACTTAATATCTCTGGAGTAATAGTTGGGGCGTGAACTTCTTCATTGGTTTCTTCAGTCTCTTCATCACAAGATGCATCCGACTCTTCAATATTGCCCTGTGCTACTTGCAGAAGTTTGGAAAGTTGTAATATATCCTTATGAGCCACAGATTGACGATAGTAAGTTTTATGTATGTCTTTTTTATGACCCATAAAATTTGCTAAATCAGAAATATCATTTTCATTTAAATTTAAGGCAACGCAGGTGGTAGCGATGTGTTTCCTTAATTTAGTGCCCCTTAATCTTTCCGGATGGGTTGCACCACACTCTAAAGAATACTGGCGGAGAAGATTACATGCTCTAAAATATTTTGGAATCAAAGGGTCATTTGAATGCATTCCAAATACATATGGATTAGCACTCCGACGATGTTGCAAAATTAATTTTATACATGCTAATAAATTTTTATTCAACAGAACTGGTACATTTCTGTTTAGCTTGCCTCTAATTAAAAACCTAACATATTTTTTTGCTGTTGATTGATTTTCTTTAGATAATGACTGAAATATGATGTCTTTGTCATCAATGCCGTGATAAGAATTGAAATCTTCTATCAATACTCTTTCCAATTCTCCTGCCCGTCTCCGATTAAACACAAGTATACAAATAAGTGTATACTGACATAATTCATTCCATGCCTCTAAAGAAAACTCTGATGTGAGTTTATGAAAAGCTCTATTTCTTCCATTTGTTATATAAGAATGTAAAAGTTCTATGTCTTCAGTAGAGGGCAAGTCAACTACTTTTCTTCGCTGTGTTTGAAATTGCGATTCCGCCACCGTTCTGTTAATGCCAGTGCTAATTTCTTGTGACAACAATAACAAAAAATTTTCTGTTTGTGTTGTCTTTTCTAAATCCTGTGCCTTGATACATTCGCTTATTAAAATGTTGCAAATTGTTTTAAAAGCGTACCCAAACTAGATGCCACTGTTGGTGTTTTGTATATATCAGTATCCTCATTTAGACCTGCTTCTAAACTAATTGCTTGATCTGTATTATCAATATACTTTGGATCATATACAGAACGCAAATCTGTAATTTCTGTGTTAAGAGACCGCAATCTTGTTAAGAAACGTCCAACTAGTCGGATTCTCTGACGGATTATTTCGAAATGCCTAACATTTTTGTATTTTTTCACCATTTTATTTGCATATATAATGACCAATTCGTCATATTTTATAGCTCTTGTAATACCATCTTCCTTCAACGAAGGAAACAGTTCTTGCCGCACTCTTCTAGTTGCCTTTTCATGGATTCGCGTCATAACTTTTTTACTCAAAGTAATCACATTTCCAAATTTTTCGGATGGTTTTGCACAGGCTTTAAAATGTACCCTTAAAGTTTTTTTGGAGAAAAATGCCTTGCACTTGGGGCAAGCACTGTAGTAATCTGCACTTCTTGCATGTAATTTATTTGGTCTACGGGTCACAATAAGCTCACCGTCATTGAAATTTCTATCGGAATTGAATAAATAATTTCCCTTTTTTCTAAGTTCTGCTATACATTTATTTCTTTCAGGACAATTCTTGGGAAGCTGTAAAAAATGTTTTACAGCTTCTTCATTTTTATGTTTATTCTGAAAATGCCGTGAAATTTTCATTTGTTTTGTTTTACAAAATATACAAAAATTATACTTTTTGTCGCCTGACCTTCCCATAGACTCACTAACAAACATGTTTTCTTCAATACAAGAGATAATTCCACTTTTATTTAGGTTGTTTGATATATTTAATTTTGAAATATTTTCTAATGCATTTTCAGTAGAAGTTTTTTTCGAACACTGTTGCAAGTTTGATTCTTCATCAGACCTTTCGGAACTCGGTTCATAATTAGTCTTTGTTGGAATCATCGAAATCTTCACTACAGTCACGACGACTCGTTAAACAGTTGAAATCTAAAAAATATTACACTAAATAAAATAAAGTTGTACATACTTCTAAAGTAATCATAATTTCATAGCAACGTGAATCATTAACAAATCGTTTTACAGTAACATAGAACAACAAACCCATTCTATGCACATTTTTTAATTTAAAAATTTGACAATTAAACTAAATCAGCTTAGAAACATTTCATTTTTAGTAAATTCCATGCAAATTACCTATAAATGAATGATATTGATATTACCTGATGAGTTTTTTTGGCCATATTGAATTTGCTTGTCTAGCCTACTGTATTTTGGATCAAAACTGTTTACATCGTAACTATTACAGAAAGAAATTGAAGATCTGCTTAAATCAACATAAGCATTTCCAAAAGAAAAGTCATTCAGATTTAAATGACTATAACTTCTTTCCAATTCTTGTACATTTCTTCCTATAGGTTCATTTTCTCCGCATGTATCTTGTTCATTTAAAATTTCTCTTCCACATATTTTGTGGGTGGAATCTTCTTCAAAACTGTTCGAAATATTTTCTAAGTGAGTTTCTTTTTCGCTCAAGTCAAAATAACCATGATTATTTTCCTTCTGTTCATTTTCAACATAAGCTTTACGTGTATTTCTATTCATTCTTCTACTTAATGCACTTTCAATGTTTTCTTTCTTTATTTTCTGTTCAACATGAGTATTTATTTCAAATTCGTTTTCCATCCCATTTTTAGAAAAAGTTTTTTGGTTTTTTTGGTATTCTTGTTCACATTGTTTTTTCAATGTTTGTAACTCTTGTTTACAAGCTATAAAAATAAAATTTTGGAGAATTTTAGGTGGAAAAATTGTTTTAAATTGTCTTTTAAATATGACAATAAAATACTATTACTTAAATAAAGTAAAAAATGTGGTTTTAAGATAATTCATAAAAGTAGTTTTATTTTTTTACCGTAAACTATCGTTAACGGGTTTTAAATATGGAATATGAGAGAAAATTAGTTGAATATTTTTTTTAAATCATTGGAAGAAATTAGTATATGACATTACAGTAAGAAAAATAAGGTTATACTTTTCATTCAAATAAATTATTTTCTATATTTCGATACGCTGGCAAATTTTCTCTGGAAATTTTTTTTTAATATGACACAGTAAAAAAATATTACTTATTTATAAAATGTTATATTTACATTGGTACAATAGTTTATTCCCCTGATAACAAGTGGATGCGATAACTGAATATCAGGAGCTAATTCGTATTAATAGTTCAATTTGGAAAAGAAAAAACAATCCTTGCTTTTTGATCTAGAGTGTGAAATATAAATTTTTGTATACAGTGTGTTTCAAAAAAAGGTAACTCCGTCTCTAGGATAGGTAAAAAGTTTGTACCGTCAGCCGCTTAATTTTACCGATAAGATTTCAAAAATTTTGTTATTGTTGACTTATCGTCATAACAATCAATAAATGTCACTTTTCCATGGCAAACTTAGAGAAAATAGAGATATACCTATTAGAATGGATTTTTGTGAAACGTTACAAAATTTTTTAACTATACCCTTTTTATTGACGAGGTCTCATTTACGCAACAAAAAATGTTTCATTCGCATGCATAGAAATTAATAATTTATTAATAACCAATTAATGTCTAGTTTTACCAAGAATACCTTTTTGGTGTAAAATTGAATTTAAGTTTACTTGAAATTTCAGTTAATAATTCTACCCTTAAAAAAGTAGTACTTGGTCCGAACTATGTGACTAGTGCCCTCTATGAGCGTCATGAGATTTATTAGCTTTAAAAACATATTAGTATAAAATTTCATTTCAACATTGCCGGTAGTTTCGACAGAAAACCCCTAATTATTTTTCAGTTTTTTACCTATCCTAGAGACGGGGTTACGTTTTTTTGAAACGCCCTTTATAATATTATTAGGTAAGGGCTTTCAAATGACCAACCAGTCATCCTCGGAGCTAAAAGTCAATAATTACAAATATAATCTGAGAAATCATCAAAACGCAACATGTAAAAAGGTTACTAATATTCATCAGCACAAACATCAAAAAATAAAACAAAATAGAAATAAAAAGTGAAAAATATATACCTATAAAATTACTGAATTGAAAAAAGTATCATATAATAAAATAATAGAAATATCATCATTTTAAAAACAACTTTCTTTGGTTCTTTTAACTGACAAATTTAAAAAGATTGTTTCAGTTGTCGCTAGATGAAAAAAAAATTAGTAATTATTAAACTGTTTATTTTGTATAATTATTATTATCACAGCTAGAGCCGTGTTGAGACAACAAAAATGTTCATTCAATTGAAATAGGGTAAAAACACAATGCAATGTTTTTAAAATAAATAAAATATTCAGTTAGGTATTACAAAAATGCGTTTTTCTACATAGATTATCTTTTTTTAAATATCCTAGCACTACAAAATCATATTGTAATTAAAATTCGCTTACTGTGTGAATCAACAATAAAGCCAGCGTAACTAGCACCTCCATATTTCACAATACAGTTGTTTCCAACAGTTGAGATAACTTTAGATTTTTCATGTATCTCGAATAAATTGTGGGAAAATTTCACTAAGACATACTGTGCAGTCTTCTAAAAATTAACATTCACATGTACTAATTGTAAATTATATACACATTTAATAACTACAAGTTTATTATAATATTATATTTGTGATGAATACTTACCTTCACAGGGCTGGTCATCTTTGATTAACTATTTTTACGCTTTTATGTATTTTATGTTACTTGGTTGTTCAAAGCACTAATCACGATCACAAATGAACTAGTTTTAATAAATTTCCGCTACAAAGTAGTGGTTAGGGGAGGTTACAGTAGATGTCTCGGAACAATCGATGTAACCTATATATAAAATAAATACGTCGGTATTCAAAAACCAGATACTAATAATAAAATATTGACTTAATAAAAATTTCGACCACACCACTGTATACTATACAACTATTAACAAATAAAAATAATTCTTCATATAGGTAATATATTGTTATGGTATGAACATACCCAAAATAAATCGTTTAAAAATAATCATAAAGCAATATGACCAACTCTGTTATTTGGTTACTTAGTTAAATAAATTCATCACAATAAAAGAAATATAATAGAAATAAACTAATAAATAAGTCAAATTAAAACATGCAAAACTGATAATATTAATAAAAATAAATAACATTCTTTATAATAAGTTTTGGCAAACACTATATTCTAAATTATTAATCAATTTTAATAAACCCTGTATAATCAAGAATTTAAGCTATAAATTGACAGATAAAAACAGGAGTACCAAATTCAAACAAATTGTGTACAATACCAACCTAAATTTTAAGGCTAAAAAGATATAAATACAAATTTTTGACCACTGCAATGATAAAAACAATAACATAAAAATGAAACAAACACCATATAGAAACTAAAACATAATTTCATTTGAATAAACTCACAATATTTTTAAAGATTGGAAATATCAATTTAGTAACAAACTTTTAAAATGAATTTCATTGATTGAAATAAAACAAAAGAAAATTTGTTTAGAAAACAAATGAAAAAATCAACGACTTGCAAAAATTTCTCCAAGGGAGAAAGACGTAAAAAAATTTTGAGTTGAAATTAATAGTAAAAATCTTAATACAACTATGTAAAATATTCAAAAGATTAATAATAAATTGTTTATAAACATAATTATAAGGAGTCAGTGATACCTATAATTAATAAAAGTAAATAAGTAAGAATACTTACAAAGTGCGGTTTTGTCGATATAACAAAAAAATTTTTCCACAACGAATAGACTGTGTAAAGTCTACAGTTTTGAAGAAAGAAAATACCGGATTTGATCCTCAGCTGACAGTCTGGATATTCTGTAGCCCTTTCCCACATTTTCCAACCCATTGAAACCTTCGGATTTGAAGAGAAGAAAAGTACAAACTAACAGACATTCAGGTACCTACCTACTGTTCATATTAATTTTAAGTTTTTTTTTTCATGTAGTATAAATTGTTTGCTTATTAGAATTAAATTGTTGTCTTAGATATAATTAGATAAAAATACTTACAGAATATTTGATAAAATCAATTCGTTGGATTAACGTTTTATTAATTTTCATAACATTCATACTCCAAGAACAAAGTAAAATAAATTTCTTCTTCTTTTTTTAACTAGATAAATAGTCTATTATAATTAAGGTCACATATCCACGTAACTGAATTTAGTTCTGTGAGTATAGTTAAATAGTGTGCATGGATGAATGAAAGAAACTTTAGATAAATAAGAATTGGAATAACTGTATAATTTGAATATTTTATTATAAAAAAAACCTAATAATAGTTGAATAAAAGATAAAACACTTATCCAAGAATACATGTGGCTGTTTTGTTTCAATTTCTATGATTCAATTGTAGTAATATACTTTAATGCCAACTTTCAACACGAAGGCCAAAGAACAGAGTCGGTCTTTATAAATTTTAATTTGACCTCACAATAAAATATTCCCTGAGAGTATATAATAAAAAATTAAGAGTCTCATAAATTAGTTGAGATAATCATTAATGGCGCCCAAACTAAAATATAAATAAAATTTTTAAATAATAATAAAAAACAAATATTCCAATACTATAACAATTGGCGCCCAACGTGGGGCATAACAAAATTGGGCATAACAAAATTGGGCATAACAAAATTGGGCATAACAAAATTGGGCATAACAAAATTTACTATAACAAGATTTGGCATAACAAGATTTGGCATAACAAAATTTGGCATTGAAGAATTGACAGTAAAAACAAATTAAAACAAGAAAAATGGAAGCAAGAATGACACTCAGAGATGGTAAACAAATAAGAGCAGAAGAAGAATCAGATGGAAAAGAAAGAGAAGAAAGCAGACATGGAATGGGTGACTTTCAAGCATATTACATGAAACAAGACAATAATGAAGAAACAGAGAGAACTGACACAGAAAAACAAAAAGAAAATCAAACAGCAGAAATTTCACAGGAAAAGAAAGAGGATATGGACGTAATGAGTATGTTCCAGATTATGATAAACAAAATGGACCAAAATAAAGAAGAAATAAAACGAGAAATGAAAACAAATAGTCAAAGAATGGAAGAGAAAATAGAAGATATGAGAAAACAATTAGAAGAATCAAGAAGCTACACAGAAGAAAGAATACAAGAAACAAAACAAGAAATTCGAGATGAAATGTTAGGAAGACTAATGGAAGTGGAAGTAATACAATCCAGAGAAATGGAAAATATAAAGAAAAACGAAAATGAATTAAAAATGGAAATAGGTGGGAATAGTAAGAAAATAGAAATAAATACCGAAAAAATAAAGGAATTAAATAGAGAAATAATGAAAACAGATAAAAGCATACAAGATATGAAGGAAGAGATGAACAAGGAAATAAAAATGAATTTCAAGATAGCAGAAGAAGAGAACTATAAAACAAAAAGGGAATTTAAAATGGAAATAAAGAACATACAAGGAAAAGTAGAACTGATCGAGAAAAAAGGAATTAATATGGAATATGTTGGAGGAGTAAAAACAATTTATGGAACAACTAGTCAAAAATTTGATGGAAATATCAAGAAACTGCATCCAAAAATATTCATAAGAATTTTGAAAAATCGAGTAAGAGGAATGAATAATATTGAAGACATGAAGGAAATAATAAGAGATCATTTAGAAAATCATGCGTTAATATGGTTTGCTGCCAGGGAAAAAGATATGTCACAATTCCAAGATTTTGAAACGGCATTTTTACAATATTTCTGGGGGGAAAATGCTCAATCCACCGTCAGGGAAAATTTATATTTCGGAAAGTTCCATGAAAATAGGAGCCATAGTTTAAACAATTATGCAATCCAACTACATGCGATGACACAATATTTGGAACCACCAATTCCTGAGGAGGAAATCGTTATGTTCATAGCAAGACATTTCAAGGCAGAATTGGCTGAAACCATTGCCATACAAAATATAAGAAAATTGGATCAATTATCTATGTATCTACAAAGAGTAGAAAGAAATTTAATAAGACAAGAAAAATTCACAACAAAATAGACGAACAAATTATATAAACAATGAGAATAATCAGAGAAGCAACAATCAAAATAACAATTGGACAAATAATAGATTTAATAATAATGTACAAAATAATAATAACAATAATTACAATAACAGAAACTACAATACTAATACTAATAATAGAAACAATAATGATTCATACAGACAAAATAATTACAATGACAGGAACAATAGACAATATAGAGGACCGGAGAGAAGAAATTCTGAAGAAAATATGCAAAGAGCAAATAGAGATCAAGAAACAAGAAGAGTAAATTATCAAAGAATTAATCAAGACAGAAGAAGCAGATCAGAAAACAGAGAGGATGATATAACAAATTTAAACGAGACAAGATCAAGATTACATACAGCACAAATACATAGGGATAATACGAGACAGACAACTGAACAAATAAATGACAATGAAAATTTTTAAATACGCACACATCAAATAAACAAAATCTATATATCTGTAAATATGAAAATCCAAATGAATTTATAAAAATAAATGAAAATATAGACACAGATGGGAATAATAGTTTAATTATTATAAATGGATTAATTAACAATTTAGAAGCTAAATTACTAATTGATACTGGATCGGAAGCATCAATCATTAATCAAAATTTTGTTGAAAAATTTAATATTCCTACAAATAAAATCATTAAAATCCCAAAAATAAATTTAATAGGTGCTAACTCAAAGAAAATATGTGAAATTAATAGATTAATAAATATAAGCGCTAATATTAAGGAAAAAGAATTTAATTTTCAAGTATTAATTGCTCCAAATATTGAAACTGAAGTAATAATAGGATATGATGAGCTAGAAAAACATAACGCCATAATAGATATTGAAGAAAGAAAATTAAAATTGGATGGAACATGGATTAACTTTGAAATAATAGCTTTGAAAGAGGAAGGTAAAGTAGTAAATAATATGTACAAGGAAGAAATGAACAAAAATTATGATGATGAAGAAGAAGGGAAAGATGGAGTTATAATGGATTGTCCAGAGGACAGAAAGGAAGTGATAAAAATGTTAAGGAATAAATATGATAATTTATTTTCTAAGGAAAATAGAATTGCGAAAGATTATGTACATAAAATAGAAGTGAATGAAGATATTAAAAATTTCAAAGCTAAAACTTATCCTATTCCATACAAGTATAAAGATCAAGTGAGAAAATACATAAGAGAACTATTGGAAAATAAAATAATAGAAAGAAGCAACTCACAATACATTAGTCCTATTGTTGTGGTAGTAAAAAAGAATGGAGAATTAAGACTTTGCTTAGATGCAAGAAATATAAATAAATTTTCAAAACCTCAATATGAAGCACCTATGTCAGTTGAATCTATTTTGGGACGTATAACAAGAACATCTATATTTTTAAGACTAGACTTGAAACATAGCTTTTGGCTAATTCCTTTACATGAGGATAGTCGAGATTTTACAGCTTTTTCCATAGACGGAGAAATCTATAGATTTTGTGTTGTGCCATTTGGTGTACAAAGTGCATGTAGTTCATTAGTAAGGGCACTAAATAAAATATTAAATAAACATGAATCATTTGTTCTTCATTATGTGGATGATATTTTGATTTTTTCCAAAAATATAGAAAAACATCATTTTCATCTTGAAACCATTTTGAAAGATCTTGATTCTGCAGGCCTTAAATTAAATAAAGAAAAATGTGAATTTTACAAAAATGAGATAATATATTTGGGATACAAAATAAACCAAAATGTTATACAATTAGATCCTCAAAGAATAAAGATAATTCAAGAATATGCCAGACCTAAAAATTTAAAGACTTTAAGAGGTTTCTTAGGAATGCTAAATTATTATAAGAGAATGATTCCTGATTTAAGCAATAAAGAAATACCATTAATAGAGCTGCTGAAGAAAAATGTAAAATGGCAGTGGACGGAACAAAGAGAAAATGCTTTTCAAGAAATTAAGGAGCAATTTGCAGAAAACCTAAAGATTTATCATCCAAGGTATGATATTCCATTTGTCTTAAGAACTGATGCATCTATCAATAGACTGGCTGGAGTATTGATACAAGAACAGGAAGAAGGAGAAGTTCCTATTTGTTTTGTTTCCAGAACAACAAAGAAAAGTGAAAGGAACTATAGTGTGAGTGAACTTGAACTTGCCAGCATCATATTTGCCATAAAGAAACTACGATTTTATTAACTCGGGAATCATTTTACCATAGAAAGTGATAATCAAGCTTTGACATCTATATTGAATAATAAATATGGTAATAATAGAATCCATCGTTGGGCATTGTTACTACAGGAATATGATTTCACAATTAAATATATTCCTGGAAAGTTAAATGTGGTACCAGATGCCATTACCAGAATGGAAGAAAAATCAAAAGATGCTGGAAGACAAATTAAAATAGGGGTAAATATTTTAAAAGAAATAGAAGGATTATTTTCGACAAAAAGAATTTTAGAAGACCAAACAAAACTGACCCAAAAGGAAAAATCAAGAGCATTATATGAAAATCATTTATTTTACAAAATTGTGAACGACATAGAATTATATTTAATTACAAAAGAATTAGCAGAAGAGATTTTAAAGGAATTGCATATAAAATATGGACATATTGGAAGCAGGAAAACTTGGCTAACTTTTCGAGAAAACTATATAGCAACAGATTTATCCATTATAAAAAATATAGTAAAAAGTTGTAAAATTTGCCAAATGACAAAAGAAAAGAACATACAGAATCAAAATATACCAAAATCTATAAAAGTAACAAAACCTTTGGAAATATTAGCAATTGATTTCATGTCAAATTTAATTCCGAGTGAAATTAATGGAAATGTACATATTTTAATAGTATTAGATAATTTTACAAAGTATATAAAATTATACCCAACAAAAAGAACAAACACAAAGGTTGTGCAACAATGTTTAACAAATTATTTCTTAGAGATTGGTATACCAGAAAACTGTATAATGGACAATGCAACTTACTTTAATAATAAAAGAATCCAAACTTGGTTAAGAAAATCTAATATTAATCCCATATATACCAGTGTAAGGCATCCTTGTTCAAATCCATCAGAGAGATACATACGAGAAGTGATAAAATATCTTCGAATCTTAACACACAATCATCATGAACAATGGGAACAACAGCTTCCAAGCATTGAAGAATATCTAAATGGAATACCAAATACAGTAACTGAAATTTCTCCTATTGTTTTAATGAAACAGATTTTGCCAAATAGACCATGGATACCTAAAAACATAGAAAAATATGATGAGTTAGTCGAAAAGGTGAATTTGAAGCTAAAAAGAGCTGGAGAAAAATTTGTTAAAAGAAAATCAAAAGAAATAAAAAGAAGAGTAACATTTAAGAAAGGAGATCTAGTCATTTTAAAAGCATTAATGGTACCAAATAGAAGAGACAACAAATGTGCAAAGCTGCAATTGCCATTTGAAGGCCCTTATATTATCAGTAATGAGGAAGGAATCAACAGTTACATTTTGAAAGACCCCATTAGTGAGAGAATAAGAGGAGTCTTCCATATTAATCAATTATATAGATTTTATACATAAAACAAAAAGGACACGACTGACAAATTTAATAAAGAATAGATTATAAAGAAGAATTAAAATTTGGTTTTCTCATTTCTTTTATGAATAAAATAAATTTAGAAAACAAATTTTGGGAATGTTGTTATGGTATGAACATACCCAAAATAAATCGTTTAAAAATAATCATAAAGCAATATGACCAACTCTGTTATTTGGTTACTTAGTTAAATAAATTCATCACAATAAAAGAAATATAATAGAAATAAACTAATAAATAAGTCAAATTAAAACATGCAAAACTGATAATATTAATAAAAATAAATAACATTCTTTATAATAAGTTTTGGCAAACACTATATTCTAAATTATTAATCAATTTTAATAAACCCTGTATAATCAAGAATTTAAGCTATAAATTGACAGATAAAAACAGGAGTACCAAATTCAAACAAATTGTGTAAAATACCAACCTAAATTTTAAGGCTAAAAAAGATATAAATACAAATTTTTGACCACTGCAATGATAAAAACAATAACATAAAAATGAAACAAACACCATATAGAAACTAAAACATAATTTCATTTGAATAAACTCACAATATTTTTAAAGATTGGAAATATCAATTTAGTAACAAACTTTTAAAATGAATTTCATTGATTGAAATAAAACAAAAGAAAATTTGTTTAGAAAACAAATGAAAAAATCAACGACTTGCAAAAATTTCTCCAAGGGAGAAAGACGTAAAAAATTTTGAGTTGAAATTAATATTAAAAATCATAATACAAATATATAAAATATTCAAAAGATTAATAATAAATTGTTTATAAACATAATTATAAGGAGTCAGTGATACCTATAATTAATAAAAGTAAATAAGTAAGAATACTTACAAAGTGCGGTTTTGTCGATATAACAAAAAAATTTTTCCACAACGAACAGACTGTGTAAAGTCTACAGTTTTGAAGAAAGAAAATACCGGATTTGATCCTCAGCTGACAGTCTGGATATTCTGCAGCCCTTTCCCACATTTTCCAACCCATTGAAACCTTCGGATTTGAAGAGAAGAAAAGTACAAACTAACAGACATTCAGGTACCTACCTACTGTTCATATTAATTTTAAGTTTTTTTTTTTCATGTAGTATAAATTGTTTGCTTATTAGAATTAAATTGTTGTCTTAGATATAATTAGATAAAAATACTTACAGAATATTTGATAAAATCAATTCGTTGGATTAACGTTTTATTAATTTTCATAACATTCATACTCCAAGAACAAAGTAAAATAAATTTCTTCTTCTTTTTTTAACTAGATAAATAGTCTATTATAATTAAGGTCACATATCCACGTAACTGAATTTAGTTCTGTGAGTATAGTTAAATAGTGTGCATGGATGAATGAAAGAAACTTTAGATAAATAAGAATTGGAATAACTGTATAATTTGAATATTTTATTATAAAAAAACCTAATAATAGTTGAATAAAAGATAAAACACTTATCCAAGAATACATGTGGCTGTTTTGTTTCAATTTCTATGATTCAATTGTAGTAATATACTTTAATGCCAACTTTCAACACGAAGGCCAAAGAACAGAGTCGGTCTTTATAAATTTTAATTTGACCTCACAATAAAATATTCCCTGAGAGTATATAATAAAAAATTAAGAGTCTCATAAATTAGTTGAGATAATCATTAATGGCGCCCAAACTAAAATATAAATAAAATTTTTAAATAATAATAAAAAAACAAATATTCCAATACCATAACAATATATAAATAACATAATTATAAAATGTTTAATTTAACTCTTTTTATTTTTATTTAAGGATAAAAATAAAAAAAAAATTAAAATCAATTGTTTTTATCATATTTTTTTTATTTAAAAGAGTTCAAACATTTTAGAATTATGTTTTATATATTATACCTATCTACCTATGAAAAATTTCATTAATGGACCAATTCATTTACCCCATTTACCAGCTTCAGAAGAAGAAACAATTATACGCTTTGTTAACCATTAATTTAATGCTTACTACCTAGATTTATTATTATTATTAAAGATTTTTATAATTTGTGCGTTTATTATTATCAATATTATAAATATCAATTATAAGACTTATTAGTTAGTATAAAGTTAGGATTTATTTTAAATATTATAATAACTCCCTCGTAACTGATGGACGGAATATACAGCGAAACGGTATTGCCAAATCGATTTTATCGTTTTGGAGCTAGGAGCCTTTTTCTCACTCGTTTCTTAATTAATTAGTTCGCTATTTTGAATACATAAATAATTATAATGTACCAGAAGGAATAACTTTAACTAGTTAAAATACACTACTATTTATTGTAAACCGGAAATGACTACATTTTATAACATTACAAAGGTAGTGTGGATTCAGCTGTTTAAATAAAAAAAATGCATATGACATGGCCGATGGCCGATGGAGATGTTTATAAGATGCTAAATATCGCGGAATCAATGCATTTTATGTGTATAGTCACAACAAAAAAGTTTACGCAAAAGAAGTAGATTTTGACGAGAAGAGGATTATTTTTATTATTGTTTTTTACTATAACGAACCTCATTAATGCAAGCAACTCCTTTTTCCTCCTTGCTGATATGTTACCCTGTATTTAAATTGTAAATAAATTTTTTGGTAACGTCTTTGAAATATCAGCACTAATTATATGTGTTCCATTTTTAATGAAAACCTGAAAGACAGTCTTCTACAAACTGCCATTTTGATGAGTGACACGAAAAAACGTGTATTTTTTAAAGGCAATTCGAATTCTTCTTAAAAAAAGATTAGAAGTTTCGAACGACTGTGTAGTTGTAAATATTTCTATAACTACGTTATCCGACGGCTACTGCGAGATTGTCTTTTCTTATTTGGCAAGGTTTACCCCAATATTTATTAAAAAAGTTCCGTATACCTAAATCTCTCAAAGAACCACGACAAACCCGTATTATTATTAATTCCAGCAATTCCTTTTTCCTATGTTACCCTGTATTTCTAATGGAAAATGTCTTATTTGAAATATCAAGTTATTTTGTGTTCCAATGAAAGCCTAAAATCAAAAGATTATATACTTTATATTATAGCGAGAGGTTTAATGTTCTCATTATGATTTTTTAAGGTATGAATATTTGTTGTTAAATTTAAAATAAATAGTTTACTGGCCAAAGGCCTTTATTTTAGATTTAACTGATATAGGTAAGAGAAAGAGAGACTGAGTGCTCGAGATTTTTTGTTGCTAAATAAATTTATCCTATAGTCACGCATGTTTTCCCATGCAGGTGTAACCGAAAGTCTCGTCAACTGAAGGTCACCAAAAATCGATAATGTAACGTTAACCGTTTCTATTAAAAATATTCCTTGGCTAATAATAGTAGTTAAGGATCTGTTACAGCATTCCAATTCATTATTTTATTTATTCGACACGAAATAGATACTTTATCTAAGTACTTTTGTTATTAAACAATACTTAAAAATTATTTTTATTTCCTATTAACCCTTTAATAAGGAAATAAAAAAAGTAAACCAGTTGTTGAACTCGCCAGTGGTTTGAATAAAATTGAAGTATCAAACTAAACAATTAATACAAACAAAAGCAATAATAATTTAGTAAGAATAAGTAATAAACAATTGTTTTTAATTAGAAAAATAAATAATTTATATAAAGTATTAAATACGTAATTCAGTCTGTTCAGGATAGAGATATGGGATTGAAAGTTTGTTTTTCGTACCACCACACTAGTGGATGTAACTAATTATTATGTTTAAAAATGTACGTTACTTAAATACCACGATAATTTTTAAATTAATTTTTTAGGTTTTTTAGGAGAATTCAATAAGTAAAGTACAATCTCTCTTGTTATCAAATTTATAGCAAATAATAATTAAATAAAGAAGTCGATGATTGTTTTAAATCGACTTTTCTGTCTTCATATTTAAAACATTTTTTTATGCGAACTTATTGAATAACTCCGTTATGAAAATGTGTGAAAACTTAACATAACGGTACTGGTGGTTACAGTCACGTTTTTCTGTTTTTTTTTTCTGTTTAAAAATAGGAACTATACAGGGCAAATGAAAATATTTAATTTTAATGTTTGTAAATATAGTCCGTATTCTGCAAACTGTCATATCAATGAGTGACATGCCAAACATGTATTTTTAAATGCAATTCGAATCATTCTTAAAAAACGATATCGGTGAAAAGCTCCTAGCTCCTACCGTAGACCTACGACAACAAACATATTTGGCAACAGCGCATAAAAATTCACTCTACTTCAAACTCAACCACCAAGTTGTATGTAAAATTTAACGCTCGCGCATTATAATAAATTTAAATACGGGGGTACCGTGATAATTAGTGGTTGATAAAAACATCTTAAAATTAATTTAAACGAAAACAAAAATATAAAATGTACTAAAATATTATTTAAATACTAACATATACGTTTTACAATCTTTTTTTTATACAGAATTCAAGAAGTGATACTACTAAGAGCTACTAAAATAGAAGTAACAAATAAAATACAGTAAAGATTTAATTGCACAATTTTCATTTATTCAGTCATTGTCACATTCACACAAGTGTGTAAAATATTCCACACTTTTATTTAATACAGAAATTCAATTCATTGTAAAGAAAACATGTCCTTACGATAGATGTATTTAAATAAAATTTACGTTTTTAGAAGGGTAGTACACACGTAGAACATGTTAAATTCTCCTATTTTTTAGCGATTCAAGTATACATGAGTTGGAATGTGGTTGTACTATCGTTTTAGAAGACGTAGGGTTGGTTTATGTTTTAATTTTAACTTTTTAATTTTTATTCCTACATAAAAATACACTATTATAATTTTTTAATTGAACGGGTTAAATAAAAGGTTTTAGAATAATACCATATAAAGAATTATCCTTATTGAAATGTATTTTACTAATCCTTACTGTGTGGAAGTCCATCTTAATATTAACATTAAAAAATAAAAACTTTTTTATTTAATAATAGCTTTTTAAATGCTACATTTAGCGAAACAGCTGTCATTGTATTAAAAAAGCTATTTTGAAATCAAAAGTGGAAGTTTTTAGTAAAAAGTTTTATTTTTTAATGTTCTTATTTATTTTTATTGGTTAATAGTCATATCCAATGTTGTAGTCGTAATTTATTTTTAAGTCAATTTAGTATTAATGGTATCTGTCGGCTAGTGACCTCAACATTATAAAAAATTTTAAAGCGAAAAATTGTGAACAATATAGTTTCTATTTATGTATCTCTATCTTCATTTACCCACCAGCTCCAAAGGAAGTACCTATCCGAATTTGCGTTAAAAATTCACTTATAATCCCTTTTTAGCCTACTCGGAACGTTTGTCAGTAACTTTTGAACATGCCAGATAAAATAGAATTGTTTTTTGTGCCTCTGTAAAAAATTTTATTCATGGACAGCTTCATTTACCTTCCAACTCTAAAGTATCCGAATTCGCGTTCTCTTAATTTTTAGGTCGCTAGCTGACTTTTTACAAAATAAATTCATGGATACTAAAAAACCAGATACGAATAATACAAAATTGACTTAATAACTAATAAATTACGACTACAACACTAGATATAACTAACTATTAACCAATTAACATAATTCCATATATAAGATAATTCTAAAATGTCTTTTAAATAAATTCTAAAAATTCTTTTAAATAAATAATTATAATTAAGTTTTCACTTTTATTTAGCGATAAAATTAAAAAGGTTTTAAAAATCAATTGTTTTTATTTAGTTTAAGAAATAAACCAACACCACGTTTTCTAAACTAGGTACAACCGCATTCTAACGCCTGTATACTTGAAAAGATAAAAAATAGGAGAATTAAACACGTGCATAAGAAGTGTATACGCGTACTACCCCTTTGAAAACATGTAAATATTATGATTTATCGTAATTAGGATGTTTTCTACGCAATGGATATTTTTGAATTAAATAAAACTGTAGAATATTTCATACACTTCAGTGAATGTGACAATAAATGAATAAATATAATTTGTGCAATAAAAACGTGACATTATCTATTAGTTTTATTTTAGATTTGCTCCTTTGCTCCTTTCGTACCTACAAAGAAGCACATCGTCTCTCGTTGCTACTTGGCCGGAAACGGTCTGAGGTCGGGCCGTAAAATAAAAATTATAATACAATAAAATTATTAGTCCTAGTCCAGTAAAAATAGGCAAAAACTTATATTTTATTTGCGTTGATTTGCATGTATTTGGTATTTAAAAATGGATTTTTCCTGCCCAAAAAACAAACTATAGAGGATTCATCAGTACTATATTTTTATTTAAATAAAAAAAAACGTTCCACATTTCAAGTTAAGTAAAAAATGAATATTTCAACATAAAATTTTTACAATCTTTTTTCATGTGGTTTTATATAGAATTCAATAAATGATACTATTAAGGACTCAAATATATTAAAAAATTGTTTTATTACAATTATATTTATCATTGCTTTTTACAACAAAGTAAAAGTAAAGGTAAAAGGATAGGTCATATTACACAAGTAGATATAGTATGAATGCAGAACTGAAGACACTACCTCTTAGGTAATGTGGAAACGAGGATGCTAATTGTAAGTTATTGCACAAATTTTATCAAGATTCATTTCTCACCTTCTGATTAGGATCCATATTGGGGAGAACTAGCTAGAACTATCCCTAAATGGAAGATAGTATTTGCAAGACTGAGGTGTCCTGTGATTTTTATCTTGACTGTTAACAAGCAATGTACCTACCTTTTTTAAAGTATAAACACAATTACTTTGTTGTAAGAAACCAATCATGAATATAATTGTAACCAAAAAAAATTTTTTAATATACCAATCTATTCCTTAATTTTTTATTAAAAAAAAACTTTTTAATTTTATCTCTAAATAAAAAAACACAATTAACTAGTATTTTTTAATTAAAAATAAAAACATTTTAGAATTATCTTATTTATTTTTATTCGTTAATAATTATTTCCAGTGGAGTGGTCGGAATTTATTTTTATAAGTCAATTTATTATTATTTATATCTAGTTTTATAACATCCAAAGATTTCTTTTTCAAAAAATCGGCTAGCGACGTAAAAAATTTTCAAAATTTTTAAGAGAAAAATTGTAAACAAATATAGTTTCTATTTATTTTGTAAATTGTAGAATTTTTGTTAAAAATCATTTATAATCAATTATTAGGAGAGTGCGAAACCCACAATCCTTTGCCTTTACCCTAAAGCACCCATCACGATCCTCCTCACAGCACTAGAAAGTATTCTTAAAAGCCTTTAACAAAGCCTGCAATACCTAGGCATTCATAAAAATGAGTCAGTAAATGGTATTACTTTGGCTCAGACTGTAACCCATTAAATAAAATAATAATAAACTAAAATAAATGTCATCATGGGCGGAGCCTCTGACGTCATAAAGTAAGGTTAAATAAAATATAATAAACAATGTTAGTATTGCATTTTCTCTACCATCCATCGATACAAATTTCAAAAACAGCAAGATGGCCGTCACATTTTCCAGAAGCATATAAATAAGTTAATGTGCGAATTTCATTTATTTCACGCTGTTGAAGGAAAAATAGTATATATTACACGGAGTAGAACACTCTTTTTGTGTTTCGTCCTCATTGCAGCCTCGCCTACAAACTAAGGTCTCAACAAAAAAAAATCACTTCTACTCCTAGTGATATAAGTAATCTACTATTATGTAATATATATCTATACAAAAATAAAAATTCCATTAGAGTCCCGGAAATCACACAAGAACATATACGTAGATCCGGAACAGTCCCGGAAGTGTTGGTTAAACAAATAAAAGTTCCGGACCAATCCCGGAACTAATCAAATGTCCCGGAAATCAAGCCCAGACATACATATATATATATATATATATGTAAAGGTAGTTTATTTGCTGAATAATTAGGTATTAAACCAGATATATTGGGGTGTACAGCAATTAGAAAAAGTAAACTCTTTATACTTTTTACCGAGCTTTCGGAAAATTTATTTCCATTATCCAGGTATGTATGTGAGAATATTAAATTTTGATTTTATAATGGTAAATATGTAAAAACTTAAAACTATTATTTAAAAAGAAAATTTTTTTACAACAAAAATTGTCAGAATGACACTTATGAAATTGTTTAGGCATTCGTTATTTTTTAATTAAGTCCTAGCTAGTTACTTATTTCTATCAAATTAAAATAAAAGAAGATATTTTTAGGTTAATTTTGAATTTCATAATGTCACTTTTTACAATGTTAAAATAATATGTCAATATAATTGTCAAAGTCAGAAAGTAATCAAAATAAAATCTCAAAAAAATTATTTTGGTTAACAGTAATTTATAAGATGTTTGATTATTTAAATTTTCTTTTTGTTTTTATGTTTATCTTTGGATAATAAATAATAATAAATGTCACTAAGATTTTTATGGTCACTTTTTTTGTTAATAATATTTTCTTCTTGAGATTTTATTTTGATTACTTTCTGACTTTGACAATTATATTGACATATTATTTTAACATTGTAAAAAGTGACATTATGAAATTCAAAATTAACCTAAAAATATCTTCTTTTATTTTAATTTGATAGAAATAAGTAACTAGCTAGGACTTAATTAAAAAATAACGAATGCCTAAACAATTTCATAAGTGTCATTCTGACAATATTTGTTGTAAAAAAATTTTCTTTTTAAATAATAGTTTTAAGTTTTTACATATTTACCATTATAAAATCAAAATTTAATATTCTCACATACATACCTGGATAATGGAAATAAATTTTCCGAAAGCTCGGTAAAAAGTATAAAGAGTTTACTTGCTACTTCTAATTGCTGTACACCCCAATATTTCTGGTTTAATATATATATATATATAGAGATATATATATATATATAGATATATAAACAGGGAGATATGGGGTGAAGCCCGCTAATGCAGCCGTAGACACGTGTTTCTGTCTCCTTAGACTTCATCAGTACGGCATAGCTAAGGAGAATATTACCAAAAAAACACTGAATGGTGGAAAACAATATAAATCACACAAACGGAGTAAACACAAGGGCCAACCGCACATTTGTGGCTTCAATTGGAATTACCGATTGATTGTCGGCGAAATTCCAACATCGCCACGGAGGCAGATATAACCACCTGCGTGACAAACCGTTACCCAGGAATAAATACAAATGGTAGTAGTATTTTTGCGGGAATGAATTAGATAAAAAATGGAGATATTGGGTTAAGCCCGCTAATGCAGCCGTAGACACGTGTTTCTGTCTCCTTAGACTTCATCAGTACGGCATAGCTAAGGAGAATATTACCAAAAAACACTGAATGGTGGAAAACAATATAAATCACACAAACGGAGTCAACACAAGGGCCAACCGCACATTTGTGGCTTCAATTGGAATTACCGATTGATTGTCGGCGAAATTCCAACATCGCCACGGAGGCAGATATAACCACCTGCGTGACAAACCGTTACCCAGGAATAAATACAAATGGTAGTAGTATTTTTGCGGGAATGAATTAGATAAAAAATGGAGATATTGGGTTAAGCCCGCTAATGCAGCCGTAGACACGTGTTTCTGTCTCCTTAGACTTCATCAGTACGGCATAGCTAAGGAGAATATTACCAAAAAACACTGAATGGTGGAAAACAATATAAATCACACAAACGGAGTCAACACAAGGGCCAACCGCACATTTGTGGCTTCAATTGGAATTACCGATTGATTGTCGGCGAAATTCCAACATCGCCACGGTGGCAGATATAACCACCTGCGTGACAAACCGTTACCCAGGAATAAATACAAATGGTAGTAGTATTTTGCGGGAATGAATTAGATAAAAGATGGAGATATTGGGTTAAGCCCGCTAATGCAGCCGTAGACACGTGTTTCTGTCTCCTTAGACTTCATCAGTACGGCATAGCTAAGGAGAATATTACCAAAAAAACACTGAATGGTGGAAAACAATATAAATCACACAAACGGAGTCAACACAAGGGCCAACCGCACATTTGTGGCTTCAATTGGAATTACCGATTGATTGTCGGCGAAATTCCAACATCGCCACGGAGGCAGATATAACCACCTGCGTGACAAACCGTTACCCAGGAATAAATACAAATGGTAGTAGTATTTTTGCGGGAATGAATTAGATAAAAAATGGAGATATTGGGTTAAGCCCGCTAATGCAGCCGTAGACACGTGTTTCTGTCTCCTTAGACTTCATCATTCAATAAATTTGTATTACAATACAATAAATTTGTATTTATTCCTGGGTAACGGTTTGTCACGCAGGTGGTTATATCTGCCTCCGTGGCGATGTTGGAATTTCGCCGACAATCAATCGGTAATTCCAATTGAAGCCACAAATGTGCGGTTGGCCCTTGTGTTGACTCCGTTTGTGTGATTTATATTGTTTTCCACCATTCAGTGTTTTTTTTGGTAATATTCTCCTTAGCTATGCCGTACTGATGAAGTCTAAGGAGACAGAAACACGTGTCTACGGCTGCATTAGCGGGCTTAACCCAATATCTCCATTTTTTATCTAATTCATTCCCGCAAAAATACTACTACCATTTGTATTTATTCCTGGGTAACGGTTTGTCACGCAGGTGGTTATATCTGCCTCCGTGGCGATGTTGGAATTTCGCCGACAATCAATCGGTAATTCCAATTGAAGCCACAAATGTGCGGTTGGCCCTTGTGTTGACTCCGTTTGTGTGATTTATATTGTTTTCCACCATTCAGTGTTTTTTTGGTAATATTCTCCTTAGCTATGCCGTACTGATAAAGTCTAAGGAGACAGAAACACGTGTCTACGGCTGCATTAGCGGGCTTAACCCAATATCTCCATTTTTTATCTAATTCATTCCCGCAAAAATACTACTACCATTTGTATTTATTCCTGGGTAACGGTTTGTCACGCAGGTGGTTATATCTGCCTCCGTGGCGATGTTGGAATTTCGCCGACAATCAATCGGTAATTCCAATTGAAGCCACAAATGTGCGGTTGGCCCTTGTGTTGACTCCGTTTGTGTGATTTATATTGTTTTCCACCATTCAGTGTTTTTTTGGTAATATTCTCCTTAGCTATGCCGTACTGATGAAGTCTAAGGAGACAGAAACACGTGTCTACGGCTGCATTAGCGGGCTTAACCCAATATCTCCATTTTTTATCTAATTCATTCCCGCAAAAATACTACTACCATTTGTATTTATTCCTGGGTAACGGTTTGTCACGCAGGTGGTTATATCTGCCTCCGTGGCGATGTTGGAATTTCGCCGACAATCAATCGGTAATTCCAATTGAAGCCACAAATGTGCGGTTGGCCCTTGTGTTGACTCCGTTTGTGTGATTTATATTGTTTTCCACCATTCGGTGTCTTTTGTGTAGTAGACTCGTGAGCTATTCCGATCTGATGAATTCTAAGGAGACAGAAACACGTGTCTACGGCTGCATTAGCGGGCTTAACCCAATATCTCCATTTTTTATCTAATTCATTCCCGCAAAAACTACTACTTCCATTTGTATTTATTCCTGAGTAACGGTTTGTCACGCAGGTGGTTATATCTGCCTCCGTGGCGATGTTGGAATTTCGCCGACAATCAATCGGTAATTCCAATTGAAGCCACAAATGTGCGGTTGGCCCTTGTGTTGACTCCGTTTGTGTGATTTATATTGTTTTCCACCATTCCGTGTTTTTTTGGTAATATTCTCCTTAGCTATGCCGTACTGATGAAGTCTAAGGAGACAGAAACACGTGTCTACGGCTGCATTAGCGGGCTTAACCCAATATCTCCATTTTTTATCTAATTCATTCCCGCAAAAATACTACTACCATTTGTATTTATTCCTGGGTAACGATTTGTCACGCAGGTGGTTATATCTGCCTCCGTGGCGATGTTGGAATTTCGCCGACAATCAATCGGTAATTCCAATTGAAGCCACAAATGTGCGGTTGGCCCTTGTGTTGACTCCGTTTGTGTGATTTATATTGTTTTCCACCATTCAGTGTTTTTTTGGTAATATTCTCCTTAGCTATGCCGTACTGATGAAGTCTAAGGAGACAGAAACACGTGTCTACGGCTGCATTAGCGGGCTTAACCCAATATCTCCATTTTTTACCTAATTCATTCCCGCAAAAATACTACTACCATTTGTATATATATATATATATATATATTGTAATGGATCATTATTACTGATAAAAACAAAACTTACCTTTTAAGCATCCATCATAGCCATTACACTAATGGATTAATTAAAAAAAGGATATGCATAATGAAACACACTTTTCTTCTTAAACCATGTAATTACCCAAAAAGAAGTATTGTTTTGACTACAGTATGAACTTGATTATATCATAAATTTGGTCATAACAGGTTTTCATTTGGACTTAGTGGATACATCTTATTAGAAAATGAGATGAATTTCCATGACCTAAAAAATAATACATATAATTAGTGTGAATTTGTATAAACAAACAGTATCTCTACAGTTACACTAAAACAAAGTAGTATAACTTACATATCTGATAATAATAAACAAATATTATAAGATAAAAGTCAATATAGGGTAGATAGTCATATTGGAAAGTCAACATGTAAAAATAAACAATACACATTAGTAAATGAACAAAATAGAATTAAAGTTACTTACCACAATAATTTACAAAAAAGGGATATCTTAATAAGTTTAATTGAATCTGCAGTTACTTTTTCTTTCGTACATCTTAAATTTTCAATATTTACTCTTCAATTACAAACATTCAAATAAGTAAAGAATGTATTGACATCTTATCTTGTATAGGATCCATATTCAATTATTGTATCACAATCAAAATTTTCTAATCCATAATGAATGCATTTTCACATAACAATTCACTTTTCACCTAGTTCTTTTTCAAAATTCTCAGTTTAACCTGAAACAATAAAAAGAAAATAAAAATCAAGAAGTATTAATGGTTTCCACATGTTTAAGAAATCAACATGTAATTTTAGTTAGTGAAATATTTAAATTAATAGTATAAAAAGGAAGTACTTACAAAATCATGGTCTTCGATTTGTACAAACAAATATGCAAATAGATTGTGAGTACCTAAAAAGGACACAAGATTAATTATAAACATTAATAAATGACAATTTATGTAAAAAAAAAAATATGTAGGATAATTAAGGAAGTTGTTTATATAAAATTTAAAATGTTAACCTATGATAACACAGAAAATATCAGCTTATATAAGGTATAAGTAATACAAATAACAAAATGTTTTAAAAGTTTAAATTGTAGTTGTTAGAGTTAAAATAGTAAGTAATCAGTTTAAATAGTACTAGTTAAGTGGATTTAGAGTAATTTTAAATATAATAGCTAGTGTTAATTCAAAATTTGAAAGTCTAAAATAAGTTGACAGCTCAATGAAGTTATGTATTTTGAATCTAAAATTTCATAGGAAAAAGTACTTAGAAAATTATACAAACAGAATTTAAGCAAAAATAAGGATGAGATTTATCTGTACGTTATCAAAGGTATTATCAGAATTGTGAATTTATTACCTGGATTTTCGGAAATGTAGGTTATTTTTTCTGAAATTCGAACAGTTGAAATCCGATGACGTAGTATTTTTGTTTTGTTTCAAGAAGCTATAAAAGGCTGGAGAATTCATGATTAAGCTCTCTTATGTTTTTGGTAGCAGAATAGTTAACATTTACGCTCTTATATTCCTGGTCGCAGAGCAATTGATATCGTATGTATTAATTGATTATCAACTAGAAGAAAATTTTAATAATTAAAAGCTGTTTATATTAAAATAATACGTGTAACATTAAAAATACATACAGAAAAGTAATCAGCTATTATTAAATTACTTACCAAAGTGATAAACTGCATAAAGCAAGTGCAGATTCCATAGAATTTTAAAGATTAAATTCGAGAGACGCTTCCAAAACGGAACCATAGTAGCCATCTTGTCGATTTGAATACGCTGCCGTCCCTGTTCCATTTGCGGGAGTAAACGAAGCACAAGCCGATCTCAGTTTTGTTACGTTGCGCATGACAAGGACAATATTTGAAAACCTCTGTTATACAAGGTACGTCCGATAATTAAGGATTTGTATTTTTATTTTTAATTATTTGCAATTGTAAATTAATATTTTATTTATCATCTCCATTTTGTCATATCTGAATATTTGTTATTAATTTGTATAGAACGTGTGAAAACCAATTAACAATCTTTTGAAGTACTTGATATTAAATTTATTGCATATTGGTTATTAAACAATATTTAATTTGAACCCTACCCAAGATAAGAGTCAGACTTTAAATTTTAACTTTAAAATTGAGTAAACTGAGCTAGTTTGAACTTCTAATAAGGCGCCCAAACTTAAAAATAAAAAGAAAAAGTGGATTGTATATAAAATCAAATAATATTAAATTATAAACATTACAAATAATATCAAATCATTAAAATCTATAATTGAAGGTAAACATTAATAAGAACCCAACTAATTAAGTAAAACAAATCATAACACAACAAAATCAAAATAATTAAAATATATTAAAATAATAGAAATAACTCAATATAAAAAAAAACATATCAATCATAACAATTGGCGCCCAACGTGGGGCTCGCAAAATTGCATTTTCAGAAATAAAATAAACAAATAAAATAAATTAAATTAATAACTTAATAAATCTATAAATTAAACAACAACATGGCGGACAAGAAGATGACATTGAGAGATGGTAAACAAGTAGGGGAGAAGGCAGGAGAAGAAGTAGGGACCCAGATAGATGAAGAAAGGAATCAGGGATCTGGAGATCATGAAGCATGGGATGAAAGAAGTGAAGAAGTTCAAGAGGAGACAGTACAACAAACGAGGAGTACAGATAGAAAAGATGGACAGGATGAAATGATGAAGTTTTTAATGGAAATGAGAAGAGACATGAAAGAAGATATGAACAAGATGGATAAAAAGTTAGAGAAGAAATTTGATGAGATGAAAGAAGAAATGGGGGAACAAAACAGAATATTGCGAGAAGAGATACGAAATACAATACAAGAAATAAGAGAAGAGATGATAGAAAGAATAATGGAAGTGGAAGACAGACAGTCTAAAGAAATAAATGAATTAAAGAAGAATGAGAAAGAGCTTGAAGATAAAATCAAAGAAAACTCCAAGAAGATGGATCGTGAAGTAATAAAAATAAACAAGAATATACAAGGTGTTAAAGAAGATTTAAGCAAAGAAATAAAAACAAATTTTCAAGTAGCTGAAGATGAAAATAAGAAGATCAAAGGAGAGTTGAGAATGGAAATTAAAAACATTCAAGAAGAGGTTGGACATATGGAAAGCGAAAAGTATAGACATATATTAATGGAGATAGAAGGCAATATGGAGAAAATTAAGAAAGAAGAAAAAGTATTTAAAAAGCAGGAAAATGCAGAAACAAATGATAAAAATTTAGAAGAAACTGACCAAAATAGAGATAAAAATGTTGAAACTGAGAATATTAAAATGAATAAATTAATGCAAACTTATACTAAATATAACATGGATAAAAACAAGAATAAGATTAAATCAAGTATATTCATAGAAGTAGAAGAAAACAAAAAGATTAAAAATTTACTTGAAAAATTGATTGAAAAGAGACTTATGGAAACAGAAATAGAAGATGAAGTAATGAATATGGACACCGATATAGGAAAATTTAAAAGAATAAGAAAACAAACCGATAATAAAAAGTTACACATGATAATGAAAACAACTAAAACCAGGAAGAGATTTGTAGAAAGAAATTGGAAGAAGGTAAAGAAGAAATTGAATATTTTATTGAGCAGGAAGAAGGTAGTAGCAAGGTGTAAATAATATTACTAATTATATTTGTAGGTAGTAAGTAAGTTTTTATTGTTTGAATTTTAAAATGTTGTGTATTATATTAAATTTAAAATACCACCCCAATCAATTATATAAATTTAAATGAAACTTAAATCAATTACATTCTAATGAGTTATTGCATATTCAAGATTAAAATTATGACAAACCGTTACAAATTTTAATTAATATAGGAAACAAAACATTATTAATAGATTCAAAATCAATTTCAAAACTAAATAATATTAAAGAATAATGAAATTAAATTCAAATATAATAGTAACTGGTATTAAAAAAAAAAACAAAGGTTATGTGAAATAAATAAATAAATATGATATTAAAATAAATCTATGTTGAAATCATAATAAATTGTAAACTACTAGCTGTGTTTAATTTGGATAGTGATATGGTAATATTAAATGATAAATAGGAACAATTAGAAACAATAATTAATTATGAAGAAGAGAAGAAGGTATAACTAAATGGTATATGGATGTCAATGGATATGATAGTAGAAGTAGAAGATAGTAAGAAGGATATTATTTATATTAGAAATAATTATGAAGATGATTAAGAAGAAAGTTATGATTATGAAGTAGATAGAAGAAAGAAGAAGATGTATTTGAAAATGATGATTTGATTGTGATGGAATATATTACAATATTGTAGGAGATTTGTTGAAGAAGTATAGTGTTTGATGTTTAAGGAGCCAAAAGAAGCTACCGAACATGAATATAATATGGAGGTGAGAAATGTTGAGGAGTTTAAGGTGAAAATATATCCTGTACCATTAAAGTTAAAAGGAAAGAGTGAAGAGAGAATCAGAAATTTTATAGATTGAAGGAATAGTTAGAAGAAGTAACAAATCATATATCAATTCACTAGTAGTTATACAAAATTAGAGCAAAATAGTAATTTAATTAAAAACATATTTCATATCAAGTTAAAAAGAAATGCATAATGATATTTAAAAGAAACTATAAAATTTAAAGAAACCAACGGTATTCAAAGAAAGGGATTGGGTTAATTGAAAGGTCACTACAGGTAGCCAACAAAAGAAATAATGAGTGCGTAAAATTAAAACTTCCTTTTAATGGACCATTTATAGTAGACAAAGCTTATGAAAATAGTTACATTTTAAAGAATCCTTATAACCAACAATTACGAGGAATGGTGAATGTGCAAAACCTGTATCGATACTATGAATAGCAACATTTTAAAAATCTATGACATTTCTATGTGAATAAGTATTAATTTATGTAAATATTAATTAAGGTTTGGAATAAAATAATAATAGATAGGTATATAGAGATTAGAGAAACATAAGTAAAAATTTCAAATTAATTAAATTTTAAAAATTATTAGTGTAAAATAATTTATTAAAATTAAATTGGGGGAAATTGTAATGGATCATTATTACTGATAAAAACAAAACTTACCTTTTAAGCATCCATCATAGCCATTACACTAATGGATTAATAAAAAAAGGATATGCATAATGAAACACACTTTTCTTCTTAAACCATGTAATTACCCAAAAAGAAGTATTGTTTTGACTACAGTATGAACTTGATTATATCATAAATTTGGTCATAACAGGTTTTCATTTGGACTTAGTGGATACATCTTATTAGAAAATGAGATGAATTTCCATGACCTAAAAATAATACATATAATTAGTGTGAATTTGTATAAACAAACAGTATCTCTACAGTTACACTAAAACAAAGTAGTATAACTTACATATCTGATAATAATAAACAAATATTATAAGATAAAAGTCAATATAGGGTAGATAGTCATATTGGAAAGTCAACATGTAAAAATAAACAATACACATTAGTAAATGAACAAAATAGAATTAAAGTTACTTACCACAATAATTTACAAAAAAGGGATATCTTAATAAGTTTAATTGAATCTGCAGTTACTTTTTCTTTCGTACATCTTAAATTTTCAATATTTACTCTTCAATTACAAACATTCAAATAAGTAAAGAATGTATTGACATCTTATCTTGTATAGGATCCATATTCAATTATTGTATCACAATCAAAATTTTCTAATCCATAATGAATGCATTTTCACATAACAATTCACTTTTCACCTAGTTCTTTTTCAAAATTCTCAGTTTAACCTGAAACAATAAAAAGAAAATAAAAATCAAGAAGTATTAATGGTTTCCACATGTTTAAGAAATCAACATGTAATTTTAGTTAGTGAAATATTTAAATTAATAGTATAAAAAGGAAGTACTTACAAAATCATGGTCTTCGATTTGTACAAACAAATATGCAAATAGATTGTGAGTACCTAAAAAGGACACAAGATTAATTATAAACATTAATAAATGACAATTTATGTAAAAAAAATATGTAGGATAATTAAGGAAGTTGTTTATATAAAATTTAAAATGTTAACCTATGATAACACAGAAAATATCAGCTTATATAAGGTATAAGTAATACAAATAACAAAATGTTTTAAAAGTTTAAATTGTAGTTGTTAGAGTTAAAATAGTAAGTAATCAGTTTAAATAGTACTAGTTAAGTGGATTTAGAGTAATTTTAAATATAATAGCTAGTGTTAATTCAAAATTTGAAAGTCTAAAATAAGTTGACAGCTCAATGAAGTTATGTATTTTGAATCTAAAATTTCATAGGAAAAAGTACTTAGAAAATTATACAAACAGAATTTAAGCAAAAATAAGGATGAGATTTATCTGTACGTTATCAAAGGTATTATCAGAATTGTGAATTTATTACCTGGATTTTCGGAAATGTAGGTTATTTTTTTCTGAAATTCGAACAGTTGAAATCCGATGACGTAGTATTTTTGTTTTGTTTCAAGAAGCTATAAAAGGCTGGAGAATTCATGATTAAGCTCTCTTATGTTTTTGGTAGCAGAATAGTTAACATTTACGCTCTTATATTCCTGGTCGCAGAGCAATTGATATCGTATGTATTAATTGATTATCAACTAGAAGAAAATTTTAATAATTAAAAGCTGTTTATATTAAAATAATACGTGTAACATTAAAAATACATACAGAAAAGTAATCAGCTATTATTAAATTACTTACCAAAGTGATAAACTGCATAAAGCAAGTGCAGATTCCATAGAATTTTAAAGATTAAATTCGAGAGACGCTTCCAAAACGGAACCATAGTAGCCATCTTGTCGATTTGAATACGCTGCCGTCCCTGTTCCATTTGCGGGAGTAAACGAAGCACAAGCCGATCTCAGTTTTGTTACGTTGCGCATGACAAGGACAATATTTGAAAACCTCTGTTATACAAGGTACGTCCGATAATTAAGGATTTGTATTTTTATTTTTAATTATTTGCAATTGTAAATTAATATTTTATTTATCATCTCCATTTTGTCATATCTGAATATTTGTTATTAATTTGTATAGAACGTGTGAAAACCAATTAACAATCTTTTTGAAGTACTTGATATTAAATTTATTGCATATTGGTTATTAAACAATATTTAATTTGAACCCTACCCAAGATAAGAGTCAGACTTTAAATTTTAACTTTAAAATTGAGTAAACTGAGCTAGTTTGAACTTCTAATAAGGCGCCCAAACTTAAAAATAAAAAGAAAAAGTGGATTGTATATAAAATCAAATAATATTAAATTATAAACATTACAAATAATATCAAATCATTAAAATCTATAATTGAAGGTAAACATTAATAAGAACCCAACTAATTAAGTAAAACAAATCATAACACAACAAAATCAAAATAATTAAAATATATTAAAATAATAGAAGTAACTCAATATAAAAAAAAACATATCAATCATAACAATATATATATATATATATATATATATATATATATTGAACCAGATATCATATTTCTTAAAAGAATTTAGTTCTGAATGAATATTTTGATAAGATGAAAATGATTAAAAATGATATCTTATGAGAAATAATTTAAAATAAGGAAACACTATTCTTAATAAAAAAATATTTGAAGTAAAAATATATTAAATAAGTAATATAATACAATTTAATAAATAAAGAAAGTACCTTAATAATAGTAAATATAAACATTGTCTAGTAAACATATTGTAGGATAGTTAATACACCAAGCCCATGGATCATTGTTCAGCATTCAATCAGCTGTTCATCTAAAATAAAAATAATCTTAGTAGTTAATTCTGCATACTTATCAATTTAAATAATTAAAATTAAAAAAAAAAAAAACAACACACAGTTAGTAGAATAAGGAGAATATATTTCAATAGATGGTTAGAGAAATTTTTATATAGTATTAAGAAGATTAGACATAGATTCGATAAATAATAAATTTGTTAATGTATGAGTAAAAATAATTTAATATAAAATATGATAGAAAGAATACATAGAAGAATTTATGTTTATCAATCAAGGATATTGTAACAATAAGATTGATAATAACAATATTGTATATGGACTGTTTTAAATGAAAAGTGTCAATTGTAACAAATATAGAAACAACTTTTTGAGATAGTAAGTTGGAAACAAACAAAAGTTTGTTTATTGAAAAAAGTTGAACATAGCAGAGAAAGCGTTAGTTAGTTGGAATTTGATATGGTGGAAGCAGGAGCTTATATTAGTGTGTTCCCAAAAATTTAGTAAATTCCCAATTTTCTTAAGAAAACGTTTAAATTACAATTAAAAATAATTAGAGTTGTACTTGCCAGTGTTTATAACTAGTCTGCCGTCAAATGTTTTGAGAATTCTCCAGAATAATAGTGTTAGAACTTCAAGGAAGCATTCCGAGTCCAGAAGAGGTCATCCCGTGTCCAGAACATCAGGTCAGTGTGTTTAAATTATTATTGGCCAATAATAACAAGAATCAGTGTTAAAAACTCATGAGCTCAGATTAGTGAACAATTTTCCATAAATTTATAAACTCTGCAGAAATATATAATCTAGAAAATAAAAGAAAGAATTTTATGTAATGACTGTTTAAATAATTGATAATACTAATTGGAATGAATTAATAAAAAGGCTTAATTCAATATCGATATAAAATTATGTACTTACGTCAATTTCAATGTCATAAGGTGATTTTAGAATTTTCATCCATGTAACCTATTCATCTCTGTATATAAAATTTTTATTGTTTCCATGTGTATATATATAATTCTTTATAATCTAATATTTTTCCACAGTTATTTATGCAATTTTTATGTGTATATTTAAACCAAATTCTTCTATGTATTGAACTTTCTGTGTGAATCAATAGAAAACATATGTTGCTTGTCGTATCGGATAAGTATTCATTTTGTCAAATTGTTCTGTCTGTACGAGAACGTACGACTCTCTATAACGCATGCGCACTGGAGAGTATGAATAGGAATTAATTCTAATATAGTATATGGGCATTGGTAATAATATTTTGAATAATAAAAAATTTAAATTTCTTTAAAAATTAAATTGTTTTAAAATCAATGTGTTTCTTTTATTTAAATCGTAAAAGCCAGGACTCAAAGAGAAAAACGAGTTTCATGCTCCCGACTCACATGAATTAAAATTAAATACAACAACACTAAAATAAAAAGGTAAATTACTGAGCTAGCCAATTAAAATAAAATTCAAATTAAATCAAACAAATATTTAATCAAACTTAAATAATAAATTAAATAAAAATATTATAATTGGCGCCAAAACGTGGGGCGGTTTATTAAAAATTTAGTAAGCATTTAAAATTTTTAAACACAATTACAATGGCAAAACGGATGACATTGAGAGATGGTAGGCAGGTAGGAGCAGACAGTGGTTCGGAAGAGGAAAGGGAAGAACGAAGTCATGGTATGGGAGATTATCAAGCGGTATATTTGGAGCAAGGACAACAAGTGGAAAGTGATGCACAAGAAGAAAGTATGACAGGAGATGGGGAAGCTGTAGAACAAGAAGATAGGCGACAGAAAATGCAAAGAAGAAGAAGTAGAGATGATCAGATGGACATGATGCAATTCTTGATCAGTATAAAAGAAGATATTAATAATTTGAATGGAAATATGAATACAATGAGGGGAGATATGAACAAAATGGATAAAAAAATGGACACTATGGAGGATAATCTGAATGGAAACATGAATAGTATGAGAGAAGAAATTAGAGGGGATATAAACAACATCAATGGTAATATGAACAGATTAGAAAAGAAAATAGATGAAGTCAAAATAGAAAGTTTGAAGGAAATCAAGGAACTTAAGAAGACCAATGAAGAATTTGGAAAGAAAATTGACAAGGTGAAAGAAGATATGGAGGATCAAAATAAAAATTTGCGAATAGAAATACAAAAAAATGGAATAAAAATCAGAGAAGAAATAGAAAAGCAAGTATTGGAAGAAGTACAGGAATTAGGAAGATACATGGAAGAAAAATTACCAGAAACCATTCAAGTAGAAGTCTCAAAACAGGCGAATCATATAACAAAGGAAGTAGAAAGTATTAAAGAAAATGTAAATAAACAACTTAAGGATTTAGATTGTCGAGTTGAAGAAAAAACAGGAATATGTATCACAAGAAGTGAAGTTATGGGAATACAAATAAACAAGGAAATAGAAGAAATGAATAGAAAATGGCAAGAAAGCATGGAAGAAATGGAATTTAACATTAGGAGAAATGGAGGTGGAGTTATATACACGGGAAACATGGATATCGGAGTTAAGTTTGATGGGAATATAAATACCATTCATCCGAAGGTGTTTATCAAAATAATTACAAGTAAACTCAAAGGAATCAGAGATATAATGGAGAAGAAGATCATTATTAGAGGGATGTTATCGGGACATGCCCTATTATGGTTTTGTAACAAGGAAGAAGGGATAAACAACATAGAGGAATTTGAAATAAAATTTATTCCTGGAAAAACAAATATAGTAGCGGATGCTCTTAGCCGTGAAACTGAAATGAAGAAGAAGGATCAACAATTCCAAATTGGTATCAATATGTTAAAAAACTGAAGGTTTGTTTACTCTGGAGAAAATAATGGAGGATCAGAGGAATTTGCAAGCATTTTGTAAGAGAAGAGCATTTCAAAATGAGGGAATTTGGTATAAGAAAATGGAAGATAGGGAAATTTATTTAATAACACCTGAATATGCAAAAGAAATTCTCAAACAATTACATGAGGAATATGGACATATAGGATCTCGAAAACTATGGATGTTGTTTAGAGAAAACTACATTGCAAAGAAGGACATATCATTAGTAAAGGAAATCTGTAAAACTTGTAAAATTTGTCAGTTGGCGAAGGAAAGGAATTTTCATCATATTAGTGGACCAAAACCTATAATAGCACTCAAGCCTTTACATATAGTAGCTATTGATTTTATATCACAGTTAATACCTAGCAAACAAGGCAATAAACATATTTTAGTCATGGTAGATATTTTTTCAAAATTTGTAAAAACTTTTCCTTGTCAACGCACCAATGCAATTACAGTGATATCTTGTCTGAAAAATTTTATAGAAGAAATAGGAACTCCTGAAATTTTAATATTGGATCATGCTACTTACTTTGTTAGTAAAAAAGTCAAACGTATTTGTAGAAATCATAATATTAAAATGAATTTCATAAGCATAAGAAGACCTTCATCTAATCCTGCAGAGAGGTACATTAAAGAAGTTGTAAAGTATTTAAGGATTTTATGTAATAATGGGCACAATTTATGGGAAGAAAATCTGAATCAAGTAGAGAAATTTTTAAATCAATTACCTAATGGAGTTACTGAAGAATGTCCACAATTTATTTTGAAAGGAATACATCCAGAGCGTGATTGGATAATACAGAGAGAATGGGATATGTCGCAAGTTTAAAATAAAGTAAGCAAGAATTTGGAGAGAAGTGCTATGAGATTTATTAAAAGAAAAGGAAACAAAAATAACAAGAAGATTAGATTTGAAAAAGGAGATTTAGTTATAGTAAGATCATTAAGAACACCAAAGAAAGGTGAAAACCAGTGTAAAAAATTATTATCACCATTTGAAGGCCCATATGTAGTTGACAATAGTGATGCTCAAAACAGTTATCGTTTATTCTATCCAGGTACACAAACAGAAAGGGGAGTGTTCAACGTAGAACATGTATATAGATATTATGAATAGATGATGTTATGCTACGAACAATAGTTAAAAGAATAAAATAATAGTCAGAATTATAGTTTTTAAATTTAATATTAGGTAGTGTACATAGATAAATTAGGTAATAGACAGAGTTTTGTTTTTTATTTGGCAGCTGATGATCCAATTAAATCCGTCACATTTTTCTTGAGTACCTAAAAATAAATAAATGAATGAATCAATATAATACAATATAAAGAAAATTATTAAAAAAAAACTGATAATTAAAAAACAGATTTGAAAAATTTGAATATGGCAAATCAATAAATAGTAAATAAAGAAAATAATTTATATGAGATACTGGCTTTACATTGAAGGAAAATATTAAAATATAAGATAGAGGGGATAAAAAATTAAAATAACTCAAATCTCAGATAGAAGTTCACAAATTTTAAATAAGGAAATAAGATGTGAGTAATAAAGGTTAGGAAAGGATAATAATGAATAATATTGATTAAAAAATATAGGAGATAATCTTTGATGTCAATTAGAAGCTTATAGATTACTTGAAAATACATGAAGGAATAGGGAAATTGATTTTGATATATATATGAATTTAAGAAATAATTAATTATATTGAATAAAGAATATTGAAAACAAATATGATATGAGGAGTATATAGTTGACTAAAATATAATGAAATTAAAAAGAAATAAGTTAATATATAAGGGGATGTTAGTATGAAAATGAGAGTAGAGAAGTATTATATGAAGTAATAGTAAGAATAGAAATTGACATAGATTTTAATCAAGTGTATTTTAGGAAAGAATAATGATATAGGTATAGAAAGAAATACTTGTAGGGATTGTAATAGGAAATATGTGAACAGATATTTGAGAAATAAGTTAAAGAAAGTTGAGATTATGCCATAAAGTTATAAAGAAAAATTTTAAAGTAAATAATATCGATTATTAATAGTAAGAAAATTAAAATTTAAATAAATATCCAAGGTATGGATATCATTTAAATTTAAATTTGAGGGGAATTGAACCAGATATCATATTTCTTAAAAGAATTTAGTTCTGAATGAATATTTTGATAAGATGAAAATGATTAAAAATGATATCTTATGAGAAATAATTTAAAATAAGGAAACACTATTCTTAATAAAAAAATATTTGAAGTAAAAATATATTAAATAAGTAATATAATACAATTTAATAAATAAAGAAAGTACCTTAATAATAGTAAATATAAACATTGTCTAGTAAACATATTGTAGGATAGTTAATACACCAAGCCCATGGATCATTGTTCAGCATTCAATCAGCTGTTCATCTAAAATAAAAATAATCTTAGTAGTTAATTCTGCATACTTATCAATTTAAATAATTAAAATTAAAAAAAAAAAAAACAACACACAGTTAGTAGAATAAGGAGAATATATTTCAATAGATGGTTAGAGAAATTTTTATATAGTATTAAGAAGATTAGACATAGATTCGATAAATAATAAATTTGTTAATGTATGAGTAAAAATAATTTAATATAAAATATGATAGAAAGAATACATAGAAGAATTTATGTTTATCAATCAAGGATATTGTAACAATAAGATTGATAATAACAATATTGTATATGGACTGTTTTAAATGAAAAGTGTCAATTGTAACAAATATAGAAACAACTTTTTGAGATAGTAAGTTGGAAACAAACAAAAGTTTGTTTATTGAAAAAGTTGAACATAGCAGAGAAAGCGTTAGTTAGTTGGAATTTGATATGGTGGAAGCAGGAGCTTATATTAGTGTGTTCCCAAAAATTTAGTAAATTCCCAATTTTCTTAAGAAAACGTTTAAATTACAATTAAAAATAATTAGAGTTGTACTTGCCAGTGTTTATAACTAGTCTGCCGTCAAATGTTTTGAGAATTCTCCAGAATAATAGTGTTAGAACTTCAAGGAAGCATTCCGAGTCCAGAAGAGGTCATCCCGTGTCCAGAACATCAGGTCAGTGTGTTTAAATTATTATTGGCCAATAATAACAAGAATCAGTGTTAAAAACTCATGAGCTCAGATTAGTGAACAATTTTCCATAAATTTATAAACTCTGCAGAAATATATAATCTAGAAAATAAAAAGAAATAATTTTATGTAATGACTGTTTAAATAATTGATAATACTAATTGGAATGAATTAATAAAAAGGCTTAATTCAATATCGATATAAAATTATGTACTTACGTCAATTTCAATGTCATAAGGTGATTTTAGAATTTTCATCCATGTAACCTATTCATCTCTGTATATAAAATTTTTATTGTTTCCATGTGTATATATATAATTCTTTATAATCTAATATTTTTCCACAGTTATTTATGCAATTTTTATGTGTATATTTAAACCAAATTCTTCTATGTATTGAACTTTCTGTGTGAATCAATAGAAAACATATGTTGCTTGTCGTATCGGATAAGTATTCATTTTGTCAAATTGTTCTGTCTGTACGAGAACGTACGACTCTCTATAACGCATGCGCACTGGAGAGTATGAATAGGAATTAATTCTAATATAGTATATGGGCATTGGTAATAATATTTTGAATAATAAAAAATTTAAATTTCTTTAAAAATTAAATTGTTTTAAAATCAATGTGTTTCTTTTATTTAAATCGTAAAAGCCAGGACTCAAAGAGAAAAACGAGTTTCATGCTCCCGACTCACATGAATTAAAATTAAATACAACAACACTAAAATAAAAAGGTAAATTACTGAGCTAGCCAATTAAAATAAAATTCAAATTAAATCAAACAAATATTTAATCAAACTTAAATAATAAATTAAATAAAAATATTATAATATATATATATATATATATATATATTGTAATGTTTAAATATTTGACAATAGTATAATGATTAAAATATCAACAGAAGTTGTTTAATTTAACTAAATCCAATAATTTTATCATATTGTATTATTTTATTGTATATTTTGTGTATTTGTAAGAAAATTTTAAGTTGGAAATTATTTTATTATATAACGTATCGATATTATATCTAGTACTTAGTAGAAACTTCGCGAAAATTGATTATATAATGTGTAAAAAAAGGACAGATAATGTGTAAAAAGGAGACAGATATATTTTTACAATATTTTATTCTCGAATGATCGGACAGTAGACGAAGTGAGTATGTCTAGTCATATATATGAAAGAAAGAGATACACATACTTTTTCCCAGAAATGACTAAGCTCTAGAACAAAAAACGAATAATCTAGAAGTTTGAAACCTATAAAAGACTGAACAGAGGTCGTTAAGGGGGAGTTGATTATTGGAAGTCAAAGAGAGAAGATCAGTGAATGTGAACAGTCAGTTAAAAAGTGAACAAACAGTTTTTAAAGTACTTATAATAAAGTGACGTTAAAAATACAAAGTAAAACAAAGTGCCATAAGTGACGTTGAAAACTAAACAAAAGTGAAATTAAAATATTTTCGGTTCATGTAAAAAAGGAAGAGTACTTACTATTATAAATACACTAAAGGAACTGTAATCCATCAACACTAAATTTGAGGAACAGACAAAGAACAATAATTACACAAGAAACTAATCGTCTAACAACACTTCAGTTCACCAAAATCGCAAATACCACGTATCACTTCGTTCGTCTCCGTTTCTTCATAGATCACCTACAGATTTTTCCACCAATCAGGAAACAGGACTTTACATATCAAGGTCAGATAAAATTGTAATTTATTAAAAAAAAAAAAAAAAATTTTGTAGTAGTTAGTTGAATTTTATAATTTAAAAAAAAACAAAGGAATTTACTTGATATTTAATAATTAGTGTATTTGATAATCTTACTTGCTATTACATAAATAATATTGGTTAGTTTAACTTAATTCACATCAAGTAAGTTCTTTTATAATTACTAAGGGCCTTTCTTTTTAATATTTTTTTTTTAATTAGTTTCATTATTAAACTTTCAACATTACTGTTTTAATTTAACTATTTTATAATAAATTTATAATTATAATTAATCAATTTTATTCAAATACCTTCTACCTAATAACCCAATAGAAACTAGCATAACCAAACACCCCCTGAGAAAAAGATCTTGTTGCTATTAATACATTTAAATAAGAATTAATCATTAAAATAAATAAATAAATCAATAAACTTTCTCTCTAACCATAATATTCATTACAATATATATATATATTGACCGCGGAAGTCTTTCCGAACATTTCATATATATATATATATATATATATATATAAATATAATTAAATATAATTAAATTTATGTTCTTTGCCGACTAATATTATTATTATTAAATTATTTTTTATTATTATTATTAGTATTAAACCAGAATTTTTTGGGGTATACGGCAATGTGTTTTAAGAAAACTCTTTTACTTGTTTTCCAAGCTTTCGAAATATATTTATTTCATTATCAAGGAATAAGCACGAGTATAAACAAAATTGGTGTTAAAAAAATGGTAAATATAACATAAAAAACTATTTTAACTTTAATTTTGAATTTAAAAAAATTTTTAAGTCAAATTATTTATAAAACAAAATAACGTCATAAAATTAATAAACAACTTAATTGTTTGAGATAAAATGTAATAATAAAAGAGTAGAAAATAATAGGTTATAATTTTTAATTTCTTCTTTCATGAAAAATGTAAATTTTGATTAAAATATTTAATTGTTCTATGATAAAAAATAAGGATATCTTATTCTTTTTTATAATTTTGATTTAAGCTTCTAAAATGTCATTTAAAATCAAAATAAAAATGTCAAAAAAATGTCATGAATTTTGGGTATTATTTAGATCTTTATTTGTATGTTTATCCAAAGATAGCAGATAATAATAAATGTCACTCAAGTTTTTATGGTCACTTTTTTTATTCATAATATCTTGTGATATAGATGCCATTTCCAAAAAGAGTCTTTTTTTATTGTTAATTTGTACATCCAAAATACTAACAGAAGCATAATCGATAAGATGGTCATTAGTTATTGAATGTTTAGCCAATTCACATCTTTCAGGATGTAACCTGGTATCACTCTTATGCAAGGATAAACGTTGTTTTAATCTTTGGCCAGTTTGACCTATGTATTTTTTATCGCAAGCAGAACAAGGAATACAATATACTACATTAGATAAATCCAAAATTGGAGTTGTATCTTTTACTTTACTTAAAATTTTGTTTAAGATAAGACATGTTCTACTCGTAATTTTAATATTATTTAATGGTTTAAAAATTCTACTTAATTTAGATGTAATTTCTCGAATGTATGGTAATGATACATATAATTTTGTATTATTGGTTTAAATGTCTAATTCTTTATTATTTAGATCATATGTATTTATATTGTAAGAATTATTACTTAATACATTTTTTATTAATTTATTCGGATAACCATTTTCTAAAAACATTTCATGTAAAATTTTAAAATTTTTATTATGAAAAATAGGATCCGAAATCAATGTAATTCTTTTTTTCATTTGCATTATTAAATTAATTTTAGTCGAAAATAGGTCAGTCTAATTTCATCCGAAGGCCAATTCACGTCTGATTGTTTTTTTAAAATTGTTATATTTTAATGGCGACTTCCTGTCAAATGAAATTATAAAAAAAAATGGCCGCATAATAACCTGTGTATAAGTTAAAATAAATGTATAACCAAAAATAACTGGAAATTGTACATTTATAAATAAACCCTATCAACAAGAATTAAAAATAAAGATTTTATTGTACGTACCTGAGAGAATAAAAAAAAACAAGGTTTCCCATATCAGAAGAAACCAAGGAGACATCATATCCAGTGGTTTAATCCTTTTGAATCCGCCCAAGGAAGTGTTTACACGTGGTTGTAAATCATCCATTACTAAGAAGCCGAGAACAAGATAGCGGTACCCGAAATTTTCCATCACGATCCACAATCAACAAGTGAATTTACGGTATGTTTTTTGCTAGTTTTTGTTACAATCACTTTCATAATACCTATAAAATTTGTAAATGATAAATTTCAATATCTTTTAAACGCTATTTTAACACAATTTGATTCAAATATAGTATTTATACTACATTTAACTACCATCAACGGCAACACAATAGCGTGTTATGTCTGTTCTAAGGGCGAGGGTAACCGGAATAGTCACGTGTTTTCAAATATATTCCTACGCATGGGCAGGTACCCATGGTCGTAACATAGTGTAGGTAAAGGGTACATTATTTCTCTTTTATATAATAAGTAAAATAAATAATTTTATCATTGAATTTTATATCTTTGAACCGACTACTGTAGTTAAGAGTTACTCATGCTTAATAATTAATTTAAATAACCTAAATTTAAAATAGTAATAGATAAAAAAAACATATTTTGATTTTGATAACATATAATTTATAAACAGGTAAAAGAATAAGTAAAGAAAAAGAAGTTTTAAGGTGTTTTGGGATAAATAGACATTGAATGAGAATTATAACATACATAATCATAAATTATAGCCCCACAAAACTTATAAAAATAAAATTTTAAAATAATAAAAACAACAGTTTAATAATTATAACAATTATAAATAATATCTAACCAATCATACAACATTTTATCATTGTAATTCATTACAATATGTATATATATATATATATATATATATATATATAATAAAATTATAACCTATTATTTTCTACTCTTTTATTATTACATTTTATCCTAAGTAATTAAGTGGTTTATTCATTTTATGACGTTATATAAATAATTATACTTAAAAAATATTTTTTAAATTCCAAATTAAAGTTAAAATAGTTTTTTATGTTATATTTACCGTTTTAATTTTGTATATACTCTCGCTTATTCAGGTAAAAGAGTTTTCTTGAAAACATTGCCGTTTACCCCAATAATTCTGGTATAATACCTATTAGTCGACAAAGAATTTGAATATAATTAAATATATATATATATATATATATATATATATATATATATATATATATATATTTTAATAGAAATATTTGCCAACTATTTGTACAATCAGAATGTTTTTGGGGATGTGGCAATAAAACCAAAGTGTACTCTTATTAGAATATAATTACCGAGCTTTCGAACCTCTATGGGCTCATTTTCAAGGTATATCTAGGTGAGATTATAGGTAAAATTTTGTAAAAAAACTGTAATAAATTCGACTAAAATTAATTTAATAATGCAAATGAAAAAAAGAATAACATTGATTTCGGATCCTATTTTTCACAATAAAAATTTTAAAATTTTACATGAAATGTTTTTAGAAAATGGTTATCCTAATAAATTAATTAAAAATGTATTAAATAATTATTCTAACAATTTAAATACATATGATTGTAATAAAAATAAAGATTCAAAAATCCAAACTAATAATACAAAATTATATATATCTTTACCATATATTAGAGAAATTTCATCCAAATTAAGTAGAGTTTTTAAACCATTAAATAATATCAAAATTACCAGTAGAACATGTCTTACCATAAAAAACATTTTCAGTAAAGTAAAAGATACAACTCCAATTTTAGACTTATCTAATGTAGTATATTGTATTCCTTGTTCTGTTTGCGACCAAAAATATATAGGTCAAACTGGCCAAAGATTAAAACAACGTTTATCATTACATAAGAGTGATACAAGGTTACATCCTGAAAGATGTGAATTGGCTAAACATTCCATAAATAATGACCATCTTATTGATTATGCTTCTGTTAATATTTTAGATATACAATTTAACACTAAAAAAGACTTTTTTGGAAATGGCATCTATATCACAAGAGAATGATATTATGAATAAAAAAAGTGACCATAAAAACTTGAGTGACATTTATTATTATCTGCTATCTTTGGATAAACATACAAATAAAGATCTAAATAATACCTAAAATTCATGACATCTATTTGACATTTTTATTTTTTGATTTTTAAATGACATTTTAGAAGCTTAATTCAAAAATTATAAAAAGAATAAGATATCGTTATTTTTTATCATAGAACAATTAAATATTTAGTAAATTTTAATCAAAATTCACATTTTTTATAAAAGAAGAAATCAAATTATAACCTATTATTTTCTACTCTTTTATTATTAAATTTTATCGTAAGCAATTAAGTTGTTTACTAATTTTATGACGTTATTTTGTTTTATAAATAATTTGACTTAAAAAATTTTTTTAAATTCCAAATTAAAGTTAAAATAGTTTTTTTATGTTATATTTACCAAGTTGTTAACACCAATTTTGTTTTAACTCACACTTTTTCCTTGAAAATGAAATAAATGTATTTCGAAAGCTTGGAAAACAAGTAAAAGAGTTTTCTTAAAAACATTGCCGTTTAACCCAAAAATTCTGGTTTAATATATATATATATATATATATATATATATATATATATATATATATATATATTGTAACGTAATCAAATGGCCTTATTAGAAGATTAAAATATTTAACAAGAGAATCTTATTAATTAATTAGAGGGAAGGTAGTTTATTTAAATCTAAACAGATAAAGGAATGTAATAAAATTTAAATTATATTTCCATAAATTAAAATTGTCAACAAATCACCTGTCACATAATATAAGATTTAATAATATAAGATTTACCATACAGACGAGTAGGTTGATGGTTTCTATGTATTATCTAAATATGTATTCATGATGCCTATAACAAATTATTCAAAATTAGTACTTATAAAGCTTTCACTGAAATTTTGCTTACATCTAATTATACAATCTGAAAAATAAAAAGATAAACAAATAATGGGGTTATGAATTAAATGACAGTGACATCAATTGTCACCTGATATAGGGTAGCTTCTAAAGAGATGTTTTGATATGTCAACTATGACAGAAGAAAAAGGTTAACGTAATTGATATGAATTAAATAATATAAGATGTAATGTTTCCTATTCTCAAAACAAAGCTTTATTAGATATTATTAAATTTATTTATAAAAAATCAGAAGGTTAATTTGATTGGACAATGAATGATATAAGCATAATTAGAGATATAGAGGGCGAATTTGAATATAAAAAAAGAAAAAAAGGAAAATCGGGGTAGTTATTGATTTTAAAAAAGGGGAATTAGTGAATTTTTGGTTTTGGAAGGAATAAAAGGTTTTTTGTTAAGAAAAGTTATTAGAAACAGATTAATCAAAATCATATATGAAATTTTGTTAAAATTGTAATTAGATAGTAAAATAGTGATTTGTGACCAGTGTAAGTTACCTTTTAAAAGTTCCCAAAGTAAAAGGTGGATCCTGAGTGATCTTCGTAACATCTTGAACCGAATTCCACACGGGAGGAAAGCAGGAGACCCACATGAACAGTCAACCACGGTCTACAAAACAATATAAAGGTATTCATATTGTTTTAAAACATCGAGGCAGTATCAAACGCTATTAGGAGAAGTAATAAAAAGGTATTTAATGAATTCTTGTTAAATAAACTTACCAGTGTGTAAGAAACTAAATTTTCAATAACGCTTAGTGATCTATCGTCCATTTTTTTTGTAACTGTAATTATAGAAAGGACTACCAACTGTAAAAATTAAAAAGAACTCACACATAATTGTTATGTGAGTTGCATAATCAATTGTAATAGTATTAGTTTCATTAGCGTGAATGTGTGATGTATGAAAGAACATTTAAACGATCATGAATTTGTATTTGTATAATGAAATGTGTTAATATTTTTGAAACATTTATGTAATAAAACATTACATTGAATTTGGTTGATCTGTTTTGCATTTAACAGTAAATTTAATTAAAAACTTCCATTTTTTTTAACATAATAATAATAAAAGAATAAATCAACAATTGATATAGGGCGTTCAAGTAACTACAATAGTAAATAATAATAAATTATAATACCTAGAGCCTGTGAACCCACAGAACCCTGAGAAGGAAAGTTTTTTTATTTGTTTTAGTAAATAAAAGGTTATGTTAGTGTCTGTAAAAAAATCAATTATTCATGTAAAATCAGATTCATTATAACATAATAAAAAAATCATACATACACAGACAAACATAACAATTGGCGCCCAACGTGGGGCTTGGAAAAGGCGCTATAAAAAAGGGTATAAAAAAGGTTATTCATAGAATTTTTACATAACAAAAATAAATATAAAAAGAAAATAAAATAAAACTCATTCATACAGAATAAAATTTCTTTATAAAAATAAACATTTAATATTCATAAAATTAAAATTAGTATTTAAAAAAATAAAACAAAACAAAAGAAGATGGATGGAACCGGAGAAAAAGTTCAGAAGAAGAAAGGAAAAAAGTTGATGGACTTAAAAGTAAAGGAATTGAAGGAAGAATTAGAGAGAAGAGGAGAAGATACTCTAGGACTTAAAACAGAATTAAGAATTAAAATGGAGAAGATATTAGAAGCAGAAGGAAAAAAACCCAGAGCAATACATTTTTGAAGTAAAGCAAGAACAGGAAGGAGATGATACATCATTGTCAGAAGAAACAGGGCAAGAGGACACACAAGAGTTTGAAAGCCAAACAGAAAGAAAAATACAGGAAAATGAAGGGAAAAAAGAGGAAACACCTAAAAAGAGAGAGGAAATTGACATAATGAGTATGCTCCAGATGATGTATCTAAAATTGGATCAAAATAAAGAAGATATAAAACAAGATATAAAACAAGAAATGAATGCAAAATTGGACCAAAATAAAGAAGAAATAAAACAAGAAATTAATGCAAAAATGGATCAAATAAAAGAAGAAATAAAAAGAAGTAAGGAATCAATAATAAAATTAATGGAAGTAAAATTGGGACATGTTGAGAAGAAATTAGAAGAATCAAACCGATACATGGAGAATAAAATGAATGTTACTAAACAAGAAATAAGAGAAGAAGTGATTGGAAGGATTGCAGAAGTAGAAACTATTCAAATTAATAGAATAAAAGAAATAGAAGAAAATATGGATAAAGAAATTGGAAATTTGAAGGAACAGGATGAAAAACAAGAAGGTAATATGAAAAAATTTAATGGAGAAGAAAAAGAATTTGAGGAAGAGGAAAATGCAGAAGTAAATAATAAAAATTCAAAAGCAACATACAAGAAAAGATATAAAGAAGTTGAAACAGAGAAAAATGAAAACATTAAAATAATTCAAATTAATATTGCAGAGGATAAAAAAGTTTATAAAAATATATTAGAAAATGAAGACAAAGAAAAAGTTAATCAAACATTCATTAAAATTAAAACAATAAAAACCATAAAAATATTAATAGAGAAGAATTGGAAAAAGGTGAAGAAACAATGCAGACAGGACAACTTCTATAAATGGAGAAAACGTTCAAAATAAAGATTCTAATTTCACTTCTAATATTCAAGATGCCAGTCCTAACCATGATGGCGCTGGAACGTCACAAAATTTTCATTAATGGGTGAGGTAATCAGCAATCTGTACAGTTACATTCACTTTAGGTGGTTTCTAAAAACAAGAGATTGTATTAATGATAATATAAAAATAAGGTAGACATCAATTATGAAAATAGGAAAGGTACTTTGAAGGGTATAAGTATAAAGTTTAATCAACAAGAAGAAACATAAGGGGTAAAGAAAACAATAAATATCAAAATAAAGAAAAATGAAAATAGAATAGATTATGAGGCATCTAAAGAAAGTGAGAAGTATAATGAAAGTGATTTTAATGAAGAATATTTTAATGAAAGGATTAATGGTGATATTAATGGGATGGATACAGAAGTAATGAATAGGAATGAAATTTATGAATATGAATTGGATCTCAAAGAAGATAATAAATGGTATGGATTATATTTGAATTGTGAGAATGAAAATAGAATGGAGGTTAAATGATTGTTGGAAGGCTATAAAGATTTATACAATGAAATGCCCAGAGTCGCATATAATTATCTTCAGTAGTTTAAGAGTTAAAAGTATGAAAACATTCAAAATTAAAACTTACCTTATATCTTATAAGTACAAAGATGATGTGCAAAGTTGCAGTTACCTTTTAAAGGACCATATAGGATTGAAAACCAAAATGGAATAAACAGCTATGTTTTAGTTCATCCTGATACTGGAGACATAAGGGGTATTTTTAATGTAGACGTACTGTACAGATGGCTGCCTTCCATAAGTGAATAACTAAAAAAAAAAATTTTAAATATTAGTAGTAATTAGTAGTTATATATAATAAAGAGATTTTAGAAAATAGTTATTATGAATGTATGAAAATTTTATTTGAAAAATTCTAGACTTCAAGAAGTTAGAATGTTTACAAAAAAATTTGGGGTATGTTGTAACGTAATCAAATGGCCTTATTAGAAGATTAAAATATTTAACAAGAGAATCTTATTAATTAATTAGAGGGAAGGTAGTTTATTTAAATCTAAACAAATAAAGGAATGTAATAAAATTTAAATTATATTTCCATAAATTAAAATTGTCAACAAATCACCTGTCACATAATATAAGATTTAATAATATAAGATTTACCATACAGACGAGTAGGTTGATGGTTTCTATGTATTATCTAAATATGTATTCATGATGTCTATAACAAATTATTCAAAATTAGTACTTATAAAGCTTTCACTGAAATTTTGCTTACATCTAATTATACAATCTGAAAAATAAAAAGATAAACAAATAATGGGGTTATGAATTAAATGACAGTGACATCAATTGTCACCTGATATAGGGTAGCTTCTAAAGAGATGTTTTGATATGTCAACTATGACAGAAGAAAAAGGTTAACGTAATTGATATGAATTAAATAATATAAGATGTAATGTTTCCTATTCTCAAAACAAAGCTTTATTAGATATTATTAAATTTATTTATAAAAAAACCAGAAGGTTAATTTGATTGGACAATGAATGATATAAGCATAATTAGAGATATAGAGGGCGAATTTGAATATAAAAAAAAAGAAAAAAAGGAAAATCGGGGTAGTTATTGATTTTAAAAAAGGGGAATTAGTGAATTTTTGGTTTTGGAAGGAATAAAAGGTTTTTTGTTAAGAAAAGTTATTAGAAACAGATTAATCAAAATCATATATGAAATTTTGTTAAAATTGTAATTAGATAGTAAAATAGTGATTTGTGACCAGTGTAAGTTACCTTTTAAAAGTTCCCAAAGTAAAAGGTGGATCCTGAGTGATCTTCGTAACATCTTGAACCGAATTCCACACGGGAGGAAAGCAGGAGACCCACATGAACAGTCAACCACGGTCTACAAAACAATATAAAGGTATTCATATTGTTTTAAAACATCGAGGCAGTATCAAACGCTATTAGGAGAAGTAATAAAAAGGTATTTAATGAATTCTTGTTAAATAAACTTACCAGTGTATGAGAAACTAAATTTTCAATAACGCTTAGTGATCTATCGTCCATTTTTTTTGTAACTGTAATTATAGAAAGGACTACCAACTTTAAAAATTAAAAAGAACTCACACATAATTGTTATGTGAGTTGCATAATCAATTGTAATAGTATTAGTTTCATTAGCGTGAATGTGTGATGTATGAAAGAACATTTAAACGATCATGAAATTGTATTTGTATAATGAAATGTGTTAATATTTTTGAAACATTTATGTAATAAAACATTACATTGAATTTGGTTGATCTGTTTTGCATTTAACAGTAAATTTAATTAAAAACTTCCATTTTTTTAACATAATAATAATAATAGAATAAATCAACAATTGATATAGGGCGTTCAAGTAACTACAATAGTAAATAATAATAAATTATAATACCTAGAGCCTGTGAACCCACAGAACCCTGAGAAGGAAAGTTTTTTTATTTGTTTTAGTAAATAAAAGGTTATGTTAGTGTCACGCAGGTGGTTATATCTGCCTCCGTGGCGATGTTGGAATTTCGCCGACAATCAATCGGTAATTCCAATTGAAGCCACAAATGTGCGGTTGGCCCTTGTGTTGACTCCGTTTTTGTGATTTATATTGTTTTCCATCATTCCGTGTTTTTTTGGTAATATTCTCCTTAGCTATGCCGTACTGATGAAGTCTAAGGAGACAGAAACACGTGTCTACGGCTGCATTAGCGGGCTTAACCCAATATCTTCATTTTTATATATATATATATATAATATTAAAGGTTTTTTTGAGGTAAGCAGTCAAATAAAAAAGGGCAATTAATGTAAACTCTTTATATTTGCGAAGCTTTCGAAAATGTTTATTTTCTTCTTCAGCACAAACTAAAATTATAATAAACTTTTAACATTATATTATAATAGATAAATTAAAAACTTACTATCGTGAGGTTAAATAATTTTTGGCCTCATAAATGCGCACATTATAAAAATTTTTACCAAAATACAAAAATAAATTAAATTAAAAGAAATGTTAATTTAGAATAAATTTTCAAAATCAAAATTTGACGATTATGTCATGATGACATAAACTATCAGAATTTAAAATCATTAATCAAAAAGAAGAAGAAATGAAAGAAAATTAAATTTTTAATTTATATGTTACACATCCCGTGATAGTATATAACTGTAGATATTATTTAAATTATCAATATCTGATCTTTTATTAATACAGTTATTTTTATTTATATATACCATCTCAAGAAATTCTCTTTTTTGTAAATTTTTTTCTCGAATTAAAATTTTTGCTTGATTAAAATTAAAAGAATGATTGTCACTAAGAACATGTTCGGCCAATGCACATGAGTTAACACCTCTTTTTATGTCACTTCTATGAGAAGTCAGTCGTCCAGACAAATTTCTAGAGGTGTGACCTATATACATTTTGTCACAGTTACTACATGGAATGGAATATACAATGTTAGAACTTTCAGATGTGGTTAAAGGTGTTTTAGTTTTAGTAAATAAATTACCTACCGTTTTAATATTCTTTATAGCTATTTTAAAATTTTCAAATTCTTTAAAAATTTCTAAAAGTTTAGGAGTTAATATTGGTATAAAAGGAAGAGAAACGTAGGTAATAAAATTTTGTGTGTCAGTATCAGTTTGTACTTGAAAACTTAAATTTCTTTGTGTTGTGACAATTTCTTTTGAAAAAAGGGGATTAGAAGTATTAAAAAGTAATTTATTTATTAATTTTTTTGGGTAGGAATTTTCAATTAATATATTTTTTAATTTTACTAAATCGTTATTTTTAAATTTAATATGTGATAATTTGATGATTCTATTTTTAAGACCCAAGATAAAATTTACTTTCATATGTTGTGGATGTTGAGAGTAATAATTGATAAATCTATTGCTATGTATATCTTTTCTATGCCAACTAGTATATAGAATATTATTAGAGTCTCGATGTATCATCATGTCTAAAAAGGAATACAGTTATTATTTTCTTTTTCACAAGTAAATTGTAAATGAGGATCAAAACTATTAAAAATATTTAGTGTTTCTTCGATCTTATTAAAAGGCAAAGCTAAGATCAAATCATCTACAAATCTTTTGATAAAAGGTACACAAAAATTCAATTTATTATAACAGTCAGATATAAGATCATCAAGTACAAAATTACTAACAATTGGTGATACACTAGAACCCATTGGAGTGCCAAAAATTTGTTTATAATAAGTATTTTCAAAAATTAAAAAATTGGAATCAAAAATAAATTCTAAAATTTTGATAAAATTGTTTAAATCTAACTTACAATTTTTTGAAATAGTATCCCAATGTCTTTTAATACTCTTAATAATAACTTGTAGAGGCAAATTAGTAAAAAGAGAAACCACATATATATATATATGGGGAGTACAGCAATTAGTAAAAGTAAACTCTTTATATATATATATATATACACTCGGAAAATGTCTTTTTAAAAAAACTTTATTAAACTAAAAACAACTGACTTAAATGATTACAAGTTCTAAACTAAATCTAAATTACAATTTTTAAAATAAAGGAAACAACTATAAACAAAACATCAGCAATATATAAAAGACCAATAAAATAATATATGTTTACTAAGCTAAAAATAATTGTACACCTAAGGGCAATGGCGTAGGTGACACCTCCCCCCTCAGCATGAGGCTTCACCAGGAAGCTGAATATTTTTCTGCTGTAGATTTTGGAGAATTCTTGGTTTTCTTCTTTAAAATGTTCTTCTTATAAATGATCCATATAAAGACTAATAATATTCCGATATACAGAAAGGTAGTCCATAGACTCGGAATATAAGTATTTGCTTTTGTTATTGTAGGCATCATCAAATGGCTTGGAAAATTTTTAAATGTTAATGTTTTTAAGTTAATTTTTTTCATTGGCGATATATGTAAATTATTAATATTTAATTTTAGTTTGTTTATTATAAAAGGTTGACCAAAAGTTTTTTGTTGAAATATTAACTCTTGATTTTTGAAAAAAATCTTGCATTGTGAGTTTTCTATTAAAAAGATTCCTTTTCAAATTTTTGTTTCGGATTCTCGTTGACAGTTTATGATTATTTTTTCTTCGTAAGGAAATATTGCCAAAAACTGATTTATTTCCGGAATAATTTCAACATGATTTTCTTTAATATTGATTTTTGTATATTGACAATTTGTAGAATTTCCTGTGAGCACAATATTCTCTTCACAATTGTGATTATTATTGTCTTGTAAATGGCGGGACATTGATACGTATTACTGCGTGTGCAAATGTCATGTAGAGGTTTAATAATGTTTTCTGATTTAAGCAATAATTTAACATCAGGTATTAAAATAAGATAGTCTGATTCAATTCTTGGCAACAAATAAAACAGATTAAATAAAATACTATAGTCGATGGGTATTGATAAAAAATAAGTAATTTGATTATTTTCTACTTTATATGCTACGTCTATGGTTGCTTCAAAATCTAAAATATTTTTATATTTAATTTCAAAAGGTAATTCTGCTTTGTAATGATAATGCACTTTTTGCAATTCTGTAAATAGTTAACTAGATTTTATAATACTCGGATGTAGCGTTCTAAGTTTACAAAAGGTTAACGAATCTTCTACTGTCTCCATAGTGTGTAGAATTACATTAAACATGATTAAAAGTTCATTAAACAGATCTTTCAAGTATAAAATATTTTTTTCGTTAGCTTGAAAATCTATAAAATCTTTTATTTCAAATATTTTTGTCTTTAATAAATTTTCATTAAACTGAATGTCCTGAATAGTTTTATTAAATTTTTTTATGATTGTATGACTAACAGAATATTGCATATTTATTTGTTTTTGAAAATTTTCTTGATGTTTACTTAAGTGATCTAATATTAAATTTATTCTTTCTCCATCTTCGGCATTTAAATTACTTGTAATGGATTTGACGATTGATCCAAGACCATTAATCAAACCTCTTTTTTGTCTATCTAAATTAGAATGTATGTTTATATTATTAAACTTATCTATTATACTACTCCTAGTGAAATTTATTATACTAACAATATTTTCTGTCTCGGTTGAGAAAAATGTGTTATTTGATATATTAGTTCTAACATGGCTATATTGTAAACTTAGTTTATTAAATTCTATAAGTAATTGATTTAAGTTATAAAAATGTACAAATGTGTGGCTAGATTTCTGCAATTTCGCAGGACCTAGATTTATAGGAAGGATTCCTAAATTTTCTGTTATTTCCTTTATTTGGATAGCGGCACATTCGGCTGCGAAGAACCTGAAATAAAGGCATACGGTTTCTTTTTAGGACGCTTAATGTTGGATAGGTGTATATTTTCAGAAGTATTTTTATGTCTAGTATGTATTTTTGCGGTTTTACGCTCTGGATTAATTGATTTTATATTTTCTACTTGATATTTATTTTTTGACTTGCTTTGAATTTGTTTATTACGAATATATACCTCTTTTGGAATTTGTTCTGGTAATTCTTCTCGTTTTTCGTTTGCTTTACCAATCAATATTGCCTTAGTACTTTGTAGTTTTTCATTGAGACTAATTTCATTTTTTCTTTGTGATTTTAAATATAATTGTTTGTTAATTGTTTGTCTAATTCTAAGTCAAACGGTGATCTATTATCTAAATGTCCTGTTGTAATTTCGTAAGGTTTTAATTTAGTTACTGAATGGATACTGCTATTATAAGCTAGTAACGCGTAGTTTACTTTTTGTTCTATTGACTGGTTTTTGAATTCATTTTGATTATTTAGAAGTCTAATATGTTCAATTAATGTAGAATGACATCTCTCAGCAATACCATTTGATTCTGGATGTTGAGAGCTGATAAAATGTATTTTTATTTTATGAATATCTAATAATTCTTTTAAAACAGAGTTTTTTAACTCGGTACCATTGTCGGAAATAATTTGTTCCGGTATACAATGGTGGCTAAAGTATTTTAATAAACTATTAACAATTTCTATGCCTTGGCTTGAATTAATTTTATAAAGTTGACAATATTTTGAAAATGAGTCTACTATAGTTAAAAATTTGGTATTTTCTAATGTAATTGTGTCTAAATGTAAAATTTGAAACGGTTTAGTAGCCGTTGGGGTAATGCTAAACATTGGTTTAATAGGTTTTCGGTCGTATTTTGCTAATTGACATATTTCACAATCGTTATTATAAGTTTGAATTGATGTTCTTTGATTAGGCCAATAATAAAGATTTTTAATTCTATTTTCTGTTTCGTCTAACCCCCTATGATTTGTTTTACCCTCATGATAGTTTTGAATTACTTCTTTTCTTTCATTTATAGGGATATCTATTAATTTTTTAGTACACTTTGTAAATGAAATTTGAGAATTTTTAAAATACTTTTGAATAACTACACTAAATTTTTCGTATACAGGGTCCTCAAAGTAAATATGATATTTGACTTTGGGTACTACATATCCTTTTATAAAGTTAATTACATCTTGTTCAAAGTTATTTTTTGAAAATTGCACAAGTATTTTTTGCTTAGATTCGTATAGTTTGATAATTGTAGGTTTTGCTGGCTCAAAATTTACTTCTGAAATTATTATTTGATTTTTTCCTATGTTTACTGCCGAATCAGAAATTGGTATACCCACAATAGGGTTTTCTATATTAGTATAAATTGTGATGTCTTCGTCATCATCTAAATTAGGGTTAATATCTTGTTGAACGGAAAGTGAATCGGTTTCAACATTTGGATGATTATCAAATGATTTGTTAAAATCTTCCATATACTCAAGGAAGTTTTTTGACGCTCCCGGAATTTCCTCATTAGTTTCATTAATATTTAGCTGTATTCTAGAAAGACAATCACTATTAGTATTTAATTCTCCTTTTTTATACACTATATCGTAATAATACTCGTCCAGTCTGAGGCGCCATCTGACCAGTTTGGAGTTGGCGTCTTTGAGAGAAAACAACCATTGAAGTGGTTTGTGATCTGTTACGATCGTAAATTTTCTTCCAAAAAGATATGGACGAAAGTATTTTACTGCCCAGACAATAGCAAGGAGCTCCTTCTCGATTACTGAGTAGTTTATTTCAGAATCGTTTAAAGTTCTACTTACATAAGCAATAGGAAGGTCCGAGCCTATTTTACCTTGGCTAAGAACTGCTCCTAAAGCATAATTGCTGGCATCTGTAGTGAGATTAAATGGTTGAGAGAAATCCGAATATTGAAGAATCGGGTCATTAATCAATAAATTTTTACACATTTCAAAACAATTTTTATAGTCTAAGTCATTAATATTAATTACTGCATTCTTTTTTAATCTTAAAGTTAAAGGTTTTGTGAGTTTGGAAAAATCTTTAATGAATTTTCTGTAATAGCCCAATAATCCTAGAAACCCTTTTAATTGCTTAGAAGTTTTGGGTATCGGAAAATTTTGAATGGCTATAATTTTATCAGGGTTGGGCTTAACACCTTCTGGTGTGACAATATGCCCGAGATAAACGACTTCCTTTCTAAGAAATTCACATTTATCAATTTAAAATTCGACTCTCTAAGTCTATTAAAAACTTCTTTCAAATTGTTTATGTGTTCTTGCAGACTGGTGCTAAACACAATAATATCGTCGAGGTATACCAAAAACTTTTCATTTTGAATACCTCTCAGAATATTGTCCATTACACGTTGAAACGTGGATGGACTATTTTTCAGACCGAATGGTATACGTAAAAATTCGTATTTTCCATATTCGGTACTGAAGGCTGTTTTTGCGATATCTTCTTCAGCCATCTCGATCTGATGAAATCCAGAGGCGAGATCTAACGTTGAAAAATACTGACAACGACCTAGTTTGTCTAGTATTGTTGTGATTTCAGGAAGTGGATATCGATCTCCAATTGTAATTGCATTTAATTTGCGATAATCAATCACTATTCGAAATTTTGCTTTTTGGGGCGAATCTAATTTATCCATATATTACTTGAGCATGGAAAATTAGATGATCCAATTATATTTTGATCTAACATATTTTTAATTTGATTTTGTACCTCTTGTCGATAAACTTCGGGGTACCTATATGATTTTGGATATATCGGTATTTCGTTAACTGTTTTAATGTGATGCTTAATTTTATTCGTAAAAGTTAATTGATTACCCTCAACATGAAATATATCTGTATATTCTTTAACTAATTTTAAAATAGATTCACTTTCTTCAGAGTTCATATGCTCTGTCCGCACTTTAGAAATATCAAACTTAAATTTTTCGGTAAACATTGTATTTAAATTAGGAGTATAAGTATATTCGTATTCATCGAATGGTTCAACTTTTATATTACAATTTAAATTTACTTTAAAATATGATTCTGTGGGATTAAGAATCGTACAAACAGCTTTATGATTTTCTACTTTCACATTCTGGAATTTCTAATTTTCCTATTTGTGTGAATAATAAAATCACCATTAGCTATATTTTTATATTAACTACTTGTTCGCAACGGGGTGACACTACTGTGCAATTCATGCTCCCGCTTTTTATATTAAAATAGTTCAACTTAATACGGCTATTAAGTGTCACTAGACAATTATTATTCAAATCGATAATAGCTTTTAATTTTTTTAAATTATCTAATCCTAACAAACAGTCAAACTGACTGTGAAATTTAAAAATGCAATATTCTAAGTTAACTTGTTTTATTAAATTAAATATTTGAGAAGTTGAAATCATCGTACAATAGTTTTGCCTAGATGTACCAAGAGCAGAAGTAACTTCAAATGGTTTACAAGTAAAAGATTTTTTAAAGAATTTTCCTGCGATTTCTGGTATAACAAAAGATCTTGTGCTACCAGTATCGATTAAAACTTTTAGATTATATTCAGGAAAAACTATGTACGGTAATTCGCTTACAAAATCGGTTAAATTTAATAATTCTACTCTATCTCTTGTGGTTCCGAGGCTGTTATATCTAAAAAACTATCTGAGTTTTCATTATTGCAGTCGTTATCATTGAGGTTATATCATTCCTCAGAAATAAAATTTTTTTGAGGAGTATTAGCATTATTTCTTTTTTGTGAGGAACCTTGATTTTGAATATTTTGTTGAGGTCTAAAAGTATTCGAGGTACTAACACTCATTGGTGTTGGTCTCTGTAAACGATAATTTTGACCTGGTTTAAAAACATTTGTATTATTACGACTCAGATTAGTTGTATTATTTTGATTAGGCACATTTCTAATTGAATTTTGCGAATTTGTTACAATAGGTTGACTTTGTGAAATAAAATTAGTAGATGGTCCTTGATTATAAAATGTTTTTGGTTGTGAAACCCTAGAATTATTTTGATAGAAATTTTTATTTTTTACTTTGTGTATTATTATGCCTATTTTTTGAAAAATTATCTTGACTTAAATTTATTTGAAAATCATTAGTAAGGATACTTAATGCTACATTTAAATTTTCGAGATTTTTAGTTCTCATTAGAGTACCTAATGGTTCTTTTAGTCCTCTCAACAAAACTCTTAAAGATAATTTTCTAAAATAATTACTTAAAATATTATGTTCACTAGTTGTATTTGAATGTGTCATTAAATATGATATTTGTAGATTTAAAAGCTTTTTTATTTTATTATAAAATTCATAAGGAGATTCGTTTCCCTGTTTTAAATATGCTAATTCTAAATTTAAAGTGTACATATCACGCTTATCTGCATAAGTATTTAGTAAGGACTCTTTTAAATCTTCCCACGTTTTAATATTACATGAAGAAATATTAAGTGCGGCTTCGCCTTTAATTTTTGCTAGTATACTAGACATCAGATATTCATTCTGAAAGTCTCCTAAATCGTGTTTATTGTAAAATTATTTTTTCAAAATAGGTACTTGAGGAGTAGCCATTTTGTTATTTGAATTAAAATTTAAATTTTTTCGAGAAAATAATTTATGTTTTTTATTATTAGAAAAAGTTGAGTCAGAACCTGAATCAGAATTTAAATCGGAACTATCTGAATAAATTATAGGTAAAGTTTCTCTATATGACATTAAACACTTACAGTAAAATACTCCTGAATGTCCTTTCCATGGGCTCGGTCGTCAGAAACACCAATTTCCGCTTGGCCCTCTGCTTCTAGCACTAGGAAAATCTTCTTCGAGTTGAGTTACTTAATTCACCCAACCAAAAGTTCAGCAATTTCACTTGATTCGAATAATCAATAAATCGTTAACACGAACCGATTATTACAAGTTCTAAACTATATCTAAATTACAATTTTTAAAATAAAGGAAACTTAACTATAAACAAAACATCAGCAATATATAAAAGACCAATAAAATAATATATGTTTACTAAGCTAAAAAGAATTGTACACCTAAGGGCAATGGCGTAGGTGACATATATATATGTAAGTTTGAGTCTCCTATCAAACTTAGTTATTAATTTGGTTATCAGATACTCATGGTTACAAGCATTACAAATAATATATGACGTTTAATTTATTTAAAGAATTGTGTCAATTATAGAGAGTTGTTTTGTATTATTTAATTATAGTTATCATATCGACATTTGTGTAGATTCAGGTATGTTAACATTATTTATTAATGAATTCAAATTCTCTAAATACTTTTATTTCATTACAGTTGATTACTGCATCACACGTGTTTGAGGGTGATTATCCTCCAAAAACCAAAATATTATAAGTTTCTGATTCCGAAACTTATAAATCTACACAAATTAAGATGACAGAGGTGAAGGCCAGATTTCATTTTGTAGCGGAAGCTACAGATTCCAGATCAATAGTTGTTAAAGTGAAAACGATTCAGTTGGTAGGACAAACAGAAATTTTTCAATATCCTCAAGAATTGCAAACAAGTTCAGAGCATGTGGAGTTGTTTAAGGTGTCAGTGGTAAAAGGAGTTGTAAAAACTTTGAAGAGTCGCAATAAATTCCGCAATATTGTAGTCACTTTAACAGAAGAGTTACAGGGAGTTTATTTAGATTATGAAGGTACTTAAATTTTCTAAAAATAAATGCATTGTCCTACCCAAGGGAATTTTGGAATAACTCGTTTACGGATACTTTTGGTCAATTTTCTTGGTCAGATATTGAATATGCTTATGAGTTTAAATATTTAAGTGGATCATATTTAAGTTTTGCTTTAAAAAAAGAAGTCTTTTAATTGATATTGATCCAGGGTTAACTATTAATTCACAGATAAATTTAGTAATAATAGCTTTACCACAATTTATTAGGTATAAATTTTTAAAAAAAGATTTTGAAAACATTGATGATTTAATGTCAAAACTTAGACAGCTAGAACATACATTTAGTAAACAAAATAAAATTAGTAGTAAGCAAAATAAAGAATTAATAAAAAAAGAATGCTCATGTTGTGAAAAGTTAGGTTTTAAAAATAGGTTCCATCCGGAAAATTTGTGTCGCAATAAAGATAAAGTATATAAATCAACCAAAAATGAAAAAATTACAATTGCAAATAGCTTGGAACTGCAAGAGGCAGTATCTTTATGTGAGGACACAAAAAACGAATAACAACTCCAATTATAAAATTAAAAATTTTAATTAATAATAAACAAGCGATTAGTCTCTATGATTCTGGAGTAATGTGTCTTTAGTTAATTATGATTTTTGGCAAACTTTAAAAATAAATGAAAATATAAGTGGAGGAAAGAATATAAAGACTATTTCGGGAATATCAAAATCTGAGGGTATGATTGTACTACCAGTGCAGATTTTTGAAATAAAAAAAACAATTCCCATTTTTTATAGTAAAAAGTAACTCTTTTAAAGATGATATATTGCTAGGTTTAGATGTAATAAAAGAATTTAAACTATGTCAAGATGAAAATTTAAAAATTTTACAGAAAAATTTATTAAGAAAAGAAAAAGGAGAAACGGTTAATACTATAGAGAGTTTTAATGATTATTCCGATAATAATGTTAAGAAAATTATAAGAAATTATGAAAATACCTTTGCAAGAAATAAATTTGACATAGGTAAAGTTAAGGACTATGAAGCTAGTATAAAATTAACTGAAAACAAGTACATTTCAAAAAAACCTTATAGGTGTTCAATTAATGATAAAATAGAAATTGAAAGCCAAACTAGTGAATTATTAAAAGCTGGGTTAATTGAAGAATCATGTAGCCCGTACGCGGCACCGGTTACATTAGTTTATGAAGAAGAGGATGGAAAAGGATCCAGATTGTGTAATGATTACAGAGATCTTAATAAAATTGTGGTTCCAGAGAGTCAACCGTTTTCTAGAATAGAAGATTTAACATTTACGCGCAAGAAATTGTAAATATTTTTCGAAACTAGATATAAATTCAGCATTTTGGTCGATACCCTTGCGAAAGAAAGATACGTATAAAACTGCTTTTATAACACATCACGGGCATTGCCAGTGGTGTTGTTTACCATACTGGTTAAAATCTTCTTCTGCTATTTTTCAAAGAATTGTATCTAGTATTCTAAGAAAAAATGGATTGGATAAATTTGCTGTTAATTATATAGATGATATATTGGTATTTTCGGAAACGTATGAAGATCACCTAGAACATTTACAATTATTATTGAAAACATTGTTGGAACAGAGAGTTAAATTGAACTTAACAAAATGTAAATTTTCACAAAAAGAAATGCCTTATTTAGTTCATTTGATGAGTAATAATTGCATAAGTCCTTTGAATGATGATCTAATTTCTATAAAAGATTTTCCGGTACCAAAATCAAGAAAACAAATACGCCAATTCTTAGGTAAAATAAATTTTCATTTGGAATATATTTCAAATAGCACCGTGTTGTTGGAACCTTTTCACAGATTATTAAGAAAAAATATAGTTTTTGAATGGTCAGAAGCATGTAAAAATAATTTTAAAATAGTGAAAAGTTATTTATGTTCCGCGCCAATTTTTGATCCAATAATACCGATTGAAATTTATACAGATGCGAGTATAGAAGGTGTGGGAGCAGTATTGAAATAACCACAAGCAGACAGGACTTTAAAACCAGTATTCTATTTTTTGCGAAAATTAAATTAATCACAAAAGAAAAAAAGAGCAATTTATATTGAATGCTTAGCCATTAAAGAGGCAATACTTTATTGGCAGTATTATTTAATAGGTCAAAAATTTAAAATTTTTACAGGTCATAAACCGTTAGAAAATTATAACATAAGAAACTGTAATGATACTGAATTGATGCAAATTTTAAATTATATTTCTCAATTTGATTTTGAAATTATTTATAATCCTGGAAAAGATAATGCTGAAGCAGATTGTTTGTCCCGTAATCCAGTATTAGAGGAAAGAAAAGATGAACATGATTGGGAACCAGCTATTAAAACTGTTAATTTTTTGAAAATTGAAGAAATCATAGAAAATAAAAAAAAATGGTAACAAAAAAACCTTATGAAATTGATGGTGATATTATTTATAAAATAATTAATAAAAAAAGAAAAATTTGGTTGACAGAAGAATTTGGAATTTCCTTTAATTAATTAAAAAAAACTCATAGAATTAGGGCATATAGGTATAAAACAGTTATCTTTAATGATAGCAAATAAATTTTATTTTAAAAATTTTTATAAGTTTATAAAAATTACTTGTAGGAGCTGTGAGACTTGTATAAAAAATAAAACAAGAATTTTTAGACATAAAACGCCTCTTTCACAATTGGGTCCAGCCAAGAAACCTCTTGAGATTGTTTCGTTAGATACAATAGGTGGTTTTTCGGGAAATAAAAGTTCAAAAAAATACTTACATTTAATAGTAGATCACTTCACTAGATTTGCATTTATTGATAAGTCAAAAACGCAGTTGCCAAAAGATTTTATAAAATTAGTAAACAAAGTAGAAAAAGAAGCTAAAGTAGATATATTATTGACAGATCAATATCCCGGTATTAATTCAAAAAAATTTAAAAAGTACATTGAATCTAGAAATATAACTATGATATTTACAGCTGTGGATTGTGCTTTTTCTAATGGTCTCAATGAGAGAACTAATCAAACCCTGGTAAACAGAATTGGGTGTAAAATATTTGAAAATAAAGATAAACCGTGGACTACGATAGCAGAGCAATGCGTCGAAGAATACAATAATACTGTTCACAGTTCAACAGGTTTTACACCTAATTATTTGTTAAAAGGGATAGATAGTCCAATTTTTCCAGTGGAAATAAGACATAATAAAAATAATTTGGAAGAAAATAGATTGTTAGCATTTGAAAATTCTAAAAAAATTCATGAAGACAATAAAATTTATTACGATAAAAGTTCAAAAAAATTTGAGTATGGGGTGGGAGACTTAGTATATATTCAAAATGGAAATAAATTAAATAGAAAAAAATTAGATCCAATTAAACAGGATCCCTATAAAATAAAAGATAAATTATCTGAGTTAATTTATATCATTGAAGGAAATTAAAAAAAAAGAAGAATCGAATATATTTCATGAAAGCAAATTAATACCTTATTATTCTTCTACTAGTCTGAACATTCCAGTAAGTTTGAGTCTCCTATCAAACTTAGTTATTAATTTGGTTATCAGATACTCATGGTTACAAGCATTACAAATAATATATGACGTTTAATTTATTTAAAGAATTGTGTCAATTATAGAGAGTTGTTTTTGTATTATTTAATTATAGTTATCATATCGACATTTGTGTAGATTCAGGTACGTTAATATTATTTATTAATGAATTCAAATTCTGTAAATACTTTTATTTAATTACAGTTGATTACTGTATCACACGTGTTTGAAAGTGATTATCCTCCAAAAACCAAAATATTATAAGTTTCTGATTCCGAAACTTATATATATTGTAATATTCAAAAATTTTTAATAAAAAAACAAATAATAATTTATTAAATAACACCACTCTTTTTATTATTTAGTGTTATATTTTTAATGTGTAACAGTATACATTCGTTCGTTATAATTTTTATTATAACATATAATAATGATGTTTCCTGGACTATTTATTTATATGCATTATTGCTTCTCCTTCCATCAGAAACCTGTATGTATGTTCTTTATCGATTATTGTGTGTATGTAAAAAATTAAATAAATCAGTTTACTTCCAAATATTGTGGTATTAATTTAAACATAAAATATAACATGGCGCTGCGATAAAAAGAGCCACAAAAATACTAGTTTTTATGTACCTATACCAAACGAGTAGCGTTATCACTATAAACATACGAGCAAGAACCTCTTCGCGATACAAAACGCTTCAAAAGACAGAAAACCGTCACTAGTTAGGTCGGTAATGACCTCAATGTGCACGGCCTTGGTCACCAGGCAAACGAAAATACAGACATATCCCTTAATGATTTTTTTAGACCGACTTTTGCCATCTTTGATCTCGAAAGGTCCGGCATAGTCTACAGCGACTGATAAAGGGCGCGAAGGGTTAACTCGTGACTTGGGCAAATCTCCCATTTTTGAAAAATCAATGTTTGGATTTGTCTTAAAACATGGTATACATCGCCTTATATACCATTTAACAGCCTTCTTGCCATTAAGTGGCCAATAGTTTTGCCTTATATGTGATAAAGTACCCTGAACTCCGGAATGCAACGTGCGCCAATAATTTCTAAAGAACTTAAATGTCCCCTATTTCTTTTTTCTTCTGGTAATTTTGTATTATGAATAAACCTTAAACAGTATGCTGTAACCCTAACCATCTTACTGAAACTTGAAAATTTATTAAATATTTCGTAGTTAACAACTTGAGTAGATAACGTTATTTTCGGAACTGTTTTGGCTTCCGGAATATTTTGAGTGGATCGCTTAAAATTTAAAATATTTGTGTTTTCTGGCCAATTTTTGGGTCCAAAGAAAAAATCCGGACCGTGCAGCCATATCGACGTAATTAAATTATTAATGTTGGAACCACGAGATATTATGTCTGCTGGATTATTATCAGAAGAAATGTAATTCCAGTTTTCGATTTTCGTCAATTGCTGAATTTCCGCTACACGATTAGCAACAAACGTTATCTAGCGTTTGGGTTCGGCAGCTATCCACGATAGTACAATCGTCGAGTCTGTCCATAGGAAACTTTGTTGTATGTTTAGTTTTAAAGCTTCTTTACATTTAGCCATTAATTTAGCTAATAATTTTTTATTATTCTTTGAGAATAAATCATTTTGTATTGTGGGACCGACCTTTAGAACGATATTTAATGAAAAATTCGTGGGCGAATTACAAGCAGCATCAAAAACGACCCTTAATTTAGTTGTTGTGCTGTCGGGTTTCTCAACATAGTGATGAGGTATATAATATATAGGAGTTTTCGAAGAAGAGTCGTGAGATATTTCCGTCATGTTTTGGTATTCATGCATGAAGGCAACGTAAGATTTTTTGATTTACGAAGTTTTCGCTAATCTTCTTTTCATAGAGTATAGCCTATTTAACGCGGATTGTTCGAAATCACCTAAGTTTGTAAAATTAGTCTTTAAAGGAAGTTTAAAATAAATCTACCGGTTTTATCTCGACCTGTATTCTCTTGAAAATGCTTCTCACAGTATATTTCTTCTTCGGTCATTAACGAGCGTGGATTAGGATTGATCTCTTCGATGAGCCAGAATTTTTCCAAACTGTCGTTCAAAGAGTTCTCGGTAAAAAAGCAATTTGATAGCACCAAGTTTACCTTGACCGCATGGCACTTGACCCTATACTATTCACCGAGTAGTGTTTTTTGCAGGCTTGGCAAGAGTTTTCCCAATTTAATTTGTCCGGTACACAGAAGTTCAAAGAAAAGTTCTGCGCCCAATTGCATGTCAATGTCCGCGGGCGTATTGAAATCTGGATCTGCTAACGGCAGGTATTCAGGAATATTTAAGTTTGATGTATCAAAGTATTTTTGTGGTGAAATATCTGTAATTTTGGGTATGACGAGAAAATTTAATTTTGTTTTGTAACCGGAATGCTGAGAGGATAAAGCTATTTCAGCACGCTGAGATATATTTGTTTTTATTTGATTCATTCCTACAACTGGAAGATCAGTTTTCATACTAGAAACACCTAATTTTTTGAACATGGAGAAACTTATAAAATTTGATTGTGAAGCAGAATCAAGAAGCACTCTGCATGGTAATATATTTTTATGCTTATCGTATACATTGACATTAGCTGTGGATAATAAGATAAATGAACTTATTGTATTTGTACAGGTATTTGACATCACTGAACTACCGTTAGTTAGTTTGTCATCTTTATGGTTTTCTGGATTATGTTTAACTACATTCTGAGGACCTATGTCCATATCGTACACAGTTTATACATAGATTTAGTTTTTTAACTTTTTCAAGGCGCTCTGGATAATTCTTTAAATTTTTCACAAAAATATATAAAGTGCTGTTCTTTTCAATGTGGACTTTTGGGCGGAATGTGGTTGATGTTGTAAAGGATTTTGATTCAAATGGTTTTCTAGAGTTAGCGCTTGCTTTTGTATCCAAAGCTTCCAATAATTGACACCTTTGTATTATGAACTCGTTAAAGTCACCTATTTTTGGACAAGACATGTCTTTACAACATATTTCCCATTCACATGTATTTATATCTAATTTTGAAACGAGAATATAAATTAAAATTGTATTACATTCAGATACGTTTTCCCCTAATGATTCTAGTAAGCGATAATTTTTGAAAAATGTATTTGACAAACTTCTAAGTGATGCGTGAGATTCTTTAATTAATACAGGCAAATCCACTATCTTTTAAATGAGAATTATTATTACCTTTTTATTTTCGTACCGTTTTTTAACAATTCCCAAGCTGTACTATAATTCGCGTCAGTAGGTGTTAATGAGGCAATTAAATTCTTTGGTTCACCCTTTAGAGAGGTTTCCAAATAATAAAACCATTGTACATCTGGTAAACTACCATTATTGTGTACTAATGCGCAAAACATATCCCGAAATCTTTGCCATTCACTGTAAGAGCCACTAAATTCCGGCAGTGTTAACAATAGTAATTTTGCGGCGACATCGCACCGTGAGTTGGTTGGTTTCCGTTTGAAAATACGTTTGCCGTGGTACCCTCTAACCGTGGAATTTTTTGCGAGGGAGATGAAAAATGCTGATCTAAAATTTAATGACCCTGAGCTAAAGCTTTAAAATAACGTGTTTCAAATTCATCCCTTTCGTTAGAATAATCGTCCTGTAATATTTAATGTTGCGGGTTGTATGGAATAAACACTTGTCACACTAAAAACATTAAATTATATTTTCTATGAATGAACTGGAGTAAAAATTAAATTAATGCTGTATCAGCAACATGGTCAACTTGATCGTGAATATCATATATTGACCCCATCGTCTACGCATTCCTGTATTTATGTTTAACTTTAGTTTATTTAACCTTTGTTAAGGACACGATGTTACATTGAACGTGCCATACTATAAACAAACTACGGTGGTCTAGGCCATCGATATTTCTAATAACAAATTAAATAAATATACAAAATATACGGGGTGTTCACACCACACCTTCCCCTCTTACGAGATTTCGTCACAGAAGGAATCTACAGGGTTATTCCCTACCATACGAACAAGTTCAGTTACTTTTCAATATAACAAAACATGAACTCATAACATTGTACAGTTGTTTTTACAAACACGCTTGTTTGTTTACATACTAGTTTACATAACATGAGATTAATAACAGTTTACATACAAACATATAATATACAAATAACTAGCTTATTAATTAGTATGTTTACATAACATTTATATTAAGCATTCAAATAATTTGATTAACAGATATACATCGATTAATGTCCATAATAAACTATTAAAATAGTAAAAGTAATAATATTGTCTAAGTTTTCTCATTGCGTATTTACTGTCCGCGCACTTTGTCTATCGTTTCCTCTACACTATGTTCTCGAATGGTAATGTTTTTTCCACTCATTACACTATTTACATAACATGAGGCCAATCGATTTTTGTGAACGATTTGCATTTTATTATTCTATTTTAAAATTTTGCAATTGACTCCATTAACTTCTACAACTTGAAATGGACCTGTTTGGGAAATTAAGAAAAATTGTCTTTTTGTAATTTAAATATTTATTCGCTGGTACCAATCATAGTTTTAATTGCGTGTGGTGTCAAAATTGTGTCGAAGGACCACCGTTATAAACGGAAAACAGAGTAACATGATAGGAATAAACTTCCGTTTATTAATTAACTGGCTAGCTTCAAATATTATAAATCGGAGAGTAGGGTGTGAATTTAGTATAATATCAATTTTTATTAACTATTTTATAGTTGATTTGGTTTTGAACAAAGAAATGGTTACAGAATTTGTTTCCCCTTTAGATCTAAAAGGTGTACAGTTTGTTTTTTCTTAAAAACAAAATAAAACTTATAGATTCTAATAGTATGGATCTGCTTGGTTCGCTGGAGAAGATATTAAGAAAGATCTTACTTAAGTAAATAGTGATATTCCAACCGACAATGTGGGGTTTGAGCTATCCAATCTGTTAAGGTACTACCTCTATGGCGGAAAAGATAAATATGGGTTCCAATAGGTAGAGGTAACTTTGGATTTTCAAAAATAACTATTCAGGGACATAAAACAAAAAGGCCTAAAATAAGAAATAGCACCGATATCATATTGGCAATATTTTGTGTACCTTTTAAAACTTACCCGGATGGTAGGGCCTTGTTTTTGAAACAAGTGATAAATCCACAATACTTGTGTTTCTTTTCCAACTCAATTGGAGAAATGTTAGTCACTTGCTACTTAAACCTTTTCAATTATTCTGGCACAATTCCGAAATATCGTGCAATTATACCACCGCGTGGTTTAATCAAAAGCCAAAATTCAAAAAGACAGATAGAAAATGTTGACACAAAATGTGACAAATTGTCAGTTTTAAAGTCTACACAATACATTTGGGCCTAAGTCTTAACGGCCTAACTATTACATAAGGTTTAGAGGAAAAATTTGTTAAAACTTGAAGAATAATCGAATTAAAATTAAAAACTTATCGCTGCCACTTCAGAGTTAAATCTGAACCGTAACAAACAGTCAATTAAAAGTTCGGCTTACAATCAAAAAAGTTCTTACCAAAAATTCACAAGACTACACATAAACAAATAACAACAATAATACTTTACATAATAAGCGGTTACAACTATAAATGTTTTGCGTTCATATCACGCTGCACAAGCTACTACATCTTTACAGTACTGCCAGTTTACTACTGAGGGGGAACAAAGCGCGCTATTCGTCTAGGGGTGGTTGAAATCTATACAGTGGGGTGTCGAACGGAAACTATGATATTAGAAATTTGGCGGGGTCGAATGCTATGTGTTAAATGTGATTTTAACATACTGGGGTGGGGGATATTGGCAAATAATCTAAACAAGTTTCACAAAATTATAAATTTAAAGATCAAGGTTAGACTCCAAAGGGAGTGGAGCAAGCTTGACGATTGGGCGAATGTACTCGCCATCGCTGGTTTTAACCTTTGCTGCTCGACACTTTTCGTCGCGACCAGGAAAGAGTAAATTTGCCTAAGATTGGCTAACACATTTTGAGGGCCACTGTGGCCTAATCTACAATGTTCATATTCTATGAGAGTGTAGCGGCAGAAGTGTTTTATTTGTGATATTTTTCTTCAGGGATAAAAGCTCCATTTCTTTAGAGAAATGTTCTCTTTGAACTTGTGCAATAATAAAATCACGGGAAGATAGAAGTTCGTCAACAGATAAAGGTCCTATGGATTTGTTGTTTGGCTTACGGCAATTATTAACAAATCTCAATATATAAGCAATAATTTTACGTGTTTTAGTAAATTTAGGAACTTGACAAAACCATTCTTTAATAGGATTAACTGGTGTTTTCTAGAGGTTTTGTCAACATAGAAGAGTTACTAGAAGCTGTGTTAGAGCTTGAGAGATTGAAATTTCCATTTACGATAGGTCTTGATCCCTGAGAACTACTATTATTTCTAGTGGAAGGAACATTCTGTTGCAAACTAGGGACAGGATTAAATTCAAAATGAAGAAGAGGGTGGTGAGCTCTATTACAGCTTAAGTAACGTCGCAAAGATTTACAGTTTCGAATTACATGCAAAGGACTAAGGCAATTCAGGCATAATTTCGCAGATTTTGCAGTTTTATGCCTATCAACAGGAGACATGGCTAAAAATTTGTTACTGCGGTACAATGAATGAGATGAGCTGTCTGAGCAAAGCACACATTTTGCATTATTTTTGGGAGCTATAGTAGGTGGTGAATGAGATTTTTCAACCACGCTAGTATGTAAACTAACCTTTGACTTAGTATCTTGTGGGCGTGATTCCTTTTTAGATCCGCAATCAAATACATTTAAATTTTCTAATACAGTAAATCGTTTTTTTATGAAATCAAAAAATTCGATAATATTTACTAATTCCATGGGTCTTTGCTGATTTTCAAATTCTCGTCTTGAGGTAAAATCTAGTTTCTCTTCCAATAGAAAAACAACAAGAGTTTCAAATTTGCGCTCCGGTTCCAGGTTTAAATTTTTTATGAGTTCTATAGTTTTTTTTGAAGTTATATCTGTATCTGTAATTCTGGAAGGGTGGGTCGCCCCACTGCACTTAGGCCACATTTGGCCCATTGTGCTTCCTTCTGAGATTGAGCCTAACCTATAGGCTCGTCAACCATTCTACCTGTTTAAAGTAGGTGATAACGTCGCCTGTAGGCAGCTCCCTCAAATTGGCATATGTTAGCCAGTTCTCGCCGAAAACAGAAAGTCTTATTTGAGAGAGTGCCGGACAATCACAAAGGACGTGCTCAACTGTCTCATCTTCTTGTTCACATCCTCTACATAGTGGGCTGTCAGATAAACCCAACCTGTTCAGATGTTTTCGTAAATGACAATATGGCCAGTTAGTATACCTGTGACCAACCGCAGGTCTTTTCTGGTCATGGCCACGTATTTCTTGGCTGCTCCGCTATTCGGATACTTCAGAAGTTCCTTGGATAGTATGCAACCTTTTTCTTCGTCCCATCTTCCCCTGAATTTGTCAAGGGAGCGTTCCTTTACTAGGTCAACCACCGCTGATGCCGGCAAGCTAACAAGACTACCGGGTCCCAAGACCCTTTGGGAGGCAGCTTTTCTAGCTGCGAGTCAGCTATGCGGTTGCCTTTTGAAATTCCATGACCTTTTATCCAGCCTAGAGTAACCACATTATTGTTACAGGCTTCCGTAAGGGCCATGTGACATTCTAATACTAGACCTGATGTGATCCGTGGCCTATTCAGGGCTAATAGTACTTGTCTGCTGTCCGTAAGGATACGGATGTTTTTGCCAGAGATTTCTCTTTTGGTAATTTCTTTTGCGGCTATGGAGACTGCAGTTAGCTCTGTCTGAGCTATACTTGCATTACAACCCATTGCCCATTTTATATTTAGGTTAAGGGATCTGGAGTAAATTCCACATCCTGAACCTTCTTTTGTCTTAGATCCATCGGTGAAGATACATATAGTACCTGTCGCCAATGCATTTTGAGCGTTGTCATTAATTATTATCTTGTAGGGCCTGTGAAAGGCATATCTCTTTGGTTAGTATGCCAATGTTACGGTAAGGGTATTTCGAGAGAGCTCTCTGGAGTCTAGCTGCTTGTGGAAATTCCTCAATTTCGCCACAGTAGGATTTCCAGCCTCTTCTTTGATTTTGTCTAATGACTTTTTTATACTCTTTGAAGTGGGACTTATATGTGTTCCAGTCCTGTTTGAGTTTGGTATTCTTTGCCTTGTTAAAAGATGTTCTCGCCATTGCCCTCAGCCGATCCAACTCACGGCTCCACCAGGAGTTGGTTGTACCGCTAAGTTCGACCTTTCCGAGGGGGCAGGATTTCTTATAGGCATGTTTTATGATATTTTGCGTAGTTACATAGTAACTTTCTAGTTCACCATTGCTGTTGCACGTCATTTCCTTGATGTTACTCAGGGACCCGTTCAAAAGGTGGACATATTTAGTCCTGTCCGTTTTTCTGGGGTTCCTAGTTAGTTCAGGGTTTGACAGTAATAAATTTATTTTATCCAGCGATGATCTGACATAGAAATTTCGTCAGATACATGCCAGTTGGAAATTTTATTACAAATTTTTATGGTAGATAATGTGATGTCTATTCGAGTTTGGCTACGAGAGTTTATGAAAGTTGGTTCAGTACCTTTATTTAGAATGCAAAGATTCTTACTAATTATGTAATCATAAAGCGACTTTCCTCTAGTGTTGATAACTCTGCTACCCCAGCTGACGTGGTGTGCGTTCGAGTCGCAGCTTATTACCAGTTCAAGCTTATGGGTGAGGCAGTGTTCCACAAGGTCCTCCAGTTCCCTGCTGGGTGGTGGTCCAACAGCGTCCGAGGGGAGGTATGCGGATGCCAGTATCATCACTTTCTTTTGACCCTTTTGCACATATTCAACTTTGACAACTGTAAGGTCAGATGTTGAAAAGTGCGACATGGAAAAGGCCTTGAATTTTCTAGGAACGTATATTGCGGTCCTAGGTTGGTGATTGCTAGGGAAGCTGAAAATTAAACCTTTTAGATTGCTAAAACCTAATATTTTCGTTTGTCTTATCCAGGGTTCCTGGATGAGTGCTAGTGTATCCTTTAAGACATCGAGATGGCGGTATAGTGTTGCCGCAGCCATTCTGCTGTGTTGAAGATTACACTGAATTATATTTACCTTCTTTGTATCCTTATCCTGGGACATGTCGAAGATTAAATTTTAAATGTTTTTTTCTTGTGGGTTTATTCGGCCATCGACTCCTCCACGGTTGGGGGTGGTTGGCCTCGCCGTCAATTATCTTCTTAGGCGGTTCCTCTGTCGAGGCACTGTCGATCGCCATCATTGAAGATAGCTCGACCGTGTCTGCCTCCGCCTTCTTGGTTTTAAGAATCAATGAGGAGAGCGCGTAGCTCATCCTCATTGACCTTTTTTCCAGGGCTTTCATCTCTTCGTCCCCAATGCCGAAGACGAAAAGGTGCCCTTTAGGGTTTTCCTTTGCCTCGTAATGGAAGGAACACCATCCATCCACACGAAGCTCGGGGTTTTGGCGGCTAAGCCGACGCAGCACATCCTCTTTTTCGCCGAGATCCAGAGGGTGGCTTTCGTTAGCTTGGGGAGGTTGTCGACGTGCACCACATCAAGCACTGCCTCCTGCCAGGTTTTTCACCGCCTGCCTTAACCATGCCAACGTTTCCTCGTTATCGCAGGTTACTCCGATTATTTCACCAGAGTGCGACCACGACCTGAACGTTGGTGGTTTTGTTTCGTCGTGGGAGGCGGACAGGGTTTTGTCCAGGGCCCCCACCAGCTGTCTCTTAATAAGACCTTCCCTTTCGGCATTTAATTTGCCGTACGGGTCGGCCTTTTGAATAACAACTACCCTTAGGTGGTTAATAGCTGCTTCCCTATAGCTTTTATTAGCTATTCTTCCCTCTAAAGGGTGTTCCGTCAGAGGTGTCAGAGCGCATGCGCTTCTTTTCTTGGGTGACGACGCGTTCCTGGCCTCATTTGGAGGAAGAACTGGCGCCGCTGCCCAAGTTCTGCTGGCCACTGGTGCCTGGTTTTGATTTGGAGGGGCGATTGGAGCCGGTGGTGTCTTTGCAGACACCCTCCTGTTCCCTCGCCTTCCCCCTCCTCTTCGCCGCAGCACCGCAGACCCTTCTACCTCTACGGTGCTTTGGAGGTGTGCGTGTGCGCTCAGCCTCCGAACTTGTTTTCGGAGGTGTGCGTGTACGCTCAGCCTCCGAAATTGTTTTCGGAGGTGGGCGTGTACGCTCAGCCTCCGGATTTTGGTTTCTGTTTTTGTTTTTTGTTTGTTCCATTTTGGATCCCACGAGTAGCTGGGAAGGGTTGTGTCACCTCTGGCAGAGCCCGCATACCAAATAACAACAATAATACTTTACATAATAAGCGGTTACAACTATAAATGTTTTGCGTTCATATCACGCTGCACAAGCTACTACATCTTTACAGTACTGCCAGTTTACTACTGAGGGGGAACAAAGCGCGCTATTCGTCTATGGGTGGTTGAAATCTATACAGTGGGGTGTCGAACGGAAACTATGATATTAGAAATTTGGCGGGGTCAAACGCTATGTGTTAAATGTGATTTTAACAGGACCTATATACGAGTATATTGGATCGAACTTCGTCCTCCTTCTTTGTCAAAAGAATTAAGTCGCCTACTTTAAACGATTGCGCCGAGGCGGTTTGGCTACTAATATTCTGCCTTATCAATTTATGTTTAATTAAAAAATTTCTAGCTCTAACATGCGCCAATTGTAACCTATACCTCAACTCTTGATAATAATCATCAACATTATAACACGGTTGAATTTCAGCTATTAGGTTATCTGGTAAATTAGGATTTCTACCGTAAATTAATTCGAAAGGAGTGTTCCATGATAAGTGTTTGGCGAAGTATTATAATAGTTATAACTCCCTATGGATTCGTGATGATATGCGGTTGAAAAGTTATGTTTGATATTTGTTCCGGCCAGCCTACAGCGCCGCCCATGTTCTACCCCCAACCCCGTCTCGATAACCGAAACTGAAGTGTGAGCGGGAGGAGCAGTCTGCACCTGTTTGAGTAGGGCGAATGTTATATATTATATCATATTATTTTACGTAAATGTAAGCAAATTTATTACAAGTAAAGTTTTTAAAAGTACGAGTTACAATAATTTCAAATAAATCAGCCGCTATAGGCAACATGGTCCTTCAGAGAAGAATAGTAATTAGCAACCACTAATTATTAGTAATAATTATCAAGAAACAAGCAAAATACCGGCCGGCAGCCTATATTTCACCCGACGGGTCAAAACATTTGCTGGTCCAATATTTTTTTTTTATAAGGCAATAAACGGGAAGTCCCCTTTACAAAATAAGATTATATACATAAAAGAAAAAAAATATAAAACAAAAATAGAATAAACACTACAATATGAAAGTAACAAACAATAAAAAACTACAATATGAGAATAACTAACAATATAAGCAGTACTTAAACGTGATAAATAATAAAATCATACAGAAATAAATTTTTACGAGCTAAAAACCTAAAAATTGCACTTTACAAAATTTAACAAAAGTATACAAAGTAAAAACTAAAAAGATATTATTGAGATTGGTTAGGATGCACTTTAACTGCTTTTTTAAAAGAATTTAATGACATATTAAAAAAATCAATTCCCAACTTATTTGCGTTCCTAACCATATTAGAAATTGGGCTTAAAAAGGTATAATTCGTTGGATTATACGGTATTAAAAATAAATTATTATTTCTGGTCAACCTACTTGGAACTCCAAAATCAATTAAATTTAGTAAATCACCGCAATCAAAACAACTATTAACTATTTTATAAAGGGTTATAACTTCAATGTTAGACCTTCGCGATTGCAGCGATATAAGACGTAAAACATTCAAGATGTCGTTATATTCGTAGAACCCCTTAACTAGACCCATTTTGTAAGCACAAAACCTTAAAAACTTGTTTTGAACTCCTTCAAGCGACAAATGTGATTTTGATAATATGGAGCCCAAACAGGTAAACCGTACTCCAGTAGAGATCTAACATAAGCACAATACGCAATTTTGATAGACACGATAAAGAGGTCGTTCGAGTTTCTAAGGATAAATCCTAAGATGCTCAAAGCTTTGTTGATAATTTGATCAATATGTGGTATAAATGATAGATTCTCATCAAAAATTATACCCAGATCCCTAACATCACTAACACGAGTAATAAAAGTGTCAGAAACCACGTAATCAAATTTAATCAAATTTCATCGTCTAGCGAAAGTTATGCAGCATTTGTGCAGCATTTATTGATGTTAAGTTTCATGCAATTATTATTGGACCATACTTGCAATGCATCAATATCACTCTGTAAACGATGACAATCTTCTAAAGAACCAATGGGTAAGTATAGTTTTAGATCATCGTCAAATAATAAAAATTTAGAATATTTAAATATATCATTTATAAATAACAGAAACAAAAGAGGTCCAAGGTGCGAGCCCTGTGGTACACCTGAAGGTACATCTATTGGGACAGACAAACAGTTTCCAACTTTCACAATTTGCATCCTATTCTTAAGGTAAGACCCGATCCAGTTTAATAAAGATTGTGAAAAACCTAAGGAATTAAGTTTGGATAATAATAGTGAGTGATTTACCCTATCAAAGGCTTTGCTGAAGTCAGCATAAAAGGAGTCATACTGAAAATTATTATTAAAACTGGTGAAAATGTCATGTTGATAAACCAGTCTTGTTGATCTACCAGATGAAAAACCATGTTGCTGTTTAATTATTAAGGAAGAACAATGCCAGGAAAGTGTGCGAATAATTAATTTTTCAAACAATTTTGGAATAATACTCAGCATACTAATAGGTCTGTAATTGCTAATGTCTGCTTTGTTGCCACTTTTAAAAATAGGAACCACGTAACTGATTTTCCACGAATTAGGAAAGCTCTGTAGTTTTAATGATAAATTAAATAATAGTTGAATTGGCAGAGTTAGGGTATATATACAATGTTTTAAAAAATAAGACGGTATACCGTCAGGGCCATGGCTTAATTTATCGTTAAGGCTCAAAATACCATTAAAAACATCCTCAACTGAATAGTTAAGAGGTGGGATATCAATTTTATCTTTAATTTCGCTATTTAAGCGGTTTAGGTTCACAACACCATTACAATAAGAACCAGAAAAGCTTTCAGCGAACAAACCAGCAATAAGATGACTATCATCGACAATTCTGTCATTTAGAAACATTGAAGACGGTAAGCTAGAATGACCCTTCAAGGATCTATAAAAATTCCAGAACGATTTAGGATCTATCTGAATCAAACTATTAAAGTTTGATAAATAACTACTATAACACTGCATTACCATACAATTTCAAGCCGACTAGTCAAAGAAAGAAGAACATTCAACATCAGAAAAAAAAAATGAAATTTATGGTACTAACCCTTACTGTGTGAAAGTTCATCTTATTCAGAACAATAAACAACTAAAAGGTTGAATTAACTTCCACTATTTATTCTATAAATACTTTAAATGCAATGACAGCCGTTTCGCTATCGGAATAGCATCGTCAGATTGACATATTGAAGTTACATTTTGTTTGTTTGTAACTAGGTACTTGATGTTGATAAGTAGTTAAGGCTAGACCAAGTAAGGAAGTAATAAGACATAACAATATTAAAGCCTAGATGTTATTAGCCCTAAGGGATTATCCTGGATGTATTTCCCTCTAAGATCAGTATAACTGTGCAATGATATAGAAAAACCAGGAAAAAACTATATCCTGCTGATCTTTACAATAACTTAATATATTTGTGTTGTAATTACGTCTTATCTATGTATAAAATGAAGACTCAATCAAAGTAAACGGTTTAATAGTGGTGAACTTTCAAGATTTATTTGTTCATTAACTACTTTATATTGTTGATCTGCTAGATGTCTTTTGATTTCAAGTTCTTCGAGGAAATCTAAATTTTGTTTTTTATCACAGGTGTGTAATATTTGAATGTCATTGGTGTGTATGAGTGAATGTGGATGTTCAAGAACATGTTTTGCATAGTTTGACTTATCTGGTTGTTGTAATCTATATGCTCTTAAATGTTCATAAAATCTTATTTCAAAGTTTCTTTTTGTTTGACCTATATATACAGCATTACATTTTGGACAATTAATTTTGTAAACACTAGATTTTTTTAATTTAGGTAATTTTGTTTTTACATTTAACAATTTTGTACCAACATTATTGTGCGATTTGAATGAAATTATTGCAGATGTTGCCGAAGATATTATTTTTGAAATTGTATTAGAAATATTTCCACAATATGTAATACTTTTATAACTTTTAATTTCTTTAGGGTGTTGAGGGAATATTAGTTGTAGTGACACTTTCTGTTCTTTCTTATTAATTAATTTATTTATCAAATGTATTGGATAGCAATTAGATATTGCTATTTGTTTTATAATCTCAATTTCTTTATTAAAATTATTTTTGTTCATTGGAATTGAAAATGCTCTATGTATCATAGAATTATAAGCTGCTAATTTATGTGATATAGGATGATTTGAATGATATGGTATGGTTACATCTGTTTGTGTTGGTTTTCTGTATATTGAATAGTTTAATGAATTATTAACTTTTTCAATTCTCAAATCTAGAAAATTAATTGAATTATTTTCTTCAACTTCTAAGGTGAAATTAATTTTAGGATGTAAGGTATTAATATAATTAAAAAATTATATCTAATTGTCGTTCGCTACCTACAAAACACATTATCAACATATCTATACCAAAATACAATATTGTTTTTATAACTAGAATTAAAGATTTTGCTTTCTAAATTATCCATAAAAATATTCGCTAAAATTGGAGAAATGGGACTTCCCATTGGAAGACCTTCATTTTGAATATATACTTTCTTATCAAAAGTAAAATAATTTTGGCTAATGCATACATTAAATAGGTCAATTATATCTGATATTATACCTGGATGGATATTTCTTTCATCTAATAACTTTTTAACTAGAACTATACATTCTTTAGGAGGTATTTTAGAGAACATATTAGTTACATCAAACGATACTAATTTAGTATTATTTTGTAAATTACATTTATTTAATTTATCTATCAAATCTAACGAATTTTGTACTGAATATTTAGATGTGTAACCATAATTATTTGGAAAATAATTTAATTTTTTAGCTACCTTAGTATTAGGAGTGTTAACATACGAAACTACAGGTCTAATCGGTTTTGACTCTTTATGTAATTTAATAGTTCCATATAATTCTGGACATTGGGGATTTTTATTAATTAGGTATTTTTTATCATAGTCATTAAATATATAATTTGAATTATTTACATGTTCTTTTATTTGGTTGGAAAATTTTTGAGTTTTTTAGAATTTTGACATTACTTGACATTATGAAATCATTCACTTTAGATTTATAATCTTCTTTTTTTAAAATTACTGTTGAGTTACCTTTATCTGATTTTGTAATGATTAGGTTATTTTGATCTACTTTATTTTTGATTGATTTTAAAGCTAAAATGTCATTTTTAATAATTTGACTTTGACTTTTGAATTTATCTGGTTTTATGTCTCTAATAAGATTTGCTATTTGCATTTTTTCATAAATAAAATTATTTGAATTAGTTCTTAAAGCTATTTCAGAATCTGTGGCTAAAATTTCTTTTATATTATTAGTAAATTTGGGTGGTATGCAATATTTTAAACCCTTATCTAAAAACTTATTTTCATTATTTGAAAAAATTGTGTCTGATAAATTTACAAACCGAGGAGCAAAATGTATTGGTACGTGAGTATTTACTGTGTTAGTATGTTGTGTAAATTGTGTTTTAGTGTGTTGTGAATTCATTAATTTTTCTAATTTACCTATCTGTTTTTGATATTTATCGTGTTTCAAAATACTGACTTGTTCTCTAATTTTTTCATCTAAGCAGTCAAATTCTACTGAATGCATTGCAAACGTTAATTCTGAATGAACAGTTTTAATGTAAATGTCTAGAGCATCTCTTATTTTAAACCACTTTCTACTTTCCTCTTTAATCCACATTTGTTGGGCCTTTTTAATTACTTTTTGTGCTTCCTTTGATCAAGTTTTACATTTTATATTTACATATTTTGGTATTACATTTTTCTTGAGACATTCTTGGTTAAACCAGATGTTTTGGGATGCCTTACACCTTTTCTCATGTAACTTCTTATACAATCGGGTTAATTCTTCTCTCGAAGATGACTTAATGAAATTTATGGTACTAACCCTTACTGTGTGAAAGTTCATCTTATTCAGAACAATAAACAACTAAAAGGTTGAATTAACTTCCACTATTTATTCTATAAATACTTTAAATGCAATGACAGCCGTTTCGCTGTCGGAATAGCATCGTCAGATTGACATATTGAAGTTACATTTTGTTTGTTTGTAACTAGGTACTTGATGTTGATAAGTAGTTAAGGCTAGACCAAGTAAGGAAGTAATGTCTTAGACATCTAGCAGATCAACAATATAAAGTAGTTAATGAACAAATAAATCTTGGAAGTTCACCACTATTAAACTGTTTACTTTGATTGAGTCTTCATTTTATACATAGATAAGACGTAATTACAACACAAATATATTAAGTTATTGTAAAGATCAGCAGGATATAGTTTTTTCCTGGTTTTTCTATATCATTGCACAGTTATACTGATCTTAGAGGGAAATACATCCAGGATAATCCCTTAGGGCTAATAACATCTAGGCTTTAATATTATTATGTCTTATTACTTCCTTACTTGGTCTAGCCTTAACTACTTATCAACATCAAGTACCTAGTTACAAACAAACAAAATGTAACTTCAATATGTCAATCTGACGATGCTATTCCGATAGCGAAACGGCTGTCATTGCATTTAAAGTATTTATAGAATAAATAGTGGAAGTTAATTCAACCTTTTAGTTGTTTATTGTTCTAAATTCAACATCAGGGTAATAAGCAACGATAATTGGGGTGAGTGTTCCTATATTCCATATCTTTCTTAACAATTTTCCATAATAAAAATTGTTTGTATTTGAGCTTGAGTATTTCATCTAAAAATAAATATATAAAATGTCTGATTTAACAATTTTGAAAAGAAAACGAGGTAGTCTAAAATCAACATTAACCAACTTTAAAAAATATTTGGATACAATAATTAATAAACAAACACTAACAGATTTAGAAATCGCTATTTTAAAGTAACGTGTTGATGCTGTTACGAACTTATTGAAAGAATTTCGGGAAATAAATTGCGAAATTGAATTAATTTGCGAAGAAGATTTATTACAGGAAAATCAAAAAGAACGGGAGCTTTTTAAAGAAAAGTTTTTTACGTTAATAGCCACATCTAAATTAATTTTATGCAAATTCAAATCAGCGGCGGAATTAAAAATAGGATCTATTGCGGGATCTGAAGTATTTAGGGCCGTTTCGGAACATAATCACGGTTCCCAACATTGGACTATAGGTGAAACAAGTGGAGTTAAACTACCAGATGTAACGTTGCCTAAATTTAACGGAAATTTCGAGGAATGGCTTGAGTTTCGCTACGTGTTTACAACGCTTATTCATAAAAATCCTAGATTATCGGCTATTGAGAAATTTTCTATTTACGCGGAGCGCTTGAGGGCACGGCGGCTACATCGATAAAAAAGATTCAATATACCGCGGACAACTACTCAGTGGCGTGGGATACTCTATGCAAACGGTTCGACAACAAGAAAAAATTATTGTATGATCATGTGCGTGCACTATTTTATTTTGAACCTATACAAAAGGGTTCATGCGATAAGCTGCAACAATTAGCAGACAATATTGCGAAGCATTTAGGTGCCATTCAACAATTAGATCAATCAATAGAAAATTGGGATTATTTATTAATATTCTGGTTATCAACGCGAGTTTATGCGACTGGGAGAGGCAGACGCGACATAAAGTAGAATCACCCACAATCGATGAGTTTTTAAACTTTTTACGTGAAAGAGCAAACTTTGTAGACTCATTGGATTACAAATAAATGTAATCAAGTGCAAGCTAAACCTAATAAATAAATCTAATAAAGACACTATTCCTAACGTAAATAAACAGCTCGGGTTCTTTCTGCGGGAGTATATACATGCAACTATTACAACGGCAATCACTCTATTTCTTGTGATAAATTTTTAAGCCTTATTGTAAACGATCGGATTCAGTTCGTCAATAAAAACTCGTCTATTTGTCCCAATTGCTTAAGAGTAGGCCATTCATTACAAAAATGTAAAATGGGTCCATGCAAAATGTGCAAAGCCAGGCACAGTTCACTCCTGCATTCAGGAGACGTGAAAAATTCACCACCAGCAAACAATGCTGACAATAACACAGATGTTGCAATCGGGTTAAGTGGGAGTGCTATTAATCCATCTATAAATACGGTTCTATTATTTACAGCCTGCATTCTAGTGGCTGACCGTCAAAACAACTACCACAAAATAAGGGCTCTACTCGATTGCGGCTTTCAAACGTCCTTTATCACAGAAAGAGCACAAAATAAGCATGAATTTCCAGTACAAAATACAAAACTATCTATATTAGGCATAGCTAACAATATTTCTTCAATAAATACCAAATATCCCCTTGGGAGCGTTTAATGAGAAAATCCCGTCAAATATGATTTTGGCAGATTCGGATTTTTCTATTCCAGGTCAAATCGACTTACTAATCGGCGCAGATTTATTCTGGCAAATTTTGGGTAACAATAGAATCAATTTAATTAAAATTTTACCATCCCTGCAGGAAACTTATTTCGGGAGGCTTGTGTCCGGTCAAGTAGGAAAGCCTTCTCCAAGCAAGGCAGCCAGCCATCAAGGAAAGATTCAAGTCCAAAAATCTGCCGGAATTGAAGGCAAATTCTCTATTAGGCTGTCATTACAAAGTCAGTCTCCATTTTCCTTTCGAAAGATATTCAAGTTTATCCAAAGCCTGTAGAATAGCTGCCTATATTTTTCGATTTAAACATAACTGCCTTAATCCTTCCTCTGAGTTAGCAAATGCAAAAAGGGCATTAATACAAGTTTCTCAAAATCAGAGCTTTCATTCAGAAATATACAAGTTGCACGAGCAGAAATCACTGCCGTCAAAAAACAAACGAGCTGGTCTAACTCCATTCTTGGATGGGGATCAAATTTTACGCGTCGGCGGAAGACTCAAGCATGCAAATTACGACTTCAATAAAATACATCCCATTTTAATTCATTCTGATCACCCATTTACCAAACTATTGTTCAGACAAGAACATATCAATTTACTCCATGGAGGTCCTCAACTACTATTGAGTACTATAAGGGACACCTATTGGCCAATATCGGGTAGCAATTTAGCCCGCGCTACTGTTCGCAAATGCGTTACATGTTTCCGGTACAGAGCTGACAATATCCAGCCCAATATCCAGACCTACCGCAAGCTAGAGTCGTTCCCTCCAGTCCATTCACGATAATAGGGGTAGATTACGCTGGCGCCTTTTTTAATCAAAGATAAACCAGGGCGCGCTTTCAAGGTCACAAAATGTTATCTAGGTCTATTCGTTTGTTTTGCGACAAAAGCGTTACACTTAGAGTTAGGCCCTACGCCGTTTTATATCTCGTAGAGGTACACCAAGTACTATACAATCCGATAATGGCAAGAATTTTGTTGGTGTCCAAAAAGAGTTGGGTGGGTTTTTTTTTCGAAGCGGCTATTAAACGCGTTCACGATTTTACTTCTATACAACAAATTTCATGGCACTTCATTCCGCCCTATTCCCCTCATTTCGGGGGTCTATGGGAAGCCGGTGTCAAGAGCGCGAAGCACCATCTCAAGCCAAGGATTTGACGTTGGGAAAATTTTTCAAGGGTTTAGCAACGTTTCTCAGCTCATCGTTTGCACCCACAAAGTTTGTGCCGTTATCTGAATATATGATTTTGCATAAACCTCTACGTGAAGTGAACCGTCTTAATGCATTAAGAAATACCTCGCTAGTCATGTCACTGACTGGTTCTAAATGAACAGCTCGGATGGTGAAGCAAACAAATAGGCATAAATAAGATTTTATTATTTTTCTGTTTCTTAGTTTACCGTCGCGTATTAAAAAAGATCGCCGTTGGTTGATCTTGGTTGGTAAATAGTGGACCAGATACCACCCATCCCAGCACAGTGTTCTGTAGTACTGGAAAATTGTTTTCTTCTCCCAGTTTTATGGAACCAGAGCGTAGTAATTAATAAAATATTTCTGCGCCTAGGAGGACATCGATTGGTGATGTAACGTTGAATTCGTTGTCAGCTAGAGTGATGTGTTTCGGTAAGGATATTTTAGAAGAATCAAACGAGAAAGTCGGTAGAGATTCCGTGATTGTTTTTAAAATAAAGAAACCAAGCTTAACAAGCGAATTTTGAACAACCTGAACGTATATTAGAAATAGTTCGTTTTGATGTCAATGCGTTTGTGCTTCCGACACCAGCAATTGGTACGTGAACATCCAGCATTGGCAACTGTAGCGCCTTTGCTAGATCTTCCGTGATAAAATTTGATTGCAACCCATTGTCAAGTAGAGCGCGACACCTTTCCGCCATCTTTGGTTTGAATAAAAATGATAGCTGTTGATAAGATTATTTGATATTTGCTAGATGTGCAGCAAATGACAGAGCTTACGCCTGAAACCTAAGCTGTTTCGCCTAATTGATCATTGGAATTGTTTTCCGCAAGAACTGAAACTAAGTTGCTGGAAGCTCGATTTTCGATAGAGTCTAAATGTAGAGTGATGTTGTGTTTCTTTCCACATATTTTACACCACTGCGATACACAATTATTTGTTGTATGATTTGCTCTGAGGCAATTGACATACGCCAATACTTTTTACGGTTAACATTCTACCAGGAACTGGAGGGGATAGGAATTTTTTGCAATTGTATATATTATGATCCTGTTTACAATAAGGACATTTTGAAAAAGCTGTTCAAACATTCGGGATGGGTTTTGGATGGTGTTGTTTTTTATTAGCAATTTTGGTGCTGTATGACCTGAGTTTACTTGGCCATTGCGAATGTTTTTTGCCTCGTACAATGAACATCTGTCTGTTAAAAATGATATGAGCTCGTCAACTTTTAGTCCCGATTTCTTTGCAAAAGAGCTTCTAGAATTATTTTCTTCAGAATGATGATTTTTTATTATGTTTTTTTCAAAATTATCCCTTTCCGTATCATTTAATACCTGTGGGTCGAGATATTCTAATTGCGATTGAATAGGATCAAATTTATTAATAATATCTTGAATATTATTATGTCGCTTTTCAAGTTCACTAATTATTTTCGCGTTAAAAGTGCCTATTTTGTCGAAAAAGTTAATGAATTTAGTTATTTAGCTGTAAATTGACCGCGTTCAAATGTAAGTTTACGAATTTGTTCGCTAAGATCTACATTATTTTCAGAGCAATAAACAACTAAAAGGTTGAATTAACTTCCACTATTTAAAATATTTAAAATATAATATTCGCACATGTTCTATATGTTACATTTTATACTTATAACGCTCTGCGTTCGAATGAATACACAATATGAATTTACAACGGACTTCTTTTGCCGACGTCGGCCTTAGCCCTGCACGTGTTCGTCGGTGCCTTTGACGAGTCCAGTCGACCAGTCACTGCAGTGGACCAGTTGATATGGCGACTCAACAACCTGATAACCTTATTTTTGATTTGATCGAAAAGTTTCTCACAAAATAGCTGTTGATTATCAGCAAATTGTTTAAAGTTTTTATTAACTAATGCGGCAAATGTATTGTAATGTAAAACTAAGCTATCTATTATTTCTACCCTAACTTCTTTGCTTTTGGGAACTTTCATTTTTAATACGCGTTTGCTTTGTTTATTAATTTCTTCATAACAAACGTTCAATCTATTATACAATTGATCTCAAGTTGCAGACATTTAGTAGAGTGAATTGTCTTGTATATAAAATTCAAAATAAAAATAAAAGTAATCATAATATTAATAATTTCACAAAAATCGAATGTTTACAAAAACTTACGGTTAGTTACATCTCTTCTTAGACCTGAAGGGTTGCTGTAGATTGGTTGACTCCCCTGTTGTTTGCTAGTTGTCTCAGGATATTCCTCTTCATGCTTCTGCGATGCGTCTTCCAAATGGACCATACGAATTGGCAAAGTAGTAGTAGTACGATTACGTATAGCAGTGATTTCACTTATACGTCCAGTTTATATGCTTGTTCCTGTACGATAAAGTTACTATTTACCACGACATTTTCTTGTACTTGCTGTTTTGTTGCTGTGCCACCCATCATTCCTTCTTGTTCTCCAGTATTTCTTGTTGAACCATCTTATTTCGTCTTACCATTAGTTTGCAGGATCGCCATGTAATATTTAATATTGGGGGTTGTATGGAATAAACACTTTTCACACTAAAGACATTAAACTATATTTTCTATGAATGAATTAGAGTACAACACTTAATTACTATAAATAATGTAACGAACCGTACGCGCTGCCTCGTCGGCGCACCCATGCATTTGTTTCCCCCATACCTATCCCCAGTAAGCGTGATCGTCCCACTCTCCGAGAGCCGTATAAATTCACGTCCGCTAGCACAGAAAAGACACTTTCCAACGGATCGTCAACCAAGCTAGTAGCTTTCAGCGTGTTGAGCTGAGTGACCGCCTGACTGACTCCTTCCTTAGGAACGACTTACCTTCAGCGCGTTGAGCTGGGTGAGACGTTCAAGGCAAGAACATATCCGTATTACAGACGCTTCGCCTCCAGCGTGTTGAGCTGGGCAACAAGCGAAAGTAGAAAGTCCTACGTCAGTTCCGCCGTATCTCGGAATCACGAACGTTGCGCTTCTAGCGTGTTGAGCTAAACGAAACGACGGTTTTCTGGATCGTAGATTAACTGACCGCCGTCCGCCGATACCAACCTCTCCTTTTCCTGTCTTGTTTCATCTCCGACTAGGACCGTAGTCCACAGAGTCCGGGATCCGTTGTAATTGCACTCCGATACCGCGGAGCATGTCAATTAGTATACCGCCGAAGGTTCGTTACGTTCCTTTCTGTCACTGTAAAGTATTTGTACATATTGTAAATAGTTGTTTCCATTAGATAAGTTTTAGCGATGTATATAGTCCAGGAATAAATATTTATTTTTACCGACCGTTTGCGTTTCCTTAATTCAGACCTTTTCTTGGATAAATAAATAAAGTCCGATACAGATCCAGAACAGAAAACCGGTGACGTCCGGAAAGCACGTCACATAATTTGGCGCCCGAGTATTTTTTTTGAACCGAAAGGAAACGCCCGAGTATTTTTTTGTTTTTGAACCAAAAGGAAACGCCCGAGTATTTTTTTTTGAACCGAAAGAAAACGCCCGAGTAATTTTTTTTAACCAAAAGGGAACGCCATAATTTGGCGCTTGAGTATTTTTTTGAACCGATAGGACACACCCGTGTATTTCTACTGGAACAGACAATAAACGCCATAACTTGACGCCCGCGTATATTTACTAAAAAAGAAAACGCCCGAGTTTTACATAAACCGATATAACAGGAAAAAAAATGCAGTCAGAAGGCGAAGAAACAGTTGGTTTGGAAATCGCAGATGCCTCTGTTGGTTGGATTTACAAACTAAAAAAGGAAGAACTGCAAGTTGAACTAAGCAGGTATGGTTTCACAACTTCCGGGACGACAGATGAACTGCGACAAAGATTACGAAAGTTTGTTAAAAACGTTTCCAAAAATCAAGAACCGGTAACAAAACCAGAACCAACTACGAACATATTAGACCAGGTACGAAAATGGAATACACGTTTCGACGAGAAAAAAGATCCGATTTCATTTCTGGAACGAATCGAGGAGTTGAGAGAAGCATATGGTTTCACTGCAACTCAAATGCAGAAAGCAATACCAGAAATCTTACAGGACAAATCACTTCTGTGGTACCGAAACAACAAACATACATGGAATACATGGGAGGACTTCCTCATAGCCTTTAAAAGTTTTTATGTGCGACCAGAACAATACCAGAGAGAACTAGAAAAACAAATTGAAAACCGTAAACAAGCACCAGGAGAAAGTGTAAAAGACTATGTGACCGCTATACAAACTTTACTTCGACGCCTAGATAACATCACACCGGAAAGCCAACTAGAACGCATATATTCCAACCTCAAAACAGATTACAAGAAGTACATAAGAAGAAAAGATTTTACTACAATCTCAGAGCTTATGGAACAAGCTTACGAATATGAGAATTTATGCGAAGAAGAAACAAGTAGTCGAACACAAAAACATGAATCCGAAAAGATAAAAGATACACCAGTCTTCGAAATCCAGAAAAACAAATACCACCGAAACGATCACAGGAAAATAAGTCCAGTATCGTCCAGTTATAACAAACAAAACAATATACAGTTTACGCCGAAAAACCCACAATACATAAAAGGCTTCGATAGAAGAAAAGACTGTTGGAAGTATGGTGGCAGAAATCATTCCCGTTTCCAATGCCGAAATAAACCAAAAATTTTTTGCTGCGGCAAACTAGACATTTTAACAAATAATTGTCGATGTAAGGGAAACGAATTGTCGACTGGACTAAGGTGAGAGACGTCCAGTCGAGTCATAATAAACTCTCGCAGAGGAAAAAATCCAGACGAGTATTAGAACCGGTTACATCGTTGAATTGTTTAGAAAATAGATTAAAATTAAAAATAATATTATCAACTAAAAACACGGTCGAAGCATTAATTGATACCGGATCTTCAAGGTCATATATTGGAAGTAAAATCGCAAATTTAAAACAAGCAAAGGAAATACACTGTCCGCTGTATACCGTTCGGCAGAAGTTCTGATAAACCGCGGTTATATAATCAGGGGACAAGTAGTACAGGAATATTTCGAAGAATTATTTCTATATTTACCAGATTTAGCGTCCGACATGATAATAGGTATGGACCTTTTAAAGAAATGGAATGCCAGTATAGATTTTCCCAAAAATAGTTTAAAAATAATGGGAAAACATGTCAACCAGGAAGGCAACAATGTAGATAATTTCATAACCGAAGGACTTTGTAAGCTGGGACAACTAGAAAAAGAAACCCTGGAAAATTTTCTTGCGACAGAATTAACGAAATTTTCCACATCAAAAGGAATAACCCATCTAGTAGAACACGAAATAAAATTGACAAATCCTACTCCTATTAAACAGAGACATAGACCTTTAAATCCAACAATGCAGACAATAGTAAACGACGAATTAGACAGAATGCTCGAAGAAGATGTTGTAGAACCATCTAATAGTCCATGGAGCTCCCCATTGTTATGGTCAAGAAAACGGACAATAAATTTCGATTTTGCATCGATTTTATAAAAGTCAATGAAGTGTCAGAAAAAGACGCATACCCGCTGCCGTTTATAAATTCAATCTTAGAACGATTGAGAGAAGCTAGGTACATTTCCACCATAGATTTACGCTCCAGCTATTGGCAAATCCCGCGAAGTATAGACAGCCGTCCTATTACTGCATTTACCGTTCCGGGCAGAGGATTATTTCAATTTTTTACCGTTTGGCCTTCATTCAGCACCTAGTACTTTCCAGAGGTTGCTAGACAATGTTATTGGTCCAAGTATTAATTTTGCTTTTGCGTATCTCGATGATATCGATATAATAAGCAAAACTTTCAACGAACATTTACAGCACATACAGACCATTTTCAAACAACTCCGAGAAGCAAATCTCCAGATACAGACAGAAAAATGCAAGTTTTGCAGAAAAGAATTGAAATATCTGGGACACCTCGCTAGTGAACACGGTATAAAAACCGACCCAGATAAAGTTAAAGCTATTCTATCTATTCCGAGCCCAAGAAAAGTCAAACGGTTACGAAGATTTTTGGGAATGTCATCTTGGTATAGACGGTTTATAGAATCGTACTCGGATATAGCAGCTCCACTCCACCGACTCCTGAAAAAAGATATAAAATGGAGATGGACTGATACAGAAGAGAAGGCATTCCTAGCGTTAAAGAAAGTACTAACCGAAACTCCAGTTCTTGTTTGTCCAAAACTTTCTATTTACAAACCGATGCTTCAGACGAAGGTCTAGGAGCAGCTTTAACACAAAAGATAGACGGTCACGATAGAGTCATAGCTTATGCCAGCCGAACTTTGTCTACTTTAGAAAAGAAGATGTCCACAACCGAAAAAGAATGTGCAGCAATAGTTTTTTGTATCCGTAAAATGAGAGAATACCTTGAGGGTTATCACTTTGTAGTAATATCCGATCACCAAAGCCTGGCTGCACTCCTTGAAAAATCCAAGCGGACGTCTTGCCCGATGGGCTCTGGAACTACAACAGTACGACTTTGAAATCAAATACCGCAAAGGCGTTCTAAACAAAATCGCCGACGCTTTATCCAGAGACCCTGACCAGGAAGAACCAAGCGCAAACGAATATTTATTCGCTCTAGAAAAAGCCGAAAATTGTCAGTGGTATAAACAAACCATTGAAGCTGTTCAACAAAATCCCGATAAAAAACCAGACTACTGTATCATAGACGGAAAACTATACAGACATTTGCGGGAAAACAAAAATTACACGGACCCAGAATTTTGCAATCCATGGAAACTCTGCATCCCACAACCGCACCGTAAAGAAGTTTTAGAGGAAAATCATGACGTACCTACGGCTGGTCATTTAGGCATTGCAAAAACAATATCCAGAATCGCCAGCAAATACTACTGGCCGCGAATGTACCGAGATATAAGCAACTACGTCCGACAATGTAAGAATTGCCAGAAATACAAACCGTCACAGCAACAACCGGCAGGAAAGATGCAACGGTCTGAAGTTAAAAACTGCTGGGATACCGTTAGTATAGACATAGTTGGCCCATTACCGCGGTCTAGTAAAGGAAACACCAACCTGATTGTTTTCCAAGATAGATTTTCGAAATGGATAGAATGTCAACCTATAAGAAAAGCAACATCTAAAAACGTATGCACAGCATTTACCGAAAAAATTATATCACGGTTTGGATGTCCCAAAACGGTCATTGCAGATAACGGAAGACAGTTCGAAAGCAAAGTATTCGAAGACCTGCTGTCACAGTATGGAATAACCCACCGTTGTACTCCGCCGTATTTTCCCCAGTGCAATCCAGTTGAACGACCAAACCGGGTCATAAAAACAATGATTGCCCAATTTACCGACGCCGACCACAGAAAATGGGATCAGTACTTGCCAGAGTTCACTCTTGCCTTAAACTTGTAACGAAGTTACTTAAATTATGTTTAGCAACTGCTAATTAGTTAAGTAGAGGGGATACGGTTGGGTTAAACGGATCGAAAAGAGAAACATTTTTGGAAGTCGATCGCCAGCCGTCTAAGAGGTAAACACGTACGCTCCAAGAAAACCGGTAAGCAAATCGAGATATTAGGAATTTTTCTAAGTCCGAGAATCATAGTTTTGCGCATGTTTCTAGTTAGAAGTGGGAGAACCGATAGCTAGCTAGGGATTTCAGAACAGTTAGCAAGGCAGTTGATCACCGACACGAAATAGTGCCACCACGTGCAGTCCTGAGCCGCATTAAGGAGAACCGGTAAGAAATACTTAATAATTATTTAGAATGGGGAGTCGGAAAGAATTCTAAGTCCGATATTGGAATTCTGCGCAAGTCGTTAGATAGGAGTGGGAGATCCGTTGAATACATAAATCCGTAGATCATTAGAGAGGTCAGTTAGCTACCAGCCGTTTATAGTGCCGCCACGAACAACTACTGCTCCGTTTTGGTAAGAAAAGCTTTATAATAGATTTGTAGAGTTTCAGGTTCTATTCTGCCGGCCGAATTCTTCATATACACAAACGTAAGTCCGTATTCCGAGTAAGATATCTTAGGTGAGGTATTTTTGCCCTTGCTATCCCGCTGATAAGAAAGGCCGAGTGCCGGGTGGGTATCACAGGTACTCCGGCAGTTTAGTAATCTTTATTTTGCGTCAGAGACACTAGGTGGGTATCACGAGTGTCTCCAACGGTAGTATACCCTTATCAGCCCGCTAGTAAGGAAGGCGGAGTGCCGGGTGGGCATCACAGGTACTCCGGGCGTTTAGTCATTTTCCGTTTCCCCTTGTTATCCCGCTGATAAGGAAGGCGGAGTGCCGGGTGGGTATCACAGGTACTCCGGTAGTTGCGTAATAGTTTTTGTGCGTTGGAGACACTAGGTGGGTATCACGAGGGTCTCCGACGGGAGATATACCTTTATCAGCCCGCTAATAAGGAGGAGGAAGTACTAGGTGGGTATCACGAGTACTTCCCAAATTCATAAAAAAAATAATAGAAATCGATCCTAAGGTACTTTCCGTATAGATAATATTGCAATCCGGGTTTTCGTAGTCTCAAAGAATAGAACCTAACCTACTATCATAGGAGTTTGGTAGCAATTTGTATGTACCCCGAATGTAGAATATCCGCTTGGTAATTAGACCGCCCCCTTTTTGTAAAAACCGCTTTCGCATATCACTCCGCCGTGAATAACCCCGCATTCATCATTCACCCGAAGCATGGTAGCTTTTGCGTAACATTATTTGCACACCTCCACCATCCCCGTTAAAACCCCGACCTGTAACGAACTTGTATATTTATTTGTTGTTGTTAATAATAAATAGAATTTAGGAAATATTGTGTATTTTTATTCCACTGTTCGTATTGAAGTGTGATTGTTATAGCCGTGAAACTTCAGGTATCCGACCCAGCCGGGTAATTTAAGCCTACCCTTCTGGCCGCCCCTTAAGTAGGTCAACACCATAAAGACCCCTGGAGTATTTCTTCTTCACTGAAGCTGCCCGAGTAGTGTCCTTCGGCACTTAAAACCGAAGGTGGCGCCCGAGGCAATCCGAAACCTGCATTAAGGTGTCAAAAAAGACGTAGCGACGCGAAATTACGTCACAAATTTGGCGCCCGAGTAGGGACCGTTTTATGGTATACCAAATCCGTTGGAAATCTGCTGACCCGTTATTTTTACCGATTGTCAACTTCGGCTATCAAGAAAGCCATAGCCCCGTGTAACACCTCGTTAGATAGGTTTCCGAGAGCGCAGAAGCGAATACCCCCACCTATTGACCGACAGAAGAGACCGTTTTGAAGATTCTCTCCTGCGGGGGAGTGAAGTTCTGACTGTGAACCGAGTAAGACGTGCGACGATCGAATACCTCCAAAATGTCAAAAGGAAGGATAGGACCCAACGATACGACAACCACCGGTACAGGGTCTACCGGACCCCACAACCCGCCCAGTCCGGGTATAGTAGGAGATTCTAGTGACACTCGCGTAGGATGGGTATACTTGTTAAGGAAAGAAGAATTGGACGCAGAACTACCGAAATTCAACTTGGAAGTCATAGGCACTGTAGATGAGAAGCGGAGACGCCTGGTTAAGTTTCTCCGAGAAGGTAAACCTGAAACAACAACACCTCTACCGCCACCACTAATGACTCCCGTCCCCGTTGGAACATCCGCCGTCACCTGCAGCACAACTACAGCGACTCAATTAGGAACCGCCCCGACCATCACTGTAAGTAATGCACTCCAAGGCACTTTAGCCGGAATTCAGTCCCACCCGTCATAACCTGGTCCGTCTTCTGACACAATAATGTCGCCGCTAAGAGTAAAAGACTGGCATATCACTTTTGACGGAAATACCGACCCAGCCGCGTTCCTAGAGAGATTGGAAGAAATCAGGGAATCACAGGGAATTTCGGCCGACCGCGTTTTGCAATCAATGCCGGAACTACCGCACGGAATGCCGGCAATATGGTTTAGAAATAACCGTAACTATTGGACAAATTGGAGAGAGTTCTGTACCGCCTTCCAAGACTTCTTCTTTCCGGTCAACTACCGTATTGACCTGGAAGTGGCTATCAGTAGACGAACACACCGTTTACAAGAAGACAGCGCCTCCTACAGACATTAATTCGCCGACATGGAAGCATCACCCCAGAGCAAGAACTTAACTGGCTCTACCGCAATTTGCATCCGGAATTTCGACTTCAGATTCGTAGGACCGATTTTTCCGACATTCAGGGTGGAACCGTAGAAGCCTTAATAGATACCGGAGCCGTAATCTCCTATGTGGGAGACAGGATAGCCAGACAGTGGAGCACACTGGGAGTGGCAAAGACTTCAACCACTGTAAGCTCGGCCAGATTGGCAAATGGAGAGACCGTAAGCGTCCCGGAAAGATATCAGGTGGAGATCCAGATTGGAAATCACCGTTTTAAGGAGACTTTTGGCCATCTACGTGGATTATCCTCCGACATGATCATAGGAATGGACATTCTCCGAAAGAGACATTTTTCCCTTGATTTAGGGAGTGGAAAAGTTTTGGTGGACAACCGTCCCGTCACTGTGGATGCTAGGCCCGTACCTTGTTTCCCCATTGGCACCACTGAATCTAGGCCACCCCTAATATTGACTCCAGACGAAGAGGACCGATTAGAAGCCTTCCTGCAAGAGGAATTACGGTCATTTGAGGACATACGAGGGGTAACACCGTTATTGGAGCACCGGATCCGCCTTTTAAATCCGGAACCGATAAAGCAACGTTATCGACCTCGGAATCCCCGAATGCAGGAAGTGATCAACGCGGAAGTAGATAGGATTTTGGAAGAAGGAATTATAGAACCCTCAGAGAGCCCATGGAGCTCGCCGGTAGTCATCGTACGGAAGAAAGATGGCAAACCAAGGTTCTGCATCGATTTCCAGAAAGTCAACTCCGTCTCCGAGAAGGAATCCTATCCGTTGCCGTTCATCAACGCCGTACTAGACAAACTCCGTAGAGCCCGCTATATTTCAAGTATCGACTTGCGACAAGGATACTGGCAAGTGGCACTCACAGAAGACAGCAAACTAATCACCGCATTTACCGTCCCGGCAGAGGACTATATCAATTCCGTGTTATGCCCTTTGGACTTCATGCCGCTCCCGCTACATTTCAGCGCCTGATGGATAGAATTATTGGACCGGAGATGGACCCGTATTGTTTCACATACTTGGATGATATCATAGTGCTAGGAAGCACTTTCGAGGAACACCTCGCTAATCTCCGTGAAGTTTTTCGCCGTCTTCGCGCCGCTAATCTACGTGTTAACCTAGAGAAATGTGAGTTTGGAAGAAGATCCCTCAAATATCTCGGCCACTTAGTAACATCCGAAGGAATCTGCACCGATCCAGAGAAAGTGGACTCCATCGTAGGACTAACAGCCCCAACTAATGTACGTGGCCTAAGACGATTCTTGGGGATGGCCTCATGGTACCAGCTTTTTCGGAAGTAGCAGCCCCGTTACACCGCCTACTAAAGAAGAATCGCCGTTGGCAATGGGGGCCAGAACAAGACGAAGCTTTTGAAAAGCTCAAAACCTGCCTAACGGAAGCACCAGTCCTCGCCTGTCCCGATTTTGACAGACCCTTTACACTTCAGACAGACGCTTCAGACCAAGGCCTCGGCGCAGTTCTGACCCAAAACAGCGACAATGGCGAACAGGTGATAGCATACGCCAGTAGGTCCCTGACATCCGCCGAAAAAGCCTACTCCGTGACCGAGAAAGAGTGTCTAGCCATCGTATGGGGAATCGAGAAGATGCGTCCCTATTTAGAAGGATACCATTTTACGGTCATTACGGACCACCAATCGCTCCGCTGGCTCCATTCCATCAAAAGCCCAGCAGGCCGTCTCGCTCGTTGGAGTATGTTCTTACAGCAATACGACTTTGAGGTCAGATACCGACGAGGAGGATTGAATAAAGTCGCCGATGCCCTGTCTAGAGAACCTAGAGAAGATTCCGGAGAAGTTATGGAAGGAATAGCCACCGTCGAGCCGTTAACAGGATGCTCGTGGTACGAAAAGAAGAAAGCAGAAGTCCAACAGAATCCTGAGGCGTTTCCCGACTACTGCATCCGAGACGAGCGCTTATACCGTCATTTCTGGGACTCTAACGACCTCACGGAGCCAGAACTAGCCGACCCATGGAAACTGTGTGTCCCTAAGCCGACACGATTAAACGTGTTGAAGGAAATGCACGATGCACCGACAGCAGGACACATGGGTATTGCCAAAACCATAGGAAGAATTGTTGCCCGCTACTATTGGCCCGGAATGTTCCGTGACATAACCAAATACGTCCGTAGCTGTGAGTCCTGCCAAAGATACAAGTCCTCTCAGATGAAACCTGCCGGAAAGATGCAACCCTCCCACAACCGTCATCCTTGGGAGTGTGTCAGCACAGATTTAGTAGGACCCTTGCCTAGGTCATCGAAAGGAAATACCTTCCTAGTAGTGTTCCAGGACCGTTTCACCAAGTGGGTACAGTGTCGGCCAATACGTTAAGCCACTGCTAAAGCCGTCACGCAAGCTTTGTATGAAGACATTATTACCCGCTTTGGTTGCCCTAAGGTGGTTCTAACAGATAATGGAACTCAATTCACGGGACACCTGTTTGACGACATGCTGAAAGAGCTTGAAATCACACACCGCAGGACACCGCCGTACACACCTCAGGCCAACCCCGTGGAAAGAGCCAACAAGACACTCAAGACCATGATAGCTCAGTTTTGCGACCAAGATCACCGCAAATGGGACCAGAACTTACCCGAATTACTATTTGCTATTATTACCGCCCGACAAGAATCAACCGGATTTACACCAGCATTCCTAAACTTTGGACGAGAATTGGAGGTACCGAAAGCTGTTTACCGCACCCCACCACCACCGAGGCAAGAAGATACCGAAGATATCGACCAGACGGAGGCCACCCAGTATACCGAGAGGCTGCAACGGTTACAGGAAACTTTTGAAATGGTTACAATCTAAGGCACCGAGAATGGCGCTGTCACATCGGAGACCAAGTAATGAAGCGGGAACATCAGCTATCCTCCGCCGAAAAAGGGTTTGCCGCGAAACTCGCTCCGAAATTTTCCGGCCCGTATACCGTCACTCACGTCATCTCGCCCGTAGTGTATAATTTAAAAACTCAGACCGGGAAACGCCTACAGCGGGTACATATCAAAGACCTCCGTCCGGCACATGTCATAGACACCGTATCCGACTAATACTGTTGCTTTCCAGAATAATGACTACAGGAATACCGGGAGAGCCGCCGCGGGGATCCGCCCCACCAAAGACTCTTTTCACCCCCCGTACCGACGCCAAACGGAGAATCATCAAGAAGGGGAAGAGCCTTCAAGCCTGCCGGATACTGGCCCGAGAATTACAGGCCCGACGGTCGAAACCAGCAGGAACCGCCAGCTCAATACCGTCCCGCACGGCGACCCAGCCGCGATTGGTCACCTCCAAACGGCCGCCTGAGTCTCCTCAAGAGGCCGAAGAAGGATTCACCCGGTCCGTAGACGCCGAATTTATGGAGCGACTAAAGAAAACCGGACCATGGGATGCAGAAGTAAAAAAAGCCCTACAGGCTCTCCGACCTCCGGGACAGACCACAGGGAGAATCCGCCTCCTTTTACGGGACCCCAGCAACCGGTCCCTCCGCATATGGGTGCCGCCGGCGGGCCCACCAAAACGTTGATTTTTTTTTTCTCTTTGTTGTTTTGTTTTTGTTTGTTTTTATTACTACCGTTCAGGGTGACTTTTATTTTCTTTTATTTTAAGTATATCATTTAGTTGAGTTGCGTTTTCTTTCCCCTTTCCTAAAATGGTTTGGATTTTTTTTTTTAGTCGCCATGGATACAACGTTGGACATAGACGTCCCAACCGCTACCGAAGCTACTGATGACATCAGCAAGGAGCTACTGGAAGCCATGAGAGACTCGGAGGACACTCTCGATTCTCTTGCCACCACCCCCGACCAGAAGGGCACTACCGTCAGAGAAATAAAAGGAACCTTGGAAACCGGAATAGGCAGCCACGATCTTTACCCTCCGCCATCCCCGGACCCATTGGAAGCCCCAGAAGAGGAAAATTCATCGCCGATGAGCCCACGATGTTCCCCCACTCCACCGCCCAGTGAACTGAAGTTGAACGTCCCCTGGCTTGACCCGTGGGACGATGCCACATGGAGGAAGCCATCGTCCGGACCCCCGGAAACCAGACCGCAGTCCTCTCCATCGCCGAAGACGTTGACCTCAATACCACCGATACCGCTAGCACCACGACCACCTCGGTATCTACCCGTAGACCGGAACCTCTGTTGGCGCTGTGGACATTCTGGACATACACGCCAGCAATGCCGCCACGTACGAAGGGTCACCTTCTGTTCCCGTTGCGGATTGGTGGGAAGCCTCTCAAAGGATTGTCGCTGCAACCTAGCCTCCAGGAACCAATGCCCATACCCAGAACGACACATCGCTTGCCCCGATTGCGGCTGTCAGCACCCCTTCGATCCAAGAAGATAAGGACGGCCGTTTTCTTCCCAAGGACTACCGTAAAATTTAGTTTTGTTTGTAACAGGCGTACCTACCCCCTAATAATAAGGGTTCGACCGATTCCGGGGGTAGGCACCTGATAGGTTTTTTTTTGTTGTTTAGTTATTTTTTAATTTACCAGTACGTTTTTTTTTATATATATGTTTCAATTAGAAAAGTTTTAGTCAAAAAAAAAGTGTTACACTTTTTTTTTACCGAAGTAGGGAGGGTGTGTAACGAAGTTACTTAAATTATGTTTAGTTCCGTATATTCCAATGACTCCGCACTGTATTATTGATTAAAATAAAACCGGATTTTGTTGAAACGACGCGCAACTGCTAATTAGTTAAGTAGAGGGGATACGGTTGGGTTAAACGGATCGAAAAGAGAAACATTTTTGGAAGTCGATCGCCAGCCGTCTAAGAGGTAAACACGTACGCTCCGAGAAAACCGGTAAGCAAATCGAGATATTAGAAATTTTTCCAAGTCCGAGAATCATAGTTTTGCGCATGTTTCTAGTTAGAAGTGGGAGAACCGATAGCTAGCTAGGGATTTTAGAACAGTTAGCAAGGCAGTTGATCACCGACACGAAATAGTGCCACCACGTGCAGTCCTGAGCCGCATTAAGGAGAACCGGTAAGAAACCGGCCGAATTCTTCATATACACAAACGTAAGTCCGTATTCCGAGTAAGATATCTTAGGTGAGGTATTTTTGCCCTTGCTATCCCGCTGATAAGGAAGGCCGAGTGCCGGGTGGGTATCACAGGTACTCCGGCAGTTTAGTAATCTTTATTTTGCGTCAGAGACACTAGGTGGGTATCACGAGTGTCTCCAACGGTAGTATACCCTTATCAGCCCGCTAGTAAGGAAGGCGGAGTGCCGGGTGGGCATCACAGGTACTCCGGGCGTTTAGTCATTTTCCGTTTCCCCTTGTTATCCCGCTGATAAGGAAGGCGGAGTGCCGGGTGGGTATCACAGGTACTCCGGTAGTTGCGTAAATGTTTTTGTGCGTTGGAGACACTAGGTGGGTATCACGAGGGTCTCCGACGGGAGATATACCTTTATCAGCCCGCTAACAAGGAGGAGTAAGTACTAGGTGGGTATCACGAGTACTTCCCAAATTCATAAAAAAAATAATAGAAACCGATCCTAAGATACTTTCCGTATAGATAATATTGCAATCCGGGTTTTCGTAGTCTCAAAGAATAGAACCTAACCTACTATCATAGGAGTTTGGTAGCAATTTGTATGTACCCCGCATGTAGAATATCCGCTTGGTAATTAGACCGCCCGCTTTTTGTAAAAACCGCTTTCGCATATCACTCCGCTGTGAATAACCCCGCATTCATCATTCACCCGAAGCATGGTAGCTTTTGCGTAACATTCTTTGCACACCTCCACCATCCCCGTTAAAACCCCGACCTGTAACGAACTTGTATATTTATTTGTTGTTGTTAATAATAAATAGAATTTAGGAAATATTGTGTATTTTTATTCCACTGTTCGTATTGAAGTGTGATTGTTATAGCCGTGAAACTTCAGGTATCCGACCCAGCCGGGTAATTTAAGCCTACCCTTCTGGCCGCCCCTTAAGTAGGTCAACACCATAAAGACCCCTGGAGTATTTCTTCTTTACTGAAGCTGCCCGAGTAGTGTCCTTCGGCACTTAAAACCGAAGGTGGCTCCCGAGGCAATCCGAAACCTGCATTAAGGTGTCAAAGAAGACGTAGCGACGCGAAATTACGTCACAAACTCGTCCAAACACGATTCAACAGGGTTCTCTCCAGCAATGTTAAACTTCGGAAGAGAATTGACACTGCCCAGTACACTAAACCAGGTTCGATACCCAGAAGATGGGGAAAACATTACTCCGGATGAACAAGTGACAAAACTACAAAAGCTTTCCGATATTTATAGCTTCGTAAAGATAAACTTGGCTAAAGCTTTTGAGTCACAAAGTCATCATTACAACCTAAGACGACGCCAGTGGACCCCAAACGTGGGCGACAAAGTAATGAGAAAGGAACACCCGTTATCCTCAGCGGCAAGAGGATTTAATGCAAAACTCGCACCGAAATACTCCGGACCAGAAACAAGGAGGGGTCAACCACCCGTGTGCAGATAAACGGGATAACGCCACTACCGAAGAAGGACCAATAGAAATATCAATGTTTTTTTTTTTGTATTTTTTTACCGTTTGTAATAAATCTAATTAAGAAAAATAAATTTTTCTTTTGCTATGTAGGGGGGGGATGTAACGAACCGTACGCGCTGCCTCGTCGGCGCACCCATGCATTTGTTTCCCCCATACCTATCCCCAGTAAGCGTGATTGATATGAACTCTTTAGTTTCATAATCCACTCTCCTTGAATGGAAGCATACTTATATATTAGTCCACACCCATGATCGGCAGCTGTGCAAAAAAGAAGCCATAGATTGGTGGGTAGAAAAAAGTTCTGACCTCCGAATAACGGCGCCACTAAAAAAAAAATTGCAACAGATAATATCAGTCTCATTAGAAGGTTCCATGTCTTTGATGGGACAAATTAGAATACTCATGACAAATCTAGACCCTAAGGTACGATGTTTGCCAATATTGCCTGGAACAAGTGAGAACCTTGCACAATATAAACATTCATTCTGTTATAATAATTACGTAATAACCTCAATACCACTATTGGATCAGACCAAGAAAGAAAACATTAGAGGTCTGCACGAAACAGTAGGCAACATCCTTCGTTCAATCATATATGAAGCAAAAAACAGGCATTGGTCATTGGAAGACATAATAGAAACTGTTGGCCAGATCAAGATAAAAGGAGTGCCTCTGTTCAACTGCATACAAATGTTGTCAAAGTATAACACCATAGAACTCAAATTCTTTCGGGCAATACTTGGGATTAAGGATAATCTAGAAATAAATAGAGGTGGATTTATAACTTGCCCTCATATCACCAAAGTAACGACGATTACAGCCCTAAACAAGAAAAAGTTCAGAGTTCAACTTCATTCAAGGAATCAATTAGTCAATTTTAAGTTTGGTGATATGAAGGGAACCTTCACTCACTCTGAAGGAACTCTAATAGCAATGGAAACCAATTATTCCTCCAAGAAGGACCTCACTGATTCTCTAAGCAGGGTGGCAGCCCATATTAAGCACCATTTCTGGATGACCGAAGGAACCAATATCACTTACGTACTCAATGAAATAAAAAAGAATACTTTACAAAACCCTCACATATTAATAAGTGCCGAAGAAGAGCCACAATAGTGGCTTCCAAGATTCATGGCCACTTTTTGTGCTGCAGCACCCGCAAGTCTGAGTAAGGCCACAATTTCTATCACTGTCAATGAACATAAGGCAGACGCCCTCGTAGATAGAGGAAGCTCTATAAGTTTTATTGACAACGATCTTGCTCAAGAGTTGAAACTCAAAAGAAGACCATGCAGCCAAACAGTAACCCTAGCGTCTCTAAGCAACACTACTCCTGTTAACAGTATCTGCCACGCTACTATTCAAATTGGCAACCACATGTACCATCATCAACCACTACTAATAATCAATAACCTTTGTGCTGATATTATAATTGGACACGATCTGTTAAGAAATCATAAATCTCTCGAATTACAATTTGGAGGCATTAAAGAACCGCTGAAAATCTGCAACGTCCTACAAGCTACAGTGCCACCCGCATCTGTCTTCACGAATCTATCTCCTAATATCAAACCGATCGCAATTCCGTCTAGAAAACGCTCCGACGAAGACGAAGCGTTTATATCAAAAGAAATATCAGCCCTCTTAAAAGACAAAATCATTGAACCAAGTACATCACCGTGGAGAGCACAAGTCCTAATTGCTGGAGGTGGAAATCACAAGAAGCGCATGGTGGTTGACTATTCAAGAACTATCAACCGATTTACTGAGCTGGATGCATACCCTATTCCAAATATAGACGCAATTGTCTCGCGAGTTGCAAAATACAATTGGTTTAGTCAAATCGACCTCAAGAGCGCTTACCACCAGGTTCCAATACTCGCTAAAGAAAAAAAATATACGGCATTCGAAGCATGTGGGAACCTCTATCAGTTCACCAGAATACCTTTTGGAGTGACAATTGGAGTTGCGGCTTTTCAAAGGACACTCCACTACATTATTAGAACGGAGAAATTGGAATTTTTGCATATTTGGATGACGTCACGATCTGTGGTAAGGATAAAGAGGCCCATGATGCGAACCTGCGGAAATTTATGGAGGCCGCTGAGAAATTTAAACTCACTTTGAATCTCAACAAATTCATATTTGAAACTGAATCGATTAATCTTCTGGGCTACACCATACATAAAAACTGCATAAAACCAGATAAATCTCGATTGGAACCTCTAATGAATCTACCTATCCCATCCGATAGCTCCACTCTGAATAAATCTCTTGGTCTATTTGCGCACTACTCCAAATGGATTAATAATTTTTCTGCCAAGATTAGACCGCTTGTCGAATCATCCCTACCTTTATCTCAAGACGCGATTGATTGTTTTGAAAAGCTAAAATTGGAAGTCTCCAAATCAGCTCTCGCTGTAATAGATAACAAAGAACTCTTTATAGTAGAAACTGATGCATCCGATCACGCCACTGCAGCTACTCTTTCACAAAAAGGTCGAGCCGTTGCATTGTTCACCCGAACACCCATCTATCGAGAAAGAAGGCAGTGCGATTGTAGAGGCACTACGTAAATGGTGCCACTTCATAATGGCGAGATACTTTCTACTAATAACTGATCAAAGGTCTGTGTCTTTTATGTTCGACCAGACGCACTCTAGTAAGATCAAGAATGAGAAAATAGAAAGATGGCGATTAGAACTATCGTGTTTTAAGTTTGATATCATGTATCGCCCAGGAAAGGACAACATTGCTGCTGACGCACTATCTCGAGTATGTGCTACACTAAATGAAACTCCCAGCAAACTAATCGAAATTCACAACTCTTTATGTCATCCCGGAATAGCGAGAATGGTTCATTGGATCCGATCCAAGAATTTACCTTATTCTGTGGAAGAAATAAAACGAATGATCGCTGCTTGCCCAGTGTGCGCGGAGATTAAACCCAGGTATATGAAGAACGAAGGTCAGTTAGTCAAGGCAACAGCCTCCTTTGAAAGGCTTAATTTAGATTTTAAGGGGCCTTTACCGTCAAGCACTGAGAATAAATACATACTGACAATCATCGACGAATATAGTCGGTTCCCATTTGCCTATGCCTGTAAAAATATGACCTCTGAAACCGTAATCAAGTGTCTTAAAGACACTTCGGTACTCCTGGCTACATACATTCAGACAGGGGCACTTCCTTTCTTTCGGACGAAATGAAAAGCTTCCTGACAAGTTTGGGCGTAGCTACCAGTCGAACAACACCATACAACCCCCAAGGGAATGGACTAGTAGAACGTCTGAATGGTACACTATGGAAAACAATACAGCTTCTTTTTTTCATAAATGAAATTATTTGTATTAGTTCTTAAAGCTATTTCAGAATCTGTAGCTAAAATTTCTTTTATACTATTTGTAAATTTGGGAGGTATGCAATATTTTAAACCCTTATCTAAAAATTTATTTTCATTATTTGAAAAAATGGAAGAAAAATGTAAGGAATTCGAAATACGAAGCGGCTGTTGAAGAGGTTGAGCTTCTGCAAAGCAACCCTGAGTACTCCTACATTCGCTTGCCAGATGGGAGAGAGACCACAGTCTCAAACAGACGTTTAGCGCCACTTCCTGTTCCCGACGAAGACATTGAGGAACTTTCAGAAGACGAGACCACAATTGTTGAAACACAAAGAGAGCACCTGTCTCAAGATGCGCAGAGAGACCAGCAACCTTCAGGGACGGACACAGGAACACCAGCTCTAGCCCAAGAAGCTCAAGTTCGCCGATCTGCACGTGAGCGAAGACCACCTGCATACCTGCAGGACTATGTGGCAGAGAAAAACAACGAAGGGTGAATGATATGAACTCTTTAGTTTCATAATCCACTCTCCTTGAATGGAAGCATACTTATATATTAGTCTATGTTATATTATCTACCTATCTGACATTTACGTCTGTCACTTTATTATTGTCATATCATTATTGTATTCAATTTCTATATTAATGCACCACATATTTTAAAGTTGAATAAAGCCTAGTTATCCGAAGGCTTTATCTTTTATATCAGTGATCGTCCCACTCTCCGAGAGCCGTATAAATTCACGTCCGCAGTAGATATACTAGGAGAGTTCTACTATAGATATAGGGAAATCAATGTGTTAGAGAGAGACAGATAGACAAATCAATGTGAATGAGAGAGACAATCGGTTCTGGAACGGTTCTGAACTGTCGGACTGTGGTTCTGAATTGTGGACCAGTTGTTTATTTGGAATAGTTGTGTTATATTATAATGATTAAATAATTGAGCGACTGGAACGAATTTTATTAGAATTATTAAAGAATTGAGCGAGTTTGTATTGTGGGTTGCCTGAGGATGAGAGAGAAAGTGTCGCCATCTCCCTGCCGTTAGCCATATGTCGGTAATGTAGATCGCGTTGGGAAGGGCGCCACCATCCCCTATCAACCGCTAGGTGCTGACCGCCATTTTTAGTCCATTTTTTTGGTCCCCGGGGTGGTGACGTCAGAACGAGGCATTAACGGGCAGACCATCAGCTGACAGGCCTCCAGCGTGACGTCATTCCAACGGTTCGGAACGGATGATAATCGATGTGTATTGTGGGTTGCCTGAGGATGAGAGTGTCGCCATCTCCCTGCCGTTAGCCACATGTCGGTAATGTAGATCGCGTTGGGGAGTGCGCCACCATCCCCTATCAACCGCTAGGTGCTGACTGCCATTTTTAATCCGGTCAAACAGAGTATAACAGAAAAGTCGCAAGAATGCAGAGGCTTAACATTGGTATGTATACAGGGTACGAGTCCTGTTACGGTAGGGTCCTAGATATACAGGGTGTGGTACGAGGGTAATTTTCAGCATACAAAGACCAAAACACATTAGGATGATCAACGTCAGACTATGATGTGTAACTTTGCCAGCTAAGCATTCAACATAATCGTCAAACGTAATATTATTTTTAACAACCGATGACTCCCTTTCCAACATCAAAGAGTATTAAAGGGTGGCAACAAGCCAACGCGAAGTCAAAAGAACGGGCAAAAAGTGACCATAAAAACTTGAGTGACATTTATTATTATCTGCTATCTTTGGATAAACATACAAATAAAGATCTAAATAATACCTAAAATTCATGACATCTACTTGACATTTTTATTTTTTTGACTTTTAAATGACATTTTAGAAGCTTAATTCAAAATTATAAAAAAGAATAAGATATCCTTATTTTTTATCATAGAACAATTAAATATTTAGTAAATTTTAATCAAAATTCACATTTTTTATAAAAGAAGAAATCAAATTATAACCTATTATTTTCTACTCTTTTATTATTAAATTTTATCGTAAGCAATTAAGTTGTTTATTAATTTTATGACGTTATTTTGTTTTATAAATAATTTGACTTAAAAAAAATTTTTTAAATTCCAAATTAAAGTTAAAATAGTTTTTTTATGTTATATTTACCAAGTTGTTAACACCAATTTTGTTTTAACTCGCACTTATTCCTTGAAAATGAAATAAATATATTTCGAAAGCTTGGAAAACAAGTAAAAGAGTTTTCTTAAAAAACATTGCCGTTTACCCCAAAAATTCTGGTTTAATATATATTGTTATGATTCACTCTGTTTAGATACTCAATAAATACAATATTAAAATTTATTTTATTTAACATATTTGATACACCTGGTATAACACATTTGATTAAGTCACTTAATAACACAAAATAAAATAGCATCAACAGAATTTAATTTATGTAAACCAATCAAAAGGTTGTGACTGTCAAATGTATGATGAATTATAAGTAATAAGACAATTATTACTTTTTACCAATAAAAAAGGAGTGTTCTGTTTTAATATTACAAAGTTTCTGTACATAATTTAGTATAAAAAGCTTAATTTAAGTAAATTAGTTATATATGTCAAATGATGACAGACAATTATTATCCAATTAAAATTTGTTTATCATGTCAAAAAAAAATGGACAATTATTATTGGAAGATGGTATCCAAGAGGAAACTAAGGAGGTTGTTGATTCCAGAGAGGCTTGGGGGGTCTTGCATGTAAGAAAATTGGTGAGAAAAATTTAAAGAATATTTTGAGAAAATCAGAGAATAAAATACCAAATTATAATAAAAGTAATATAATTCGATAGGAAGGACTGTAGAATGTATGGTCCATAGTTCCAGTGAATCTACAACAAGTTTTGCAAGAATTGGTGAGTGAAACTTATATGAGAATTTATAACTTACCTACCTACCCGTTCGAGTTTGGATCCAGTGTAATAATTCCAGGCGGAATTATATACAACAACACATATTATTGTAATTTACAACAAATGAACGTTATTTTCGATTTCCATTTGGTATAAAAGGTGTAGCCGCCAGAGACTTCTTTACAGCTGAAAAATAGTTATCAGAGTATCAAGCAGTGCCAGAACAAGGTTAACAGTGACTTAACAGGTTATTTGCGTATATAAAAGGTTAGTGATAGGATAAGATAGATTTAGGTTGTTCAATTAGTATAATTATTTCTTTACCTTATAAAGGGTGACGTCATTCTACGAATTTCAACAGAATCTCGTTTAAATCTAAAACTTTTTCTCTTCTCCATTTTAGTAACGTTAAACTTTCAAATTAATATAATTCACACTATTGCCACATCGTATTTTTAACGAGATTTTTCTTTACATAGTTGCCATTGTTACAGCAACATTAAAATTGTAATCAGATATTAAAACAGACATAATAGTAATTAAATTTTATTGTTGAGTTCATTCAAACTGAATAAATTATATATTCGTTATATAAGTCACAACTATACAAGTTAGTTTATGTTAATTCAGAAGTAGCGATTCTATTGGTAATGGTGGTTGCGTATCTCTGAACTCTCCCTTTGATTAAGATGTTTCAAGCAAACCGACTGAGCACAACATATTGAATTAGAGTAAGCAACAATTAAGGTAATTATTGATATTTGCATCCATATCATTGTTAGCCGGAGTAAAATAATGAACACTCATCATCACATGTATAGACAACTCACATCACACATTAACCTTGAACCACGCATTACAATACAACACTAGTATTACAAATTTAAAACTCACACACACGCTACATAATAAATTGGCACCAGCAACGTGGGGCATGTTTGAAAAATTGTATTGCTTAAAATATTAGCTTCGTTATTAAAAAAAAAATTGGTTTATTTGAAAAATTAGCTAAGCGTTCTTAATAAAAAAAATATAGACTCTCAATAATTACATATAATAAATCATGGAGGGAATTAAAACTTTAAGGGAATTAAAAACCGTAGAATTAAAAGCAATATTAAAAAAGAAAGGTCTAGATTTAACAGGTAATAAAACAATACTTATAAACAGACTACAAGAAGCCATTGTAAAAGAAGGAAAGGATCCCGAAACATATTGTTTCAACTTAGAAGAAGGTAGCGAAGAAACGGAGAAGCAAAGAGAAATATTAAATATAGATTATCAGCAGATAGAGAAAGAAAGTATGGAAAATGTAAGTGAACCAAGCAAGGAAAACATACCAAAAGTCATAGAACAACCAGAAGTTCAAGAAGAAAATAAGAACGACAGGGATAATCAATTATTTATGATACTACAAAGTATGCAACAACAACAAAAAGAAGATAGTAAAAAGATTTTGGACAAAATCGAAGAACAAAAAGAAGATAGCAAGAAGATGATGGACAAAATCGAAGAACAAAAGGAAGATGGCAAGAAAATGATGAACAAGATAGAGGAACAAAAGGAATATTTTAAAGAATTAATTGGAAAGAAAATGGAGGAACAAAATAAAAAATTAGAAACTATGAATAACTCCATGAAATTGAAATTAGAGAAGCAAGATGAAAAAATTGAAGAAGTTAAAAGATCACAGAAAGAAATGAAAAAGAGTTTAGAAACCCAGGAAGAAAAGTTGGTCAATCTAGAACAAAATTTGATAGAGAAATCACGAAGAGTAACAGAAGTGAATATCACGAAAGCTGTGGAAATCATTGAAAAAAATGGGAAAAAGGAAATAGAAGATATGAAAAGAAGTATAATTAAACATGGAAGGAATATGGAAGCCCTAAGAAGTGATGTGAAGAAAGAAATTCAGGAAGTAAGAGAAGAAACAGAGAGAGAAATATATAAGACAAAAAGAGAAATAAAAGAACAATATACAGCAGCAAGCATAGATGTGGACAGTAGCAGTATTAAGGATATAAAAGAAGAAGTAGAAAAATTGAAAAGACGAACGGTAAATGAACATGAAACCATTATTTACACTTGCCATAGTGGAAACAACATAATTAAATTTGATGGGGACATACGCAAGGTACATCCTAAAGTATTTGTAGATCTACTACAAAAATAAAGTAGATCAGAACAGGGGTATGGATTTTAAGGAAACCGTGAGACAAAATTTAGTGGGACATGCACAAATATGGTTCGGTAGTGTAGAAGTACAAATTGAAAATTTTGATAAATTTAGGGAATTATTCATGGGATATTTTTGGGGTCAAGTGAATCAATCAAAAGTTAGGGAAAAATTACATTTCGGAAAGTTCGAAGAGAACAGGGGCACAGCAGCACATGCATATGTGATGCAAATTTATACGCAGGTACAATACCTGGAACCGCAAGTACCACAGGAGGAAGCTATTCTTTTACTTTCCAGACACTTTAAACCAGAGATCATGCAAGCAATTGCAATTCAATCAATAAAAACATTAGAACAGCTCATCAATTACCTGATGAGAATTGAAAGAAATAACCCATTTAATATAACACATGTACAACGTAGTCAAATTAATACAAACACACACAATAGAAATAATTACAATAATACTAACACATATAATAGACATAATTACAACAATACAAACACCTATGATAAGTATAGAAATAATAGTAATAATGACACGAATGATAATTTTAATGATTTAATCAACAGACAAAATGCAAATAGGAACAATTATAATAATTCAAGACAACACTATTATAACAAAAATGATCAAACACAAAGAAACACACAATATAATTCTAACTACAAAAACGCTAACAATAATATGGGTAGGCAAAATAATAATTATCAATATAACAGAAGGCAAAATAATTCAAATTACTATAGTAATAATCAAGGCCGAAATGGACAAATTGAAATTAATCAACCCATTAGAAGGGTAAATTTTCAGAGAAATACTAGATCTAGGAAAAGTAGTATTGAGAAATCCAGTCAAATAAGATCAAGTCGAGAACCTAGTCCACAACCTAACAGCTCGTTCACACGGCGACGGTTCGTCATTTTTTTCGTATCGTATTTATAACGAATCGTTGTTTTTTTGTTAAAGCATAGCAATTTCTTATAAGCAAGTTCAGACGAGCTTGCGGTATTACGAATCGTGAAAAATGACGGATTCGTCACGGCGCGACATTCGTCGTTGTCAACAAATCACGAATATGGTAAAAAGACGTATCCGTCATTAAAAATATATGGCAATATATGATCTATTTCGCACTAGTAGGATTTGTCGACGATTCATTTTTTATACGAATCGTGATTTTGTCGACGTGCGAGAATTAGTACGTAGTGGGCTTCCTGCTTGCATGGTTTTACGCAAATATGGACAAAGAGAAAGAAAAGGAATTCGATAAAATAATAGATACAGAACTTTTAATCAGTTCAGTAGAACAAAGACCAGTGCTTTGGGACAAGTTTCTAGACATTTATAAGGACAAAATTGCCAAAACAGCAGCATGGCGAGAAATATGTTTACTTCTGACCGAAAATTTTGAAACAATGGAACAAAAGGAAAGACAATTTTTTGGTAAGTGCTTTATTTATTAGAAACTTATATTGCGTCATTTACATTCTATGTCTATACTATATTACTATATTGAAATACAGGGTGTCCGTTTATAAACTGACACATTTTACCTGCTTATAAATCGAGAGAGAAAAAAGATATCGATATGCGGTTTTCACAGAAATTCATCAATTTTTATAAAGTTTTTTTTTGACAGTGTTTGCCAAGTTTCAAAATTTAAAAAATTAAAAAAATTAAAGCAATGAAAAACAATTTATGTATTTTCAGAAAGGAGAGTTAACAGGCTTTCATGTTAAAATTAAAGAGTACAAGGTGCTCCATTTAAAATTTTTGCGAAATCGGCCTTTGAAAATCATCAATTTTTTTCCACCTATTTTAGGTAAATTTTGAAATTGGCAACACTGTCAAAAAAAAACTTTATAAAAATTGATGAATTTCTGTGAAAACCGCATATCGATATCTTTTTTTCTCTCGACTTATAAGCAGATAAAATGTGTCAGTTTATAGATGGACACCCTGTATTTACAAGCTATCTGTAATGCCTTTTTATGAAAAAAATATACAAAAATATTAGCTAATAATTATTGTAAATTTGGCATAATTTTGAAGCTTAGACTAAATCTTCTTGCCAGGGTACAGATCCTGCTTCCGATAAAAATAGTTCATAAATTCAGATCGCACTGAATTAGCAGTCCTACCACCCCGTGCTCGTTGCTCGTTAGGTAGTTTTTCAAGGTTAAATTCTTCTCGTTGATTGTTGTCAATATTTAATCCCTCTTTTTGTCTAATAAAATTATGAAGGATGGTACATGCTTTGACTACCGATACAGCTGTTTCCTTTTTGACGTCCAAGGGTCTATGAAAAATCCTCCACTTGTTGGCCAAAATCCCAAATGCACACTCTACGTACCTTCTGGCTCTAGTTAAACGATAGTTAAAAATGCGTTTATTTATATCTAAATGTGTTCCACCAAAAGGTCTCAGTAGATTTTCGTGTAACCCAAATCCTTCATCGCCTATTATCACATAGGGAACCGTAGTTTTTGAGTCGCTGGTTAGAGGTTTTGATTCAGGTATATTCAAGCTGCCTTCTGTCAACATTTTCCAAAAATTTGATTCTTTAAATATCGATGAATCACACTCTTTTCCGTAAGAACCCACACTGACGTAAAGGAAACGATAATCAGAATCTACTACTGCTAATAAAACGATGGAAAAAGAAATCTTTATAGTTCATGTACATTGAACCACTATTTTTTGGCTTCTTAAGCCTGATGTGCTTTCCGTCGACTGCGCCAAGGCAGTGAGGGAAATTGGCTTTATCGGCAAATCCATCTGCTATCTTTTTCCCATTCGGACGCTTTGTCAATTACAGGCATAAATTCATTATGTAAATTATTCCATATGGATTCTGTAACTTCTTCTATAATGTTACTGATTGTTGATACACCTACTCGATAACTATAATGTATATCTTTGAAGGAACATCCTGACGCCAAATACCTGAAAAGATAGAACACGGCATAACATTTCGTTTTTCGTTTGCTGTGGGAATTTTTCACAGCTTTAATATATGCATACATTTATGTATGGGTATGTGCATTGTGCATACAAGTTAAAAGTTGGTTTCTAATTCTGTTTTGTTTCAGGAAAATGTGTAATTAAGAGATGGACACAAATAAGAGACGCCTGGGTAAAAAGTATTAATGCAAAGAAAACTTCTAAGAAATCTGGTTCTGCTACCATTTCTGCCAAACCGTACAGATATCATAAGGAATAATTATCTTTTCTAAAAAGAGTTGTTGATCCATGTGATACCCAGGATAATATATCTTCCAAAAATAAAAACCAAGAGGAAGAACTTGCATCAGAAGAATGTAATGCTGAAGGAATTGAAATAAATCTAATTGAAAAGGAAGGTCAAAACGAAGAATATGAGGCTGAAAAGAATCAAAATAATCAAAAATCAGCTCTGAATCAGAAAGGATTAATTCCACCAATTAGGAACAGAAAACGTGTGAGTGGAGTGGACGAAAAAATGATGACTTTTATTGATCATCAACTAAAACAGCCACAGCAAAAGCTAGAGGAGGATCGTAATTTGAGTTTTTTCAAAAGTATTCTGCCATCTCTGCAGGTATTTGATGATGACCAAACCTTGGAGTTTCAGTCTCAAGTTATAAATATTATTCAGACAATAAAAAGAAGAAGATATTATTCTTATAACTATTGTCCACAAAATTCTAATTACACTTATACTTCTCAAAATCAATATCCGGGTTATGATACAAGATCTGAACCAGAACAATCACCATCTGCAGCGTCCACCTCCACACAACCTGAATCTGTGCAGTCACCATCAGCAGCGTCAACTTCCACACCAGCGGCGTCCACCTCAGCACAAGGTGATATTATTCCGCCATCCTCAGCTGCATCTCCCTCCACACAAAATTTTGACTCAGAATACTCGTATATCGTACAAGACCTAGACCTGTCTAGTTTCTAAGCAAGCTTTTAAAAAGTACCAATAAATAATAATACTAGTTTAGCTTTGTTTTATTTATAATCTATCAAAAATGGATCGAAACAACCTAAGTAATGTCATCAAAATGAGTCATTGTCGGCCCACCAAAAGCAATTTTAACGATTACCTGTAACTACAAATTATGTTGATCACCAATTTTTCTTACCTTATACATATTGCCAATTTCTCTTCAGGGCTGATAGCTTTTCTCATGTTTGTGTTCTGTTTTCTCAAATTCTCTTTCAACCTATGGAGAAGATCATGGAAAGTGGCTATAGACATACGAAAATAGTTGAAAAATTTTGATTCATCATCTCGCAACTGGCTCATTAGCAATCGAAAAGTTCCTTTATTATGTCGTTCTCTTAGAAGTGGATGCACCCAGTGTCTTTTGGTTTTCTTCCGACGATAACGGCGGTGATACCAATATAAAATCATAAGGGTGTTAACGTCCATCTCGCTGAAATGTCGTTGTAGAACTACACCTAGATTCTGTTTTTAGTGACGATCTAAAGTTAAAACGAAACATCATGCGCCATGTGAACATTATTTACGTTTTTCACGTATCGTTATAATCACGATCTACGATACGTTGAAGCGCCGTGTGAACATCATATCCGTTTTCGACGTATCGTGTTTATTCCGATTCGTAAAAGACGGAGCGCCGTGTGAACGGGGTGTAATGCTAGTCAAAACGACGAAGCTTGGGAGGACTCAAGAGGTAGTGATCACCATTTTCAGTAGATTGTAACCCAAACAATACATCCAACATTTGCAGTTACATTCATTATCGAGAATTTTTGAAATCTGACGATGTTGTAGACAGTGACGAAATGTTTAATTTAATTAAAATTTTAGCTAAAATAAATGATCAAAATATTTCAATAATTGTCGATACTGGAAGTGAATCTAGTTTAATTCAAGAAGAGTTGCTTAACAAATTTCCTAACATGAATAAACATATAATAAAAATTCCAAAAATAGTTATTGTGGGTGCAAATAATAAAAAATTAGGTGAGGTGAATAAAATGTTAAATATACAGGTGCAAATAGGTGAAAGAAATATTTCATTAGATTTGTTAGTTGTTCCTAAATTGCAATTTGATATAATAATAGGATATGATCAGTTGTACAAATATCAGTCAGTTATTGATTTTGAAAATAAGAAAATTAAATTTAATGATACCTGGGTGGATTTTAATAGTTTTAATAATTTTAATAATGAGTCAAACATGACACAAATGTGTGTAAAACAGCAATTTTATGAAAGTGATAGCCTAAATGAAAATAATTTATGCAAAGGTGTCCTTAATGAAAATGAATATTATATAAATGAAAATAATGATATAAATATTGAGGAAGTAAAGTTGATTTGTCCACAAGCGTGGGAAAATGAGATAAGGAGTCTAATGAAAAGTTATGAAGCACTTTTCATCAGTAAGGCGAGTATAGCTGTAGGATACACACATAAATTTCATGTTAGAAACATAGAAGGTTTTAAAAATAAAACATACCCAGTTCCATTTCATTTAAAAAATAAAATAAAATTAGAAATCAAAAAGCTGTTACAACAAAATATTATACAACATTCTGATACACCTTACATCAATTCTTTAGTTATAGTACAAAAGAAAAATGGGGACATACGAATTTGCCTAGATGCACGTACGTTGAATAAACATTCTATTCCACAGTATGAACAGCCAATAAAAACAGAAAATTTGTTAGGTAGGATAAATAACGCTAAAATTTATTCAAAATTAGATTTAAAAAACAGTTTTTGGTTATTATCGTTGGATGAAAGTTGTAGAAAATATACAGGTTTCTCAGTTGATGGAGAAATATATCACTTTAATGTCATGCCGTTTGGGTTACAAAGTGCCAGTGCAGGCCTGGTAAGAATGCTTAATAAAATACTTGAACCATATCGAGATTTTACATTGAATTATATAGATGATATCTTAATATTCAGCCAATCTGTAGAGGATCATCTGAAACATTTAAAAATAATATTATCTGTACTATATAAATCACAATTAAGTTTAAATATTGAAAAGTGTGAATTTATGCAGACAGAGACAATTTTCTTGGGGTACCGTATAAATAAGTTTGGGGTATCAATAGATCCAAAAAGATTACAAATCATTTCTGACTATAAGAGACCCACAAATTTGAAGACAGGGGATTCTTGGGTATGATTAATTATTTTAAGAGGTTGTTACCCGATCTCACTAGTTTGGAACTACCATTGTTAGATTTGTTAAAGAAAGGTGTTAGATGGAATTGGTGCGATGAACATGAGGTTGCTTTCAACACCATAAAATCAAAATTTTTAGAAAACATTCAAATTTACCATCCGGATTATAATTTACCATTTATACTACGCACCGACGCATCTATCAATAGATTTGTAGGAACTTTACTACAAATTCAAAATAATATTGAAATTCCCATAACTTTTGTATCTAGAAAAACTAAACCATATGAGAGAAAGTATGCAAGCAGTGAATTAGAATTAGCATCAATTATTTATTGTGTAGAAAAACTAAAATTTTATTTATTAGGTAAGAGATTTATACTAGAAACTGACAATAGTGGACTGCTCTCATTGCTCAACAATAAGTTTGGTAATAGCCGGATACACCGGTGGGCATTACTCCTACAAGAATATACATTTGACATAAGACATGTATCTGGTAAACTTAACATAGTGAGTGATTCAATATCACGAATGGATGGACAAAATACACAAAATAGACAAATAAGACTTGGACTTAATACATTCAACAATAATGACATACTTTACTGTGAACAAAATATATTAGATGACCAGATAAAACTTACTGACAAAGAAAAACAAAAATCATTACTAAATGGACAATATTACATCAGGAATAACAATGGACATGAACAGTATGTTTTGACAAATGACCTAGCAAAAATAATCTTAAAAGATTTACATCTACGATATAACCATCCTGGATATCGGAAATTATGGTTACTATTTCGCGAGACTTTTATCACAAAAAATGACGCGAGACTAGCTAAGACAATAACAACTACATGTGGAATTTGTCAACTGGCAAAGGACAAAAATTCACACAACGAAAACGTACCAAAAACAATACTTGCAAATCGACCATTACACATTATTTCTATGGACTTCATTACTAACTTAACTAAGACTGATAATAACAACCGACATATTTTCATCATACTAGACATTTATACAAAATACATAAAATTATACCCGTGCAAACAAACGAACACTATTACAGTAAAGACATGTTTCAAAGACTACATAAACACTGTGGGTAAACCAGACAATTGTATCATGGACAACGCTACATACTTCAATAACGAACGTTTACGAAAATTTTTCAATGACAACGACATTTCTTCACGATACATAAGTATACGACATCCATGTGCCAGCCCTGTTGAAAGATATGTTAGGGAAGTCATAAAGTTTTTGAGAATCATGGTAGTACATGAACACCACATATGGGACTCAAAAATTTAAGAGATACAAGAATTTATGAACCACTTACCTAATACTGTAACTGAAATAATTCCTCATGTTTTAATGTTTAATTCAATTCCTAAAAGACCTTGGTATTGTCATAATATATCTGATTACCAACAAATTCTTGAAAAAGTCAATCTTAAATTAAGTACAGCATCAGAAAAATATCTAAAAAGAAAAAACAAGTCCATTAAAAATAAAGTAAAATTTAAAAAAGGGGATTTAGTCATAGTTAAAGCTTTAAGAGTACCAAGTTATCAGGAACGACAATCTAAGAAATTATTTTTTCCATTTGAAGGTCCTTATCAGGTAGAGAATGAAGATCCAGTTAATTCTTATGTGTTAAAAGACCCAACAAATGGTAATATACGAGGGATATTCCATATATCACAAATTTATTTATACAAAAAACAAAACAATGAATAATTATAATAAAAAAAAAATTCTTTGCATAAAACATATATAAATAATAGAAGAGAACACACAAAATCTCAATTCAAAAGATAACAGTTATGTAATCTTTAGAATTTCAATTTGGGGCATTTGTTATGATTCACTCTGTTTAGATACTCAATAAATACAATATTAAAATTTATTTTATTTAACATATTTGATACACCTGGTATAACACATTTGATTAAGTCACTTAACAACACAAAATAAAATAGCATCAACAGAATTTAATTTATGTATGTAAACCAATCAAAAGGTTGTGACTGTCAAATGTATGATGAATTATAAGTAATAAGACAATTATTACTTTTTACCAATAAAAAAGGAGTGTTCTGTTTTAATATTACAAAGTTTCTGTACATAATTTAGTATAAAAAGCTTAATTTAAGTAAATTAGTTATATATGTCAAATGATGACAGACAATTATTATCCAATTAAAATTTGTTTATTATGTCAAAAAAAAAATGGACAATTATTATTGGAAGATGGTATCCAAGAGGAAACTAAGGAGGTTGTTGATTCCAGAGAGGCTTGGGGGGTCTTGCATGTAAGAAAATTGGAAGGACTGTAGAATGTATGGTCCATAGTTCCAGTGAATCTACAACAAGTTTTGCAAGAATTGGTGAGTGAAACTTATATGAGAATTTATAACTTACCTACCTACCCGTTCGAGTTTGGATCCAGTGTAATAATTCCAGGCGGAGTTATATACAACAACACATATTATTGTAATTTACAACAAATGAACGTTATTTTCGATTTCCATTTGGTATAAAAGGTGTAGCCGCCAGAGACTTCTTTACAGCTGAAAAATAGTTATCAGAGTATCAAGCAGTGCCAGAACAAGGTTAACAGTGACTTAACAGGTTATTTGCGTATATAAAAGGTTAGTGATAGGATAAGATAGATTTAGGTTGTTCAATTAGTATAATTATTTCTTTACCTTATAAAGGGTGACGTCATTCTACGAATTTCAACAGAATCTCGTTTAAATCTAAAACTTTTTCTCTTCTCCATTTTAGTAACGTTAAACTTTCAAATTAATATAATTCACACTATTGCCACATCGTATTTTTAACGAGATTTTTCTTTACATAGTTGCCATTGTTACAGCAACATTAAAATTGTAATCAGATATTAAAACAGACATAATAGTAATTAAATTTTATTGTTGAGTTCATTCAAACTGAATAAATTATATATTCGTTATATAAGTCACAACTATACTCTCCCTTTGATTAAGATGTTTCAAGCAAACCGACTGAGCACAACATATTGAATTAGAGTAAGCAACAATTAAGGTAATTATTGATATTTGCATCCATATCATTGTTAGCCGGAGTAAAATAATGAACACTCATCATCACATGTATAGACAACTCACATCACACATTTACCTTGAACCACGCATTACAATACAACACTAGTATTACAAATTTAAAACTCACACACACGCTACATAATAATATATATATATATATATATATATATATATATATATATATATATATATATTACCGCTCGAACGTGGGGGGAAGAAGAAAACTTTTGCATCCAGGAAATTTATCATGTTCACTATCATCATCCTCAGAATCTATAAATCTGTAACTTTTAGGGGGGTGTGAATGTAATGCATTTACGCATGATTCAAGGCTTCTAACAGTAAACAATACTTCATGATAGCAACTTTGACACCAATAGAAATGACCCTGATATTTATCTGTGAGAAGAGAATCTGTGTCTGTTGTTTCATGGAAATTATCAAATCCTGCTAATAATGATTTATTTTTGCTCTTGTGAGCTTCTAATAAAATTTCAAAACAATACCTACAAACATTCATTTTATAATTGAAAATTCTATAATATGATATCCATAAACAATATCTATACTCATCGTAATCATGTTCCCAATTTTTTAGTGACAGCACAGTGTTTCTTACAGTTACAGATTTATATCTACTACAATCGATAAACTCCAAAGGGTAAGGGTTAGGTTGATTTTGAGCTAGAGCATTTATTGATGTCCATTTTCAATATTTGAATTTTTTTGCTATAATACAGGTCATTGACCATGGTAACGGTGACTCATTCATAAAATTGGCTAATGTGTTAATATTTTCGCAAATAGCTTTTATGCATAGTCGTTCTAATTTATGAGGTTGCATCATCTACAACAAAATTAAATTTTATAATGTTCCCCCCAGGGTAGCGTATCGAAACTATTTGGTATTAATAAGCGTTTATCAGCATTACTCTACTCTTTTTTTTGAAACTGGAGACTTATCATCAGTTGGAGTTTTTTCTTGAATGGAGTGAACTTTTATTGATTGATCGCAGAAACAGAAATATTTTTGACAAAAATAACAATGTTTGGTACCATACCCCATAAGAGTGGTAAATATATATATATAAATTGAAAAAACTTACACTTAATTCTTCAGTATTTCAAAAGTTGATTGTGGGTTTTGCTTCCCAATATCTATCTGTCCTCTATATATGATTGAATACTCTTGATTCTTGTTGAACTCCTCAACGTAGGGTCGGTAATCTTCTGTAACTCTTCTGGGTAGAAAGACTGCTTTATCTTCTAACTCAAGGAGGATCGCTTCCCCAAATTTAGTTTTAACAACTTTAACGAAATATATTTTTAGAGGTGTATCCTTTGGAAGTTCATTTAATTTAACTAATTCTTTTCTTTCTGCAAGTTATAATGCATTTAATTTAGCAAGATCCATCTAAAAAAACAAATTAAATTAATAATATAATATAATTATTAAAATAATTCTTACCTTTCTTTCTGGAGTAGTAGAAGAACTGATAAGTTAGAACTTGGAACTGTCTCAGCGCGAACTGCTCTCTCTGGCTTTGCTTTCTTGCATATTTATATGCAACATCATCTACGTAACAACGTAGGGTTTTTTTTCTCGTAAAAATGGTGTGATTTCCTGCAGAAACTATTTTATTTCCGTTTGAATTTCTTGGAATGTTACCCAGTTGCGGTTGATACACATTCTATTTTGTAGATAACATCTTTTCCGCTCTTTTAACAGAACAAGTTTATTGAAAAAATATTATACACACATCATTTGATAAAAAGAAATTATTTTTGTTAACAAAATCTTGAGGACCCACATAACAAAATTTTCCATATGGTAAACCATCTTTTCCAATCGAACTATTTAATTATTTACCGAGTTTATTTAAAAAGTAATCTACACATCATTGATATAAAGAAATTATTTTTGTTAATAAAATCTTGAGGTTATTTAAAAGACTCTCCCATTAGGACATGGAATATCAAACAAGTTCCGTCTTGCTTACACCCTGTTAGCCTAAAAAACGAGGAGCACAATAAGCGAAGTTCCGTCTCTCCTTACATTGATTGAAAAGTAATTGCAAATCATTTTAAGAGATATCGATACCATTGATATATACCCCACCGTATCTAGGACCCTGTATATACGACAATGTACAGCCTCTGCATTGCATTTTCTGTTATACTATGTTCGCTGGACCGAAAGATCCTATTATCCTTCAATCTTCTTACACCTCTCTTAACATTTTCAACTCATGATTACATGTGACTGACAGTCACTAAATGATTGTATATGCATTACGCTGGTACGCTTTCTAGTACAACTGCTAAAATTAACATTAAAAGTATTGAACTAAAAATTAAGCATATCTTTCCAAATGATGATATCAAGATAAATCTATTCAAAAAAGATTGACCATTCCATTTAGGAAGTGCGGAAGCACTAAAGGTACCAGACATGAAGTTTGGGTTGTTAAAACTAGTACTTCAGTTGAAAGACCTCGTTTTTGTTTTCTTTCAAACGAGTACAGCTGATCTCACTTTATCGGACGTACAAAGCGTGAGACTGTCACTTGAAAATCATTATAGAAATGAAAATCTTAGGAAGCTGCATGTCATTAAGAAAAAATCCAGTCGGACCGGAAGGTTGCTCTTTTATAAGAGACTGCGTGATGTCCCTCACTGAAATTGTTAAAAGTTGATGTTGATTAGAGTTTGTGTTCGAGCAGATATGAGAGTAGCTTTTGTAGACATTCAAGGCTTTGTCGTAGACATTCATTGTCAAAGAACTCACCAGTGGAATATTGTAAAGTAAATGAAATATTGGAAAACAAGTATGCTGCAGACTACATTTACGTTCGAGGACAACAAAAAGCAGAATTTCTTCTCAAGAAATACCACGTTTTTCCACACATTATTGATGTTACCATAGCACCTTTTGTGAAACTTTACCCAAGATCCGAACCCCCTGCCACGCTTTATCTGAATCATGTGTCCCGAAAGAAACGTTCAACTCAGTGGTTTTCTAATGTTATATTACCATAGATAAATAAACCTTATAACCACAAATGCGTATTTTTTACCTTATCATTCTCACTTATCTGTAAAACAGTTTGTTTATTCATTAACTTTTATATATACTACATGAAGATTGAAATTTCCGTCTTACAATTTTTAAGATAATTTTTAAAATTAAAACAAAAATATATTATACATGTTATTGTGAAACCATTATGGATATGTGGTAAAGGCCTCTTTAGGTATCCATGAGGATTGATTGTTCTCTTTTCTTCTTATCCAACAAGGAAAGACTCTGCTTACACTCTCGGCGTTCTTGTAAAGCCTTCTTACGACTTTTCTCTGTATACACGTCCCGGTTGTGATTTTTCTTTTGGTTTGCAAATAATTTTAACATTCTTATCGATATTTTTTTTTAATTTGCTAGTACCTAAAAAATGGTGTGGTGCAGTATACGCGTCTTTTTCATACACTATTGAAAATTATGCGAATAGGGTGGATTCAGTAGCTTCGCCACTCTGGCTAATGCCTTTTTTGATCATAGAAAGTGTCTTTGCTTGTCCCGTTCTTTTGTTGTCGCGTTGGCTTGTTGCCACCCGTTAATGCTCTTTAATGTTGGAAATGGAGTCATCGGTTGTTAAAAATAATATTACCTTTAAGGATTATGTTAAATGCTTAGCTGGCAACGTAACACATCATAGTCTGGCGTTGATCATCCTAATGTGTGTTTTGGTCTTTGAATGCTGGAAATTACCCTCGTATCATACCCTGTATATCTAGGGCCCTACCGTAACAGGATTCGTACAATACCCTGCGCCAATGCGCTACTCCGGCTAATGCCTTTTTTGATTATAGAAAGTGTCTTTGCTTTGCCCGTTCTTTTGTCGTCGCATTGGCTTGTTGCCACCCGTTAATGCTCTTTAATGTTGGAAATGGAGTCATCGGTTGTTAAAAATAATATTACCTTTAAGGATTATGTTAAATGCTTAGCTGGCAACGTAACACATCATAGTCTGGCGTTGATCATCCTAATGTGTGTTTTGGTCTTTGAATGCTGGAAATTACCCTCGTATCATACCCTGTATATCTAGGGCCCTACCGTAACAGGATTCGTACAATACCCTGCGCCAATGCGCTACTCCGGCTAATGCCTTTTTTGATTATAGAAAGTGTCTTTGCTTTGCCCGTTCTTTTGTCGTCGCGTTGGCTTGTTGCCACCCGTTAATGCTCTTTGATGTTGGAAAGGGAGTCATCGGTTGTTAAAAATAATATTACCTTTGAGGATTATGTTGAATGCTTAGCTGGCAACGTTGCACATCATAGTCTGGCTTTTATCATCCTAATGTCTTTTGGTCTTTGTATGATTGGTAAGGATGCTGGAAATTACCCTCGTACCACACCCTGTATATCTAGGACCCTACCGTAACAGGACTCGTACTGTTATATTATCCATCTCAAATGCCTAGGTATTTAAAAAAAATTAATTTTTACTTCTTAAAAATTCATTATAATCTTTGTTTCAAAGATTTCTCATCGAAAAATCAAGCCGCGCCCGAATTTGCCTTCTCCGCCAATCAGCGCGAAGCATTCGGTCCGCGGGCATGCATAAATATCGACGTTAGTTCGTCGGGAAGTCAGTCGATTCTCGCAGTCGAGAGTATTCATGTCGCCGTTTTAAACATATTAGCTTTTGTTCGAGTTATAGTATTTCGCGATTAAGATTGGTTTTTTCTTTTTTTAGCTTTTGCTCCAGTTTTATTGTACTTTTTAGTACAGATTTGTTAATATTATTGAATTAAATCGTTTATTGTACTTTTCAGTACAGATTTATTTCATATTACTGAAATTAATCGTCGTATTAATTTTGGAGCATAATTTTATAAAGTCTTTAGTACTTATCAGTACTCATACGATCCTGATATTATAGTTTGAGCCGTCGCTGGTACTTTTGAGCACCGTAACAGACTTGAGTACGTTTTAAACAACGATTTTTTGACCTGGGCAATTATTTGGCAAATAATATTCAGAGAGAGTTAAAATTAAGACTAATATAAAAGTTTCCAAGGAGTTAAGAAGCCATTTGAGATTCTATAGTCAACTACAGCCTACTCTGGTGTTTTCTTAAGTTGTGAAGGGAATCACAACATTCTTTTCATATTTACGAATTGAAACAAAACAAAAATCGCACTTTTCAGTGCAGAAGAAAGAAGAGCTCCAGATCGTCGATGCTCGAGGGCTTTTATCTCTGCACCAACAGAAATAAATTCCCAAGAGACGCCTACCAAGATTCCATACGTTGATTTCCACGGGAAATCAACAGAGCACTTGGATCTTGCGGCTTTAAACGCAATTTCCGTCTTCGGCAAGACGGACACGGCATCGAAGGAGTTAGGGTTGTTTATTTGTATACAATTTAGGGTACTAGGGATTGTAGGGACCTCTTACAGACCGGCTGGTCCATCGTGGTGGCATAAGAGTGAACATATCGGTCAGCTTAGCTAGTTTTAGGGAACAATTTGCATTTATCGCAAATTGTTTGCATTCTAAATTGTGCCAAACTTTGGTTGAGTTGTTTGTTAGTTGAATTTTTCTGAGAACTATTTTTGTAATTTGCTTACTTTTGTAATTAATCTTTCTTTTGTATTTTTTGCGTTAAATTAATTGTAATTTAACTTTATACTTTTGTGCTTAAATTTTAAATTAAAAATTATTGTATTCACGTTGTATTTGGGTATTGGTTTGGTTCACTACTCCGTTTACAACTACGTTACAATACCAAATTGTGTGAATTTTTACATATCCGCCCATTTCCCTGAAAGAGTCTAAGTCGAGGCATAATGGAGTCTGAACGGCGAGGTATTCTTTCAGAATCCAACCTTCGCCTAACGGAACAGTACGATACCCTGCGCCAATGCGCTACTCCGGCTGATGCCTTTTTTTATATCATAGAAAGTGTCTTTGCTTGCCCGTTCTTTTGACTTCGCGTTGGCTTGTTGCCTCCCTTTAATACTCTTTGATGGTGGAAAGGGAGTCATCGGTTGTTAAAAATAATATTGCCTTTGAGGATTATGTTGAATGCTTAGCTGGCAACGTTACACATCATAGTCTGACGTTGATCATCCTAATGTCTTTTGGTCTTTGTATGCTGGAAATTACCCTCGTACCACACCCTGTATATCTGGGACCCTACCGTAACAGGACTCGTACCATGTATACATACCAATGTTAAGCCTCTGCATTCTTGCGACTTTTCTGTTATACTCTGTATACACCTTTTAACGTGTTGGTTGTGGTTTTTCTTATCGGGGGATTGAAAAACAATTGCAAATCATTTTAAGAGATATCAAGTTTGTAGAGAGTGCCCTTATGTTTTTGGTGCGCAGTATACCGAAACGGGTCTTTTTCATATATCCACTATTGAAAATTATGCGCAAAGGGCGGATTCAGTAGCTTTGCTACTTCGGCTCTCTCGCTGGTAATGCCTTTTTTGACTTGTGAGTGACGTCATAGACCACCCGTTCTTTTGTCGTTGTACGCTGGTGGTCCATAAGGATATCTATAATATAATCCTCTGGAGGCCTGGCATGCTCGTTAATGCCTTTTGTTCTGACGCCCGTTGAAATGACGTGACGCTGAAGGACTGGCATGCCGAGAACCGAATGACGTCACGCTGGAGGACTGGCATGCCTAGAACCGAATGACGTCACGCTGGATGCCTTTTTGACCGGATTAAAAATGGCGGTCAGCACCTAGCGGTTGATAGGGGATGGTGGCGCACTCTCCAACGCGATCTACATTACCGACATGTGGCTAACGGCAGGGAGATGGCGACACTCTCATCCTGAGGTAACCCACAATACACATCGATTGTCATCCGTTCCGAACCGTTGGAATGACGTCACGCTGGAGGTCTGGCAGCTGATGGTCTGCCCGTTAATGCCTCGTTCTGACGCCACCACCCCGGGGACCAAAAATGGACTAAAAATGGCGGCCAGCACCTAGCGGTTGATAGGGGATGGTGGCACCCTCCCCAACGCGATCTACATTACCGACATGTGGCTAACGGCAGGGAGATGGCGACACTTTCTCTCTCATCCTCAGGCAACCCACAATACAAACTCGCTCAATTCTTTAATAATTCTAATAAAATTCGTTCCAGTCGCTCAATTATTTAATCACCATAATATAACACAACTATTCCAAATAAACAACTGGTCCACAATTCAGAACCACAGTCCGACAGTTCAGAACCGTTCCAGAACCGATTGTCTCTCTCATACACATTGATTTGTCTATCTGTCTCTCTCTAACACATTGATTTCCCCATATCTATAGTAGAACTCTCCTAGTACATCTACTGTCCGCTAGCACAGAAAAGACACTTTCCAACAGATCGACAACCAAGCTAGTAGCTTCCAGCGTGTTGAGCTGAGTGTCCGCCTGACTGACTCCTTCCTTAGGAACGACTTACCTTCAGCGCGTTGAGCTGGGTGAGACGTTCAAGACAAGAACATATCCGTATTACAGACGCTTCGCCTCCAGCGTGTTGAGCTGGGCAACAAGCGAAAGTAGAAAGTCCTGCGTCATTTCCGCCGTATCTCGGAATCACGAACGTTTCGCTTCTAGCGTGTTGAGCTAAACGAAACGACGGTGTTCTGGATCGTAGATTAACTGACCGCCGTCCGCCGATACCGACCTCTCCTTTTCCTGTCTTGTTTCATCTCCGACTAGGACCGTAGTCCACAGAGTCCGGGATCCGTTGTAATTGCACTCCGATACCGCGGAGCATGTCAATTAGTATACCGCCAAAGGTTCATTACGTTCCTTTCTGTCACTGTAAAGTATTTGTACATATCGCACTGCTAACACAAGACTGTATCAACTCAAAAAAAGTGAAAATCAAGATAACTCATTCTTGTTATGTAAAATTTAATTCTCTACGCGTCAATAAAACCGTCTCTAAAATAGTGCAAGAAACAATTACGAGATGGCGTTATAAGTCTCTCTTCGTGATTTACCGGCTGTAATTATACCCCGCGCAACATTGCGTCATCTTTAGTTGCGGTTAAAATTTGAGTGGTGAGGACGTGTCGCTTCGCGTAATAGACCGCATTATTTTGAATTGCTGCGTTATTACTGAATCAGGTATGTAAAAATTGATGTATTTTTACGACTTAATACGTTATTGTTGATTGAAACCTAATTATAAAGTCAGTGTATTTCGAGTTGTTACATTATTGTTGGTTAACAAGGAATTGATTTGAAGTAATTATTATGAATAACGACATTTTTGTTGGTTTAGTTAGTAGTTTTAGACTTAATGCAGTTTTGTTGAAAAATTTTTGTTTACTAACTTTTATGGGTAAAATAATAAAATTTCAATAATTAAAATTGCTGTTACTAATAGTGTTTAAAACCGTACGTTTAATCAGTTATCTTAAAGTGAAAATAAAACACTTCTCCATGATTTACAAAATAATTTTGAGTTACCACAACCTAGGTGACGAAAAAATATTTTCCCTTCTTAAATAGGTACATTACATTTTGTTTATTTGTAGCATGAACCGTGGGCGTCTTCTGGTAGATATGGCGACCAAAGCGACCTCCATCGATGAAACGGACAAGGAAAATAATGTTAACGAAGAAAACACTGCATCTGACCAAAGAAAATACTACATTTCACCCCTGCATAGTGATCAGAGTGATTTCGATGATTCGGACTGCGACCCTCATTTTATTCCTGGGTCAACAGGTAATGGTCCCCGTTTACTTCAACGTGTAGCCACGAGACCTCCAAATACTTCTTCCTCAAGTAGCTCCAGTTCATCTTCATCAAGTAGCTCAGATGATGAATCAGAAAATAATTCAGAACACATTGCTTCTACTAGTGGATCAGTAGGTCAAATAACTTCAGAGGTACAGGAAATCGTACGAGGCAAGAAAAGGGTGAGAAATGAAAAGAATTGGAAAAGTAAAATTGCAAAAACACTTCGAAACACAGGTAAAGACTACACATCAAGTGTTAAAAAACAAGTCCCAGCAAGGAAGATGGGACCTTTGTGTGGAGATAAATGTCGATTAAATTGTCGAGCAAAAATAGATGAGACCTCGAGACAAGACATTTTTAATGATTATTGGCGTTTGGGGGACTTGCAAAAACAAAGACAATTTATAATAGCTCACACTTCACAAATAAAACCAAAATACAGATACTTATCTACTCAAAATTTCCGCAAATTAAATACTGCATTTTATTTCGAGCTAAATCACACTAATATTAGAGTTTGCAAAACATTTTTTAAAAATACTCTCGCAATAAACGACAGACCGATTGCTACTGCATTATCAAAAAAATCAGAGAATGGTTTTGTAGAGGGTGAATTACGCGGGAAACATAATAATCATCGCACTGTTGATCCAGAGGTCTACGATAGCGTGAAAAATTTTATAAATAGCGTACCCCGAATTGAATCACATTACCTTAGAGCCAGACATCAAGACAATACATTTCCTGTGAAAAATCATTAGCTGACTTATACAGGGATTACAAAAATATTCGTACAAATGATAGCCTACCGTTTGCATCTCAATCTACTTTTAACCGTATTTTCAATAGAGATTTCAATATTTCATTCCATATACCAAAGAAAGATCAGTGTGATCTTTGTGAAAGTTTTAACAATGCTGACGAAGAAGGGAAACAGAAAATTATTCAAGCTTATGAAATTCATTTAAAAGAAAAAGAACTGGCTAGAAGGGAGAAAGAAAAAGACAAGACTAGGAACGATAATACAATTATTGCTGTGTACGACTTACAGGCTGTCATGCCGGTACCAAAGGGCCAAATATCAGTTTTTTACTACAAAAGTAGAATTAATTGTTTTAACTTTACGGTAAGCGACTTACATGCTAAAGACGTTGAATGTTACTTCTGGAATGAAATCGAGGGAAAACGAGGTGCCACTGAAATAGGAACATGCATTTTAAATTATTTAGAAAAGATTACACAGAATAAACCAGAACCAGTCGATGTGATTTTCCATCATTTCCATCATTTCTGAAAAAAGCTTCATTTTGAGTTGATACAGTCTTGTGTTAGCAGTGCGAATTGTAAATAGTTGTTTTCATTAGATAAGTTTTAGCGATGTATATAGTCCAGGAATAAATATTTATTTTTACCAACCGTTTGCGTTTCCTTAATTCAGACCTTTTCTTGGATAAATAAATAAAGAACAGATCCAGAACAGAAAACCGGTGACGTCCGGAAAGCACGTCACATTAAATTAATGTTTATCTTTTGTTTATTCAACCTGTGTTAAAGACACGATGTGACATTGAACGTGCCATACTATAAACAAACTACAGTGGTCTAGGCCATCGATATTTCTAATAAACAATTTAATTAAATATACAAAATATACGGGGTGTTCATACCACAGTCCTCGTTATAATTATCGGAAAAATCTGCTAATATTAAGTCTTCAAAATCCGTTTGAACCGACCTAAACTTATCAAGGAGAGGTTTTATAGTTTCTATCCTAATTTGCAATAATTCGATTGATTTAGACAGATCACTTTTTGACAGTTCGAAGACGGCAGTCACATAGTCGACACCTATTCGAAAAGCGAGTGCATATTTCGTGAATTTGGACTTATTTAATTTAAGTGATCAAACTTTGATTAAGTACAAAAAATTATCTGAACAATAACACAATAAACAAAAGTGTTTTTGTTAGCTAATTAATAAATAATTTTCGTGTGATATGGGAGAAGAAACGGGCGGTGGTAGGCCGCCCGAACAGGTAACTGGTATAGAAAAAACCAATACGGTTAATGATAGTAATTTAATCGATCTAAACAATAAGTATAGACCAGGGGATAAGGGACCTTTTTTTGTATATGTTGAAAATATAAACAAAGATACTGGGCGATTATTTCCAATGAAAGTAGGTCATTACTTACTTAACTGTGCTCAAATTAAAAAAGATATAATTGATATTAAGGCGGTAGGTATAAATAGGGTTATACCTAAATTTTATACTCACAAAAAAGGAATAGTTCGTGTGGTAAATACTTTCTTCTTGGAGGATTATTTGAAAAAATCTATAATATCCGATAAACAAGTTGTAGGCGTCCAAAGAATGAAACGTAAAATCATAGACACAGACGGCAATGCGGTAATTATACCAAGACAAATGATTATAGTACAATTTCTTGGCAACGAAATTCCACAAAATATTATTATTAACTTATGTAATTTTTTGGTTAAGCCCTATGTTCACCCAGTAGTTCAATGTTTCAGGTGTTTACGGTATGGTCACACATTCAGACAGTGCAAATCCAAAGATAGTCGATGCAAAAATTGTACAGATACAAATCACTTAGATGATGAAATAATGAAAGAAAATATTGTATATATTGTAAAAATAATAATCATTCTTCAATAACTAAATTGTGTCCTGTATATAATAAACAAAAAAATATCAAAAACATCATGGCCACTGAAAATATAACATTTAGGGAAGCAGAGCAATTACATAATAACCCATCCTATGCAAAAATAACTACAAATAACAGATATGCAGTATTAAATAATCTAAGTAATTTTCCATCACTACCTAACACCTCGAATGATAGTCGTAATTCTTATTTTACCATTAGAAAACCTACAAAAAGAAATATATCTCAAACAAATAATTCTACAAAGAGAAAATCGCCTCCCTCTTCACCATCCACTAACATTCCTGGTAAAAAACCAAATACGAGTAAATCTAATCCAATCATCCCAAATCCTTACAGAGACGAATTCAAAAATCATAAAGAGAAACTTGTCTTCAAAGTTACCTCCCATGTTAATCATATGTTAAACACAAATGATCAATTCAATACAAGTCAAGTAGAAGCAGAAATTAGAAGAATCATTTCTGAAAACGATGAGACTAATTCAGAAGGTATGATTATAGACTCAGACGATGGGTCCGATAGTGATAGACACACTTCATATTAGTTTTCTAATATAAATAAAATAATAATACCACGAATAACTCTCCTTTTAACCATCCTCTTCGATTCCAACACTCATAATAAGCAAAAAACGCTAAATATATTACAATGGAACTGCAGATTAATCTTTAAGAACAAACCAAATTTTTTAGACTACCTAAACAATCAAGCAATAGACATCATAACTCTCTGCGAAACTTTTAAGAAACCGAATAAATTATTAACTCTGAAAGGTTATAACATTGTACATAAGGATCGAGTTAATGGCACAGGGGATGTAGCTATTATTGTCAACGATCACATTAATTTTAGTACAATCAAAATAAAACAACATTTTAATTCCGCTCTAGAAATTTGTGCTATAATACTGACCACCTTAGATATTACCGTAGTGTCCCTATATAAACCACCCGATGTATATATCACAGAAAAAGATTGGATTAACTTATTTTGTCAATTTGAATCGTCAAAATTATTTCATGGGGTCATCAAATAGTCATCAAACTCTTTGGGGATCTACATTAAGTAAACGATGCGGAAACACACTGGTCGATGCTATAGATCAGACAGGTTTAGTGGTACTTAATAATGGAAAAGCGACGAGAGTTTCACGTCCTAATGCAGTTGATCTCACTATATGCACTCCCAATTTAGTTTACAAATGTAATTCTTGGGATGTACTACCAGATACATGGGGATCCGATCACTATACAATTTTCTATCAAGTTAACGCTATGATGAATATTACTAATATCAACCCATCAAGGAAATGGAATGAACAACATGCTAATTGCGAAATGTTAGTGAACTGGTAGAAACAAATATTCAAAATACCTTGCTATTGGATTTAGAACCATCTGAAAGGTTTTCCCTACTAATGGGAATGATTGAAAGCGCTGCTTGTCGAACAATACCTTTTCAAAAACAAAAAATTAATAATGTATATCAACCTATGTGGTGGGATAAAGAATGTGCACATATTGTTAAACTGCGTAAAATAGCGATCGGAAAGTATAATCGACTGTCCAACCTTGAAAACTATATTGAATATAAAAATATTCTTAGTAAAGCAAAATTAGTATTTAAAAAGAAAGCAAAAAACTGTTCGTTAAAGTTCATTAGCAATAGTAACCGACAAACTCCAATTGCAAAAATTTGGCAAACTGTGAAAAAAATTTCTAGTAGAAATCCTAGTTCCTCTAAAAATATTCCTCCACAAACCCTAGACCAAATATTAGATAACATTTGTAAAAAATAACATTAAATTTGACAATATTAGTAATTCAAGGAAAGCAGATCAAACATTTTACAAATCAATAACTAATGATGAGCTAAACACAGCTATTAAGCACACTACAAGTACTGCTCCTGGGCTTGACAATATTACATATATAAGCTGCCTGATATTGCAAAAGAATTATTAGTCCAAATTTTCAATCAATGGTGGGTAGATGGATTAATTAACGGAAAAATTAAAGAAATAATGATTACTCTTATAGCAAAGCCAAACAAAGATGCAACCTTTCCAACTTCCTTTAGACCCATCTCGCTAATGTCATGCATTTTAAAAACGTACAAACGAATAGTAAGGCTAAGACTGGATCTTCACTTAGAAAAAAGACAAATTCTACCAAAGATGCAATTTGGGTATCGCAAAGGTAGAGGGACCACAGATGCACGTGCGCATCTGATAAGTGATATTCAAAACGGTATGTCTGACAATAAAATAATAGCATGCTTCTTTATAGATTTCTCAGGGGCATATGACTCAGTATGTTTAGATCTGTTAACAGTTAAGTTGAATGAAATTGGACTTCATATAGATACAGCAAGAAAAATAACAAATATATATCGGGATAGAACCGTGTTTATCAGATACTCACAAAACATGTTACATGGACCAAGAGTGATGAATACTGGAATTCCTCAGGGGTCTGTGTTAAGTCCAACACTTTTTAATATTTATACTTCCGGGTGTCATAACGTGGCGATGTCAGAACGACCTATACATTGTTTACAGTATGCCGATGATTTTTGCATCTATACTGCTAGAATGTCTTATGATGACTGTGTATCGGATCTGGAATTTATAATGAGCTTTATCAGTAAAGGGTCAGTGGAACACGGTTTTACTTTATCTCGTGAAAAATCTCAGACGCAGATTACAATTTCCTCATACAATAAATCTAAATGGCGCTGATATATCGGTTACCAACGAACATAAGTATTTGGGTGTAGTACTCGATCGAAAACTAACCTGGATACCTTATATCAACCATATTATTGTAAAATGTGAAAAAGGATTGAACTTGTTAAGATGCGTAAATAAAAGTAAGTGGGGTGCTGATCCCAAAGTTGCCTTATTATTTTACAGATCTTATATACGATCCATCATAGATCACGGTTGCTTTTTATATGGATCTGCCTCTAATTCAAATCTGATCAAACTGGATAGAATACAATATCGGGCTATTAGAATCTGTGCATTCAGATCATCGCCATGTTCAGCAATTTTAGCGGAAGCATCTGAGCCACCCCTAAATATCAGAAGGGAGTTCATTTCAAATAAATTTCTTTTAAAGATCCATTTGATATGCATGACCTTTTGGTAAAAATACATATTCTCACTATAAATAACTTAACAAACAAATATTGGAAAAAAATAAAGTCTCCCCCTCTTGCTGACTCTTTTATTGAAACCAATTCATATAATATAAAGTCAAGGGGTAATTACCCATTGTATCATATGTCTTTGAATGAAATAACTTTCACACCAAATATTACTATTCCCACTTACACAGACAATCCCCGAGTTAATAGCAATATTTTTTTTTTATGGTACTAACCCTTACTATGTGAAAGTTTATCTTGATAAAAAACAAACTTTAGATTTCCTCGAAGAACTTTAAATCAAAAGACATCTAGCAGATCAACAATATAAAGTAGTTAATGATCAAATAAATCTTGGATGTTCACCACTATTAAACTGTTTACGTTGATTGAGTCTTCATTTTATACATAGATAAGACGTAATTTTAAATATATTAAGTTATTGTAAAGATCAGCAGGATATAATTTTTTCCTGGTTTTTCTATATCATTGCACAGTTATACTGATCTTAGAGGGAAATATATCCAGGATAATCCCTTAGGGCTAATAACATCTAGGCTTTAATATTGTTATGTCTTTTTACTTCCTTACTTGGTCTAGCCTTAACTACTTATCAACATCAAGTACCTAGTTACAAACAAACAAAATGTAACTTCAATATGTCAATCTGACGATGCTATTTTGATAGCGAAACAGCTGTCATTACATTTAAAGTATTTAAAGAATAAATAGTGAAAGTTAATTAGTTGTTTATTGTTCTGAATAGCAATATTGTTCAATCAATATTAGACACTCATCCAAATAGCATAACTATTTATACTGATCAACAAAGATAAAATTACCCTACAGTTTAAACTTGCAGATATTAATTCTATTTATACGGCTGAGTTATATGCGATAAAAACCGCATTGCTTTGGATAATAGATAACAACGTTGATCAGTCGATTATACTGTCCGACTCTAAATCAAGTCTTCAAAGCCTCATACATCCAATTACAAAAAAATATAATCAAGCTTTAATATGTTCAGTGAGAAGGCTAATATATAAAATAGCTGCGAGGCAGTCAAAAATTTCATTTATTTGGCTAAAAGGACATCCAGGTATTCGTGGTAATGAGATGGCGGATAAACTAGCAAAGGAATCTATTGCCTCGAGAAATACTACAGCGTTACAATCACTTGAAGATACTATTGCTGAAGCTAAAAGAGTATCTAAACATTGTTGGGAAAAAGAATGGCAAAAGTTTGTTAAAAAATCCAACAATCCGTATGCTCTTATTAATCCCGTTCTCCCTAACTATACACAAAATCAGTATGTTAATCGATTTTACTCCACAACTCCTACCAGGCTACGATTAATTCACGGTAGGTTCCCAGCCCACCTTTATAAACTAGGGTTAATAGACACTCCGGTTTGCGACTGTGATGGAACGTCAGTTGCTGATTTAAATCATATATTTTTTAGTTGTAATAAATATATTAGAGAACAAAAAAATCTATTGTATAAGCTGATGTTGAATAAATTGGATTTGCCTATAAATTTATCATATGTATTAAGTTTGAACTTATATATAACCAATGCGGCGTTGATAGATTTTCTTAGAGATGCAGGGATAGATCTATAAATTGAAGAATTCCGAATTTCACTTTAAAATATATATGCGTTCATTACATTTTTTTTAACAGTCTGTGGCAAATGGGTAACCAAGCCATCCCACACGTCACACACACACACACACACACAGATCACTTTTATCCAAAAAGTTTTGAAAACAAGTTAGTTCTCCTTTAATTTGAGCTTTATTATGCTTTAATCGTGATAAATCGAGTTGAGGATTTGCATCATCTACGTCTGACATCGTGATTTTATTAGTAATTTATTATTACTTGTTATTACCGATTATTGTGACTTGTACCACCTATACTGTTGTTGTAACCTGACCAATATTTTCAATAGATTCAATTTAGATTAGTTACAATGTAGTATTATAAATCTTTGTTAAAAGTATCTTTTTTCATTATTGGTATCAACAAGGAATATAATATTTTATCTTATCAATTCATAAAACCTTTTAGAGTCACGACTTAAACTTAATATTACTTGTAATAAAATATACTTAGTTTAATTTGGTCACATACAGTTAATTTCATAGAATGCATTTTCACTATAAACTTAGTGGAAGAAAGCTGATTTCAGTCTTTATTGCAAAACCCACGCTTTTATACATATTTATTATCTAAACTTATTTCTTTTGATAATTGCAACTTTCGTGATGCCAACAAAATGGAAAAGGATAAGGACTTGCCAAGAAGATCTGCAAGAGGTAACATCGCAAAACTTGTTACATTTGTGAAATTGTTCAATTTCTAAAGTATTAATAAACTGTTAAACTACAGAACTACAGATTTTATTTCTAACACCTACTACAAGTGTGAGTTTTCAACACAAATTTTTGGTGGCAGCGGTGCAGGATTTAATCGAATTTTAGTTCGTCGAATCTGGTGTTAGAAAATTTGTCCGTGGACATTGTTTCTGAGGAAACCTATGATTCAAGTTCAAAGTTTAGAAAAGTGCTTCATTAGTTTTAAATAATTTCAAGAAATAAATATTTTAATTAGTTCCGGAGTTCCAGATAGTTCCAGAAAAAAAAAGAAAAAAAATTTTTTTTTTAATAACTAAGTTCCCAATATCCAGTGTTCCAGGTCTAAGTTTCGACAGTTCCAGATAGAAATAGTGAGGTGCAGTGAAAATAGTGAAAAAGGGTCTTTTTGTGAAAGTGTTTTTGTGACATTTTTCATTTGGATTTTTAAATGTATTCAAGACGACTTCATCTTTTAATGTAAGTTTTATTTTTGTTTACTTGTTAATAGCCATTACTATCGTTGTTATTATATATTATTATATTTTAATCATGTCGGAAGTTGATACAAATCAAAATCAATCAGAACAATTTTTTGTTTCAATAGATACTGCAATTAAATTAATTAAAGATTACGATGGTACTACAATATGTGACAAAGTTCATGATTTTATAGACAATTGTGAAACAGCCTTAAGCTCAATAAATCCAAGATCACGAACAATTTTATTTAATCTTATTAAAACAAAATTAGTTGAAAGAGCACGAGCATTAACAAAATATAGAGAATTCAATAATTGGGAAGATTTAAAAACTTACTTAGAAGACGTATTTTCAGAAAAGAGATCAATTAGTTTTTGGCAATTAGAATTAAGTCAGTGTAAACAAAATAAAGGTGAAAGTATAGCAAATTATTCAAATAAAATTGAAAAATGTTTGTTAAATTTAGTTGATGCATCAACCGTCGGCAAGACCGCCGTGATTGCAACCGAAATTTCAAATTTACTACGAAAACAAGCGTTAAATGTTTTTATTCAAGGTCTGGTAAAACCAATAAAACTACATTTAAAAGCTAGAAATCCTTTAACTTTAGAAGACGCGATAGAATTAGCTAGAGAAGAAGAAAGAGAGTTAATTTGTAATACAAATAATAAGAGATTCGAAAAACCCTTAATAATTTGTAATAATTGTAAAAAATCTGGTCATTTGGAAAGACATTGCTTCTATAAAAAGAAACCAAATTTTGTTTCTAATTCGGGAAATAATTTTAACAAACCGCCTAAATCATTCAATTTCATATTAAATAATAATAATGTTTGTTTATATTGTAAAAAACCTGGTCATAAAATTGCAGAATGTAGAAAAAGAATGTTTAATGAATCAAAACGAAACAATAATTATTTTTCAAACAATTCGGGAAACGATCAACGCCCGTCGACAAGTGGTCCGACGACTCAAAGGGCATAACTTCATTAGAGACCACTTCACTTAATTTAGAAAAGCGTAAAGGAAACGATGATTCTAGTATAACATTTATACCAGTAGATTTAAAATACGTTCAATTAAACTTAGGTATTACTAATTCTAGAAATAATAAATTTTTAATAGATACCGGAGCGTCAATAAATATTTTAAAAAAGTCAGCTGTAAAACCGAATCAAATAGTCTACAAAAACTTTGTAACAGAAATATCTGGTTTTTGCGAAAACAAGGTAAAAACTTTAGGTGTTGTTTTTGATATAAAATTGCAAATAACGATTTTAATAATTTAGGAAATGAATTTTTTGAAATTAACAACGCAATAATTAATTACGAAAAACAAAGTGTTATATTCAAAAACATAGAAATAAAATTCTTAGCTCCCAATTTAGAGGACAAAAAATTCGAGCATCCTAATTTAGCAATCAGAGCATTAGATAACTCTAATCTAGTAACCAGAGCATTAGATAGTTCTAATTTAGTATACAGAGCATTAGATAATCCTGATTTAGTGAACAGAGCATTAGATAATAATTTAAACGATACAAAAATTTCCGAAAATTTAGTAAGTAAAATTTTGATTCCTGCAAGATCAGAAAAAATAGCTTTAGTAAATTGTTATGTAGACAAACTTAGTGATACTTATATTTGTGACGGAAAAATAGTTACAGAAGAGTATATTTAAGTCATTGTTTGACTAAGGTAAATAAAAATAAATGTCTTGTAAGTTTTATGAACATTACAGAAAACCCGATTGAGATAGAACTTCCAATCTTAGAACTAGAAGCTTTCAGTTTAGAGAAAAACATTCATTCAAATTTTATTTTTAATAATAATACGAGTAAGGATAGAATTGACAAATAAATAGATTTATTAAGATTAGATCATTTAAACAGCGAAGAAAAATCTTACTTTTAGAGTTAATTTGTAATTATTTAGATATTTTTCATTTAGATGGAGAATTTTTAACAAGCGCGAATGCAGTAAAACATAAAATACCCCTTAAAGTAAATTCAGAACCTGTTAATTTAAAACAATATCGTTTGCCATTTAGTCAACGAGAGAAAATTGAAAAAAAACGGAACAGATGTTAAAAGACGGTATTATTGTTGAAAGCGAAAGTCCTTATAATTCACCCTTATTAGTAGTACAAAAGAAATCCGATGCAACTGGAAAAATCAAATGGAGAGTTGTAGTCGATTATAGAAAAGTAAATGAAAATACCATTGGAAATTCTTTTCCTTTACCGAACATAACCGACATATACGACCAGTTAGGTAATTCTCGATACTTTAGTGTTTTAGATTTATCTAGCGGTTACCATCAAATAGAAATGGAACCTGCAGATCAACATATTACAGCTTTCAGTACAAATTCAAAACATTTTGTGTTCAAACGCATGCCATGTCAGGATGTCAGGATTACGAAATGTAAAGGCATTTGCTTATTTGGATGATATTTGTGTTTATTCTAGTACATTACCAGAACATTGCAAAAAATTATCCGAATTATTTGAGAGACTCCGTGAATATAATTTAAAGTTAAGTCCATTAAAATGTGAATTTTTGAAGAAAGAGGTAAATTATTTGGGTCACAAAATAACTAACGAAGGAATACTTCCTGATGAATCAAAAATTGATTGTGTAAAAAATGTCCCAGTACCCAAAGATCAAAAAGCGCTTAAATCATTTTTAGGTTTAGCTTCTTATTACCGTCGCTTTATAGAAAATTTTGCTAAAATATCTAGACATTTAACAACATTATTAAAAAAGGATCAACCTTTCGTTTGGTCACCCAAATGTCAATTAGCTTTTGAAGAATTAAAATTAAATCTTATTAGTCCACCGGTATTACAATATTCAAATTTCGAAGAACCTTTTATTGCACCGTCAGACGCATCTGGAATAGCTATCGGAGGTACATTGGCTCAAGGTAAAATAGGGTCCGACAGACCCATTGCTTTCGCATCTAGAGCTTTAAATCCAGCTGAACAAAATTATTCAACAACGGAAAAGGAATTATTAGCGGTTCAATGGCTTTGTCAACATTGGAGGCCATACCTATTTAATAAAAAATTTTACGTAGTTACTGATCGTAAAGCTTTATTATATCTGAAAAATCATAAAGACCCAAGTTCTCGTTTAATGAAATTTAAACTGAAATTAGCTGAATATAATTATGAACCTATTTTTAAACCTGGAAAACTAAATTCCAATACTGATGCTTTGATTAGAGTTATATTTAATGTACAAAGTAACGAAATATCTTATAATAGTTTCTGTGAGTTATCAAAATCACATAATTTTCCTAATATAGCAATTACAGAATTTAATGATAGTATTTTAAAAGCACCAATAGCAAGTTCATTAGCCATTTCAGTTAGTACAGAGGTATCGTTATCTGCAAATAATTCAATGTTAATTGATTCTTTAAAATGTAAGAACGATATTTTAGAAAGTTTTGTTCAACGTGAAAAGGTGGCTTGTATCAAATTAAAGAATAGATTTTTATTTTTATTAGTATTAACAGAAAAAGTAAGTGATCGAGAAAATTATGAAAATATATTTAATACCTTAGCTAATCTTAAATTGCAATTAAAAAAGTATAATATACTACATCTTTCTATTCCAAAATTAGGAGAAAAACATATAAAGTGGGAAAAGGTTAGAATGATGATAAGATATTTATTCAAGGATACCCAGATAAAATTTTTTATTTATCACAATACTGTTCAATGTGATGAAGATATCACAGCTGAACAAAAATCTAAAATTTTGCGAGAATATCATGAAATACCTACGGGAGGACACCCAGGTGTGAGTAGAATGTATAAACGAATAGGAAAAACTTTTAACTGGAAAAATTTAAAATCAGATATTAAAGAATTTGTAAAAAAATGTCATCTGTGTCAAAAAAATAAAGTTTTAAACAGGTTAAATCACCTTTACAAATTACAGATACCTCTCAGTTTGCGTTTCAAAAAGTATATTTAGATATTGTAGGTCCACTTGCAATTAGCGAAAATGGTAATAGGTATATATTAACGTGTCAAGACGCTTTGACAAAATTTTTAGAAGCTATTGCTATTCCAGATATGGAATCTAAAACGGTAGCATCAAAATTAGTTACCGAATTAATATGTAAACATGGAATAATGGAATCAATAGTTACAGATCAAGGAAAAAATTTTATGTCAGAACTGTTTAAGGATTGTTGTAAATTATTAAATATAAAAAAAAAATTAAATTGTACTTCATATCACCCTGAGTCTAATTCAATCGAAAGAAGTCATCGAACTATAGCGGAATATTTAAGAAGTTTTATTAATGATAATAAAACAGATTGGTGTACTTGGTTACCCTTTATTGTTTTTACTTATAATACTACTCCACATAGTAGCACTAATTTTACGACTTTCGAATTTGTTTACGGTAAAGAAGCCCGATTACCTAGTACTATTTTAAAACCACCTTCATTTTCTTATACTTATGATGATTTCCTTACCGATTTAAAATTTAAATTACAAACGAGTAGGCAACACGCACGTGAAAATTTACTTGGAAGGAAAGAAACTAGTAAACTTTGTTATGATAAAAATGCTAAAAACATTAATTATAAAATAGGTGATAAGGTATTGTTAACAGATGAATCTTTGAAATCAAATAAAAGTAAAAAATTATACCCGCGGTATACTGGTCCTTATGAAATAATTTCGATAGATTCCGAAGTAAATTGTACTATTAAAATTTGTAAAAATTTAACTTAAGTACATATATGTATATGTATATGTATATACGGTATATGGTATATGGTATATGTATATATTGTATATGTATAAGAATTAATAATAATAATGATAGACCTAGAGTATCTGAACCTATTATTCATTTTAGAAATCCAGAATTTGCTTCAATTGAATATTTAGATAACTCTTTAAATGATAATGGTAGACCCAGATCTATCGTTGGAAGAAAAAACATAAAAGATTTCTCATCTTCTCAGTAGATGTTCAATCTTTTCTTTTTAGAAGGGAGGTGTTGTAACCTGACCAATATTTTCAATAGATTCAATTTAGTTTAGTTACAATGTAGTATTATAAATCTTTGTTAAACGTATCTTTTTCCATTATTGGTATCAACAAGGAATATAATATTTTCTCTTATCAATTCATAAAAACTTTGTAAGTCACGACTTAAACTTGATATAACTTGTAATAAAATATACTTAGTTTAATTTGGTCACATACAGTTAATTTCATAGAATGCAGTTTCAGTATAAACTTAGTGGAAGAAAGTTTTGATTTCAGTTTAAAATTGCATTTATTCTTTATTGTTAAACCCACGCTTTTATACATATTTATTATCTAAACTTATTTCTTTTGATAATTGCAACTTTCGTGATGCCAACAAAATGGAAAAGGATGGGGACTTGCCAAGAAGATCTCCAAGAGGTAACATCGCAAAACTTGTTACATTTGTGAAATTGTTCAATTTCTAAAGTATTAATAAACTGTTGAACAACAGAACTACAGATTTTATTTCTAACACCTACTACAAGTGTGAGTTTACAACACTGTAAAACGAGGTTTTAGCGAGAATATGTTTACCGTGATTGTAATCTAGATTTTTAATATAACGAAACGAGAATAAGTATTTTACTTATTAAAATTACGTGTTGCATCGAGTATTTCATGCAAATGAATATATTTACGATATTTTTTATACGAGACAATTAACCTAAATATGAACGTGAAAAGGCGCAAACAATCATTAAAAACGAGACTTTTATTCAATATTTGCTTGTGTAAGTATCTTTCGTGACAATATTGAACTCAATACGAGAAAATGGACAAATATTATTGGGTTAAATAAAGTTATGGAAAGGACTGACCTTTTTATTCTGCTGTATTCTGCTGAAGGACCATATGTTGTGTCGGGGTGTTCTTCCTCAATTGGTTGAAATAACACCACTCGTTTTATTATTTAGTTTTATATTTTTAATGTTTAACAGTATCCATTCGTTCGTTATAGTTTTTACACCCTCTCTGTTCTGTGGTCGTCGCTCTGGTATTTCGCCAAGGGTCAGAGAGCGTCGTTACAAATATATGCCGTGTTGCCACTGTGACAAATTATAACTTAAATTTAAATACATAGATTCGAACAGTATGTTTGTGGGGCTAAAAAAAATTATTTATTTATTGTGTATATTTTAATTTAATTTTACTTAATTTTTTTTATTATTTATTTATTACCTTTCTTTTAATATTTAATATTACACTATTTAGAACTTATTCAATCAACTTGTAGCTATCAACAATCTTAATTTATTATGTTTAGTTACAATTTAAAAATTTGATTAAATTATGATTTACCTTGTATATAAATTTTATAAACATGAGAACACTCTATACCTTCAGTAGTCGGTTCAATTGATTTTAAACAAATTTAATTTACTTTTATAAATGATATGGTAAATGCACATATAAATCTTAATACAACTCTGTTATTTAAAATTTATTGACCTTCAAACAAAATTCATAAAATATCGATTCCTTCATAGAACAGTCAATATCGATTTAATAATTATGTTTCTCGCTACTTCAGAACTAGTTTCAATTTAATAGATGTAACTTGAATATATCATCAAACATTCAATGTATCTTACATAAATATATTAATCATGTATTAAAATTTTTCTACCTGAAAAGTGATAATGTTTAAGGTGTATTTTAAAAGTAAATACGTACCGTAATTACACCTCTTGCCAGAAACTGTTCATATCAGCGCTCTCTAGTATGTCTTCTATGTCACCTCATTTAGTTTTTCCAATTTAATTTACTTTATCCAACTTCTTTAATGGTATTGGCTTTATAATTTTAATTTGACAATTTACTTAGGTGGGGATAACAATTTTAATGTTCCATATGGTGGTCGGCCATTAAATTTAAACGATTTTCAATTATTATCGACGTGGACCTGCTTACATAAGAAATAGAACTCCCGAAAATTGAAAATTTCCCGGTATTTATACTTTTTGCCCAGAAATGACATAAATGTCAAAAAATTTAAATACAATTTTAAGTCAATTTTTCAAAATGTTTCAATAAATCAATTTAATTAATTCTACCTTATTGCTTGATTAACTGAGTGATAAGGATAATAAAAAACTCTTCGTTTTAACAAAACTTCCAATATTTATTTAAAAACTGCTTTTTTAAAAGACTCAATGACAACTCTAGCGAAACGGCTGTCATTGAGTCTTTTAAAAAAGCAGTTTTTAAATAAATATTGGAAGTTTTGTTAAAACGAAGAGGTTTTTATTATCCTTAATAAGATGGACTTCCAAAAAGTAAGGGTTAGTACAATCAATTTAACTGAGTGATAATTAAACTTAACCTATTATTATAAATAAAATAACTTTTTCTTATTATTTTCCTAAACAATCTTTACATCAAAACATTCTTTAATGCTTCAAATATCACTGGATAACTTTTTCTATTGCTGAAATTCTGTAATTTTATTTTAAATTACATTTTAAATTCGTTAAATTCCGCCATTTTTAATACTGATTTTAGTTAATATTATAAAAATAACAACTTATTTCTACTAAACAAACATACCAATTTGGTTTAAAACCTATCAGAAATACATACAATTATTAGCAACAACAAAATTATATGTTATCATTGTATTCTCATATTTTCACCTTGTAAGTTTCCCTACAATACATTACAATATTATACATTGTCCAATTTATAGTATCTTTTCACCTGAATGATTCACTTAATATATTATTGTTCCTACATTGTTCGATTCATAGTGTCTTTTCACTTTGTAAGTTCGGATTTATTATCACTTGTCATTGAAGATTACAATCATATCGCTCACAGTATAATAATCACATGTCATCTTTATACCTTATTACATATGCTGTTATTAAATAAATTTAATATTTTAGATATATTCAATCTCATGTGTAATAAATATAACACAATAATTCTAAACTTATTAAACGAAATATATTACTCAAAAACACCAAATTTGCAGTCGATCTATATTCGTCAACACACCAACTGTTAATAATCGTACCGGCTTCATACAGTCTACTTTTTGTTATCGAATTCCTTAGTCTAGTTGTGAATCACGGCCGTTCTTTTGATAATAGGTACTTGTTTACCCACATATTTTTAATATAGTGATTACTTGTAAAATAATTTGTTACAGTCGGCCATGCTACCACTTTTTCCGTCCTCGGAAAACTCTCAATTACAGACCTACAAAAGAAAACATACAACATTAACATCATACAAAACATAATTCTGGGAACTAAAGAAGCACGAAGGCTGCGCACACCCCGTGTCATCTTTAGTGGCTCCCCTTATCTTTTCTTTTAATCTTTATCATTATTGACAACTTCTTTGTCAGAGTCTGTACTTCCGCTATCGTAAGTCGGAGTAAACAGCTTCATTCTCTCAGCAGAGCTGACACCATGGTACCTCTTTTTCGCGCGCTTAGACCCTGGTAGGTCTTCTACTACATATCTGTCATGAGGCAGTATCTCCTTGATAAGATAGGGACCAGTATACTTTGGAAGCAGCTTCTTGCTTCTGCCATCGTTGGCCAAATTGGTCCTTCTTAGAACAACCAAGTCCCCTACCTTATACTCATAACACTTCTTTCTCTTAGCGTCAAAGTATGCCTTTTGCCTTACTTGACTTTCTTTTATATGTGACTCGGCTTCTTCTCGAGTTTTCTCAATACTTTCCATAACTCCATCATCAGCTACACATATCTGCAAGAAGGAGTCATGCATTCCTTTAGGCTTATACCCAAATAATAGCTCATGGGGGCTTTTCCCAGTAGTGCTATTCTGCAATGAGTTAATGGCGAATACAATGAAACCGATCGACTGATCCCATTTTCTTTCATCGTCGTGGGTGGTCGAAATAGCATGTAGCAAGCTTCGATTATAACGCTCCACCTGCCCGTTTGCACGAGGTGTTGCTGTTGCATTGAACACTACTTTTATGCCCAACTGTTTTGTGAACTTGATAAAGGAATTGCTCGTAAAACTAGCACCTCTATCACACACAATTCGCTTAGCAACTCCAAACGTCTCGAAAATTCCCTTTAGAAAATTCATCACTAGTTTGGTCTGTGTCGTTTTCACTGCCTTTGCAAACAATGTAACGATCAATATACTTCCTCATCCTAGGAAACCAGTATTGGCCTGAAATATTCTTCAGAGTTTTCTCGGTTGCAAAATGTCCCATACTGTCGTGATGATACATCGTTACTACTCGTCTAGCTTGCTTAGGAACATACCACTTTAATCCGTCTGGGGTTTTTCTATAAAGTCTATTATCTTTAATAGCATAGTCCGCGTGTATTTGTTTTTCCTCAACATCCTGAGGTTTTCTAGCGAGAACATCAAGGCAGTATTTACATTTTTTATCATTCATTTGTGCAGCTAAGATCCAGTCTTCACGAGTAATATCGACTTGTAAGATATCCGGCTGTCTTTCTCGGAATGGCTCTTCGACTGGATTTCGGCTTAACGCGTCCACGTGAGCCATTTTAGGACCGGGACGATATTCCACAGAGAAATTAAACTCCTGGGTGATCAACCACCACCTACCTATTCGAGGAATTAAGTCCCGTTTTGTCATCGCTGTTCTTACTGCACTGCAATCTGTTATAACTTTGAATTTTAAGCCCAATAAATAAACTCGAAATCGTTGTAACGAATTAACTACGGCTAAGGCTTCTAACTCAAACGAGTGGTATTTCTGTTCTTCTTTTGTTGTTTGTCGGCTCAGGGACATCGTCGGGGAAGCAAGGGCATCCTCTTGCTACTACTTGGCCCCGGTTAACACAAATGGTGTTGTTTGAGATGTTTAGAACGGGAACAATAGCTTCAGGAGTCGACACTATACATCTCGGAACTAGGTGTTCTTTTGAAGGCTCATATGAGTACCTTAAATCCACATAAACATTGCCAATAAAATCACTGACGCTGGATTTACAACTTATAAGTCCAATGTGGTTTGGAGGTATATCATTAGATTCTTTGGCTAAAAGAGTGATTTTACTTGGTGGTAATCTCTCAAGTTGAGGTAACTAAGTCATTTCGGAGCTAAAGACCCTGGCTGTTCCATCTTGCACAACGGTGATAGCATTGGGTCGGTTTAGAATTGACCTTCCTATAAGAACTGACATGGATTGTAATTTGTCTGCAACAATAAAGACATTTAGTTCAGCTTCAAAAAGGTCCACTTTCAGGTTGACCATGGCAGTTCCCAATATCTTAGACATGCCTCCACCATATCCAGTTAGACATATATTGCTTTCCGTCCAAGCGATACCAACCCTTCTGGCATCACTCTCTTTTATGATCACTGCTTCGCATCCTGAGTCCACAAAGCCCTCCATGTCGTGTCCATTTATTGAACAGCTAACATAATATCCGTCTTTTCCAGAATTGTTCCCATGCTTGACCTTGGTATTACATAAAAAAGCCTTGTGAGGAGTTGCCTTGTTTTTATAACAGGTTTCTGATGTATGACCTAGCTTTTGGCAAGTCTTACATTCCAGCCGTGGTTTTGGACATTTTGAACATTGATGTCCGAACTCTCTGCAATTATAACACCTTCCCCTTTTAACAATTTGTCTGTCTTTCTGGTCTGTGTAGTTGGAGCGGTTGTTAATATTTTCCAGTCTCTTTTCTGGTTTCTTAAAAGAGTCGTGTTTAACGTGCTCTCGTGGAGGTACACAAGTAAGGGTAGCTAGGTAGTCTCTGTATAGTTCTTCAGGTGTTGTGTATCTACCTACTTTTGCACCCGATTGTACGGCAGCATCCTGGATACCATCGATAAGCATGGCAACAGCGTTTTTGCCTGTTATATCGCACTGACCCAAAAGCTGCATCTTGTCAAAGTAATATGCCGTCCATGTCTCATCAGGTAACTTGTAACGGCGAATAAGTTTTTTGAGAGCTGTGGGAAAATCTTGGTGGCTTGGAAAAGCTTGTATCAATATACATTTCCATTCCGCCCATGTGTGTCTGTAATTTTCCAGGTTATTGTACCACGTTTTGGCCAAACCTGCTAGGCGTGACTGCATATTATAGACCGTAGTTTTCTCGTCCCACCGATTTATTTGAGCTAATTGGTCGATTTTGTCCAGCCACTTCTCACAATTTTCTCCTTGTCGCCCAGGATCAAATTCAGGAATGCAATCAGGTCTGATAGATACACGTGTCACGTTTCGCTCACCGTCATTTTCAAGTAACTGATTTACAAGTTCTTCTAAATGCTTTATTCTCTGCTGGGAGTCACTTATTTCATTCGTAGTATGCCTTTTTGAACTACTGCTTTGCGCAACGTTTGCGTCTGCAGCCTGTTCTCTTGGGTCAGGTTTTCTTGGATTGTGAGACATTCGTGAATTAGTATCTTTTTCCTTAGTTGGTGTAAAACTCCTTGAGTTAGAACTTATATTTTTCTTTACCTCTTTTCTGTGTTTGTCTTTTCTTCTATAACGCCCACAGTCTCTATCTGAAGAGCCACTCGAAGTCGTAGAACTACTCGAGCTTGATGAAGAGCTGTGCCTGCGTTTTCTGTTGCCCATTTTCATAAACTATTTTTAATTTATACTTATCGGAAAAACACTTATAATTAAATTACTCAAATAACACAATTAATAACTAAATAACTTATATAACGATGCTTAAATTAAATATTATCGGAAAAACGATGGAGACAATCCCGCCGCTGCTTTGTAATAAATATAACACAATAATTCTAAACTTATTAAACGAAATATATTACTCAAAAACACCAAATTTGCAGTCGATCTATATTCGTCAACACACCAACTGTTAATAATCGTACCGGCTTCATACAGTCTACTTTTTGTTATCGAATTCCTTAGTCTAGTTGTGAATCACGGCCGTTCTTTTGATAATAGGTACTTGTTTACCCACATATTTTTAATATAGTGATTACTTGTAAAATAATTTGTTACACATGGATGATCAAAGCCATACCCATTGCTATGGATATTCAGACTACTCTCTATTACTATCTGTAGGTAACTTTTTATTTCAATATAAGCTTAATTACTACTTCTTTCTCTAAATTCGTAATTTATAATATATAATGATTTGTACTATACTGATGATATTTCATGTTTTGTTGATATCAAAACTTAATTTATAACTCTTATCTCATAATCCTTAATGACATATCATTCTAATGATGATATGTAAAGTATTGATTGTCTCAAATAATATACTTTATTTTCCTTATGTGTTTTAGGTATTATTACAATTTAATGTAAGATTCGACATCTAACAAGAAGATAATCCAACCATACTTCTGAGATATAGTGTTCCTTACTCAAATTATTGTTGGAATAAAATTTATTAAGTGTTCATAGTTAACTGTGTATAAGTTAAATTAAAGAAGCTTTGAAATTCATCCCTTTGAAGAGTTTATTAAATCACATTACCTTTTCCTAAATGAAACATGGACTGTTTTAACAAATAAGGTAAGATTATTTTATTTTAATCTAAAGTTCTGATTCATTAGAATTGTTGTAAATATGACTATTCTTGGTTATTTTTATTAAGTACTTTTAGCCATCTATGGGCGCAACCATAAACGAATACGGCCCTAAAAAACTGCTATCTGTTATTGACAATGTTATAAGCAAGGTAAACGATCTCTTTGTAACATAATGCGGTATGGTATATGTCTGTAAGTTATGAAGAAGAAATAAACTAGAGTTCAAGAAAAAAGCATTTAATGTGTTTAATTCCAACCACATTATTATTAACATTATTAAAATTAATATTACAACATGACAGCAGAGCGTGGTTGAATGGTTTAGTGGTTGGTAAAACAAAAAAATCTTTTGAGGTTAAGCACATGTCTGCTGCAGAAGAAAAAACTACAATAAAAAATGAAAGTGAAGCTGATCAAGCAAGAAAATTAAAAAAAAGAAAAGAAAGATCAATATAACCAAAGTTTTATTAAAGAAGAGATGGCTAGACAAGCAAAAGTAGATGATGTAAGCATCCCAGTTTTCTATGGTGCAAATTTTTCAAGCTGGAAATACAGACTAATGAATATATTGGAATACAAAGATTGCAAAGAACCTGCCAAACGAAGAATAACCGCAACTGAAGATGAAAATGCTTATAAAAAGAAAGATCTCAAAGCAAAAACAATTTTAATAAGTGCTGTATCAGATAAACAACTCGAATACACAAGTGAATGCACAACAACAGTTGAAATGATGTCGAAACTGGAGAAAATGTACTCAACCTAACCTAACTTAACCTAACCCTTTTTTTTGTGGATTGAAAAAATCTGTTTTCAGCCGGTGTTTGGGCTTACTTCAGATACCTTCCGATCCGAGGACCAGAAGGTTATGTGGGGATGGTGGCCCGACCCACTAAAAAAACAATCCACATTTCTCTCACTCCGGTTAACGAGGGACCGGTCAGGTAAGGTTACCTATAGCTTCGATCCCTCATTCCATGTCTCCCTAACTTTATTTTATTTATGTCTTCTTACGCTATCCTGCTCTGGTTCTATCTTCTATCTCTTTTTTATTCATTAGTTTACATATGAAGCCATATATTTTCTTCCTGAGTTCTTTGCTATTGATCATTTCCCTTATTATCATTCCGGGTGCCAGAATCCCTAGCTCCGTCCTGTGTGCACTCCATCTATCACACTCCCATATGGCATGCTCTGGGCTGTCTATTTCTCTGCACGCGACACATAAAACCGATTCGGTCTTCCCTATTCTTTTCGTGTAAGTTCCGTACGAGCGCCGGTGCTTACACTCCACCCATTCTATTAAATTGGGAATTAATTTTTTCGTCCACTGCGCAGTACTTTCTTCCTTGTTCCATCTCTCCTGCCATTTTTTGAGAGTTCTTTTTTTAGCCATTTTTCGAATCCCTGGCGTCCCACCCACAGTATATACGAAAGACTACTCTGCAACCATGAGGTCGATCGGAGGGAAACCCGAAATTACTTGTACCGCCGCCGCTGACGTGGTGCGGTACGCCGAGACCACTCTTAATAAAGCTATCCTTTGGGCTGAGGTTAGTTTTTGCACGTACTTTTTCTTTTTTATTACCAACTTCCAGGCCGGGGCCGCGTATAAAATGGTGCTATGAATAACACCGCACAACATCCGCCTCCTCCAATACATTGGTCCCCCAACATTTGGCATCAGTTTCCTCACGGCGTTCAACTTAGTGTTTGCTTTCTCGATAGTTCGGAGCACGTGGGAACTAAAGTCCAACCCCTTTTTCAATTGCACCCCCAAAAATTTCGTTTCCTGTGCAATTTGCACTGACTGGCCTAGCAAATTTATTTTGCCCGGCGCTCCCGAGTTTCTAGGAGCCTTTAAAATCGTTACTTCCAGTTTGTTCTTTGCCATTTCCAAATCGTGAGCAACCAGCCACCTAACCTAACCTAACATGTTGGCATGCACAACAAAACAATAGAGGTCGAGAATCCCAAAACAGTAGAGGCAGGGGAATTCAATGGAACCCAAGAGGTCAGCGAGGCTCATCAAGGGGTCGAAGCAGAAGTGCATCGCAGCGAGGTCGTGACCAAGGAAGAGGCCAAAGTAATCAACCCTCAACATCCTTCAACGAGCAGAATCCCAAGAATCATGGGCAGCAGAAATCATCAAAGTGAATACAAATCAAGTTAGTGGAAGTGAGTGCACAAATAAAAATAAAATTGATTGGTTGTTAGATAGTGGTTGTGCAGATCACATCATCAATAATGAAGACTATTTATGTAGGTACATAACATTAAATAATCCAATTTATGTAAAATTATCTGATGGTAAAAATTTACAAGCTACCAAAATAGGTACAGTTTCAACATCCTTTAAAAATTATTATAATGAAGTAAAAATAGAGTTAAAAAATGTATATTATCGACACCCCCAACGAACAAGGTTGTAACTCATATTTAACAACTTTCCAGGACAGGCAAAAAACCGTAAAAAATATTTTGTAAAAATTATAACAAAAAAATGTTTCATTTTAACGCTTTGGAACAATCGTTTATTATTTAGATTGATAATTTTCAAGTGTTTGTATATTTTTTAATATTTCTTAAGTCATTAGAAAAGCGAAATTCACAGTTATACAACCCTCTCTTTTTTGATGATATTTGAGGAATAAGGTTGTAACTCATTGATACAACCTTTCTAAAAGCATTTTTGTTTGTGTTTTTAAATTTGACCATTTAAAAGGTTGTATTGTTTATTTGCAGATTGTATTTTTTGAAATAACTGGTTCGTGTGATATAATTTTTACAAATTTTGGTTTAGAGAGAAGTTAAAAAAGACTGGTTTCATGATATTTTATTAAAAAAAAAAACAATAAATTCATACAAAAAAAATTCTCCTGGGACAAACAAAATCATAAACTCTAATATTTACTTAAAGTATAACATTATTCTGTATCTGAAGATCCATCCTGGGTAACTTCATCAATATATTTTAAATTCTTATAATAATTGTGGTACAATTCTGGAATGGCTTTTGAATTGCAAAGAATATTTAAATCTTTGTATTTAGCTTTGGAAATAGGTAGGGGACCTTTGTAGGCTAAGGGTATAATAGTAGTAGCATCAGATAAGTTCTGTGTTTTTGCCAAGTTCCTGGAGGATTTTTTGCCTTGTTTTCTTTCTAAATCAATATGGTAGGAAATTTCAGATAACAAATCATAGTGCACCTGTATTAGGTTGGGGGTTTCCTTATCTATTTTTAAACATCTGACTTTATTCCATTTGATTTTATTATTATCTATACCAATATCAAAATTGCTTTGTTTATTCATCAACTCCTTGAAATTAAGAATTTTACCTTGATTCATTTCAGTTACAGTATAGGGCTTTCCAGAAGATTTGGCACATCGTATTATTGAAATCCACTGCTCAGGAACATAAACAATTTGATTTTTTTGCGTCTCTCTATGAGGGAGTGCATCGAGTCTCCTTCATTTTGGGTGTGCCCTACTTCTAAAACACATGCGTTATGTTAATATTAAATTTTTTTGCAGCAAAAGCATACATACAAAACACAATTCTGTTTCGGTTTTGTCCTCCACAATTGTCAGAGTAGAAAACAAAATCTTTAAACCCCTCTATAACCTTCATTTCAATAAACCAGTAAACGGCACTACTAATTTCATTGGCACCTTTTTTGCCTATTGTCTCATCCCATACGTAACAAAAGCCCTCTTTGCATCCTACGTGGAATATAGTAAAATTATAGACGGCCAATTTTCGTTTATAATAAAATAACGAAACTTCAGACATTGGAGTTGGCAAAATTTTTTGAAGGTCATAGCTTGCTAAAACAACTGAGCTACTGTTTATAGCGACAGATTTATGCTCTGACTTTAATTCCCTGACCACAAATTTAGATGCTATGTGAGTTGTATATTCTTTTTGTAAGGCTTCTCTTTCTTCGGTCGAAGCTCTGGCATATATATCGCATGTTGGGCATTGATCCTTTTTTGGCTTAAAAAAGCCAATGTTGTACTCGTTATAAAATATGTCTCGATACTGTCTTTCGGTAGCCATCAGTGCCGGTTCATATGCTTTTTCCTGCATCCATTCTTTATAGAGCTTATACAATTTTGCGAATGTCAAACTTTCCTCAAAATATTTCTTTTCTGTTCTAGCTCGAACATAATGGGAATCCACTGATGGTATTTGTGAAATATGAGCCCTGACAGTAGCTTTCACATCTTCAGAAATCTGATGTGGCCGATTAGTATGATGCCCACGTCTGTCGTCAAGCACAGCGCAACTAGATTCCTGCATGTCAATTTTCTTGTAAATAGTAGTGATCCATTTATCAGTTATATCTAAAGTATCGACAAACATCTTTTACATATCTGAATTTTTTTGCCGTCAATACAAAATGAGTACCTATAAGTCCAGTGACGCCTGGATGTTTCAATTTTCTGTAGCAGAACATACTTTTTGGGCATCCTTTCTACATTTCTGCTTAAAAACTCCACTTGTTTGTTATGATCACCAAGGGCCCAAAATTCTGTAAATATTTTAGTTCTCATTGCAATAGACAAATTTCCAGAGCATTTTTTTAAACATTTCTCATTACAGCCTTGTTTCATTTGCCGCATATTTATTAATTTACCACCCTTATTTATGAATTCCTTCCCTGCATTTTTCTTTCTCTTTTGTATATTAGTTTTCCAATTTTCAGGATTTCTCTTTCTCTTACGACCAGGATTAGATTTTTTTGGCATATTCCTACTTTTGATTCTTTTTCGAATCGTCATCTTGTGTATTAGTGAACGCCACTGCATTCAAACGCGAACTTATACTTGGCTGAATAATATCATGAATACTTTCTGCGCGAATTTCATTTAATTCCTCTTCTTCTTGCCAGCAATCTTTTTCGGAACCAGCATTTTCTGAAAACCAAAAGATTATAATTAGCTGAAATAATATAATAATGATTGTCTTACCATCATGGGACGGAACATACTCGGACACATCTGGGGAAAAAGGTTCTCTCTCTCGGCTAGCTATCGATTCGCAATATGCAGGTAGAAAGTTACTGCGGTGTGGTCGTAAGTTTTCTTTAAATTGAAATAGTTCCTCTCCGTTTTGAATGATTGTTTCGGGGTCTATTACTGAACTCCTATCTGAATAAGATTGGTCATCGGCATTGAAACTTACTTCTTAAAAGCAAAAATTAATATGACAATGTGTGTATTTACATAGCAAAACAAGAACGATTTTTATTGTTTCATTATATAACAATATATAATAATAATAATAAAACCTTTTTTATTTTCTCTTAAAGACGCGATATTAAAATAAAAAGTGTGGACATAAAATTAAAAAAATGTGAGGTTAAGAAGAAGAAAAACTACTTACTTGTCGAATAACTTGATTTTTCACTGTCACTTAAAGCCATTTTTAAAAGTTTTTTACTGCGTTGCCCACCGCAATGCATTTTTTATATATTATTTAAACACAAATCCAAAAACTAACAAGAAAAACTAATATCAAATACGTTGTCAACAGGTAAACAAATAATGTTGGTGTGGTTAGGACAAAGCGTAAGTGCGCATGCATCCAAGACCTTAAAGGAGAAATTCATGTAATAAGGTTGAAACTCGATGTGTGTTTTGTTTTCCTAAAATATTGCCAAAAATTATGCGAAGAACAAAGTTGTATCTATTTTAACGTCTTTGTTTCCAAAAATTCGATATAAATATCAGATTTGAAGAAAGACGTATTATTTTTTACGTTCTTTTTAACGTTGATTCACAAAAATTTAATATCTCATACAACCATGTTCAACTTCATATTAGCAAAACTATTGTACGTAGACATACGTCTTTAATATTGCCAGATGCATCTTTTTGTGCTGAGCACGCCTATCATTAAAACTCAAAAGTATGTTAAGTTGAGTTACAACCTTTTTCGTTGGGGGTGTCGTTATGTAGAAGGTATTAAAAGAAATATACTAAGTTTATCAAAAATTTCTGAAAATAATACTATTGTAGCTAGGGAACAATATGCAAAAAAATATAATAAAAATAGGAAGTTAACAGCTGCTGCTGAAAAACTAAAAATAAAAAGTATTATTTATAACAATGATATTTATGCAAATGTTGTAAAGTTAACCAATAAAAAAAACTGGCATAGAGCATTAGGTCATAAAATGTCAATGAAATGTGCAAACTGCATAAATAGTAAAATGGCTAATGTACCGTTTGAAAATAATCGTTCACAAACAACAGAAATTTTAGAATTAATTTACACTGATTTAAATGGACCACATAGCACTACTGGCTATGGTGGGTATTTTTTAACGTTTATTGATGATTACAGTAAGTGCACAAAAATTTATTGCATGAAAAGTAAATATCAAACTGTAGATTGTTTCATAGAATTTGTAAATTTGGTAGAAAATAAATTCAATAAAACTATTAAAAAATTGAGATGTAATAATGGTAAAGAATATTTAAACAATAAAATTTTTGAATTTGTTAAAAATAAAGGTATTGAGTTATTACCAAGTCCTCCATATGTACATGCATTAAATGGAGTTGCGGAGAGGTATTACAGATCAGTTATGGATATGGGTAGATGTTTAGCAAGGGAAGCAAAAATCAGTTATACATTTTGACCGGTAATTTTTAAAACAATCGCTTATTTAAAAAACCGTACAATAGCCAATACAAAAGAAAACAAAACTCCCTATGAAATATTTTTTAATAAAAAGCCCAATGTCAAACATTTAAAAATCTATGGAAGTAGAGTTTTTGTAAAAAAGAAAAAAGAAAAACTAAATAGGATGATAAATCGAAATTAGGTATATTAGTTGGTTATAATGATAATAGTTATAGAGTTCTTGTCAATAATAAAGTTATTAATGCTAGACATGTTCAAGTAGTAGAAGAGGGTACAGAATTAATTTGTTTACAAAAGGTTTGTGATAATAAGAATGTGAGTTTGAATGATAATGATAATGCAGTGGAACTAACTGTTGAAAATGAAAATATTGAGAGTTTTGAAAATTAATCTAAGCTAACAAATGATGCAAATAATGATTTTGAGTATGCTAGTAACACTGAAGTTAGTAGTGAAATAAATAATGAGTGTAGTAATAGTAATGATATAAAAACTGTTGAGAGGAGAGCCACAGTGAGAAAAAGAAATCCTGTGAGTAGGTTACTTTATTTATGTAAATTATGTAAATGCTAATGTACCTAATACATTTAAGGAGGCGGGTAATTCTAATGAGTCAAATGATTGGAAAAAAGCTATGAATTTAGAAATAGAAAGTTTAAACAAAAATGAAATAGGCCAAAAAATAAAGAAATTTTAGATGTAAATGATAATATATTTAATGAAATTGATTGTGTTAACCTTTACTTTGTGAAAGTTCATCTTACTAAGAACAATAAAAAACTGAACGGTTAAACTAAACTTCCACTATTTATTCGAAAAATTCGCTTTAACATTCAATTACAGCTGTTTCGCTATAACTAGCATCTTCAGATTGACATATTGAAATTACATTTTTGTTTGTTTGTAACTAGGTACTTGATGTTGCTAAGTAGTTAAGGCTAGACCAAGTAAGGAAGTAATAAGACATAACAATATTAAAGCCTAGATTAGTTGTCAATGGGTTCCAACAAAAGGAACATTTAGAAAATATTTATTCCTCAGTAGGGAAAATGCAAACTATAAAAATTCTTTTGAGCTATTCTTGTGCCAATAACTTATTTATAGATTAAATGGACGTTGAAATTGCTTTTCTAAACGGTAGGGTAAAATCAGAAATATACATTAATGAACCCGAAGGTTATGAAACAGACAAAAACAAAGTCTGTAAATTACAAAAGGCTCTATACGGACTTAGGGAAAGTCCAAGGGCATGGTATTATTGTTTTCATTCGTATATTGTAAAGTTAAATTTTATTTGAAGCAATTATGATTACTGTTTATATGTAAATCATGCAGGCAAAGATGCGATATATATTTTAGTTTTTGTAGATGACCTTTTAATTAGTTGTAAAGATAAAATTAAAATAAAAAGTTAAAATTTGCTATGAAAGATCTAGGCAAAATTGGCAATTATATTGGAATAGATATAGATTATAGTGAAGAAAGAAAAATAATAGTCTTCTGTAAAATGAATTTCAAAGCTTCTTTTATTCCGAATTATACACATTAACTAAGTACATTGAATAAACTTGAGTCCAATAATCATATGAGTTTGAAAACACTATAATTCAGTAGTCTGTTTGAATCATCTTTGTCTTGGTTGTCGAATCAAGCATCAAGTCCAAGTTACCCAGATACCAATTAAAAAGAAAAACATTAGGTCCAATAAATTGTATTTAAGTATCATTAGAAAAACAAGTGTTATCAGAAATATAAAATAGAAATAACAAGTTAAGATTAATATTAATAAAAAAAGTAATTGTTATTACAAAAGTATGAGTAGGTTATAAGCTATGATGTAGATTTAATATTTCAAACAAACAACAATATCAAAAAGAAACTAGTAATAAAAAAATCATACAAAAAAAGTAAATCATAACTAAAATACTTACAGATAAAATGGTCTATGATTTCAACATCCATAATAGTAGGTATAGCATTGAGAATCCCAATATTTGAATATACCTAAAAAACATTCAGTTTATTAAATAACAACTTATGTAATATAAACAAATTAACAAATATGTGATTTAGAAACTAAGAATGATAGGGTGAAACCCAAATAGAACAGTGATAGTGCACCCAAATATCTAAAGTGATAGGAAACTAAAAATCGAACTTTTGAACATTAGAACTATATTAAAACAAATAATGAGAGTATTAGGACACTAAAAGTAAACAATAACTATTAGATGTACAGTATGAACTGTGAAATTATAATGTGAGATGACACTAGAGACACTTGTTACGAAATACCATAATGGAATTAAATTTGTTGTTATTATTATTTGTAGAGATTATTGATATGTTTTACACTAATATTTTATGTTATAGCGTAGAAATGTTTGTGAATTCTGTAATTTAAGTTAAATATTGTATACAAAAATGGCGGTGATAAAGTAATTTTAAAAAGCAATTTATAAAGAAATTATAGAATATTAGTTATGGAAAATAACATCCATAAATATTTTAAACTAAGGAATATAATTATGTAGAAATTTATTAGGTATTAAGTGTTTCAGCTCATAATTGTGTTTGAAACTTTCATTTTTTTTTATAACTTGTAGCTGTTACTTCGCTCCGTTTTGAAGTTTAAATTAACAGAGAAAAAATGAAGTTTACTTAATGAAAGTTGATTTATTATCAATTATTAAAGTTAAAGTTTGATTATCAACCAATAATAGAACCAATAAAGTAAGATTAATTAATTAGATTTATCAGAAAATCACTAAAAATTCCCTTATTAAACAAATGAAATGCAATTACATGTAAATTTGAGGGAAAACGTATAAATACCGCGAATTTCACTTTTTTTGGGGCAGTTCCATTTGATTCAATGCCAAATCCACGTTAAAAAACAAAAGAAATCTATAAAAATTTAATGGCCGCCTAGTTGAAAATTGTTACCCCCCTTGTTCAACTGTCTATATTGAAAGTATAAGTTTATATCATCAAATATTGGAGCAATTCACAATAAATTGGAATATCTAGTAAATGGAAGTGTATTAAATAACCACCTACCTTAAAATTTTACGTTCCTGGATCTGAAAATCACAAAAACCGTCAAGAGGCATCAAGCGTTGTGTATTCAAAGGAGCAGTCGACGCCATATTAGGATACATGGTTGCCTAGAACACCATTTCCGACGAAGTGACGTGTGAAGTGGTAAAACGCCGTTGCCAACATCAATAGGAGAATATTCACGGTATGTGTTTAAAAAACAAAATTATATTATTATAAACATTGTTGATCCTTCTATTATTTTTACAAATCACATATCTTGACTATTTATTTGTGAAATAAACTGAACGATTTTATAATGAGATATTCAAATTGATATAAAAGTAAAATCAAATGATAAGAAGGTAGATGTAGAATCGATTATCGATTTATTCAGTAAAATCGAAGTGTATCACATATACATGTCAATTTAGATCTGAATAAAACAATTTTGAACCGACTACTGAGTGATAGAGTTCTCATGTGTATGAATTGTATACCGGGTAGATCACAAATTAATTTTTAAAAACAACAAGATAAATTTTAAATTTAAAACAGGTAATAAACATTGATAGTCTCACAAATTTTAAACTAAATAATTAAAAATAAAAGAAAAAGGTAAATTCATTTATCAGAAGTGTGTAGCAATTAACAATAATAATTTATATTTTAATTTTAATTAATAAAATATTCTAAAAAGAGTACAATTTGGTTTTATTGCTACATCCCCAAAAACATTTCGATTATACAAATAGTTGGAAAATATATAAAATTATAATATAATATATATATATATATATATATAAAAATTGAAAATAGTCACGGGGAAACAGCCTGTAGTGGGTTTATATGAAAGAGAAACACAACAAGGGGGGTGGCAACTGGCAACTGTCACCTGACGTAAAAAATTACTTACATATTACTTTGTGCAAATTTTGAGTAATACGGATACAGTTCAGTTAATAAATAATAGAGCAGTTTATTTAATGTTTTCTTTTTTTAACAGTTGACACACATTGGGGAAACAATGATATGTTTTCCATTTTGAAATTGATAAAAAATTTTCAAAAAGTAAATTTTTTTATATTATTGAATTTTAACTTTAATGGAGGTAAAATTATACAATATGTCAAGTTATCTCTTGGTTTTGGAGGTACTAAGGTGGCAATTCGCTTTCTCCAAACCCAACAGATACTTCCTTTATAATAAAGAAAGGAGGAGACAATTGGCAACTGTCACCTGACATTAAACTATTACATCTTTTTTGTATAATTTCCATTTATTTGAATTTTAAATTTTTCGCGCTAAAGTTGTGTTGGTACTTAACTTTTGATTGGCTCTTTTTTAAACTTTTTTACTTTGAATTTTTTGTAAAAAACAAGTTCCATTAAACATTAAAACTTGTTAAGAGCAACATTTACGATTTGTACACATTGTCTGAAAAGAACACCATGTAAAACTTTATAATTTTTATAACTGCAATTATGATATTTTTAGAAGTATGTTTTTGAAATATTATGGCTTTAATTAAAATTCGCTAACTTGTAAGTACTCAATTGTTTTTGAATCTAAATGTTACTTATATGTAATTATTTTTGTAGCCTTGAAAAAGAAATTAAACATTTTCGAAATATTGGTAAAGTTAAAAAGAGTTTCTCTTTCATATAAACCCACTACAGGCTTCCCCGTGACTATTTTCAAATTTTGTTTTTCAACTAGTCAGCCGTGACTACCCTTATATTGCTATATATTATTATGATTTATAATTTTAATACTTTTATTATTTGATTTATTATAGTTAATTTATCAATATCCCACGTTGTTATTGTCAATTTGATATGTTTTAATTTGCTTGATTATTATAATTTAGAATTTTGTTTTGTTTTATTGGTTTTGTCTAATGTTTTGATTGAGTTTTCTGATTAAATATTATTTAATTTTATATAAGTTTACTTTTTCTTCTGTAATTCTATGGTTGGACGCCTTTTTAAAATTTTTAACTAGCTCAATCTATTTTTTATCAAATTGAAATTTAGAATTATGACTCTTATCAGGGTAGGATTCAAATTAAAATATTATTTAATTATCACAATACAATGAATTTAATAACCAAAGGTTTTTTTAAAAGAAATTTTACAAATAAAATGATATACACTATTAATTGGTTTTCATATGCTTAATACAAATAAATAAATGAATAGCCTTATTTGAAAAGAATGGAGATGATACATACAAATAAATTAGTTTACCGTCACAAAACAATAAATACAAAAATACAAATCCTTAACTCTGACACGTACCTTTTATTATAAAGTTCGTTCTCTAAAAATTGCTATTGTCTAAATGGAACGGCACGAAAACTTAGATCAGCTTCTCCTCGTCCCCGGTCGGAAATGTAATACCACAATATGGCGGCCAAGGTACAGTTGCAGAAAAGATGCTCAAATTTAATCTTTCAAAATTTGTTGGAATCAGTCTCTGATTTGTCAAATTTATTACTTTGGTAAGTAATTTAATAATGGTTGATTATTTTACTGCATGTAATTTTAATATTACATGTATTACTTTAACATAAACTGATTTTGATTACTACATAAATTTTTCTTCTTTTAGTAATTAATTAATACATACGATGTTAATTGCTCTGCTACCAGGATCATAAGAGCCTGAATCATCAAATTTCTGGCCTTTTTATAGGCTTCCAAGAAAATGACAAAAATGACGTAATATCGGATTTCAACTGTTCGCATTTCAAAAAAAAATAACCTACATTTCCGAAAATCCAGGTAATAAATTTACAATTCTAATAGTACCTTTGATAATGTACAGATAGATCTCATCCTTATATTTACTAAAATTTTGTTTGTATAATTTTCTAAGTGACTTTTCCTAGGAAATTTTAGATTCAAAATGCACAACTTTCTTGAGCTGTCAACTTATTTTAGACTTTCAAAATTTGAAATAAAACCATAATTTGTATTTAAAATTACTATAAATCTATTAAACTAATACTATTTTAACTGAAAATTACTATTTTAAACTCTAACAACTAAAATTTAAACTTCTAAAAGATTTTTTAATTTGCATCACTTACACATTGTATAAGGTAAGAATATCTGTGTTATCAAAGATTAACATTTTAAAATTTATATAACAACTTACTCAATTATCCTACATACATTTTGTTACATAAAATGTCATTTGTTAATGTTTATAAACTAAGTTTTTCAATATTTATTTCACTACACACTATTTAAGTGTTCTATCAAAAGTTTATGTGATTATGTCCAACACTATTGATATGGGAATTAGTTTACTGTATTTCACCACACCTGCTACATGTTTTAATTGTTCTTGTATCTTTTTTAGGTACTCATGATCTATTGATATACTTGTTTGTACAATATCGAAGACTACTATTTGTCTCTTTATACCTTTGTAAGTACTTACTTTTTATAATACTAATTTAAATACTTAACTAACTAAAATTACATGTTGATTTCTTAAACATGTGAAAACTATTAATACTTTTGATTTTTATTTTCTTTTTGTTGTTTCAGATTAAACTTAGAATTTTAAAAGAGAACTAGGACAAAGATAAATTGTTATGTGAAAATGTATTTATTATGGATTGGAAATATTTGATTGTGATAAAATAGCAAAATATGGATCCTATACAAGATAAGAAGTCCATTACATTCTTTGTTTATATTGAATGTGTGTCTTGTGAAAATTATAAACTTGAAAACTTTAGATGTACAAAAGAAAAAGTAAATGCTGATTCTATAAAACTTATTAATATATCCTTTTATTGTAAATTATGAGGTAAGTTCTACTTATTAAATTTTTAACTATTAGATATCTATCTCAATATATATACATATATATGAATGAGAATTCTTTGCTGAATGATTGAATACAGTAAAATCTAAGTTATTGGGTATGCAGCAAAATAAAATAAAGAACCAGTGCACTCTTATAAATTCTTTAATCCGAGCTTTCGGCTGTGGCTACAGCCATCATCAGGGAAGCTACAATATAATATAGTTACAGAACAACTGTACTTAACAAGAAAAAAGTACTTACAACTTTTTGAGGTTAGTGTTAAAAATATGGTAAATAAAAACATGTAGAAAGCATTTGGAAACTCACAAATGTAAAACAACGTAAGTATAACAACACGTATACATTAAAATTGTTTAAAAATCAATGATTAAAAATTAAAAATTATCATCATATTTTATGTTAGACCGCAACAGCAACCAAGGCGGTAAGAGCACTTTGACATTGAAACTTAAAACGACAATAACTACTATTCTAAAGTACGTTTCAAACAAACCGGTTCATAACTAAGATTTTAATAAAATTATTATAATTTTTTAGAAAATAGCAGCAACAAAGGCAGAAGAAGCAAATAAATAATGTGTAAGTTAAAATTTTTGGATTAAAAAAAAAATAAATAAATACATAAAAATATTTAATAATTAAAATTTTATTGTTAAAATTTATTTTGCAGCTGTAAAATGCGATTATCTCGAAAACTGTTCAGTTTTAAAGTTATTAACAAGTACACCTTTTTTTGTTGAAATATCGTATCTTTCATATTTTATCAGAAAAATATTGTTAAGTCGAAGAGCAAAAAAGTTAAGCGCAAATTTATGTCAAATATGTGGTATATATGGCGTCCTCTATGAGATACATCAAAATTATGCATCAAATTATAATTCCTCATACTCAAAACCTCTACTTATAAATTTTTGTAAATAAATCTCCATAAACTTGAAAGTTATGGCGAAAAATTAAATTTTAAATTTCAACTTTACCACCCTGTATCTTTCTTAATATCAACATTTTATTACAGTAAGATGGGTTAAATCGTAATATTTTAGAGTGTAGAAGGACCACCCTGTATATTATATATTAAAAAGGAGTATAGCAGCATTGATCTATTTCAACCAGTTTTTTAAAAATTGTTAAAAATTATAAAACATATTCGTTTTCATAATATTCGTTAAATTAAATACAGGGTAAGTCAAAATGCAAGCACATTATTTTCTTGGTAATTTTAAATAGAACACCCTGTATTTTATATAATTATCGAAAAATACTAAATATCATTCGTCAAATTTTATGAAGTACTCCCTATACCTAAAGTAATCAGTTTTCCAGATATTTTTATATTTTCATCAAAGTATTAATTTGGTAGATATTTTAACGTTTACCAATAATTATTGTGAGTTGGCCATGATTGATTTGTCAGAAACTGACAGTTTGACATTTTATCTGACAAAGTGCCATCAAATAAAACAAAACAGTCATCTACATATCTCGAATAGAACAACAACTGATCATTAAAATGTGAATTAACAAATTTTTGCTCAAAATTAGCCATGAAAACTTCAGCTAGGAATGGGGACAGATTGGAACCCATAGAGAGTCCCGAGGTTTGTTTATAATAACAATCATTAAACTTGAAAAAGTTTTGTTCTAGAGTAAGACCCAAAAGAGAGATTAAATCTAAAAAGATATGGGTAGGAAAATTATTAGAAAACAATAAATCTCTTACCAAAGCAATACACTCTGAAGGAGGAATACTAGGAAATAAATTGGTAATGTCTAATAAAAGCATTAAGCAATTATTGGGAACTTTAAATGAAGAAAGTTTATTAGCCAATGACAAAGAATTTTTGATAGAAAGTTCATTATGACAATTAGTTAAATGAAACAAATCATCCATGTCTCGAATGTGACTCTTCTCAAATAAAGAAAGGAAAAACCAATGTCAATGTCACAGTATTTATTACTTAATAGTATAAAAGTTGAAGGTTGAAAATGTAAGGCAACTAGTTTCGGCCTACAATACGGCCATCATCAGGCTACAAAGAAAAACATACATTACAAACTAATATAAAGGTTAATAACAATTCCTTACCTATAAATTGTAAATTTCATTTTCCTTACCTATAAATTGTAAATTTCATTTTATAGGTAAGGAATTGTTATTAACCTTTATATTAGTTTGTAATGTATGTTTTTCTTTGTAGCCTGATGATGGCCGTATTGTAGGCCGAAACTAGTTGCCTTACATTTTCAACCTTCAACTTTTATACTATTAAGTAATAAATACTGTGACATTGACATTGGTTTTTCCTTTCTTTAATTAGTTAAATCTCTAAGAGTGGAGTTAAGGAAAGAAGATAGTTTTAAAACTGGAGAATTAGTAAAGCTGACAACAGGTCTTATAGAAATATTTTCTTTATGAATTTTTTGTAAACAATATAAAAGTGAAGTGACTGCAGTCATTGGAACTAACTTGAGGTAACTCAAGTTGAAACAAGATAAAATATCTTTATAATTTGATCTTAAGCAACTTCTGAAATAGTTATAGAATTTAACAGTGGGATCAGCCGGTAAAGTTATAAATGAAGGATCAGAACTAAGAAATTGTTCCATTTTGGAAACATAATATATGTGTTATTTAAAATAACAACACAATTTCCTTTATCGGCTTTGGTAAGAATCAAATTATTATTCTTCAGGACGTCAGATATAGATTTCAAGTAATGAGTTTTATGGTGGTTAGTTATGTGATTGGAGAAGGGATCAAATTTAATAAATTCTTTCTGTATTTTTTGCAATAGATCCGATCTAATGAGATCTTTATTGGATAGATCTGACTGAGCTAAAATGTTCTCACAATTAACTGTAATAGTTTTAAAATTATTTTTGGAACATTTTGAATAATTGTATTTTAAACCTTTACCCAAAATATCCAGGGTATTATCGAAAAACTTATAATTTGCTCAAATTCAAAACCCTACCATGAAACTTAAAATTTGAGAAACGAGGTGTATTAACATGAAGTCTTTTATTAAATTTTGATTTGAAAAGTAGTAAATTATTAAATTTATTTTTTAAATTGTGATTAAGTCCTCACCAACATCTTCAACCCAATCTCTGACATTATTATCTAAGACAGTAAATTCGGAATGATCTAAACATGAATTCAACAAGAAATATAAAAAATGTAACTTAAAATTAGTGAAGTTTAGACTGTTGTAATGTCTCTTGACTTCATTTATCAACCAAATCATCTTTGCTCTATTCATCGTAAACCAAGATGTAGTTGTATCAACATTAGTATGTAAAGATATTGACTTAGGAAAGACACAAGCACGCTTACATTTCTGTAGAAACCATATTCTCAATAACGTTTTCTTCCTTAGGACCATCGTATTCTGATATTGATGGATAATAGTAGCTTGACTAGCAGATCTCAAATTGAAAAGGTGGATGATGCAGATAATCGTAGTAATAAAACTCAAAGTCTATCCACAACATTTAATAGTAAGGTTCACAAATTTAATGCGACATACTATATCCAGAAATAGATTGTAGATTAAGGACTCAATATCTTTAGAGTTTCAACAAAAACCTCGAACCTTGACAGATAAAAATCTTAGACAGTTTCTTTTTTATGCAGGACCAATTGTTTTGAAAAATAATATGCCAAAAACTAAATATAAACACTTTCTTTCTTTTCATAGAGCAGTTACTATATTAATAAGTAAAAATTTTTGTCAGATAATAAATAACTATGCAGAATCTTTATTAAAAGCCTTTGTTCAAAATTTTTCTATTTTTTATGGTGAATACAATATTTCATATAATGTACATACTATTATCCATCTTGCAGCTGATGTAAAAAAATTTGGCGCTTTAGATTCATTTATTTCCTTTCCCTTTGAAAACTTTCTTCAGATAATTAAATCCAAATTAAAATCCTTACAGAAACACATTCAGCAGTCACCACTAATGTTTTTATTGAATACCCTGTTATTTCATTTCAAAAACAAGGAGAATATGAAGAAGAAATAAATTCTATTAAGTTCAATTTTAAGTGTAACCACAAAAGAACCGAACAATATATGTTTCCTAAAATCAAAAGAGGTATTTGTTATACATTCATTATTTAAAACTAATAATAAAAAGGAACTTTATACAGACACTATTCTTCCTTATATAGCAGTGGTAATTTCAAATCAGAATGTATTAATATTATTAAAATAAATAGTCAGTTAAAAGATAATGGCTAGGTAGTATGCCTTGGAGATATCCTGTACAAATGTCTTAAATTTAATTTAGCTTCAGGAGAATGTGCTATTATTCTCATAATTCACACTTATCTCTAATATCAGTATTACTATATTCCATATATTATTTATTATGTTTATATGTACCAAATTTTCTTTTCTTACTTTTGGTTACTTAATTGCAAATATACTTTTGTTCTTGTATATTTAAAATGAATGAACGTATAAGCCCATATTTCTCTCTTGGCAAGAGTTTGCTGTAATGAATTACTAATTATATATACCTTCAATATCTATGAGATTTGGAATCAAGATGATATGTATAAAATAAAATCAATCTTATTTATTTTTAAATTACATTTTTTTTTTCTTTTTTTTGTTACCTTACATTTGTTTTATTTTTAATTAAAATTACTTCTTGATTAGTGTGCATATTTTATGAAATGGGTTCAGAAAAACAATTGATAATGGTGAGGTGCTTTCTGAAGTACCTACTAACTGGTTGAAAATTGTAAAACAAACAAGAGAGAGGCAGGATGTTAGCTCTCTTATTAGCAAAAGAGTAACCCCAGTGAAAAGCAACAAAAAAATGCAGGAATTTGAAGTAGAAATAAAATATTATCGTAGTATGTATAAAATTCTCTTTTAACAATATTTACAGAACAAAATTGATTTGGAACATTCTTAGAAACATTTATTTTGATATTGAGTGCATTATTATTTATTTAATTAAAGTGTGTAATATAATCTTTTTACTCTCAGGTACATATCAAAAAGCAAGGAGAGCTGCGGATAAAGATTATCTCTCTGAATCAGATCATGAAAGAGGAAGAGGATTAAGAATGAAAAAATCATAATTACATGAAAGTAGTAGTGAAGGTTGTTCACAAAGTGAACATACCTGTAAGTATTTAAATTAGGCAATTTTTTTTGTAAACCTGGAAGTTTCACAGAATTATAACACATCTAACAATGTTACTTCTTTAATAATTTTTTCATTAATAAAAAATCTTTTTTTAGATACATTTGATTTTCCAGAATTTAAAGAAATTAATATTCTACCAAAACGAAATACTTTGCCTTCAGTGGAGGAAATTCTAGAAAATATTAGTCAAAGAACTATTGAAGACTCAAGCAATTCAAAAGTATATGACCTAGAAAATTTAATTACAGGTACACCTTTACCATATAGTATGTCATATATATATATATATATATATATATAATTAAATTTCTGTTATTTGCCGACTAATAGGTATTAAACCAGAATTGTTGGGTTAAACGGCAATGTTTTTTAAGAAAACTCTTTTACTTGTTTTCCAAGCTGAAATACATTTATTTCATTTTCAAGGAAAAAGTGTGAGTTAAAACAAAATTGGTGTTAACAACTTGGTAAATATAACATAAAAAAACTATTTTAACTTTAATTTGGAATTTAAAAAAATTTTTAAGTCAAATTATTTATAAAACAAAATAATTTGACTTAAAAATTTTTTTAAATTCCAAATTAAAGTTAAAATAGTTTTTTTATGTTATATTTACCAAGTTGTTAACACCAATTTTGTTTTAACTCACACTTTTTCCTTGAAAATGAAATAAATGTATTTCGAAAGCTTGGAAAACAAGTAAAAGAGTTTTCTTAAAAAACATTGCCGTTTACCCCAAAAATTCTGGTTTAATATATATATATATATATATATATATATATATATATATATATATATATGTTAAACAGTTATCAGGAATGCGCCGTGTTAGGATTAGAGTAAAAGTCTTGTTACTTAATTTTGAGAGCTTTCGAAATATTTTATTTCTTCTTCAGTCAAACTATGAAAAAACATATTATTGAAATTTATGGCTAACAATTTATAAAATTATATTAACTTACATAATAAATGACGTTAATCCTTAATAAAATTCACAAAAGGAACCATTGCACGAGAAAAAAACAATATTTTACTAATAAAAAAGAACGTGTTAGTATTTAAAATTTTTAAAATATATTTAAAACATTATAAGTAAATGAAACGTTAAAATCAAAACTAGTTTTTTTGAAAAAATCCAGTTCCCCTCCTCGTAAAGAGTTGGTCTTTTATTTGAGAAATATTTAGCTACTGTATAATGACCTTCAACAATATTAATCACCTGAAAGTATGCAACCAAACTTTCCGAAATCCAAAAGAGACACGATGGAATTAAAAGAAAATTACAAGTGTACTACATGATTAAGGTCTCAACGAAGATGCACTAGGTTAATACTCTCACTATTAATTGCTGTAACTCATTGATAAGGCAACCATACAATACAGAACCCCAAACTACAGGAGGTTTCAGGTTAAATTTCCCTCCAAACCTATGAAATTCTGTCACCATTTCACAGGGAAAGAGGAAAATTATGCCTTCCACAATTATATGAGAAATGGTGTTAATCACAACATACAGTGTGTGAGTAACTTCACCCAGGGTGGTACTAGGTTAACCCTCTCACTGTTAATTGCTACAACCCTCCGTGAAGTAACCACAACCTGCATTACCTATAAAATTCTATAAAAATGAAAGGTCAGCTCCCCAAATTATCCAAGTAGATTCTCTCACAATTACTGGGACAAATCGAAAAGCTGTGTGATGAATTCTAAATGGTGTCTGTTAAATTAGGTGATGAACATTTTTTGTTGAAGTCAAAATTAAGAATATTACAATAAATGATGCTTAAATTATTTATGTCTGAACGTTTATTGATTGATAGTGGTTCGTTGTTGATAAAGACCATCTCTAAAAAGTTTCTTTTGAAGTAGTTATTTTCACATGTTAGTATTTTGGAATCATCAAAATTAAAACTATGACCTGTGTCTAGGTGGTGAGTGGTTAAAGCACAAGACTCCTTTTTTAATTTCATATCACTTTTATGAGAGTATATTCTATTTTTAAGTGGTCTTGAAGTTTGACCAATGTAGACTTGTTCGCAACCCTCACAATTTATTTGATAAACCGTATTGGATTTCCAGTCTTTAGGTACTTTGTCTTTGGGTTTTGAAAAAATGTTATTGACAGTTTTAATGGTTTTATTAGCTATTATTAGACCTTTTTCTTTATTTAAAATCTTAGTTATTTTAGGGGTTATATCTTTAATATATGGTATATATATATATATATATATATATATATATATATATATATATATATATTGTAATTTTTTAAAATAATAATAAATATAACTTACCAAATAAATAACTTGAGTTGAAATAAATTACAAGTCATGGATGTTATTTTCAAAACTTTTCATTAAATGATCAATACACCAAAAATTTCTTTATTTGAGCCAATCCAGTAAATCTTAATTCACACAAGAACACAAAACTATCTTGATAAAATGAGTTCATAAGAATGAGCACTAACACCAGTAGTCGATCCAAGAATCAAAGTCCAAGATACTATTTTGTTTAAGCTAAAAATAAAAAAATAAATAAGTATTAAAATATGTTAATAATGAATCATAAGAATACAACATTAGTAAGATTAAAGTAGTGTTAAAGTATTAAAGATTATTAGTAGATTAAAATACAAATAAGTTATATTTAATGTTAAAAATAATAAGTTCAATAATTTTTTTAATAGGTAGCTATAAAATGAGAACAAGTAGGTCTAGGTTATTTAAATTTATCATATAAAGTAGAGATTATTCAACTGTATTCAGTTAGTAATAGAAGGTACAAAAATTTAAACCTCAACAAACTAATTTTAGCTGTTAGAGCAAAATAAATAAATCATAGAAAATGATTATAATTTGATAAATAAATTTTACTTACCTGAACAATATTTTCTAATTCAATTAAGCATCAAGTGATGAGTCCTGTATTATAATGTATCGGATGACAGTACAAGTCCAGTAATTCCTATGTTCTGGTACATCTAAGTTTTGATAAAATGCAATGCTTGAGACTAAATCTAAAAAACAAAGAAAGATGTTGAAATATATTACATGTAAGAACGCATCTGTAAGAAAGTGATGTTTTTTGTTTACAAGCTAAGACTGTTTAATAAAAGCTTAATCAAGGACATTATGAATGATAAAGTCAATGAAAAACACTGTAAATAGTAAAGTGATGATAAAAAACTTGCGGATTATAAACTTAAAAGATGTGCTTGTAGTGGAAAGACATAAACTTAATATTAGAGGATTAATTGACGGTACTATTTGTTATTATTATATGTTGTTGTAAGATAATTAATTTTAGGTTGTTCTTTGATGATTTTGAATGTTATTAATTCGTTTATTTGATAAATTTTGTATTTGAATCGTTACGACGCAGTAAATTTAAAATGTTAATAAAAACTAAAGTAAGCGGTGTCATTAAGAAATAGGGTTATATGATTATATCAGGATATATAAATTTTCAGTTTTTGTTAAAATTAATGGCCAAGATGAGATATTAGCTCATAATTGTTAAATTTAATATTGATAATTGTCAAAATGGCCGACATTGTTTACTCCATAAAGTCAGCAATTTTTATAGGGAAGATTCGATTTTAAAATTCTAAAAATGTTATTTTATAATCAAATAAGTGATACAGAATTGATTTGTAACAATTATAAGGTCAGAAAATGTCTAATTAAAAAGTCAATTTTTCAAAAATTTGATGTAAGTGGGGTTATAAAAAACAAAATACGCTCGAAAAGGCGGCCATTATTCGATTTTTGGGGCGAGGGTATATAAGCCCAGGAAAAAGGAAAATCGAGGTCACTCTAAATTCATCAAAAGGCCAATCCACGCCAGTCAATTTTAAAATTATCATAAAAACAATGGCCGATGACTGTTAAAAATAAAAGATGGCTGAAAATTAATATGATCAATTATATAATGTATTTTCAAACAAACTTATTGGAAAAATTGTAAATGGAAATTGTGTACCGACCAATAAAATAATAAATCCTAAGAAGAAAAATTAAATTTTTTGACTAACCTGTAATAATAATAAAAACTGGAAGAAACCAAGGAGAAATAATATCCAGTAGTTATAATCCTGATTGGTATCCGTCCAAGGAGGCATTTGCACGTGGTGTAAATTATCTAATGGTAAGAAGCCGAGTCTGGGAAGCCGCCACGAAGTTTCCATCCTTCACCGTCAGCAACAAGTGATTTGGGGTATGTTTTTAACTTTATTCACTTATATCACTTTCATAACTCCTATAAAACATTGTGAGTAATATATTTCAGTATCGTTAAACAATTTTTTATAATCTTGATTTGAGAACATTATATTACTAAGAAATTTTTTAACGACTAATAAACACATGCTTCTCGACATTCTTCACCCCAGAAATAACCGTTAAGGATCACGTGTACCTCTATATGGGGGTTGATGCGCACGAATTTGCCATAGCCGTATCATTGAATAGGTTAAGGGTATATTAATTCTTTTAGGTAAAGCAAAGTAAATAAATAATTATACTGTTAAATTTTACATTATGAACTGACTACTGAGGTTATGAGTCTCAAATGCTAAGTAATTGATTTAGATATACTAAATTTAATAATAAATAATAAATAAAAATTACATATTTTAAGTTTAATAACATAATTTTTTTTACAAGCAGAAAAGGATCAATAAAATAAAGAAATTTTTAAGGTGTTTTAAATTGAATAAAGATTAAATAAAAATTGAAATAAATTTAAACATAAATTATAGCCCCACAAAACTTAAAAAAAATAAAAATTTCAAATTATAAAAACAACAAAAACAACAATTATAACAATTTAAGCTATATTTATACAATCTTACATTCATTATAATTGTAATTTATTACAATATATATATATATGTTATATTTTTAGTTACTGAATTGAAAGATCATACAGATTACCAATTTAAAAAAGTGTTTATATTACTTACAAGTTTACAGCTTCCCTAGGAAGCAGGAAACAAAAGCATAATTAATAATGCAAATAATACAGTAGAATATGATGCCATTAGAAGAAAATTGCCTTTAAAGACAATTGAATCGGTCAATGCATAAAGGAAACATGTCCAGAAATCACCAAAATCGACTTTCACATGTTTTCTATTCAAAAAATCAAGCAGAAAAGTGCAGAAAAGGAGCTTGTCCGGTGTCTTTACATGGTTGGTATGCAACCAGAAATTGGTCATGTAGTGCAGAAAAGGTTCATGTCCTGGACATGTTCCCTTCCTGCTCTATATGAATGGAACATTATTACTTGCGTAGATACCAGCATTGCCTAAAACGACCTAAATAATAAGCTGTCATTATAAGCATCTCATAACCTAAAATTATTGTTGTTCTCGTAGTTTACATACAACACTGTACAAAAATGTAGGTGTTACATGTTTTAATGACTTAATCTTATATCCAAGTGTTTGCAATGGCTAGTGCTAGTTCAAGTGACATTAGTATAGAGTCAGAAAGTGATTAAGCCAGTCCACGGAAGAAAATTAGAGGGATTACCCACCCGGTGACTTATAAAAAGAAATATTATTAGAAACTCCAAAGTTAAAGGACTTAAGCATATCAACTGGAAACGAAGGACTATCGAGGCAAGACAAACTGGTTCCGATTGCAGATATGATGATATAGGTACAGTGTGTTTTTTTATACAGGTTACTGTACTAAAGTTTCAAATCGCATATAGAGCATTCAGAGATATCTGATAACTTTAGTGATTAGATTTACGCATGAGTCGAGTTTATCAGATTTATAGGAATTATCTTTCAACTATTTTGGAACACCACTAGAAAGCAGTGTATTTTTTCAGATGCAAAAAGAAGTGCTTTATGAAGTTGGCTCCAGAATTCTTAAAAAACCGTCTAACCTTCTAGGGAATAAAAATGAATAAGATTTATATTTGCAAGGCCTCATTGAAATGAGACTCATTCAAAGAAGAAGACCTAGAAAAATGTTCAAAATAAAACAAAAACTTATACTTTCAAATATCACTTGATTGTTGATACTGTACGAACAGAAGTTTGCAAGAAGACTTTTATTGCTGTTCACGGTATACCTAAACGAGTTTACCGCTTGTGTTAGCTATTGAAGGAGGAAAAGCCACCACACGGTACGCATCCCTAGTTACGACCATGTCTTGGTACCACCCCTAGTAACGTCGCGGTCTAACCGAACCCATCCCAGCGACACGAAATATCGACAGAGACTAATATAAAACTAAAAACAAGTTAACATGTAAAAATTACTGTACCTTATATAATAAATAAAATGTTTAAGTCTCAAAAAAAAAATTAAATTTTCAGTCCACTTAACAATCCAACATATGGTTATTCGAGCAAAATGTTTTAATTATTATTCAATCTATATTAACAGTATAATTAAATAAAATAAGTGCCAGCCATAAAATAAAAGTGTGGTTCAGTGCCAATTCCAGAAGTCAGTGGGTCAATCCTGTAAGTCCTTTCCATTTTATTATTATATTATTATTGTTCCACAAATACCTATTAATTTTTACTCGTCTTCAACTTGAAACACAAATGGCGGGAAGCTTTGTACAACGTGGCCAAATCAAGGCAAAGCTCACGCGTTTTAAAAATTATTTTGATTCAATCGATCACACCAATTTAAATAATCAAGTAATATCAAGATTACAAGCTTGTTTACAAGCTTTTGAACCGCTATTACATGAATTTAATGAAATACAATCCCAAATAGAACTTGAAACAGTTAACGATCAGGGCGAAATTGAAGCTTTTCACGTCAAGGAACGATTACAATTTGAGGAGATGTATTACGATTATTTAGGGGATGCAAAACATTTATGTAAAGAGTTTAATAATACACAATTAAAAACTAATCAAGAAACTGACGAGTCTTCACAATCTTCTTTAAACATTCGAAACAATCGAATAGCGCTGCCTAAAATCATGTTGCCAAATTTTACGGGAAAACCGGGAACTTGGATTGAAATTAAAGACGCGTTTATTGCATTAATAGATTCAGATGATTCTCTTACAAATTATGAAAAATTTTATTATTTAAAAATGGCAAGTAAGAGTGAAGCCTCAGATTTACTACAAGCCATCCAGGTTACTGATGACAATTATCAGGTAGGCTGGAGGACTTTAATTGATAATTATGAAAGCAAATCTCAATTAATTCATGATCACATTCAAGCAATTTTAAATATGCCAATCATGGTAAAAGAATCTCATTCAGAAATAAAAAATGTTTATATTAATCTTAATAAAAATTTAAGGTCATTAAATAATTTAGGGGAAAAAACTGAATATTGGGATAGATTAATTATTCAAATAGTTACAAATAAGTTTGATTGCACCACCGACAAAGAGTGGCAAACATACAAATGGAAAGACGAAATGATCTAAATGATTTTTTAAAAGAAAGAATTAAAATTTTAAGTAAGTGCGAATCAAAACAACCGTCACAAAAACAATTATCTAATATTAACAGTAATCAAAACTATCAAAATAAAAGAAAAAAATTTAATAGTTTTGTGGCCAGTTTTAAAAATTTTATTTATGCGTGTGATCAATTTTTAAAATTACCGGTCAATAATAGAATTATTGAAATAAAAAAATTAAAACTATGTCTTAATTGTTTTAAAGACAATCATGCTTCTTGGATTTGCAATGTTCGTAAGTGTAAGCGCAGTAATAAACCACATAATACTTTGTTACATTTAGATATTATTACTTGTAACAGAAATACATCTGACAACCACGAAAACGATATAGGGGTAGAAGCCACGTGCAACATAGATGCCAGCGGCGAAAGTTCAAACGAATCTAGAACAGAAACTTTAACTCACTTTTCAACTAGAGACACGCAACTAATAGTAGCGTCACAATAAAAGTATTGGGAAATAATTTTATCCACTGCCGTAATTTTAGTAAAAGACAACAAAAATAATTTTCATAAGTGCAGAGCTTTGTTAGACAGTGGTTCTCAAGTCATTAGTACTAAAAAATTATGTGAAAAATTTCAAATAACCCCAAATAATGTTAATTTTGCAATAAAAGGAGTAGGTGAAAAATTAAAAAACATAAAAAGTCAAGTAAATGTATCAATAAAATCATGTTATAATAATTTTCAAGCAAAAATAAATTGTTTAGTGTTGCCGACAATAACGAAGCATTTACCATTAGAATAATTCTCTGTATACAATTTGAATATTCCACAACATCTCAAACTAGCTGATCCAAATTTCAATGAAAGTAGAGAGATTGACCTGTTATTAGGCTCTCAAGAATTTTGGTCATTGTTATTCGTGGGACAAATTAAATTAGGCCCAGAAATGCCAATATTACAAAAAACTCAGCTAGGTTGGATTGTTGCAGGAAATGCCGGAAAATTAAATCAAAATAATCGTAAAAGTATGTCTTTTTTAAACACTACTCAAGACAATTCTATTAATCAAGAAAACGTTTCTTTAAAACCAAGCGCGTTTTCGGCATCCGAAAAATATTGTGAACGTTATTTTGATCAAACCACTTGTAGAAATGAATCAGGTAGATTTATTGTCAATATTCCGTTTAACATTAAAAAATCATTTAGAAGATTAGACTTAAAATATTAGCAAATCCTGTATTACAAATATTTTCTTAGAAGGTTTAGACGGTAATATCTGATTAAAACAAAAATGTATAAAAATATGTACTAGAAGATTAATCTTTATTGTATAAAATATTAAACTCATTGGCTTACGTTAAGAGCCTTTAAAGAGGTTTAAAATTAAAAGAAAAAAAGATTATAAAAATAATCGAATAAACAAATTGTATAATAAAATTTTATATACTAATAAAATGGAACCTTTTTTTCACACCTAGTAATAAACTCATTGGCGGGCTTTAATGGACTTGAAAGTTTAAAATTATATACAACATTCCAAAAACTATGAAAAATTAAACAGTTTATTTGGTCAATACAATTTATTTTTTAAAGAAGATCTATAAGGTTGAATATAAAAATTCTCTAAAAAAATAAGCTATTAAAATGATTCCAACAAAATAAAAAAAAATGCATTAACGCAAGTCAATGAGTTTAATATTTTAGATAATAGAGAGCATTCACCTATTATTTTTATTATCAGATATTTTTTTTCTTAAAGAAAATATTTGTAACGGGATTTGCCTAGTCAACATGGTATTTCATTAGTACCCCATATGTAAACTATTACTAGTATCATTTTTATCCATATCAATGATGTCTTTGGCCCATTTTCTGTAGTTCTGTACCATTAGTGACAAACTTTTTTGGGAAATAAGTTTAATTCTTATTAGAATGTAAGGTGTTCAAAAAAATCTTTGGTTAAGAACGATATTATTGAACTTTCTGAACGAATTTGGTTTAATGGCCTATGTATTTAAAATTTTTTCAATCATACTCATTATTTTAATTTAAGAAATAGAGTAAAAATGAACGATGATGATTCAGCAAATTCTCAAAATTATATGCATGATTATTGTCATTCGTACTACGGTTATACAACACCGAACCCAACACTTACGTCCTCGGTACCTGCTGAAACCACTTTCTATCTGGATGACGATAGCGGAAATAAAACTTATTTGGATATTTCAAACAATCCGGTAGATAAAAAAGACCCACAAAATGATGAGGCTTTAAGCAGTCTGGAAGCAATAAATGATGACCAAAGTCATGTAGCAGTTACAGAGTTAAGAAATCTATTAAAAGAGTGGAACCTTGAATGCGTTTTTGATCACTTAGTCGGTAAGTAATATTTATTAGAGTAATCCAGTAGATGGCTTTTTGATAATTTTGATAATTTCGATCCATTTTCATATATTATTAAAAAGTTTTGACCTCTATTGAACATTTATTTTTGCTGTACAAAGACTAATATAGACTACCAATCTCGGCTTCAAAAGACTACAATCTATAACCATCTATAAATATTTAGGGTAAGCAAAGTTTTTTATTTTTATTACAGAACAGAAAGTTTTCATTGTTATACTGATGATCATCAAAGTCCATCACATAGAACGTTTGCTCAAAAGAAGAGTAGAAGAGGCGCCGCTTTGGAGACCCCCCTCCACTCCCACTCACGTGACCGATCGGGTCGCCGCGCCAGTTGTGGGTGGAGTTGCCTGCGTCGAGTGCCCGTAGGATTATGTTAAGAATTCGTGGCTGAGCGAAAAATGTGCAAATCGCAGGTCGCGTCGTACGGGGCGTGTCGCAAAAAATCTCGTTACATACAGGGTCGTAAAAAATGTTGGTCATTTCGTCAAAAATTGACCGCTGAGTACGGGGGGGGTATGTCGCTCGCTCGCGTGGGCTAATTTTAGTCACAAAAAATGTACAGGGTCGCAAAAAATATACAGGGTCACAAAAAATGTTAATTTGATCGAACATGGATGAGGTAGCGGATCGTTGCAAATTAGTTGTTGGGACGGTTATCCATTTTCTGATCGAATAGTAATTCTCTTTATAATCTATACGGGAATGTAAAATTACGACACATTGATTGTCAAAAGGGTACGATGCTATGACGTCATCACACATGTTTTACAAGGGTCATCGACAATAATGTTAGTTACAGATCGGAAATTAGACCGTCCGACGGATGGCCGTCGCAGATATGTCTTGTTTTATTTGTTATCTGTTTATATACAGGAGGATGGTACAAATAGAGGTATCTGATCGTACAGTTTTCATTGAATTTGGTCATCTTGTAATCTAATCATATACAAGGTATGTCGGGATACTAAACAACTTAGAATTTTTTGTATTTAAAATATCAATTTGATGGTACGGGTTAGATACGGGATATATACAGGGTTTGTCGCGAATTAGATCGTCGAAATATCGAATTATGATCATTCTTAATACGCAAAAATGGCAAAAATGTCGGTACGGGGATATGGTCGTTAATTAAAAATATCAATTCGATTATGATGTGGGTAAAAGATAATTTCGAGTGTACAGAGTATATCGCGAAGATCATTCGTAAGGGGAATGTCAATTTTTCATATGTCTGCATATACAGGGTTTGTCGCGAATTAGATAGTCGAAATATCGGATTATAATCATTCTTAATACGGAAACGGTTACGTGACAAATAAAAAATGTCGTTACATTAACGGGGGTATGGTCCTGAATTTTATATTGAAAATGTCAATTCGATCATTCGTATATGGTGCGGTGGTCATTTCGAGTGTACGCGAAGATCATTCATAAGAGGGGGATGTCAATTTTTCATAAGTGGTATGTCTACAGGGCCGTCCAAATATCGGATGGATGTCGCAGATGTCTTGCTTGTTTATATACGGACACAAATAAAGGTTTCGTTCTCACGTATTCAAATACTGATTTTTGCCTTGGTAAATCATAAAATTGATAAGGTATCCACTTTGAGCATTGAGACACCAAACCTTATACCCAAATCTTATTGGCTTACCTCTAATAAACTGTTTGCAGGGATGCCTTCCATAATATTTAACCATTGATTCGTCATAGTTTACTCCTTTTTCTGGAACAAAGTATTTTGTACATTTTTGTCTGACGAGATCAATAAGTGGTCGTAACTTTGTCAGCTTATCAGATGGGTCTAGGTTATTATTGTTAGCACAATGCAAGTAACGAAATATCGTTAGAAAACGGTCTCTTCTCATAGCATTTTTTATGAGTCCATTTGCCGTATCCTCTGACGTTTCCCAATAATTTTTTCTGCTCGGTACTACATTGTATCCAGATAATATCAATATTGCTATAAAACACTTCATCTCGTCATTGGTGATTTGCGGATTTACTGCATTTCTAAACTGGGCATAACTATTAGATTCATTCACTAAATGAGTAATGATTTCATCGTCAATGAATAATTCAAACATCTCAAGCGGTGTCAGCATTTTGAAATTTTCATATTCTGATTGATCAGGATGTGGAAAATATTTTGGCACATGTACAAAATCACCGGTAACCCATTCTATGTTTTGACCAACTATTTTTTCAAAATATTGGCTTTCCTGTGGTGAGGGTTCTTGATTATCTGCTGTAGACCTGAGCTGATCTCCACCCAAATTGTCTATAAAACCTCCTTCATCCTCGTCCTGTGGTAAAGGCCCTTCATTATCAAATATTTGTAATTCAACGGCAGCCCTGAGCTGATTTCCAGACAAATTGTCTATAAAACCACCTTCATCCTCTTCTGCAGAATCCTCATCTGTTATAAATCCTCCCTCAGGAGGCTCCATATATATATTAGCTACTTGACTTTCATCATCGTAAATCATTTGTAAAGCCTCTTCAAGGGTTAATCCCCCCACTGCAATAAAAAAAATTGAAATTCAACAGGGTATCAACAAGGCCTCGCGTTGCCATATGGCAACAGTGAAATGTTGAAGTTCGTAAATTCGACAAAAAATAATGTTTAGCTATAATTTCATACTGTAGATATCAATTAGACATTGGTGAATTTATAAACTAAGAATGATCGAGAGAACTGTTTGTTTTCATAGAAAGAAGGCTACTTACGTAAGACGAAAGTCCATTTTTTGGCACTTATGTTTTATATAGATATAGTATCTCGAATAATTCTCGGTACACTAGCTAAAATCCGTGCAAACACAGAATTTAATACTTCTAGGATATTCCTCGAAACCTGCTGGTGCCATCTATTGAAAAGTAGCAAAAACCTTCCAACAGTCAGTACTTTAATTCGTAGCGATCTCCGTTGCCATACGGACACGCCAGTCCTTCATGGGTTAACCAAGAAGATTGTTTAAATTTTAATACTTTATAAATTTTTTTAACAATTATACCATGCCGAATTGCATATAGGGTAGTCAATAATTTAGGTAATTTAGATCCGGGGGGTATGTGATGTTCAGCGGCAAACGGACAATCTTTGTGTAGATCATGAAGCTTTCGGGGGTACTTCAAGTCTATTTATAAAATATATCCTTTAGCAGCATTATCGGGAATACTTAGTACATCTATATTAGTATCGTCTACCCATTCGAATTGTCCATAAGGTAGAGGCTCGCACATAGCTCAACCATATAAATTATTAACATCCAAATACATCAAATATTTATCTGGTTTGCTAGGAATATATTCTTGAATGTATTTGTTATTTGCTTCAGAATACCTACCTGAACCTAATGAAAACTCAATCTACCCATCTGAAGAACACTCTGAGGAAGTTGAAATACTGACCGATAGTGGAGGTATGAAGAATGCTGTATTATCCTAATTTTTTCAGGCGCATTTTTCCACTTCTACCGATACAATTCTCAACTGACCTCGATTATTTAAATTCCATTCAAGCCAATTATCGAGATTCTAATTTGGACAACGTGCCGCAAATACAGCCGGGGATAACAAACGATATTAATTCCCAGATACAAGATGAAATCGAGCAATCGAATAATTCTTTTTCTCCTAAAAACATTAATGACGAAGCAGTTGGCAATGATCCCGATTTGACCCATAATTAGAGAAAAGTTCAAATTCGTACTCAGAAGACGATGCTTTCAAAAAAACTGAAAATTTTGTCGAGGATGCGGGCCCAAGATGAAAACGCTCTACTAAATATGAAGTGTACACAAATGAATGACAGGAAAATATTAATCGAGTGAATAGAGAAAAAGGAAAACAATACGTTGGATAACGAAAAGAAAATGGAAAGTGGAGATACGATATTTTAAAAGAACCAAAAACTGCATGCTTTCTTTGAGTCTCTACCGAAGTTGGAATCACATCATTGTAGAGCTTCCACATCAAAGCTTTATCTAGAACCCATCTGAGATTCAAAAGCCTATTTGTTCATGTTCTATAAAAATGATTACTGCAAAACACACTATCATGTTCCCGTATCAATTGCAACATTCCATAAAGAATTTGATAAAAAACGGCTATCTCTGTACAAACCAAAGAGGGATCTCTGTGATACATGTGTAGCTTTTAAAACTAACAACTTACCAGAAAAAAGATACTATCATCACATCGAGCTGAAGGATAAAGTAAGAAATGAGAAAACCAAGGATAAAGAAGCAGCACCGGAGGTATTCACTATGGATCTGCAATCAGTACCCCTATGCCCTAAATGTAAAGTGTCTTCTCTGTACTATAAGACAAAACTGACTGTGCATTACTTTACCCTATATGATCTTAAGCGTAATTAAGGATATTGTTATCTTTGGAACAAATCAGAGGGTGGATTAACTAGCAATGAGTTCACAACTATCCCTATATGATCTTAAGCATAACCAAGGATATTGCATCAATTGTCTTTATGAACAGCTTAAGCCTTTTGAACATTATGTTTTTCTTGGATTATATTCTGATTTCTTTTCTTAATTTGTTTTATTTACGGTTTGTTTACCTACATTTTTCGAACATTTCTGTCTCTCGTTTAGTTTAATGGCCTCCACCACAATAGCATTTGACCAGCACAGTTCTAAATAATTTTATAGTCCTGTCATTGTCTTATTTCACAGATTAAATATTGGTTCTATCCCATCATAGGATATTTTTCTATTTCGTATCCATACTGCGGTTCCGTTATTCATTCTTTCATTTGCTGTGGTACATTCATTGGCTTTCTCTGAGGACAAGTTTTGAAGCTTAAAGTTTTATGGTGTTAACTATGTTAATAATTTTTATTTATTTCCTCCTTTTACTAAATTGGATGTCATCCATCTGTTCCGAAATAATTCCACGTGTTGGAAAATATTTTTCTTCTCACGAAGGGCTTAATCGCCTTTTTCTTTTCCTTGGTCTTTACTTTAACCAAGGATTGATTTTCTCATCCGTTTCCTGGGTTTTTCGATACTCTACCTCATGAAGTACCCTTCTTCTATTAGTTTTTGTTTGAAACCATGTGTTCTCTCTTTCTGAGATAACACATTCTTATTCCATTTCATTTTCATATTATTAAGCCACTAAATATTTAAAAAAAATTTAATACCATTATTTTAATATTTTCTTTCCCCAATTTTTCATGTTTCTTACTTATCCAATAATGTCTGCTTGAAGATATCTGTAATTTTTGAATTTGATATTTAATAATTAAAATTTTTTTAAATTTTGCATTGCTTTGTTTAGTCAAGTCAAATTGTTTATAATGTTCACTTTTTTGATCAGTATTTTTTAAACTTACTTCCCTTGATATTATATGTATATTTCTTGATTTTCCTTAAGTACTTTACTCATCTCTTGTGGTTTGATGCATCAATTTGTAATAATGTTGATTATCATTACAATATATTGTATTTTTTTATGATTTGCTTTGTATAATCAAAAATTCTTTAAAAAAGTTATTAGAGAACTTAAACAATATTATCATTTTGGCTGCATGTTTTATATTTCTATGCGGTTATCTCTTTGGAGATTTTCATATGTATTAAAATAATTTAAGGTTGTCTCTTTTATGAGTTGTAGGTTGATAATTCACCTACAACTATTTTACTGTAGTCTTGATTTTTGTTTCCATCACATTAAGTCTTACTACTGTCTTCCTTTCAAAATTGACATTGTATTGTATTTTTAGCCTGATGATGGTCCTGTGGACCGAAACTAGTTGCAAGTAACTTTCATTATTAAATTAAAATTGTGGGATCGACTTTGTGTTTTTCTTTGAACCTTTTGGATTCTACCCACATTAGAGAATGGATGACTTACATGATTTAAAATTAAAGAAATTGATGTATTTATTTCACGAAATCCCCCCATAGCAGGTAAAGATATGGCTACGAAGAAATACGTTGATGAAGCAATTAGCACATTAAGAAATTTTATTTGAAAAGAATTCCAAAAAGCTGACAATAAAATATTTGGGGGAAATTTGTAATGTTTTAAAATAATAATAATAATAACTTACCAAAATATAATTAAGATTGTGATAAATAATGAGAAAAAGGATATAAGTTTGAAGTTTTTCTTTTAAATAATGAATTTATCATAAAACTTCTTAATTGGAACTACTTAATAAATCTTAATTGACACACACACACACACACACACACAAAATTAACTTGATAAAAGATGAGTCCTTATGAAGAAACACTAACATCAGGAGTCGATTCAATAACTAAATCCATTATCCTATGATGAACAAGCTAAAAGTAAAAAGAAAAATAAACATTAGTATGTGACAATAATGAATAATATGAATCTAATATTAGCTATAAGAGACAAATTCTAATAGTTGTATAAAGTATAGTTAGTTTAATTAAAATATCAATAAGACATAAATAAAGTTAATATAATATAGTATGATAATATTTTGGTAATTAGTTATAAGAATAAAACAAATAAGTATAATTGATTATAAACCATTATTTAGAGTAGAAATTATCCAACCATATTCAATGAATTTTATGATTAGTATAATTTAAATTTAATAAACAAACATTAGCAATTAAAACAAAATAAGTATTATCATAGATTAGAATTATAACCAAATAAATAATGTGACTTACCAAACCAATATTTGGCTTCATTTTAAGCATCAAAGTGATGATTCCATATTTCAATGTATCGGATGATAGTATTAAATTGGTATAATCCATGATTTGATGCAGGATATTGACTTGAGAGAATCTAAAAAGATATTGAAATTTATCATATGTAACATTGTTAAGAAAGTGATTAAAATTGTTAGTAAACAAAGACTAAATAATTAAAAGTTTACCGATGACATTGTGACTGATAAAACTAGTAAAAAGACACTGTAAATAGTAATACAGTAATTACAAACTGAAAATATAAACTAAAGAAAGAATGATTACAATACAAAGACATGAATCTAATATTAAGTGTTTAATTTAGGGTTATTGTTTATTAAAACTATATATTATTACAAGATATTTAATTTTAAGTTGTTCATCGATAATTTTAAATGTTGTTATAATGTTAATTTGATAAATTTTACATAAAAATTGTTATGACGCAGTAAATTTTAAACGCAAATATAAACCAAAATAAGTATAGTTGTCAAAAGAAAAAGTTTACTGGCTATATTTGGATATATAAATTTTCATTTAATGTTAAAATTAAATGTCAAAAAGAAATATTTGCTCACAATTGTTTAAATTATTATTATAAATTGTAAAGATGTACGCCATTACGTAGCTCCAGAAAATCATTAATTTAATAGGGAAAAATGGGTTTAAAAATTTGAAGAATTTATTTTTGTAATATTATAAGTTGTATAGTTTCATTATACAACAATTAGAAATTCAGAAAATCCCAAATTAAAGATTTAATTTTTTAAAAATTCATTGGAAAAAGGTTATAATAAACAAAAGACTTCCGCCATCTTTGCAACTTCCGGCGTGAGCATATAAAAACCCGAAAAAAAATTGAAAATTAGGTCATTCTGATTTCACCTGAAAGCCAATCCACGCTAGGTTGTTTTTAAAATTGTTACTATTTAATGGCTGACTTCCTGTCTATGATGAAAAATGGTTGCAAAATAATTATGATGTAAAAATAATATGGATTTATGATCAAAAACAACTGGAAATTATATATTTATTAATAAAACCCCTATCAGCAAGAATTAAAAATAAAAATTTTATTATACTAACCTGCAATATTAAACTTTGGATATCTGGAGGAGTAATCAAAAAGTTTTCCATTTTTAATAAGACGAAAACAAGATAGCTGTTCCTAGGACGACTCCATTTCCAAACATCAACTCGTCGTCTGTCTCATGAAGGAAGATACACCCAACAAGTGAATTTTACGGTATGTGTTTACTATAACTCATTACAATCATAATCACTTTCAAAATATTTATAAACTTATTGTGAATGATGAATTTCAATATCCATTAAACATTTTATAACACAACTTTGATTTGAATACAAAAATTTTCTATGCATCTTTATAACAACTGATACACACACCATAACGTCTACTCTAAAAGCAAATGTAACCGAAATGGTCACATGTTTTAAATATACCTGCGCATAGGCATTTATCCAGAGTCGTAACGTAGTGTAGATAAAGGGTACGTTGTTTTTAGATATGAAATAAATAATTTTATCGTTGATTTTATTTGAACCGACTACTGAGGTTAAGATAGTTACTCATGTTTAATAATTCATTTGAATAACCTAAAAATAATAACAATAATAGATAAAAGATTTCAATATATTGACTTTGGTAATATACAATTTGTATACAGTTAAAAGAATAAGTGAAGATAAAGAAGTTTCAAGGTGTTTTGAGATAATTAAAGGTTAAATAAAAATAAAATATACATAATCAAAAATTATAGCCCCACAAAACTTAATAAAAATAATAGAAATTTTAAAATAATAAAAATAACAACTTAACAATTACATTAATTAAAATAATATTATATCTATCAAACATTTATGAATTGTAATTTATTACAATTACGTTATAGATTGTTTTTCAAAATTTAATTGGACACGTCCCCTAAAGACAAAGACCGGTGAGGAAATTACTCGATCATTTTCTGATATACTCATTCATTCTCGACAACGAGTTCTGAAAAATCTACAGTCCGATCAGGGAACGGAATTTTACAACAAGTTTCAAAATTTAATGAAGAAACATAGTATAAATCATTATAGCGTGTTTAGTACGATGAAGGCTTCCATGGCTGAGCGTGTTATACGAACGTTGAAATCTATATTGTACAAGATGTTTAGTTTAAATGGTTCCTACAAGTGGTTAGATATTTTACCTGCCATTACTCAAGAATACAACGATACAAAGCATTCAACAACTGGATATAAGCCATCTCAAGTCAACAAATCAAACGAAAAATACATTTTGAATAATACCTATAGTCATTTAAAGATAGCTGGTCCACGAAAATTCAAAGTAGGTGACATTGTTCGCATATCCAAGGCTAAACATGTATTTAAAAAAGGTTATACACCTAATTGGACTACAGAACTATTTAAAATCGTCAAAGTTAAAATTACCAATCCTGCTACGTATTTACTTGATATGCAAGGCACACCAATAAACGGTTGCTTTTATGATGAAGAACTACAAAAAACATCGAATTCAGATATTTATTTGGTTGAAAAAATACTTAGACGAAAAGATAAAAAAATGTACGTAAAATGGTTAGGCCTAGACAAAATACAGCTGGATTGATGGAGTTGATGTTTTGTAGAACTACCTTTTGCTTAGCTGCGTATGAATACAGTTTAGGGAAAGGGTGTGGTTAATCAAATTGTATAAATAGTGTACTCAAGCTCAATTAACCTCAATCATCATGAGTTCTCAAGAAAGTAACAGTAGTAGTGAGTCAATGAAATATAATTGGGAGTTAGATCGAATTTGTGAAAAATATTAAATGGCTGCCAAAGAGGAGATATATTACTTGTTGTCCAGATCATATCTCGCAAGCGCATGTCAAATTCAGTATGGTATAAGTCCAGCAAGAAGATTTAGTTCAGCCGTTATTCTATCACGTTGAAATAAATTTGAGAAAATATCTTTTAGCACCTTTGAATGGGCAACGCTTATTGATATATTCCGATATAATACTTTTATTAACGATCCAACAATGCCAGAATTGTATAACGAATACAAACCCCAGGAAATTCGATGTGGAGACTATTGTCAAGTTAGACAATTTATTTACGATGATATGAAATTTTTGGACATTAGCAAGTATGGTATTACATTTGAATTTATTCAAGAAGATGTCTCGCAAATACTTCAAGTTGATCATGTTGAAACATATACTAGCAAAGTGTTAACTTAAAGTTACTGTCTTGTTGACTAAATATAAACAAAGTAGTTGTTATGAAGTTGACGAACATTTTATGTTTTTTTGATGTGTATATTGCTGTCATATATTCTCAAGTATAATATTGTATATTACCATTAATAAAAACTATTTTAAATCGACGACTGAGTTTCCCACAATTGCTTATACACAATAGGTTATGGGCCCAGAACTCAGGTTCAGTCGAATTTTGTAGAAATAGTTTTCTACAGAATAGTTGGAATGGAATTAGCGAAGTACATCAAGCCCTTGGTTGGTGAAGCAGACTGGCCAGTATGGAAGAGAAAAATAAGAGATCTCTTAGATTATCATGAAGGAGCGTTAGACGTTATTGAAGGCATATTGAAAAAACCTAATCCTTTAGACACGGGTGCAAATGAAGCTGAGATCAAGAAGCATAAAGAGTTATCTGATCTTTATAGAAAGGCTAATAGTTATGCCAAGTCAATGATAACAACAACAGTTACCGATGTAGTTTATCAGAAGATAATGGACAAAGACACAGCTCATGAAGTTTGGGAATCGCTAAAATTACAATTTGAGGCGACTTCCAAAGAGCAGTGGTTTAAAATTTGTACAGATTTCTTTGCTTTCAATTGGAGTCCAGGTGATGACGTTTCAACTCATATTGCTAAGTTACGAAGTTTATGGAATGAGTTGAATAATGGACTTAAAGCTAAAAAACTAGCTGTTCTTCCTGATATAATGTTAGTTTGTAAAACCCTTCACATTCTTCCCAGTGGTTTTGAAACATTTCGTTCAGGTTGGATGTTGTTAACGAAAGACGAAGAAAAAAACGTTTGATGAGTTAACTATGCAGCTCTGTTCACATGAGAGAAATTTCATGAGCTCAAACAGTCAGAAACTAGTACAAGAAGCTTTATTAGTTAAAACAGACACTAAAATTCAAGAAGAAAGAAGAAAAGACAGCAAAAACAGAAATAGGAAAAGTGATGTCTGCAATTATTGTAAATTAAGAGGACATTGGGTTAAGAATTGCAAGAAATGGATAGGAGACGGAAGACCGCCTAAAAATCGTAATACAGAAGATGGACAAAGCAGAACAGTACTACCAGCTGTGGCTCTAACCTCCATTAGCACTGAACTCAATATGGTAGATGTAGATTCGAAGAATTGGTGGTCTGATAACGGTGCAACTAGGCATGTTACAAATTGTTATGATGTATTTGTCAAGTACAAACAATTTGAAAGTCCTTGTAGCATAAAAGCAGCAGGAAAAGAAAGTTTAAATGCACTTGGAAGCGGTACCATAAGAGTTCAATCCTTTATAGAAAATAAATCATTCGAATTAATATTAGAAGACGTTTGGTTTGTTCCAAATATTTCGAGAAATCTGATCTCCATTTTAATAGCGCAAGATAGGAATCCGAGTAGTGTATTTACATCTACAGCAACAGAGTGTTGGTTAGAAGTTAATGGAGAAAAGAGGTTATATGGTTTTCGGAACGTAGGCGGAAACCTTTTTAAAGCACACATTGAAGTAATTACACCAGAAACCAAAGCAGAAGTTTGTTCTACAAGGGCAGATAGTTCATTATTACAGTTATATCACGAACGATGGGGGCATCAAGATAAACGCCATGTGAAAGACATGCTCAAAAGAGAGCTAAGCATCAACGTGAAAATAGAACATGAAGTCTGTGAGCAATGTATATATGGAAAAGCTCATCGATTCCCTTTTGGTAACAGAAACCCTGCAACAAAACCAGGTGAACGAATATTTTCCGATGTGTGTGGACCATTTGATGAGTCTTTTTCAGAAGAAACGATATTTAGTCATTTTTAAAGACAGCTACACTAAATTTCGTTATGCCTTTTCTAATCAGACACAAGTCAGAAGTGAAGAATGCCTTAAGAAACATGATTGCTTATGCTAAAACAACAGGGCATACCATTCAAGAACTGGTGAGTGATAATGGTGGAGAATTCGACAATGAAGATGTTCGACAGATTCTTCTACAGAATGGAGTGACACAGAAGTTAACAGCTCCGTATACACCTGAACAAAACGGTGGTAGTGAACGAGAAAACCGCACTGTTGTGGAAATGGCCAGAACTTTCAAGTATTCCAACCCAAAAGTTCAATATCCAGAGGCCATTTGGGCTGAGTTGGTTAGTACAGCCGTATATGTTCTAAACAGGACCGCAAAATCGTCGAAAGAAGGTGTAAGTCCATATGAACTGTGGTTAGGAAGAAAGCCAAGAATAAAACATTTGAGAATTATAGGATCAGAATGCTACACACATATTCCTAAACAAAAACGACGAAAAATGGATAAAAAGGCTGTTAAAGGATATCTTGTAGGATACGATGGTGATGAAAGATATAGAATTTGGGTTAAAGAAACTCATAAAGTTATTTTGTCCAGAGATGTACAATTTAATAAGATACTAACAGATTGTATAGAAAGAATGAGATTGCCATTACATGATATTCAGTCCAGTAAAAAAGGCTGCAGTTTTAACAGTTCTGAAGACAATATTGACGAGTTAAGTGAACATGAAGAGGACATAGATAGTAAAGACGATGATGAAGTAATAGTTGAAGAACAAAAAGAACAAGATAGAGTAACATCCAGTTATGATTTAAGAGATAGATCACAGTTGAGACCACCTAATAAATTAGAAGATTTTATAATGAGTGCAGAGAATATACTAAGTACAATAAAAACTCCTGACAATTTTCAAGAAGCAATTGACAGTCAAGAAAGCAATAAGTGGCTAGAAGCCATGAAAAGTGAGTTAGCCTCATTAAACGAAAATGAAACATGGGAGCTATCACCTTTACCAATTGGATGTAAAGCTTTACCATGTAGGTGGGTTTTCCGGATTAAAACGAATCCAGATGGTTCTATAGATAAGTACAAGGCCAGATTAGTTATTAAAGGATTTAGTCAAAGAAGAGGAATTGACTATAGTCAAACATTTAGTCCTGTAGCAAGATTAACTACAATTAGATCTCTTTTAAGTATTGCAGCAGTTGAAAGGATGCATTTAAGTCAGTTTGATGTGTCTACTGCATTTCTTTACGGTTATATTGAAGAGACAATTTATATGAATCAGCCAGAAGGTTTTGACGACGGAACAAATATGGTATGCAAGCTTAAAAGAAGTTTGTATGGCTTGAAGCAAGCACCACGATGTTGGAACAGCAGATTCGGAAGTTTCCTGTTAAGCTTAGGTTTCAAAGTTAGTGAGGCAGATCCATGTTTATACTTAAGAGAAAGAAATGGTAAGAAGCTGCTTATAGCCCTGTATGTTGATGATGGATTGTGTGCTGGGAGTGATTCGAAAGATTTAGAGGACTTTCTTAAGGAGTTAAAATCAGAATTTAAAATAACGATAAGACCAGCAGATTACTTTTTGGGTATTGAAATAGAAAAGGAACTTGATGGTAGTATTAAAATTAGTCAAAAAGGGTATGCATGTAAAATTTTAGAACGTTTCTACTTCTCAGAGTGTAAACCAGTGTCAACCCCTATGTTGAAAAATACAGAAACCTCAAAATCAGGGAAAGAATCCAGAAATATAAGTAATTTTCCATACCGAGAATCAGTAGGTGCACCAATGTACTTGATGTTGGGTACAAGACCAGATCTAGCGTACAGTGTAGGATTTGTATCAAGATCTTTAGAAAATCCATCTTCAGAAGATATAGCTAGGGTAAAACGAATTTTTAGATATATCGCAGGTACTAAAGATCTGGGCATAGTATATAGGTCTCAGACTATTCAGCGTGTCCTGAATTGCTACAGTGATGCAGACTTTGGCGGATGTACTACAACGGGTAGATCGACTACTGGTATAGTAGTACTATATGCAGATGGCGCTATTTCTTGGCAAAGCCAAAGACAAGCCATGGTAGCAACATCTACTACAGAATCTGAGATTGCAGCCGCAAGCGAAGCGACAAAAGAAATTATTTGGCTCAGTAGACTTTTCAAAGAAATAAGTCAATTAATAGATGTTCCTGTTCTACAAGTGGATAATTCTGCAGCAGCTAAATTAGCCCTCAACCCCGAGTTTCATCGTAGAACAAAACATATAGCGGTGAAACATTTTTTTGTTAGAGAAAAGGTTTCCGAAGGACAGATTGGAATTAAACAAATTTCTACCGAGCAGCAAGTTGCGGATATTTGCACAAAGGAGTTACCAAGACCAAGACACCAAATTATTTGTAACAAGATGGGTCTCAAGTAACTTTAAATTAACAAAGGAAAGTGTTGAAACATATACTAGCAAAGTGTTAACTTAAAGTTACTGTCTTGTTGACTAAATATAAACAAAGTAGTTGTTATGAAGTTGACAAACATTTTATGTTTTTTTGATGTGTATATTGCTGTCATATATTCTCAAGTATAATATTGTATATTACCATTAATAAAAACTATTTTAAATCGACGACTGAGTTTCCCACAATTGCTTATACACAATAGATCAGTGTCTCCTTTCACATCAGTTGACATATTTAGACTCTCTAAATTTTTGTGATTATTATAGAAATTTAATAGATATCATTATAAATTTTTCTTCAAATACTGATCATATGAATAAATTGTTTGCTTTTTTGGATTCTAGTAATAGTATATTGTTAGTTGCTCTAAGGGAATATGTTTACTTTTATAAACATAAAGTTGTAAATGATTTAGAATTTTAATAAAACGATTATAATGAATGTGTTTGTTCTTTATATAAAAAAAATTATTGTAAAAATACAAAATAGTGATTGGTACAAAATAAAAATATCTGTATAAAAAAACAATATTAAACACGTTTAATAATATAATAAGAAAAAAAAAACAATATAAATTATAATAAGAGAGAGGATATTCATAAATATTTTGCGTATTTAATTAAAAACCATTATTCTAAAATGCTATAATTCCCCCATGATAGTGTTTCGAATGACCCCGGTATTAAATATCTTTTAACATCTTCAGGACAAGGATTTTAGATTTTTCAACACTAAAAACTTTATGCGCATATGATCGAATACAACGTTGAGTCACAGATTGTGTTGTAAATTTTCTTAAACATTCAACATAATCGTTAAAAGTAATTTTATTTCTAACAATATTATATTTAACCCCTTTTGATTTTTTTACCACCTTCCCACCCTTAACTTTATAGCTATAAGTTTTTGATCGGAGCCTTACAAAATTTCCGATTGTATCTCGTTTTCAAAATTCAAACAATCTATTTGATCCAAAATAATAAAATACTGAATGTCGAAGAATGAATAATTATATTTTTTTGAGCACTTGCCAGTTTCATCTACGAATATTATCTCAGCGTTTTGGATACTTTTTGCTAGATTGAAGTTGGTAATAACATTTGAACCATTTGTTGTACTATTATTAACCTGGACATCTTTGCGGTTTTTTTTATAAGGTTCCATAATTTTATTTATTCGCCTCACGATACTGTATTAAAAATAAATCCTATCATTAGGAATTGAAAAACGCGTATGTCCTAGCTAAAACAATACTGAAAAGAAAACTGCGTAACTCCATTCAATGCGTCATAATCTTTCTTACGACTTAACCAAAACTTCTACACTTTATTGAAGTATTATTTCTAATTTCTTAGAAACTTACATCTTAAAATGATTTTCCAAAATTTAAAACTTTATTTTCACGGTCAAATTACTCAAGAGTGATATAGATGCACACGTGCAACTTGAAAGTTATGAAAACTAATGGACATACGCATTTTGCAAATTGTTATTGTCGGCAGAAGAGATACGAAGTTTTTTTCTTTGAAAATAGTAAATAAACCCGCTGTATTTTGGAGATATGGTTTATTGTGGATCATAGATAGTAATATCTAAAATCCTGTTTTCACCAAAAAGGTGGAGTTAAGCATTTTGCCTATTAAGAAGACGATATGTATTGTATTGGTACCTTAAATTCGTAAAAAATCATATTGATTTATATTTATTTAATAAAAATGAACATAATTAATTAAAAACACTAAACAACTAAACGGTTTTTTAGTTGTTTGCTGTTTAGTTCTTAATAATATGCACTTTCACGTACTAAAGGTTAGTATAGTAAAATATAAATCATAAAAATTTGGAGATCTATTTTCTTTTGACTTTAAAAATATTTATTTTAAGATTATGATTCCGAATATAATTTTTGAACTAAGTAGATCAAAACTAAATCCGCCTCTGTAACATTTACATTTGAACACATCATGGCGGAATATTTTTGCCCATGGCGTCGCCTGTTTTTCTTAAGTGTCATCGGTCTACTTCATATTATATGTCACTGTTTTGTACCTAGGTTAGTATAAAAAATATCGTATATCAGGGACCCGGACCGGAACCATTATTGATCGAAAACCGGACCGGAACTGTTTTTTTTTATTGTAGACCGGAACCCTAATATATGACATAAGATGAACCGGAACCAGAACCGCTAAAATTAAAACGGTTATTTTGGTTCTTTACATTCCCATTGATAAATTCGTAAACATATTTGACCACTAACTTTTTAGTAAAAAGGGTTACAAGAAAACAAACACTAAATACACAATTAAGAATCCTTTGTATTGGTAGGAAAATCGCAGCAAGAAGTAGAAGACTATCTTCTTTATATAAAGAGCATGAATACGTCTATTGAGCACTTTATATGTTGCATTGGTGAAGATATTTTAAATATTACCAATATAACTGTATATTTTTACGAAATCAGATTATAAAAATTTTGTCAGAGCAGTTGAAATAGGTTTTAAAATTATTTATTTATTTGATCTGAAGTTTCCTCCAGCATCTCTAACATGTTATAGTTTTAAGGAAAGTTTTTTTTACAATTTTAAGTCAGAATATATTACATCAAAAGTTCATATTTTATTAGATTACTTAAATAATGAATTTAAGTAAAACATCCAGTAGTCAGTCTCATTTCTAAGCAAGTCAGTTTAAGATAAAATACACCCTTTTGTCAGCTTCTATTTTTTCCATATTCTATTATTGATTATTATTTTATTATTACTTTTTTATTACTTCTTTCGTTTTATGTGATCCTAATTGTGTAATGTGTTCCTAATATCTAAAATAAAATATTATAGATATTATATTTTCTTTTCTTTCAATTTTTTAAATCCCTTCATTTCCTAGTGTTGACTAGTGCATTTTACACCATGTGAATTTTCATAATATTACCCCTATGATTTTTGTTTCTTTAATAATTGATTGTAGGCAATAATAAATGACATTAAGGAAAATCATTAGAAATCACATAGTGACAGTCCATTTAGTTTGCCATTAATGTACAAATAGAGCAGGAAGGGGGTGCAAATTTGTTATCAATCAATTAATATTATTCATTGAGCCACTAAATGCAATTTTCAATAACATATTCATTGTGGGAATGAACGGACTTGATTCTATGTATGAAATTCTATACGTTGCGAAATATAGCGCAGTTATTGACACAACGTACGGTCTTTTTAACAACGACAAATTTGAATTGTCGATCAATTACCGTTGTTGTTTCAATGAACAGTGCTTTTGATATCAACAAAGTGAAATTACTGAATCACTTATTTGAGAAACTCTACAACTCCCATAAACATAGTTTTGAGATAATAAAAAAAAACTGTTAACTAATTTTGTTTGTCACTTTTTTTAAGTTTAGTCATTAATAAATGTTTTTATGTTTTTTATGTAAAGTAGTTACACAATGTATTGACAAAAAAGAAAAAATATGGTATATAGTAATTGACAAAAACCGATTTTGAAAAATGGACATGACGGCTTTCTCTAATGAAATGTTTTGTTTTTATAACTTATTATTAAAAAATGTTTCAAACTAGTAATAAATATAGAGAAAACACAATCTTCCAGAACGTCTGGCTCCAATTCCAATTCACCAGTTGGCCATAAAAATTGTTCTTGCTAGAAATGCTGAATATCTTCATTATCGAGTAGATAACTTGCAAATTTTTTAATATTAACCATTTTTTATCCTTAATATGTACTTTAATATTGGGGTAAGCTGGTTCTGTACAAAGTTGGTTTGGTCTAGGATATTTTGTGACAATTGGAAACGTACGATTTATTAATCCATCAGTCATATACACCGTGCTTTTGAAGTTCTCGTTATAAGAAAACTGCATAGACGTCGATATGTTAAATGGAACTCTTTCACTTCTCATAGGGTATGCACTTTTTTTATAAACTCTGAGTCACCAAGTCTTAAAATCTTTGTTATTTTCTTCTATAAGGTACACTGTAAACTTGTTTGGTTGACTTGCCGATACAAAAAGTTCGGTGTATTGCTTGAGGGTATAAATTCTATCATATTTCTTAAAAGTTCTCTTAACAACTCCGAAATCCCTGTCACACAGGAGAAATGAATGGCCACGTATCGTTTGGTTTTTATTTTGTCCGGGATGCTTAACTTCTGGTGGAACATAAGTTTCAATGTAATTTGCAATAAATAAGCAAACCTCATTAGGGCCTTTTTTACCATACCTTCGTGGTATATATAAAAATATGCTTTACCCGTTTTAACATCGTGTAGGTATGTCAAAAATAGAAACTGTAAGTTGATGTAGGTAGAAAGTTTCTTGAACAGGAATCTGGTGCAAAAATGTGTTTTGCATATAATAAACAGCTACTCTCGCTAGACTAGAGTCATTTTGATAAAGTTCTTTTAATGTATTACTTTTTGAATGAAACTTTTTAGTACGCCTGAGATGGAGTGTCTTTTCAGCTACGCTACACGTTTAGCATTGTCATTTCACTGCTAGTTCCTCACGTTTACAGCAAGTGTCGACTTGTGATCGTCCAAAACTTAAACTAAACCTTTCTTTAAAAACTTTGTAATACAATGAATATTTTACTATAGTATTGGGATACTTTTATAAAAACAAATCGTGCATCTTTTTAATGTCAAGTTTTTCGCTCAGATACTTATAATCTAGACTACTGGGGACCACTGGGCTTCTTTAGTGGGAAATGATGCAATATGTGAAACAATCAGATCGATAAGGCCAACTGGCATGGAATTACCAGGAGTATTTTTCCCGTAGTTCTCGCGGCGATTTTCCAGCAGATAAAAGCAAACACAAGCGAAGAACACGATCTTTGCTAATAGCGTGCAGACATAGAAATGCAGTTTTGCCTACCAGAAGATGCCCTGAGCTGTAGTTAATAGTATACTTGAAAACACTTTTCTGAGGCTGTTTCTTAACATTGTTTTTAGGACTTCTTCTATGAACTAGTCTTAAAACACGACAGCCTTGCTGTTGATAACGGATTTTTCGTAAAATGTTAAAATACGTCATATGTGGATTTGTCGGATTTCTCAATTAAGTGATTCAAATACATTAATGAAAGTGTTAAATATACATACGGTTGTTCATTAATTCAATGAATAGAATTCATTGATTCATTACTTATAATTACTTATAATGAATTAATTACCTACTTATAATGAATTGATAAACTACGTTTCGTTGTCTCAATAAAACCAATAGTTGGACAAATATTAAACATCACTTTTTGTCTCAATTAACATTTTCATGGATATTACGTACCTCTTTGGTTGAGTGCATGCGTTACATGTCGCATGAAATTTGTAGCATTCGAGATGATTTCGAGTGGTCAAAAATACGATTTCGTGAAAGTTATCCGACATTTCCCGATTTCTCGTATTCGACTTGATGTCACATGCTTCAAAAATAAGCCCCCAGTTGGCAATTCTTTAAGTTGATAGTTATATTATATTACCTATGGTTGATAAAAGAAAATTTATTTCGATGGAACAACTTCGTGGTCCAACTACGTCAAGAAATTCGTCGCGGCGGCCAGGGCGAACAGATGGTCATCCAGGGAGAAGGCAATATCGCTAACCATAGCGTTGCGAGGCGATGCTTTGAATGTCTTACATTCCCTTAATCCCGACGAAGCTGACAACTTCGAGCTACTAGTACATCACTTGGAGATGAGGTATGGTCAGACCCATCTACAACCTGTGTACCGAACACAGCTGAAGAACCGTAAACAGAAAAGTGAAGAATCTATCCAGGAGATCAAGGCAGAGGTAGCTAGAATGGTTCGATTTGCTTATCCGACAGCAGCAGAAGAGTTCCTGGAGTGTCTAGCAGTCCAAACCTTTACCGATGGCCTTAGGGATCCGGAGTTACAGAGAGCTGTGCGGTTGGCCCGACCAAAAGACCTTGTCGACGCGTTAACCATTGCACTTAAATTCGAAGCGGCAACGGAAGCATCACGGGGAGTTGCACGAATAAGAGAGATGACTGCCGATGACAATAACGTGATAGCACCCACCAGCGACGTCGATGGATTAGTGGAAAGGCCAATGAAATTATTACCCACAAGAAGACGGCGACCTATACGATGTTGGAATTGTGGAGAACTAGGGCACGTGAAAAACTCATGTTCATGCAAGGAGACGTCTTCTGCTACCGTCTCCCAACAGCAGGAAAACTAAAAAGGGTCGACTCCTGGAGGGCAATATCGACCCCAAACCATTGTAAAGCCCCTCCTACGGTCAAGGTAGCAATATTAAAACACCAAGCAGGCAGCCTATACGTCGAAGCCCTGATTGACAGAAAGAGATACAAGATGCTGGTGGATACTGGAGCTACAAAAACTGTGGTACGGCCGACAGTTGTAGTGGCTAGGAAAATGTCGCCCACCAGTTGGAGACTGCGCACCGCTACTGGGGAACCTGCCAAAGTCTACGGAGAGGTTAACGTGTCTCTATAGTTTGATTCAACTTGTCTTTCTCATTCGATATTGGTGGCTGATATCGATGAAGATGCTATCCTGGATATGGACGTAATGCACAACTGTTGTTTCTGCTTGGATTTGGGACGACGGATACTTCATACAGAAAAGAAAGAATTGCTTCTACATCGAAAACATGAAGCTATCGCCCCGTTAAAACTATCTGACGACATCGAGCTTCCAGCATCGTGCGAATGTGTTATAACGGCACGACTAGAGGAAGTAGAGCCGGATGGAATCCCAGCTATGGTAGAACCCAAGAACCATGATCAGATATTGGGAAGAGGACTTCTGGTCGGAAAAGCTCTTGTTAGATCAGCCAAAGAGGTACCAATCCGAATCATTAACTTGAATGATCATCCAGTTGTTCTGCGAAAGAACACCGAAATCGGAACCTTGGAACCGGTAACGGCCGTGATTTACCAGGTAGGAGCCTTTGAATCAGACAAAACCAACGACATAGAACAATTAATGGCTAGACTAGACCCATCTTTGTCAAAAATAGAAAAGAAGCAGGTAAGAGATTTACTCTACCGCTATAAACCTGTCTTCGGTTCTGGAAGTAAACTGGGAAGGACCGACATAGTCAAGCACAAGATTGAGACTGGCGATGCACGTCCGATTCGTCAGGTACCCCGACGATTGCCTTAAGTTAAAAAGGAAGAAGCGGACAAGGCCTTTCAAGAAATGATTCGGGATGGAATAGTTGAACCCTCCAATAGTCCGTGGGCTTCTCCCGTTGTATTGGTAAGGAAAAGAGACGGATCAATGCGGTTCTGCGTTGACTATAGGAAGTTGAATGAGGTTACGAAGAAGGATTGACGATGCCCTCGACGCCTGAGGTTGCGCTACCCTTTTCTCTACGTTAGACTTAAAGAGCGGATACTGGCAGGTTGAAATGGATCCTTCTGACAAAGAGAGGACCGCCTTCACTAGTGGATCAGGTTAGTGGCAATTTACCGTCCTTCCATTTGGCTTATGCAATGCTCCTGCTACCTTTGAGCGGTTGATGGAAACTATTCTTCGAGGTTTATCCTGGGAATCTTGTTTGGTCTACTTAGATGACATCATTATAATGGGTAAGGATTTTAAAGAACATTTGGTTAACCTAGAAGAAGTTTTTCGACGACTGACAAAGGCCAATCTTACATTGAATGTTAAGAAATGTAACTTGCTCCAGAGACAGGTCAGTTATTTGGAATACGTTGTAAGCAAGGATGGCGTTACTGTAGACCCCGCCAAGATTCAAGCCGTTGAAGAGTGACCGGTCCCTTCTGATAAGCTTCAACTTCGCAGCTTCCTGGGTCTTTGCTCATATTACCGACGATTTGTTCGAAATTTTGGAGACATTGCCAAGCCCTTAACTGAGCAAGATAAGACTTTTTGTTGGAGTGAAGAATGCCAAAAGGCCTTTGAATTTTTAAAGAAGAAATTGACTTCGGCCCCTGTTATATGGCAAAAGATTCCTAATTAGAACAGACCATGCCAGTTTAAAGTGGCTACTGAGCTTTAGAAATCCAGAGGGGCAGATAGCAAGATGGTTGGAAAAACTCCAGGAATACGATTTTGAACTCGAACACAGACCTGGAACTAAGCACCGTAACGCTGATGCACTTTCTAGAAGGCCATGCCCATCTAATTGCACAAATTGCAGTCGACTCGAACAAAACAAAAAGCTCGCTCTAATAAAAGTGGTGCCAGACGACTTGTGCTCCAGAATGGAGGAGGAACAAAACAACGATCCCATTATTAGGAAGATCCTGGAATGGAAAAGAACGGATCGGCGTCTCCTATGGCGAGAGGTATCATCGTCCTCTCCGGTCTTAAAATCATATTGGGCCCAATGGAATTCTTTGACTTTAGACGGTGGGCTCGTTAAAAGGATAGTTAAAAACCCTGAAGGCTCAGAAATCAAGAAACAAATTGTGGTCCCAAGAAGTACGGTACCGAAAATTTTAAAACAACTTCATGATGACACAGCTGGTGGACACCTAGGTATTACAAAGACGCTGCAGAAAGTCCGGGAAGTTGCCGAAGAACATGTGAATGTTTTGAAACAAAGGATTCGTTTTCAACAATTGAATCCTATTGCCACATTGTCTGACAAATATGTTGTGAAGTACTTTAGGCTCGACGAAAACACCTTCGAAAATGTATTAGAAGAATTAAATGTACTAATTCAACCACCCAATCGAAGGAAAGGTGCTTTAACATTAAATACAAAATTACACTTTATTTTATTATACATGTAAGAGATATTTAGAATGCACAATAAATAAAAGTTTATTAATGAATTCCACTATATCTTAAAATTATAATTCATATAGATATAGCTGTTTTGTTACATGAGTTAAGGAAATTTACAGGTAATAGGTATAGTAAAATTAACGAACTAATAAATTAACAAAATAAAAGCTAGTTCAATATGAATTTAAATGATAGTAATAAACACAAATTTTATTGTAAATAAAAGTGGATATTTGATTTAAATTGCTAATTATTTCAGCTTTTGGTTACTTTGCTCTTCTATGCTTAAGGTAGTTATCAATCTGTAACTGGATCAAATGTCTTTGCTGGCATGCATCAGTCAACAGTTAGTAGATGTTTAGAAGATGTTGTATATAACTACTTTAAATGAAATACACTGGTGGGTTCCTTTAAGCAATTTATTACATATTTATTGAAAGCTTAAAAATAGGTGAACGCATTGTTGAATTTCAGCGTCATTATTTGACGTTTTCAACATCTGTTGAGGTAACCTCAATCTAGAACGGAGAACATTCAGCGAGTAATTCTAATAGAATTGATGAATGATGAACTGAATTTTGGCCAGATAGGGGCTATTGTAGGTAATTTAGTTCAAGCATTCGATATAGTGGAACCTGACAGATTCGAAATGTTCGAAATGAGGATTATTACGAGAATGTTATACCAAATTACAGTGCTGATGATTTTCATAATCATTTTAGAATGTCCAGAGCAACGTTTCAGGTAAATAGTTATACATACTAATTAGAATGATAATTACAAGAGTTTCCCTAAAATATTATTTTAGAACTTGCTAAATGTACTGGGATAACGAAACGGGGAGATCATTGGTGAACGAGTTGCCACGTTTCTTTGGGTTTAGTAAAGGAAAAAGGTGGAAAAATAAATTAACTTGGTAATACTCAGCGGTAACTCTCTACTGGCAAATTATGCCCGAGCTCAGCCGTAGAGGTAAACAGTAAAAATACAAAAATTGAGTCCGCGCCACTGGCTTTACGGTTAAAGCCAGAAACCCCTGAGTCTTAAGGCACTAACAGAGAACTACCAAGATAAACAAATAGTAGACTGATATGGTGAACCAGACAAATAAAACAAGATAAAAATAAAAGTAATAAATTACTTTACTTAACAATTTAGGTCTTCAATATCACAATATGAAGGAAAAAATAATAAATAGTAATAATTGTGAGCTTTGCTCATACAGTAGGGTTCAAACAATGAAATTGACACAATGGTTAAATAATTATAATTCAGTACTGGTACTGAAGGTACCGAGTATTGAAAACAACGCTACAAATAGATAAACATAAATTCAAGAGATACAAAAAAAAATGTTCTATAAGAGCTTATCTGTAATCCTGAGGTGTTCCAATCGGTGTTCAGACAGCTCTTCGGGTCACTAGTGTCCCTTTGAAGGAGGTGGAGACTTAGATCTCAAGCTATGGTAATCCTTCCAATATCAGAACGTAGGGGGTACCAAAACCCGTAATAAAAAAACCCTTTAGATGTTAAGGGTTATTTCGAACACGTGGTGTGTGTGTGAGAAAATATATCTTCTTAACAAATCCCAAAAAAGGTTAGTCAGCTGACAGAATCCAAAAATACATAAGGCAAATCACGTACGATAGTCAGACTAACTATAAAAATGGTTTTTCTTTTTAAATCCAATTAAGATGGCTCAAATTGCCAAAGATAAAAATCCAAACCAAAGAAGAATATTTCTGAGCACTACATCGACGAGAATTCGTTGAAAAATGACAATCCCACTTACTGGTTGACGAGAATTCTCCTGTCAATATGCCAACATAAACTTTGATAGAACTAATCGTCGGTACCAACCGCAAGGCACCTATTGGCGACTGCACATACACATATTTAAAGAGAGATCCAATCAAAAGACACACATGTATTAGTTTAACTAAAACAACTCACGTACATAACATCTGGACTTAACCTAAGCAAACGAAAGTACCATTCTCACTAAACCACAGAACAAACCCAGATAGGCAACACGCTTTGCGCATTAGTACTACTGGGGTATGCAACACGCTTTACATATTACTTGTTGATGGTGTTACAGCTCGTTCACACGGCGACGGTTCGTCATTTTTTTCGTATCGTATTTATAATGAATCGTTGTTTTTTGTTAAAGCATAGCAATTTCTTATAAGCAAGTTCAGACGAGCTTGCGGTATTACGAATCGTGAAAAATGACGGATTCGTCACGGCGCGACATTCGTCGTTGTCAACAAATCACGAATGCGTATACGGTAAAAAGACGTATCCGTCATTAAAAATATATGGCAATATATGATCTATTTCGCACTAGTAGGATTTGTCGACGATTCATTTTTTATACGAATCGTGATTTTGTCGACGTGCGAGAATTAGTACGTAGTGGGCTTCCTGCTTGCATGGTTTTACGCAAATATGGACAAAGAGAAAGAAAAGGAATTCGATAAAATAATAGATAGAGAACTTTTAATCAGTTCAGTAGAAAAAAGACCAGTGCTTTGGGACAAGTTTCTAGACATTTATAAGGACAAAATTGCCAAAACAGTAGCATGGCGAGAAATATGTTTACTTCTGACCGAAAATTTTGAAACAATGGAACAAAAGGAAAGACAATTTTTTGGTAAGTGCTTTATTTATTAGAAACTTATATTGCGTCATTTACATTCTATGTCTATACTATATTACTATATTGAAATACAGGGTGTCCGTTTATAAACTGACACATTTTACCTGCTTATAAATCGAGAGAGAAAAAAGATATCGATATGCGGTTTTCACAGAAAATAGTAAAATTTTATAAATTTTTTTTTTGAAAATGTTTGAAAAGTTTGAAAATTTTAAAAATAAAAAATTAAAGCAATGAAAAACAATTTATGTATTTTTCAGAAAGGAGAGTTAACAGGCTTTCATGTTAAAATTAAAGAGTACAAGGTGCTCCATTTAAAATTTTTGCGAAATCGGCCTTTGAAAAATCATCAATTTTTTTCCACCTATTTTAGGTAAATTTTGAAATTGGCAACACTGTCAAAAAAAAACTTTATAAAAATTGATGAATTTCTGTGAAAACCGCATATCGATATCTTTTTCTCTCTCGACTTATAAGCAGATAAAATGTGTCAGTTTATAGATGGACACCCTGTATTTACAAGCTATCTGTAATGCCTTTTTATGAAAAAAATATACAAAAATATTAGCTAATAATTATTGTAAATTTGGCATAATTTTGAAGCTTAGACTAAATCTTCTTGCCAGGGTACAGATCCTGCTTCCGATAAAAAATAGTTCATAAATTCAGATCGCACTGAATTAGCAGTCCTACCACCCCGTGCTCGTTGCTCGTTAGGTAGTTTTTCAAGGTTAAATTATTCTCGTTGATTGTTGTCAATATTTAATCCCTCTTTTTGTCTAATAAAATTATGAAGGATGGTACATGCTTTGACTACCGATACAGCTGTTTCCTTTTTGACGTCCAAGGGTCTATGAAAAATCCTCCACTTGTTGGCCAAAATCCCAAATGCACACTCTACGTACCTTCTGGCTCTAGTTAAACGATAGTTAAAAATGCGTTTATTTATATCTAAATGTGTTCCACCAAAAGGTCTCAGTAGATTTTCGTGTAACCCAAATCCTTCATCGCCTATTATCACATAGGGAACCGTAGTTTTTGTGTCGCTGGTTAGAGGTTTTGGTTCAGGTATATTCAAGCTGCCTTCTGTCAACATTTTCTAAAAATTTGATTCTTTAAATATCGATGAATCACACTCTTTTCCGTAAGAACCCAGACTGACGTAAAGGAAACGATAATCAGAATCTACTACTGCTAATAAAACGATGGAAAAGAAATCTTTATAGTTCATGTACATTGAACCACTATTTTTTGGCTTCTTAAGCCTGATGTGCTTTCCGTCGACTGCGCCAAGGCAGTGAGGGAAATTGGCTTTATCGGCAAATCCATCTGCTATCTTTTCCCATTCGGACGCTTTGCCAATTACAGGCATAAATTCATTATGTAAATTATTCCATATGGATTCTGTAACTTCTTCTATAATGTTACTGATTGTTGATACACCTACTCGATAACTATAATGTATATCTTTGAAGGAACATCCTGACGCCAAATACCTGAAAAGATAGAACACGGCATAACATTTCGTTTTTCGTTTGCTGTGGGAATTTTTCACAGCTTTAATATATGCATACATTTATGTATGGGTATGTGCATTGTGCATACAAGTTAAAAGTTGGTTTCTAATTCTGTTTTGTTTCAGGAAAATGTGTAATTAAGAGATGGACACAAATAAGAGACGCCTGGGTAAAAAGCATTAATGCAAAGAAAACTTCTAAGAAATCTGGTTCTGCTACCATTTCTGCCAAACCGTACAGATATCATAAGGAATTATCTTTTCTAAAAAGAGTTGTTGATCCATGTGATACCCAGGATAATATATCTTCCAAAAATAAAAACCAAGAGGAAGAACTTGCATCAGAAGAATGTAATGCTGAAGGAATTGAAATAAATCTAATTGAAAAGGAAGGTCAAAACGAAGAATATGAGGCTGAAAAGAATCAAAATAATCAAAAATCAGCTCTGAATCAGAAAGGATTAATTCCACCAATTAGGAACAGAAAACGTGTGAGTGGAGTGGACGAAAAAATGATTACTTTTATTGATCATCAACTAAAACAGCCACAGCAAAAGCTAGAGGAGGATCGTAATTTGAGTTTTTTCAAAAGTATTCTGCCATCTCTGCAGGTATTTGATGATGACCAAACCTTGGAGTTTCAGTCTCAAGTTATAAATATTATTCAGACAATAAAAAGAAGAAGATATTATTCTTATAACTATTGTCCACAAAATTCTAATTACACTTATACTTCTCAAAATCAATATCCGGGTTATGATACAAGATCTGAACCAGAACAATCACCATCTGCAGCGTCCACCTCCACACAACCTGAATCTGTGCAGTCACCATCAGCAGCGTCAACTTCCACACCAGCGGCGTCCACCTCAGCACAAGGTGATATTATTCCGCCATCCTCAGCTGCATCTCCTCCACACAAAATTATGACTCAGAATACTCGTATATCGTACAAGACCTAGACCTGTCTAGTTTCTAAGCAAGCTTTTAAAAAGTACCAATAAATAATAATACTAGTTTAGCTTTGTTTTATTTATAATCTATCAAAAATGGATCGAAACAACCTAAGTAATGTCATCAAAATGAGTCATTGTCGGCCCACCAAAAGCAATTTTAACGATTACCTGTAACTACAAATTATGTTGATCACCAATTTTTCTTACCTTATACATATTGCCAATTTCTCTTCAGGGCTGATAGCTTTTCTCATGTTTGTGTTCTGTTTTCTCAAATTCTCTTTCAACCTATGGAGAAGATCATGGAAAGTGGCTATAGACATACGAAAATAGTTGAAAAATTTTGATTCATCATCTCGCAACTGGCTCATTAGCAATCGAAAAGTTCCTTTATTATGTCGTTCTCTTAGAAGTGGATGCACCCAGTGTCTTTTGGTTTTCTTCCGACGATAACGGCGGTGATACCAATATAAAATCATAAGGGTGTTAACGTCCATCTCGCTGAAATGTCGTTGTAGAACTACACCTAGATTCTGTTTTTAGTGACGATCTAAAGTTAAAACGAAACATCATGCGCCATGTGAACATTATTTACGTTTTTCACGTATCGTTATAATCACGATCTACGATACGTTGAAGCGCCGTGTGAACATCATATCCGTTTTCGACGTATCGTGTTTATTCCGATTCGTAAAAGACGGAGCGCCGTGTGAACGGGGTGTTAGAGAATAATAAAGGAAGAAAAAACACGTGACAGAGTATTATTTGAGAAAAAATTATTTTTTACTATCTGGATGTTATCAAAATCAGAAAGTTTCATCGCTGCTGGTGATAGGTTTAATTTAGCTAATAGCACAAGTCCCCAAATATTTTTCAATATGGTAAACCGAGTTACTGAGTTGAGACATGAGTTTATTGTATGGCCTAATGAACACGAAACACAGCGCATTAGCGAGTTATTACAAGCAAAATCAGGTAAACTTTTAATGTTTATTTCATTTTATGCTATTTATTTCTTATAGGTATTCCTGGAATTATAGGTGCAATCTTTGGATGCCACATTGCTATCAAAGCACCACCCAACAATGCCTTTGATTATTACAACAGAAACATGAATTATCACTCGATAATATTGAAAGCAGTCTGTAATGACAAAAAGCAGTTTATTGACATTCCTGTTGGCACACCTGGAAGAGTACATGATCCACGTGTTTTTAGAAACAGTGACTTGCATACTCTATTAGTGAAAATAAATATCTTCTAGGAGATGCCGCATATCCGTTGCTTCCATTTAAACCACAGACAGACAAGATTTAACACAAGAATGAGTTCTGTTAGATCAATGATTGAACATACTTTTGTCCTATTGAAATGCAAATTTCGCAGGTTAAAATATTTAGAGATGGCAAGGATAGATTTGGTACCTTCAGTTGTAACAGCTGCTTGTGTGTTACACAATTGCATAATTTTTCATCAGGACAATCCAAGAATTAAGAATGAACTGGATTTTGTTGGTATACCAGAAGAAAATTAAGATTACCTAAATGACGGGAATGCAGAAAATGTGACACTATAAACGGTATTATTGCATCTTTGCTACAATGATATAATTTATTTTTAGTTTTTTTTATAATATCTGAAATCACAGCAAGTATGTATTCAAGTTTTAAGGGACCACTACGCTATCCTAAGTTTTAATCAATTTATTTCTACCAAATATTGTTTTCTGCCTATCCTAATTACTCACACACTCATCATTAGTCAGTCGAGATACAACCTCGAAGCAGCGTGTGCTTTATTGTTTTATATTAAAAGTGTGCAAGTGGAATTGAATTGGATTATCAACAAATATATTGGTGAGTTTTTCTCACTTAATTTATACTTTTGTATTATTATTATTCTTGAATTCATTTATTTAATAATTCAAGCAAGCACGTGTTTTCTTGATAGAATAGTATTTAAACTATCATAAATATTAATATCATAGACTATGTGATTGCGTAAAATATTGAAAATATTGCATTAAATCAGACGATGGTCTGCTACATTAGATTCACGACCTAATGTAGATTATAGTAACATTATATTGAATAACTCATGAATGCGCCATGTGAGTGCAGAGTATTCACCCTTATTGTTCATCATTACGATGATGTTCATACACACACACACACACATATATATATCTATAACCGATGCAGATAGAATACAACGTAGAAAAATGAATTTGACGATCACATACAATCACATAAATTTATTAAATATTGTTTTTTATTCTCGTTTACAGATGGTTACGAAGTTATGCTTATATATAAAAAAAAAATATTATATTTTAAAACGGTCACGTTAAAATTTACCTTTCAATGGAAATTTAAATAATTTTAAAAGCAAAATACGAATATCTTATAAAATTAATAATAATGTGTATTACAGTTATATTGTCATTAAATTTAAGTGTTATTACGCTTTTATTAGGATTAATTAACACATAAAAATTGTTCTCGTATTTATTGTTCTAGTTATTTTTTTTAATTTCGGTTTAAAGTTGAAATAACAATCAATCTCCAGATGCGGTACGTTTTACCCCGGCAGTTTAAGCGTAATGCATGTTTACTCACAATCACTAACAGTACTGACATTTACAGACTTTTTTTGGTCAAATACACCATATGCTAATACTAACAAACTCGAACCTTTCTGGAGGATAATTCTATTACTTTTATTGCATATTATATTAAAATATTTTCTCACAATTGTTCGTAAACATAATAAATATTTGGATAATAATAACTGTTGTAACTGTTTAAGTAAATAAAATTACAAGTATAATATATACATGGAGAGGATATTACGAACGACAACGGCCTGCGACTTGTAAACGTATGTGAACAAAATAACCTAAAGATATTAAATGGTTTTTACCAGCACAGAGATATACATAAATATACATGGACGCAAAATACAAGAGGTCTCAAATCCATAATAGATTATAGCATAATAAGACAAAAATCCCGGCTAAGCATAAGTGATGTTAGAGCATGCAGAGGACCAAGCTGCGGCAGTGACCATTACTACCTAAGGACTAATATAAGTTACATACCAAGAAAAATAGTAACACCAAACGACACAGAAAAAAACGAAATAAAAGAAAGAAGATACAACCTCGACAGCTTGGAACACGAAAGTGTAAGAAGATTATACAAAAACAGATTAGACGGTAAACTTAATACTAGAGACCACTTTAATTCGATAGAAGAACAATACAGCCATATAAAGAAATGTATACATGATGCAGCATATGAAGCAATCGGACTACGTGAAGCAGACAAAAAAGAAAGAAAACCCTATTGGTGGGACCTGGAAATCGAAACTGAAATCGAGGATAAGAGACAAAAGTACCTAAAATACCTAAATACAAAAAATAGGGAGGACATGGTCATATACAAAGCAGCCCAAGCAAGCGTCAGAAAGAAAATAACTAAGAAGAAGAACGAAAGTTGGGAAAAGAGTTGCAACAAGATTAATTCATATATAGGTGGTAGAAGAAGCACTGAAGGCTGGAAAGTAATAAAGAACCTACGAAAAGAAAAGGGTAGACACATCATATCACCAATAACAACAGACAAATGGAAAAAACACTTTGAAAACCTACTAACTGAAACCAGAGACATATTTAGAGACAGTGATAACATAGACGCTAAGGTAGAGGTAATGGCATCCCCGATAAGAATACAAGAACTGGAAGTAGCAAAAATTTGCAAGAATTTAAAAAACGGAAAAGCCCCCGGTCCTGGCGAAATACCTTTTGAGCTAGTAAAATATGAAAGTAAGCTACTAGTCTACCAACTGACTAGGTTATTCCAGAAATGTATTAACAGAGCGGAAACTCCAGCAGAGTGGAAATAATCTTACATTTCAACAATACATAAAAAGGGCAGCAAAGACCACTGTGAAAATAATAGGGGAATAGCGGTCACAGGCTCTTTGAGTCGGATATATGGTGCAGTAATAAAAAACATAATTGAAAAAGTGTACAAAGATATAGAAGCAGAGGAGCAAGCAGGTTTTAGAGCCGGGAGATCAACGGTAGACCATCTCTTCTGCTTAACACAATTAATAGAAAAGAAAACCGCTAGGAATCAAGAGGTGCATTTACTGTATGTCAACCTCAAAAAAGCTTACGATGGTGTCCCCCTTAAACGTCTCTGGGAAGCCTTAGAATTGAGCAACATTAACATAAACATTATAAAGGCAATTAAGGAACTATATACCAACATACAGGCTCGAATAAAAATAGGGAATAAACTCTCAGAAAACATCAAGGTAACCAAAGGGTTGAAACAGGGTTGTTGCATCTCACCAACGCTCTTTAAAATTTACCTTGAACAGGTATTGAAGGTCTGGAAAAGGAAATGTGAAGGAATGGGCATCCCACTAAACAACAATAAAACCCTATATACACTGTGTTTCGCAGATGATCAGATAGTAATGGCCCAGGATTACGACGACCTAGAATACATGACAAGGAAGCTCATAGAAGAATACAATAAATGGGGGCTAGAAGTAAACATAAATAAAACAGAAACCATGTGTATAGGAGGTATACAACAAGACTTAATATTACAAAGTGGGGAACACATAAGGATTGCTGACAACTATAAATATCTAGGTGTACATATTTCAAATGACGGAACGTTGGATCACGCAATACGACACAGAAACATACAAGGTAGGAGAGCAATATCGATGCTAAATGGAGTCCTCTGGGATCAAACGATATCCAAAGCCAACAAACAAAAAATATATAATACCATAATCCGCAGCATTATAACATACGGCAGTGAAGTCTGGCAAATAAAAACCAGAACAGAGCAAATGTTAAAAGCCACAGAAATGGACTTTTGGCGAAGATCTGCAGGAAAGTCCAGAAAAGAAAGAATAACAAATGACCGTATTAGAGAGATAATGAGAGTAGGACACACAATTATAGACGACATTAGGACAAAACAACTAATATGGTACGGTCATGTACAGAGGATGGCAGAAAATAGATTACCAAAACAACTGTTAAATTGGGTACCGCCGGGACGCAAAAAACGTGAAAGACCAAGAAGAAGCTGGAGAGAAGGCGTAGATAGGGAAATGAGAGAGAGTAACTTGGATGAGGATGCATGGAGAGACAGGGATAGATGGCGACTGGGTATCGAAAGACGTCGTAGAACGTTGTGAATCGATTAATATATATATATATATATAGGATAAAACAAAATAAATATTTACTTACAGAAAGCGGTTTAACGGTTTAAAATAAGCAATATTGAAGAAAATTTTGATAAACACAATCCTAAACCATCTACTTCTGCTAAAACTGATGAGATTTCCCTACCACCAAAGCGAAAATGTAGACAGACGAAGATATCGGGTGTAAAAATACCCGCTCCACAAAAAAATCAAAAACGGCAGCCTGCTCCCCGTAAACATTTATCACCAGTCGCATCGGAAAGTGAAAAAGCACCTTCTGAATCTGAAATGCCATCTTGGTTCCGTATATATTTGGAAAATGAAAAAAAAGAAAAAGCCCAAACACAAGCTAAAATAGACGAACTACAAGCTACCATTAACACTCTAGTAAATCCTCAGCCGCAACTCTCGACAAATTTGCCCCTGCAAACTGACAACCCTCAACTCCTTTCTATAATACCCGTTTCTGCAGAAGACGTTCCATCTTTAAACAGTAATACAAACCAATCAAACAATTCTGATATTGCGGGAGATACATCAAATCCTCAGTCTGACGTGAATAATAATAATAATAATAATAATAATAATAATAATAATAATAATAATAATAATAATAATAATAATAATAATAAAGGTCTTTATTAATGTTCCAAAAAAAAGATACAAACTAACAAAAAAATTTTCAATTTGGGGCGAGATTCAGTACGTACGTTACTTTTAACAATATATTTTTACAAGTAATGAGCTATAGTAGTCAACATACGTCTGCTCTTCCACCTAACCCCTAAAAGTTCTAGATGATGTACAGAACAAAACTAGACGATTCAAATTACAAATAGGTATCACTATAAAAACATAAGCAAATTTAAATTAGTTAACACTTTACAACTTACACAATAAAGTACCAAATATTACAAATAAAATGTAAGAGTATTCACCATGACAAAACTAAGATTGTGTAGAAAAGTAATGGTCGAAAAGTGCCCTTTTAAGTTTGTTTGTGGATAATTTCCGATGATCGAAGGGTAAATCATTGATACAGCAAACAATGTTATAGGAAAAACTTCTTTTAAATAATTGTGTGTTATGTCTGGGCAATGTCAATGCATTTTTATGTCTTAAATTAAGTGTGTGTACGTCTGTTCTGTATTTAATCTTATAATAAAGATATGGAGGAGATTTTTCTTTTAACAATTTGACATAAAACATAACTGCGTGCATCTCTCTCCGATTTTTCATATGAAGCCACTTAGATGTATTAAGAGTATTGTAACGTTTTTTATAAAAATTAAACTTAATAATGTTAGGTGGCAACTACAAAGTAAGTTACATAAGTGCGGAAGGCAGCTGTTCATCGGCGAGCACCAGTCGTGGATACTGTTGCCTAAATTTTGATTGAAATTACTAATAAATAAAATAGTCTGATAGGGCGCCACTTAATTTAAGCAATATGAAATAAAACCTCACCAAACTAAGAAACATGAAGTAGTGCTGACAGATACAAAAACTTATATAAATGTAAAATTATTCAAAAGTGTAGACCAAAAAGAATAACACAAAAGTGGTAGTTTTTTTTTTACTTTATTACCAAAATAAAATCATAGTTAACAGTGTTGCTTACAAAAATTAGAGATGTGTAAAAGAATGTTTAAAGGTTAGTAAGCAGTACTATTGGATACTTATCTTGTACATAAGCCAAGTTATAACTGTTAAATATTCATAGAACAAATTATTTTTACCAAAAAAAATATATCAACACTTATAATTACCCCCATTATAGCTATAATTGGTTTACAATGTAAAATAAGTAATGTTACACAAATATAGAACAAATCAGCCGGTACTGGCTGTTTATTTCAACAAAATTTGAATTATTTATTAATATTGTTAATACCTATCTAAATAAAAAACTGTATTCTAGGTTTGAAACTTTGATATATAAAAAAATTGTTCAATTCTATTTTAATGAAAAATTTAGTTTAATAATTAAATACGAACTTACATTTAAGAAGGAAAATCAGATTAATCTCTATTTAAATGTTTAAATCAATTTATCCATCATGAAAAACAAAAAAAGTAAAAAATGAAAAAAAAAATACTGTCAGAGAATCATAAAAAAATTTGAAAAATAATTAAACCTGGTTTAAATTTGGCTTCCCACGGGACTGGTAGGGTGAAGCATCATCAAACCTGAACGTCGGGAACAGTCTGGAGACATCTGGACGCACGTGGTACTGATACTGAAGAAAGGAAAGCGGCTTTCTCGAACCCTCAGAAATCGAACAGGATAATAATAAACAGGATCCAATGAAAAGTAGAAATTCTCTTTCCAGGAACGCAGGAAGAGATGCCGGGATCTCAGAAATTGGACGGCAAAAACGGCTCTCGTTCAATGGCGTCTCACCCACCAGCACAGTATTGGTTATACCGGAGGACCCTAGTATAAATTTAAATTTAGAAACCTACCAAATTAGAGAGATTAACAACTTACCCTCACAGAACAAAGGGGAACGAAAACCACCAAGCACGAGCACTAGTATGCTCAAAATTGGCAAATACAAATACCGCATTTTCACTGCCATGTTAGCTTTTAAGGCTAGCAAACGAATGATGAGGAGGAAGGAAGTTTGAAAAACTAGTTCGAACAGGAAATCTGCCATTTCAACATGATGACCAACCTTGACAATAATATTGAAAAATTTCTACACCTAACCACAAATTACTTAATCTCCCATAGGTCGATGTTACATTTCTGCGACTTACCACAGACCTCTGTGTGACGTCAAACATAGAATGGATAGAACTGAATCGAAACCGATCTATGCAAATCAAGTGAACTATTGACATTGACTAGTAAATATTCTAACCCTAATTATCTGACAATCTAAATTACAACTACAACACAACGAAACCAAAACAAATTAATAATATCTATCTAAAAGGTATTGAAATGGAATAAGAGATCAAAGGTAAGCATCATTGTTACTATATTGTTCATAATTAATACTCATTTATTTATTTTAGGTTCTTGAAGCTATTAAAAACAACATTGAGGTGTATGGACTTCTGCCAATATAAGAATTGCTTGAAATATGTTTATTTACTTTTAATCATACAAGTTTTGTAAACACCCGATTGAGAGGAATAAACAAAATGTGAAAATGTGTCTTTATTTTGTTTAAAATAGTCATTTATTATTTAGCAAAAATGAGTAAGTAATTTTAACTGCTACACACCCTTTCTTCCTCACAAAAAAATTATATTCCTATATAATTTTTTTTTCTATGTTCATACATATTAGATATCACCCAGAGAAATAAATAATCATTAGGTAAATTTAACATAAAAATTGTTTTAGTAAAATTCTTAATTCAATAGAGAACCTTAGTTTACATAAAAACTATTAAATGAGCTTTGTTTTATTGAGTTGGTATCTGCGTGTACCACACGTCCACAAGGGAGACAATATCGGGATAGGTCATAATCGGGCAAATCAAAATAGGTAGGTTACTCTCAATAAAACTAAAACTTTAGTTGCTCAAAATTTTTACATATTATGAAGAATATGTAAGTATATGCAAATGAAATATAATGTTAATCAAAACATCTCTATGATTTGTACACATATTTCTTTGTTGAAGTAGGTTCAATAATGTTTATGTATTATACAACTAATATTTAATTTACTATTTACTAATATATACAAACTGATCAGTTAATTTCAAAATTCACAACTTTATCTAAATGAATACATTTTCTATAGCTTTTAGCCCACTGATACATCAGAATTTGATCCAAAGTATGGTTTTAAATCAGAAATATGCCAATTACCAGCATCAGAACCATCCAGATGATCTAGAGCATATACCAATTTGGAAATTCTTTGCCTCACAGTACACAAAACATATTTTGGAGCAAGCTTAGCAGAAAATTGTATTATGGCTTTGGAAAGGACTTTGTTCCTTCACCAACATTATAAGAGTGATCTCTTCTACGCAAATTATAATTTTTCTCATATCTTTTATGAGCTGAGTCAAGTTTTTCCTTGACATCTTCAAAAATAGGTTTAAGACCTTCTAAATCAACAATATAACTATCTCTACTACCAGGAGACAGTTCAAAATTTTGAGTATTTTCAAGTTTACCGTAATATTTTCCAGATGTAGGTATATTTCTACCGAAAACTAAAAAATTTGGTGAATAACCATGTACCTCATGTTTAGCTGAATTTATTGCAAATTGAAATTGGTTTATTTCTACTTCCCAATGTTTATGTTCATTAACATAACTCCGGATAACAGTACCAACAGTCTTATTATTTCTTTCAACAAAATTACAATGTGGACTATAGCATGGAGTAAACCATATTTTCTGAATCTCATATTTATCTATTAATTTTTTAAAAACTCTGCCTGCAAATTGACTACCATTATCACAAATTACTACTCTAGGTACACCATACTTTAAAAATATTTGGTTTTCTACTATTTTAGTTACAGTGGAGGCTATGGCAGCTTTAAGTGGAAATAGGAGTGTATACTTGGAGAACCAATCACCAACAACTAACAAATAACAATTTCCTTTAGTACTTCTAGGGAAAGGTCCTTGAAGACCTAAAGATAAAATTTCAAAGGGGAAATCGACCGTTTTTTTACCACCCATTAATCCTACTCGGGGACTATTAGGCATTTTTTGTGATTGACAAATTTCACATGTTTTAACAAATTTTAAAATATCTGCTCTTTGTTTTGGCCAGTAATAAAGTTCCTGTACTCTTCCAAGTGTCTTATAAAAACCAAAATGACCAGCAATAGAAGGACTATGACAATCTGCAATGATTTCTTTAATTTGTGACTTTGGAACTAATATCTTCCACTCCTGATAGTTACTAGTTACTGGAAGGGTGTTAGGTACATATTTATAGATTAAATTATCAAAAATTTTCCACTGAGGATAAGACTTAGGATTTTGCAAAATTTTATCTTTAAGAGAAAGATACCAACTATCCGAAACTTGAGGTTTTATGTCTAAAATTGAAATTTCTAAAGATTTACTTGAAGGGTTATCATTATTACTAGTACTGGGTATTCTACTTAAAGCATCAGGCAAAACATTACATTTTCCTTTTTTATGAATAAGTTCAAAATCATATTGTCTTAAAGTGATTGCCCATCGAGCTAATCTACCCTGAGGTTCTTTCAAATTATTTATAAATAAAAGTGCTGAATGGTCTGTTATGCAACTAAATTTTGTACCTTCTATATAACCTCGAAATTTTTTAATTAAAAATAATAAAGCAAGAAGTTCTTTTTCTGAAACCGTGTAATTCCTTTCCGCTCTAGATAGAGTTCTGGAAGCATAAGCGATAACGCGTTCTTGGCCATCTATAACTTGAGTTAAAACTCCTCCCAAAGCAAATTGGGATGCATCACAGTGGATCGTAAATTTTTTGGAAAAATCTGGGGAAACTAAAATAGGAGCGCTCACTAGAGCTTCCTTAATCTGACAAAAATATTGTTCTGCTTTATCATTCCAAGCAATGTTTTGATTTTTCTTTTTACCTTTTAGGAGATCATTAAGAGGTGAAACTAAAGCGGAAAAATTACTGATAAAACGTCTATACCATGAACATAACCCTAAGAATCGTTTGACTTCAGTATAAGTTTTAGGACGAGGATAATTTACCATAACTGAAATTTTGTCTGGATCTGTGCGCAGACCATCTACATCAATTACAAAACCAAGATACCCTAACGAAGTCTTAAAAAATTCACATTTTTCTAAATTTATAGTTAGATTAGCTTCTACTAATTTAGCCAGAACCTCTAACAGTAATCTGACATGTTCTTCAAAAGTTTCGGAAACTATTATAATATCATCTAAATAACAGAAAAGATGGGGTTCATATTTAGGACCAAAAATTGAATCACACAATCGTTGTTGTGTTTGAGCGGAATTACATAGACCAAATGGCATTACTGTGAACTGGAATAAACCCCTACCTGGTATGCTAAATGCAGTTTTTTCTTTTGATGACTCATCTAATGGGATTTGCCAAAACGCTTTTCTCAAATCAATACTTGATACATATTTAGCTTTGCCTAATAAAGAAAGAATTCTATCAATTCTAGGTAGTGGATAAGAATCATGTTTAGTAATTTCATTTAACTTTCTGCCATCGAAACAAAAACGATATTCACCAGACTTTTTCTTAACTAATAAAACTGGACTATTCCAAGGACTAAAAGAAGGTTCTACTACTCCTAATTTGAACATTTCATCCAACTCCTTATTTAAAATATCTAACATATATGGTGACATTAGGTATTGAGGTACCCTAAATGGTTTGGCTTCACCTGTATCAATACATAACTTGATTTTGTCTGTTCTGCCTAACTTATTTTTATTACTTATCTCTTTAAATGAATCAAGTACTTTTTGTACTATTGCTTTTTGGTTTTTATCTAAATTGTTAAAATCCTTTACCCCTTTAGAGTGACTACTACTATGCAAATCTGAAATGGTACATAAAGAAGATTCAGTTAGATTACATTGTATATCCCACTTAAAATCATGAAAATCTACCTTTATCTGAAAAATTTCACAAAAATTAATACCAAAAATTATAGAATGACTAATTGAAGGGACTATTAAAGCAGGTACTATTCTATAGGTATCATTTATCAAAATGGGTAAATCTACCTTTCCTGTGACTAATTGTGTACTACCATCTGCTGTGGAAACTGTTTTAATATCAACATTATTTTCTATTGAAATCTCTAAATTTTTTAAAAGTTTAATACCCTGACTCCCGACTATACAAATATTAGCGCCACTGTCAAGCAAAGCAATGATAGGCATTTCTAATAATTTAACTTGTATATATGGTCGGTTATCCCTTTCTTTTTTGATGCACAATGGAAAAATTTCATTATCATTAACTTTTTGTTTGTAAAACTCTCTAACTTTAGATTTCCAATTATTCCAATCTTGTGGATCAAAAAAGGAGGTTACTATTTTTCTAGAATAAAAGTTGCTATTGTTGGCTCCGGATTTAACTTTAACTAGTGTTCGTGTGCCAACTGCAGGAACACTTACTTTACGTTTTTTAAACAATTTGGACATTCTTTAATAGTTACGTTATCCTTACCACATCGGTAACAAAATTTCCTTTTTATTTGGGCCCTACAATTTTTATATGAATGATTAGGTTTATTACATTTCCAACAAACTATGTCCTTATTACTCTGTGAATTACTATAGTTACTTTTACGCTTAAACTTATCATTTTGTCCATGGTTATTATTTTTATTCCGCAATTTGTTTTTGTTACTATCGACCATAGGAGAGGTCTCTGAAGGAGACTCTGAAACATAAGCTAATTCCGATTCCAAAAAATAATTAGAATTACTAGTAGAGGGTAAGCTCAAAATATCTGCTTCCTCTAACCTTTACAACAAAGTACTTAACTCCACAACAGATAAAATATCGTGAAGTGCCAATCTTTTTCTATATTCAGGCTGAAGGCCGCTACGAATGTGTTTAATTTTTGTAGGTTCAGAGGGTTTCCTAGATAATCTGGAGAATAGCGTCTCCATATAAGCAATGTACAATATAACAGGTTCATTTCTAAGTTGACACCGCTTCTTAATAGTTTCCCAAAGGTCATCATCAATATCTGACTTTAAAAAATCTTGTTTTAGTTTAACTACCAAACTATCCCAATCATTAACAACATTTTTTATATGCCTAAACCAAAATTTTGCTTTATCCGAAAATAAATCACTAGCTGAATCAAAAAGTTGCTGTTTAGAGATATCTCTGGACTGAGCCACCTCTTCTAAATTTTCTAAAAATGATAAAAGGGATTTAGGATTGCCATCAAAACTAAGTCCTAATTTATATACAGGTACATGTTTAAACTGTGGTGAATGAAACATAGTTGAACTTAAATGGGTGGGTATATTAGGTACATTGGTGCAATTTAAACTAGCATTAACATCTGGATTAGTGACTTTATCTTGGAGATTTGCCTCCATAAGTAAAACAGTAGCATAAGATTCATTTTTAAATTCAGTTTTAGACAAAACATCTGTATCATTATCATTAAATTTTAAACGTTTAATTCGATTAGAAACGTGCATTAATCTAGACTCTACCCTTTTATACACTGAATCAGAGTCAGGACCCTCAAATTCATCTATTATAGCTTGAATAGAATTAATGATTGATTCAATTTCTATTTTCTCATTTTCAAATTTAAAATCAGGATCTGTTAAAGTCAGAACATCTAAACCTTGTTGTCTTTCTTTATCTAACAGTTTACTTAAAGTTTTTCTTTTATCCGCTGCAGGTCTACTTGTAATTACACCTCTTATTTTTAGTTCATAATCTAACTCTTTAGATAATAAATGATTTGCTTTAAAACGTGAATCCATTATAATAAATAAACAGACAAAATAAAGTTAGTCTAAAATTATACCAACTTGCACAAAGATGATAATTTACTAAACTAAATTATACCTATTTTATATTATAGTAAATCTTGAAAGTACTCAATTTTATTTCTAAAAATCTTACCAAAAAATAATCAGTTGTATACATATATATACCAAGATTCAACAATTACTCCAAATTCACTCTAAATTTATCTCGATATCTACCAATCCTCAAAATCAGTCATATATATTTTATATAACCAATACTTATTTACTTGAAATAAGGTCATACTTTATTTATTCCTCTCTAAAACGTATTTACTCTATTTAATGTGATGTGTATTGATTTATTTTCATAACAGGATAACCTTTTGAATATCTATACCTCACTCAGTGTTAAACTTTGGTCTACTACTTTATTTAAGAACTATTTTATTTACTTGAGAGACTCTTATTTTTTAAGGCCCCACGTTGGGCGCCATTTTAATTATGTAACGTTTTTTCTGAAAATTAAACTTAATAATGTTAGGTGGCAACTACAAAGTAAGTTACATAAGTGCGGACGGCAGCTGTTCATCAGCGAGCACCAGTCGTGGATACTGTTGCCTAAATTTTGATTGAAATTACTAATAAATAAAATAGTCTGATAGGGCGCCACTTAATTTAAGCAATATGAAATAAAACCTCACCATTCTAAGAAACATGAAGTAGTGCTGACAGATACAAAAACTTATATAAATGTAAAATTATTCAAAAGTGTAAACCAAAAAGAATAACACAAAAGTGGTAGTTTTTTTTTTTACTTTATTACCAAAATAAAATCATAGTTAACAGTGTTGCTTACAAAAATTAGCAAAAAACTTAGATTTATATCAAGTTAAGGTGTACTCATTTAAGATGTGTAAAATAATGTTTAAAGGTTAGTAAGCAGTACTATTGGATACTTATCTTGTACATAAGCCAAGTTACAACTGTTAAATATTCATAGAACAAATTATTTTTACCAAAAAAAATATATCAACTCGTATAATTACCCCCATTATAGCTATAATTGGTTTACAATGTAAAATAAGTAATGTTACACAAATATAGAACAAATCAGCCGGTACTGGCTGTTTATTTCAACAAAATTTGAATTATTTATTGATATTGTTAATACCTATCTATATAAAAAACTGTATTCTAGGTTTGAAACTTTGATATATAAAAAAAATTGTTCAATTCTATTTTAATGAAAAACTTAGTTTAATAATTAAGTACGAACTTACATTTAAGAAGGAAAATCAGATTAATCTCTATTTAAATGTTTAAATCAATTTATCCATCATGAAAAACAAAAAAAGTAAAAAATGAAAAAAAAACCATACTGTCAGAGAATCATAAAAAAATTTGAACAATAATTAAACCTGGTTTAAATTTGGCTTCCCACGGGACTGGTAGGGTGAAGCATCATAAAACCTGAACGTCGGGAACAGTCTGGAGACATCTGGACGCACGTGGTACTGATACTGAAGAAAGGAAAGCGGCTTTCTAAAATTATACCAACTTGCACAAAGATGATAATTTACTAAACTAAATTATACCTATTTTATATTATAGTAAATCTTGAAAGTACTCAATTTTATTTCTAAAAATCTTACCAAAAAATAATCAGTTGTATACATATATATACCAAGATTCAACAATTACTCCAAATTCACTCTAAATTTATCTCGATATCTACCAATCCTCAAAATCAGTCATATATATTTTATATAACCAATACTTATTTACTTGAAATAAGGTCATACTTTATTTATTCCTCTCTAAAACGTATTTACTCTATTTAATGTGATGTGTATTGATTTATTTTCATAACAGGATAACCTTTTGAATATCTATACCTCACTCAGTGTTAAACTTTGGTCTACTAATTTATTTAAGAACTATTTTATTTACTTGAGAGACTCTTATTTTTTAAGGCCCCACGTTGGGCGCCATTTTAATTATGTAACGTTTTTTCTGAAAATTAAACTTAATAATGTTAGGTGGCAACTACAAAGTAAGTTACATAAGTGCGGACGGCAGCTGTTCATCAGCGAGCACCAGTCGTGGATACTGTTGCCTAAATTTTGATTGAAATTACTAATAAATAAAATAGTCTGATAGGGCGCCACTTAATTTAAGCAATATGAAATAAAACCTCACCAAACTAAGAAACATGAAGTAGTGCTGACAGATACAAAAACTTATATAAATGTAAAATTATTCAAAAGTGTAAACCAAAAAGAATAACACAAAAGTGGTAGTTTTTTTTTTACTTTATTACCAAAATAAAATCATAGTTAACAGTGTTGCTTACAAAAATTAGCAAAAAACTTAGATTTATATCAAGTTAAGGTGTACTCATTTAAGATGTGTAAAATAATGTTTAAAGGTTAGTAAGCAGTACTATTGGATACTTATCTTGTACATAAGCCAAGTTACAACTGTTAAATATTCATAGAACAAATTATTTTTACCAAAAAAAATATATCAACTCGTATAATTACCCCCATTATAGCTATAATTGGTTTACAATGTAAAATAAGTAATGTTGCACAAATATAGAACAAATCAGCCGGTACTGGCTGTTTATTTCAACAAAATTTGAATTATTTATTGATATTGTTAATACCTATCTATATAAAAAACTGTATTCTAGGTTTGAAACTTTGATATATAAAAAAAATTGTTCAATTCTATTTTAATGAAAAATTTAGTTTAATAATTAAGTACGAACTTACATTTAAGAAGGAAAATCAGATTAATCTCTATTTAAATGTTTAAATCAATTTATCCATCATGAAAAACAAAAAAAGTAAAAAATGAAAAAAAAACCATACTGTCAGAGAATCATAAAAAAATTTGAACAATAATTAAACCTGGTTTAAATTTGGCTTCCCACGGGACTGGTAGGGTGAAGCATCATAAAACCTGAACGTCGGGAACAGTCTGGAGACATCTGGACGCACGTGGTACTGATACTGAAGAAAGGAAAGCGGCTTTCTCGAACCCTCAGAAATCGAACAGGATAACAATAAACAGGATCCAATGAAAAGTAGAAATTATCTTCCCAGGAACGCAGGAAGAGATGCCAGGATCTCAGAAATTGGACGGCAAAAACGGCTCTCGTTCAATGGCGTCTCACCCACCAGCACAGTATTGGTTATACCGGAGGACCCTAGTATAAATTTAAATTTAGAAACCTACCAAATTAGAGAGATTAACAACTTACCCTCACAGAACAAAGGGGAACGAAAACCACTAAGCACGAGCACTAGTATGCTCAAAATTGGCAAAAACAAATACCGCATTTTCACTGCCATGTTAGCTTTTAAGGCTAGCAAACGAATGATGAGGAGGAAGGAAGTTTGAAAAACTAGTTCGAATAGGAAATCTGCCATTTCAACATGATGACCAACCTTAACAATAATATTCAAAAATTTCTACACCTAACCACAAATTACTTAATCTCCCATAGGTCGATGTTACAGTTCTGCGACTTACCACAGATCTCTGTGTGACGTCAAACATAGAATGAATAGAACTGAATCGAAACCGATCTATGCAAATCAAGTGAACTATTGACATTGACAGTAAATATTCTAACCCTAATTATCTGACAATCTAAATTACAACTACAACACTACGAAACCAAAACAAATTAATAATATCTATCTAAAAGGTATTGAAATGGAATAAGAGATCAAAGGTAAGCATCATTGTTACTATATTGTTCATAATTAATACTCATTTATTTATTTTAGGTTCTTGAAGCTATTAAAAACAACATTGAGGTGTATGGACTTCTGCCAATATAAGAATTGCTTGAAATATGTTTATTTACTTTTAATCATACAAGTTTTGTAAACACCCGTTTGAGAGGAATAAACAAAATGTGAAAATGTGTCTTTATTTTGTTTAAAATAGTCATTTATTATTTAGCAAAAATGAGTAAGTAATTCTTACTGCTACAGTATGCCTAATTGGATGATGCTTCCGAATACCATAAATTAGCCTGAGACATGAATTTTGTAATTTTTGTATTCTGTTGGTATCAAAGTAATCAAGACAAGAGTTATATACAATGTCACAGTAGTTTAATTTTGATAAAACTAGTGTATCACATAACATGGACTTCATTGACCTCTTCAAAACATACCTAGATTTAAATATAAGCTTTAAAGTCGCATATGCCCTTTGCAAACATACACTAATATGTTGAGTAAATCTGAGTTTTTGGTCCAACCATACTCCCAAGTTTTTAACTTTATTATTAAATGTTATATTTTGTCCATTTAATGATATACTAGAAGAGAAATTCTGTTCAAAAAGTTGTGTATTTGCTTTATTTCCAAAAATAATGGCATTGGTTTTGGATGCATTCAAATGTAGGCAATGATTTGAAGAAAAAACTTGAAGATTGTTTAAGTCGAAGTTTATTGCAGTCGTAACCTGTTCAGCTTCAGATGGGTAGAAAGATATGTATAACTGGGTGTCATCAGCATAGTAATGCTGCGAACAGGATACGAAAGCATTTGAAAAATTAGATGTATAGACGGAAAAAAGAATAGGGCCCAGAATAGAACCTTGCGGTACACCTGTTCCTACAGGTAAAAAACTTGATATATTTTCATTACATTTAACTGCTTGCGATCTGTTACAAAGGTACGACTTAAAAAGATCTATGGCTTTGTTACCCAAACCACTATATGCTAATATTGAGAAAAGTAAACTATGGTTTAACGTATCGAAAGCTTTGGAATAGTCGAATAGAAATAATATTGTTAATTTACCTTGGTCAGTGGCAGTTATGATGTCATCTGTAATCTTTAGTAATGCAGAAGTACAACTATTTCCTGTTTTAAACCCAGATTGTATCGAAGGTACAATTGAATTTTTATTCAAGTGAGATAACAGTTGTAAATTTATAGTTTTTTCCAAAATTTTTGACAGAGTTGGCAATACACTTATCGGTCGTAACTGTTGTAATGTTTCTGGATTATTTGTTTTGGGTAATGGAGTAACAAATGACTTTTTCCAACTGTCAGGAAAAACCGAGTGCATTAAGCAATAATTAATAATATGAGTTATATATGGCAACAGAAATGGTATACATAAATTTAGGGTTAAAATATTTATGCCATCATGTCCAATAGCTTTAGTTTTAATAGTCTTTAAAACATTTAGTACATCAACTTCAGATACGGCATGAAACTGCAACATAGAATTTACAAAGTTTTTAATATTCTGATTATAAAAAAGAGCAGTTTCATGATCGGGGGTTGATTTGGGTATAGAGTTTAAAAAATATTCATTTATTTCATTCACATTCCATTTGTGAGTTAGGTCTGTGTTACGGTTTTGATTTTTGTGCCCTATGATTGAATTCAAACTAGACCACATCTCCTTAGGGGACTGATCCTTTAGTTTATTATTTACATATGCCTTTTTCTCTTTTTTAATTGTAAGAGTAACTAAATTACGTAATTGTTTATAGCGTTGCCAGTCCCTTAGTTAGTTGAAACCTTTTAAATGCTTTATCCCTATCAGTCATCATAGCCAAGATTCCATCTGTCAGCCAAGGAGCATATGGTTTAGTAATTCTATATGAACGCATAGGCACATGCAAGTCTAAAAGAGTAGTAATATTATTTGTTAAAAAATCTACCTTACTGTCGATATTATCTAAATCATATATATTTTTCCAGGGTATAGACTGTAAATCAGTATTAAATTGTTCGTAATCCAAATTTTTGAAATTTCGACATGTCACAAATTTAGGTTGTTTTAACTCTATTTTGATATTAATATTGAATAAAATCATCTCATGATCACTAATTTGGGGGATATGCTGGACTTCATGATCTGATACCATATTATCATCAGATGTGATTAGATAATCTAACAGCGTTGCCGTAAATTCCGTAATACGAGTTGCTTGATTTATGAGCTGCTTTAATCCAAGTACCTCCAACGTATTAATGACCATGTCACATGCTGAACTATTTATGTTTAAAAGATCTACATTAAAATCACCCAGACACACAACAAAGTCAACTGAAGGTTGGATCAGAGACACTACTTTTTCAAAACTATTTAAAAAATATCTGTAATATTTCTCGTTGGGATTATAAAATATACCAATAGCACAAGTTTTTGAATTAAAAGAAATTCTTAACCAAAGTTGTTCTATTATAGTGCTACTGGGTATGACTGTATAATTAATATTAGTTTTTATATATATACCAACACCTCCACCCACAACATCACTGCTACGATCAACTCTTTCGAAAAAATATCCAGGAATATTAATATTAACGTCTGTACTTTTAAGCCATGATTCAGTAATTGCAAATATGTCAAAGTTCTCATGTAATATAACAGCCCCTACTTCATCAAAGTGAGCCACCAATGAACGGGCATTTATAAGACCACACTTTAATAGTTCTTGCATAGTTTATCAGGTGGATACTTACGTATTGGAAAGTGTGATAACTCAAAATATTATCAAAAGAATTATCTGTACCTACAATGATAAAACTTTAAAAATAATATGTTTTTATAATATATGTGTTCTAATAGTATAGAATGTATTTAAAAATATGCAAAATGCACGTGAAAAGTGTTAAACCGCGCCCTAAACCCATAGTATAAAAACAGAACAAGAAAGTCCTTTGAATATAATAAATTAAATTCAAAATTTGGACAGCAAAATTAAGTTCATATGCCATCCACTAGTCAAGATTTAAGACACATGCTATGGAGTTTAACGCAACAAGCACCAGTCGCACCTAAAAAACCAATATTTCGTGGAGAACTTTCTGAAAATCCAGTTCTTTTCCTTAAAAAACTTGAAGATTACGGAAAGGCTCTATTTATCACCGACGAAACTCGTATGTTGCATTTAGCCAAACAATGTCTCCAAACCTCTGCATTTTCATGGACCGAAATTTATAAAGACATTTGGAAAACATACACTGATTTTAAGAAAGATTTCCTCGTATCATTCTGGACAAATGATCGACAACGCGAAGTACGTTTCAAAATTTCCATCGATAAATATATTCCCACATCTGGACGTTCTATGCTTGCACATTTTTCACATTATGTCAGTATTGCCAAATCTTTAAATCCTCCTATGAATGAAAGAGACCTATTACATGAACTTATCCATCATTTTGAACCGGACATACAAAAACAATGGCTTTTAAAACCTACTAAAGATATGAGACAATTTGCACAGCTACTAATTGAAAATCAATCTATTGTACAAAATCAGGGTTGTTGTAAACAAGAAAAGAACCCTCGGCAGACTTATACACAACAAACACAATCAAAGAATTCATCTCGACCATATACACTAAGAAATAAGTATCCTACGAGTACAATAACAAATTATACAAATAAATGGAAACAAGACTCAAAATCACCGCAAATGAATACACCCCCAAAAGACTCAACCTATGACTCAACACAAATAAACACCGATTCGTCTTCATCGCAAAAATACCCAGTTTTAAAAATGAAAAACCAGGGAAACGCTCAAACAGCGAAGAAAAGGACCGCCTTCGTCAAGTCCAACCCAAAGGTCCAACAATAAACTGTATCTTCAACTTAGCCACTTCATACCCTTACAGCTATAAATTACTTGTAAATATGGGATGAAACCCTCAACTAGGTTTTGGTAAACACCAACAAGGTCGGCTAGAACCTCTTGTAGCAAATCACAAACACTTTTTAATAAACACTCCAAATTTTATAAATAAAGATAATACATGTTGTCCCCTCACTGTTTTAACAATTCAAAAAAATACATCGGAATCTTATTCTCATCAACTTCCAGAAATTAAAATAAGTATAAATTCTAAAAAATATCTTGCTCTTATTGACTCTGGGGCTCAAGTATCTTGTATAAATAATGATATCTGTAGTCAAATACAAACTGATTTTAAATTTCCCACTTTACCAATAAATGGTGTACAGTCGGCTTTAAAATAGCATATACATGTTAAATGTGAATTTCGTTTACCTACAGAAGTTATAAAAACGCCCTTCTTAAACAACAAAGGGATAGCAATTTTTAAAACGCCTACATTAATGGTTTTGGGGTATTAAGTTTATTTACAAGGGTAGGTCATGTCCCGAATAAATAAGTTTTTTTCGCATTTTTGCAGTGATATAATAAAAAAAGGGATTTTAATCCCAAACAAACATTTATTATCGAGGGTTCCAAACTAAGTGAAGATGTGGGCGTGGACAACTGTTTAACTGATTTCAAATTTATTATTATTTAAACCGTGATTTGTTACATAAAATAAAAAGGCTGTCTATTCAATGTAAGCGATTTAAGTTTGAAAATGTATATGCAATTCTGAAGCCGATAGTACCTATAAAGGAAGCTATGGGTCAAAAATCAATTAAAATTACATCGCAAATCATGTTAGATTTTAAGATTGGTGATTTAAATTTCAGTACAGTAGCGTTAATTGTTAAAAAATTAGTAAAACCTCTAATACTTGGATGTGATTGGCTTAAAGAGTACCAAGCAACAATTAGTTTTCCAACACATTCGTTACAGATATCAAATGGGTCAAATACATGCACTATTCCTTTCGAATCTGCTACAATCTCAAAATTTCAGTCCTCCAAAGTTCCTATATCCTCACTCATTACAACCGTTGTAAATAACCAAACATCTGATACAGTTGCGTCAGTCGAGTCTCTCAATGCTGTAATAAACTCTTTGAATAAACAGAGTGAACACAAAGAAATTCTTTCTAACATTTTAGTGCAACATCGCGAAGTTTTTAACAGTAAACCGGGTTTAACAGATAAATACGTACATGAATTCAAAATAGATCACGAAAAGCCTTTTATCAAAAAGTCATACCCGATCCCTTTTTCTTTACGAAGTAAAGTTGATAGTTTAATCGCGCAATACGAAAAAGACGGTATTATTACACAAATGGCATCTGATTATGCTAGTTCAATTACAATTGTTAATAAAAAAGATGGAAGCTTAAGACTTTGTTTGGATGCACGATATATAAATAACCTCATTGAAAATGACACTGAATCACCCCGTAGCATTTATGAAATTTTACAAGAATTCGCTAACTGTTCAATTTTCTCTATAATCGATCTCAATTCTTTATTTTGGCAAATACCTCTACATCCTAATTCTTGGAAGTACGCCTCATTTCTCTATAAAGGTCGTTGTTATGCATTTAAAGTGTTACCTTTTGGAACAAAAACTTCACTAGCGGGTTTTTTAAAAGGAATGAATAAAATCTTTGGTCCAGAAGTACGCGAATATACGAAAGATTATGTAGACGACTTGGTCATTGCCTCGCCCGATATAGTTTCTTATTTAACACATATAAATAACGTTCTGCAAAAACTTAAAGATGGAAAAGTTACGGTAAACCTCAGTAAAACTCGATTCTGCACTACAGAAATTAGATTTCTGGGACATATAGTTTCAAGCTTAGGCATTTTTCCAGATCCCGATAAAATTGGTTCAATTAGAAATTTTCCAGTCCCACAGACAGTCAAACATCTACAGGCTTTCTTCGGTTTATGTAATTTTTATAGAAAATTTGAAAAATTGTATAGTCACACAACAACCCCTCTAAATCGTTTATTAAAGAAAAACACACCATGGAAATGGACATCCACAGAACATACTGCTTTTATAAATACAAAAGATCTTTTCATTAAAAATTTAATTTTACACCATCCGGATAATTCAAAAACCTATTATGTACAAATAGATAGTTCTGGATACGCGATAGGAGCAGAGTTATATCAATTAGCAGATGATAATGATCATTTACCTATAGCTTTTACTAGCCGATCGCTACATGGACCAGAAATTAACTATACGGTGACAGAAAAAGAATTATTAGCCATATTTTATGCACTTCAAAAATTTCGTACTATAGTCCTTGGACGGAAAATAATCATTAAAACGGACCATAGACCTCTTGAATTCCTACATAGATGCAAACTTCAAAATGAAAGGATCGCACGATGGATTATTTTTTTAAATGATTTTGATTATACTATCGAACATATTACGGGTAAACAAAACATTGTAGCGGACACCCTCTCTCGTTACCCTCCTGACGGACCTCCACATTCTAGTACTGAACCCATTGTTGCTCTACTTCAGATACCTTCTTTACACGCAATTATAACTTTTAAATCATCTATTGAACTAACCGATAAAATAAAATTTTCTTTCACCCATTTGAGTTCTGAACAACAAAAAGATGTAAAACTTACTCATATTAAACATTTAAAATTAAACACAGGTATTAGTCCACATCCATCAATTCCGAACCTCGATAGATATCAACTTTATCAGGATGTATTACTTTTTCTAGACGGAAAAAATAAAAGTGTAGCTAAAATTATTATTCCCCAACATTGTGTATCAGATATAATTTGGTTCTATCATCATGAATTTGGTCATTTTAGTGGTGCAAAGGTCTACCTCGCCCTAAAACAACTATTTTACTGGAATAACATGTCTCGTACAATCCATACTACACTTAACTTGTGACTTATGTCAAAACCTTCAAGGAACTTTTCATAATATCCTTCCAACTGGCCCAGGTGAAATAGTATGTGTAGATTTCTACGGTCCTCTACCTGTTAGCCGTGGTCGAGCAACGTATATCTTTGTGGTTCTAGACGCTTTCTCCAAATATGTGAAACTCTATGCGCTTCGAAAAGCAACTTCTATGTCAGCTGTTTCAAAACTTATAAATGATTTTCATAGGCTCATCCCTATAGAAACTGTTTTGAGCGATCATGGGTCTCAGTTCACGTCCGCCCTATGGGCAAAAACACTAACTAAAGCCAAAATAAAGTTCACCTTCTCGTCAATATGATCCAGCTTCCAATCCAACCGAAAGAGTTATGCGAGAATTGGGACGTATTTTCCGAACGTACTGCAGTACAAAAAATAGTTCATGGGCCATACATTTACCGAATATAGAAACTCTTTTTAACAGCCTACCTCATTTAAGCACAAGAGTGGCACCACATGAAATCATCTTTTTAAAGAAACCTACTTTTCCTCTTGATCATCTCCTCCAGAAATATTTACCTACACCATCTCACCTTTCCTCGTTAGACCGAAATGAATTATATACGTCAGTCACAGAAAATTTGCAAAAATATGCTTCTCAAAGAAACAAATCCAACAAAAAACATGATATTTTGAACATCGGTGATTGGGTATTATTACGAGTTCCTGCGAAATCTGTGGCTGCTGACAAAGTTTGTGCAAAGTTCCAAAACCTCTTTGATGGGCCGTATAAAATTGTGCAAAAACCATATCCAAATGTATACACTTTGGAAAATGTTCAAACAAAACAAATTAAAGGAAATTACAATATCACCAATCTTAAATTCTATTTCCACCCTCCAAAATAATACATATAAATTTTCTCTTTTACTCTGTTAGTCATAAAAACTTATTAAATATAGTTTAGGTTCAAAATCCTCATCCTAAACATGTATGAATTTACAATGTGTTATGATCTTTTTGTAATACAAAGTAATAAATGTTTATTTTGCTAAATAAAATGTTAAAAAATTACATTACACATTTGACTTATATACATACATACATACGTATCTATCCACATCTCAATTTAACGGGTCTTCAAATCATATGTAAACTTATGATGAGTTTTACGTACATATACAGGAAGAGTCATCGGCGTGTTTCCTTTGCATATTTTCAGCTCAAATCTGCGTTTTGGGACTGAAAATATCGGGGAAGAATGTAAGGGACCACTACGCTATCCTAAGTTTTAATCAATTTATTTCTACCAAATATTGTTTTCTGCCTATCCTAATTACTCACACACTCATCATTAGTCAGTCGAGATACAACCTCGAAGCAGCGTGTGCTTTATTGTTTTATATTAAAAGTGTGCAAGTGGAATTGAATTGGATTATCAACAAATATATTGGTGAGTTTTTCTCACTTAATTTATACTTTTGTATTATTATTATTCTTGAATTCATTTATTTAATAATTCAAGCAAGCACGTGTTTTCTTGATAGAATAGTATTTAAACTATCATAAATATTAATATCATAGACTATGTGATTGCGTAAAATATTGAAAATATTGCATTAAATCAGACGATGGTCTGCTACATTAGATTCACGACCTAATGTAGATTATAGTAACAGTCTGTCATGGTATCGGGCCACTCATATTATATTGAATAACTCATGAATGCGCCATTTGAGCGCAGAGTATTCACCCTTATTGTTCATCATTACGATGATGTTCTTACACACACATATATATATATCTATAACCAATGCAGATAGAATGTTTACTATTTGTAGTAAGTTGAGCAATCATATATTCATATATTTAATGAATAAACATAAGATATAAATTAACTCTTCTCATTGTCTTTTTTGCAGCCGATCTACCTGCCCTAGAACCTGGTCAAGTGATCGGACCTTTTCTTATATATTTATTTATATGAGGAGGGGTTCGTATCATTACAAAGTGTACCTTTTTAAATAAAATTTTATTATTGGAGAAAATACAATTTGTTTTAATTACATTAAGATAACATAAATTCTTTTAACAACTCAAATTTTTCTTTGTGAAGTTTATTGCTTTCATCAATACATTCGCGTATTTCCTCTTCAATGGCCAACTGTCTCTTCCTAAACTTTTCCAATCTATTTGCTTGAGCTACCTTTCCATTTGAAGAAGTAGGTGTATCTTTATTCATAGATACTTCTTCAACTGGTGCTGGTGATGGGCTTGGCTTTGTGGAATTACATGTTATTGTGCACATGCTGCTGCTGCTGCTACTACTGCCACAGCTAGTATCAGCAAACAGTTCAGAAGTACATGTACAGGACCTTATTACAGTAGAAGATAAAATACTGTTTGGAAAATTAACTATTTTGTCAGCTTGAAAGATATCGACAAAATAGTTTTAATATTCCCACTCACTGGATTCTTCCTCTGCCAGATGACTTCTTTTTGTTATTGTTGTCACAAATGGTTCAGTGGGTATTCTTCATATCCCAAGTAGCAAAAATAGATTAAGATATATATCTAAAATATATGTTATTTATATAATATTTACAAAAAATATTTATATATTTATATATATATATATATATTTATATATATATATATATATATATAATATCTTTAATTTTGGGTATAGTAGTCAATATATGAAGGGCTTAAATAAAAGCACACTATTTTTTGAATATCCAAGCTTTCGGAAACATTTATTTCCTTTTTCAAGGAGTTCTACAAAACAATTGAATACAAAAATTACAATAGGAATCAAATTATTATGAATATTTATAACTTACCAAAGATTAGATTAATATTAAAATAAGCAACTTTACAAAACTGAATATTAACAGCAAAAGGCTGTGGTAAAATAAATCGTAGTACATATCAATTTTTAAAATATAAAAACATCGAAAAAAATCATAAAAACAGTTTAAAATTTAAAAAAAAAGTCAAAAGTTAAACATGATTATAAAAAAACGCAATATAACATTGATATACTCTCTACGAGGCACATCACGAACTAAAAGGAAGGTTAAGAATGATTGGAAAATATTTAAAGTATTGAAGAGATGGAAAAAACATACATTATATTTATTTTTATACTAAAAAGAAACTTAAAATCAGTGGTACCAAAAAGTTTATATAAAACAATATTATTTAATCTATAGTATTATTGAAATTTAAAAAGAGCAAATTTTATGTTAGTTATCATTCTCTAATTTTAAAAGTAAATTATAGATCTTACTTAGATTGTCTATTTCTGATCTCTTATTTAAAGTATTGGAAGTTTTACTGATATGAACCATTTCCAAAAAAGTACGTTTATATGTGTTACTTTCAATAGCTAAGATGTGGGGATCTTGAAAATCCATAATGTGATCTTTATTTATTACATGTTCTGCCAAAGCACAAGAAAGTTTATGTGTTTTACAATCACTCTTATGTGATGTAATACGTCCTGATAAATTTCTCCCAGTCTGACCAATATAAACCATCTCACAATTAGTGCATGCTATTGAATATATGACATCTTTCACTTCCAGTTTATTCAAAGGATGTTTTGTTCTAGTATATAGTGAATTAATTGTCTTAATATTTTTTGTAGCTATTCTAATGTTAGTAAAGTCTTTAAAAATAGGTTTTAATTTATAAGTAAGATCTGGAATGAACGGTAGTGAAAAATAGAAAATTTGGTTTTGATGTACATTAGGTTGAGAGTTCATTACTGAATTTATAGAATTGTTATTATTATTATGATTATTATGTGATGTGTTAAACAAAAATCTATTAATCAACTTCAATGGGTATGAATTTTCTATTAGAATTTTTCTAAGAGAGAAAAGAGAATTCTGAGCAAAATCTGGATGGGAAAGCCCTGTAACACGATCCTTTAATGCTGTAATTAAGTTATATTTCATCTTGATAGGATGGTGAGAGAAGTAACTTATGTAACGATTGCTACATATAGGTTTGCGATACCATTTAGTTTTCAATATATTGTCATCACCTCTTACGATCATCATGTCAAGGAATGGTAGGGTTTTATCTACTTCCTCCTCGCATGTGAATTTCAGATGTGTATTTTGACTATTGAAAATTTGAAGAGTGCAATCTATTTTATCAGCTGGTAATGCTAAGATGAGATCATCAACATATCGTTTAATAAAAGGAATGTGGAACGAGATCTCTCCCAAACAGTCATTGATTAAATCATCAAGAACAAAGTGACATAGAATAGGTGAAACACTAGACCCCATTGGAGTGCCAAATATCTGTTTGTAATATTTATCATTGAAAATAAAAATGTTGGAATCAAAGGTAAATTCAATTAGTTTTTGAAAAAATTTAGATTAATTGAAGTATGTTGTGAAATCTCATCCCAATGCTTCTCCATACTTATTAATATTGTAGATAGTGGTAAATTTGTAAATAGAGAAACTACATCAAAACTGACAATTACATAACTTTCAGGAAGATTAAAATCATTGATAAAACTAGAAAAACTAAACGAATCCTTAATATAAAATTCATTATTAACATTATATGAATCTGTTAAAATCTTTGTTATAAAAAGAGCAATTGGACCATTTGGGCCACCTATTGATGAAACAATAGGTCTCATACTGAGAGTTGGTTTATGTATTTTAGGTAATGCATAAAATCTAGGTGCTATTGCATTATAGATCTTCATCGATTTACCCAAATCAGTGTCAATATATTTGTTATTAATCAAATCAGAAACCATTCTATTTGCCTTCTGCTGCAATGTATTTACTGGACTTCTATTGAGTTGTTTATAATATTTAGTGTCATTTAGTAATTCTGAAGTTCTATCAATATAATCAGTCTTATACATCGCAACAGTAACATTTCCCTTATCACTTCTAACTATGTAAATTTCAGGATGATTCTTTAAAAATTTTTTAGCTATGTCAAAATATTTATTTAGAAAATGATTATTAGAGTTTTTTGCATATAATTAGTTAAAACATTAGTACATCTGGATCTAATTAAGTCTTTATTCGTAATATCAAGTGGTCTGATTATACTTTCAATACCAGCTAATAAAGAAGAAACCCTAAAATCTTTTAGATGGACACAAGGCAAACTTAGGCCCTAACGATAAAAATTTCTTAACTTCAATTGGAAATTCGATATCAGTAAGATTTTTAAACCATTTATCTTGAACTTTAATTTCATTAAACTGATTAATTTGAATTTTATTGAATTTATTAATATTAATGCGTTTGATTTTATAAAAATGATGATTATAGTTAATTCTTTGTCTCTTTTTAAATTCAACAAACGTGTAATAGTTTAGAATGGCTTTTGATTTATGTTCAATGTCCTTAAGCTTATACTCAAAATGGTTAATATCTGAGAATGTAATTTTAATTTCTAAATTTAATATATTCTTTCCAAAACTTTCATTTAATCTTCTAGTTCGGTGGTCAATAGTTCCTCCTCTGTGGTGGAGCAAATGATTTACATTAACTAAGCTGTTCGTGATGTGACTCGGGAAACAACCATTATTTCTACACTTGATCAAAAAAGTCCTTCGATTATGCAAAGCCGCCAATTTGGTGTTAATTGATGCCCATTCCTTCAAGTAGCCAACTGCAATGTCGCCATATTGTCTTCTGATATCTTCGAAAAAACCCATTCTACAATTTGAAAAAGAAAAGTAGTCACAATTTTTTTGACTAGTTTGGAAAAAAACAATTTCTTTACTTTAATTTTGGGTATAGTAGTCAATATATGAAGGGCTTAAATAAAAGCACACTATTTTTTGAATATCCAAGCTTTTGGAAACATTTATTTCCTTTTTCAAGGAGTTCTACAAAACAATTGAATACAAAAATTACAATAGGAATCAAATTATTATGAATATTTATAACTTACCAAAGATTAGATTAATATTAAAATAAGCAACTTTACAAAACTGAATATTAACAGCAAAAGGCTGTGGTAAAATAAATCGTAGTACATATCAATTTTTAAAATATAAAAACATCGAAAAAAATCTTAAAAAACAGTTTAAAATTTTAAAAACAAGTCAAAAGTTAAACATGATTATAAAAAAACGTAATATAACATTGATATACTCTCTACGAGGCACATCACGAACTAAAAGGAAGGTTAAGAATGATTGAAAAATATTTAAAGTATTGAAGAGATGGAAAAAACATACATTATATTTATTTTTATACTAAAAAGAAACTTAAAATCAGTGGTACCAAAAAATTTATATAAAACAATATTATTTAATCTATAGTATTATTGAAATTTAAAAAGAGCAAATTTTATGTTAGTTATCATTCTCTAATTTTAAAAGTAAATTATAGATCTTACTTAGATTGTCTATTTCTGATCTCTTATTTAAAGTATTGGAAGTTTTACTGATATGAACCATTTCCAAAAAGTACGTTTATATGTGTTACTTTCAATAGCTAAGATGTGGGGATCTTGAAAATCCATAATGTGATCTTTATTTATTACATGTTCTGCCAAAGCACAAGAAAGTTTATGTGTTTTACAATCACTCTTATGTGATGTAATACGTCCTGATAAATTTCTCCCAGTCTGACCAATATAAACCATCTCACAATTAGTGCATGCTATTGAATATATGACATCTTTCACTTCCAGTTTATTCAAAGGATGTTTTGTTCTAGTATATAGTGAATTAATTGTCTTAATATTTTTTGTAGCTATTCTAATGTTAGTAAAGTCTTTAAAAATAGGTTTTAATTTATAAGTAAGATCTGGAATGAACGGTAGTGAAAAATAGAAAATTTGGTTTTGATGTACATTAGGTTGAGAGTTCATTACTGAATTTATAGAATTGTTATTATTATTATGATTATTATGTGATGTGTTAAACAAAAATCTATTTATCAACTTCAATGGGTATGAATTTTCTATTAGAATTTTTCTAAGAGAGAAAAGAGAATTCTGAGCAAAATCTGGATGGGAAAGCCCTGTAACACGATCCTTTAATGCTGTAATTAAGTTATATTTCATCTTGATAGGATGGTGAGAGAAGTAACTTATGTAACGATTGCTACATATAGGTTTGCGATACCATTTAGTTTTCAATATATTGTCATCACCTCTTACGATCATCATGTCAAGGAATGGTAGGGTTTTATCTACTTCCTCCTCGCATGTGAATTTCAGATGTGTATTTTGACTATTGAAAATTTGAAGAGTGCAATCTATTTTATCAGCTGGTAATGCTAAGATGAGATCATCAACATATCGTTTAATAAAAGGAATGTGGAACGAGATCTCTCCCAAACAGTCATTGATTAAATCATCAAGAACAAAGTGACATAGAATAGGTGAAACACTAGACCCCATTGGAGTGCCAAATATCTGTTTGTAATATTTATCATTGAAAATAAAAATGTTGGAATCAAAGGTAAATTCAATTAGTTTTTGAAAAAATTTAGATTAATTGAAGTATGTTGTGAAATCTCATCCCAATGCTTCTCCATACTTATTAATATTGTAGATAGTGGTAAATTTGTAAATAGAGAAACTACATCAAAACTGACAATTACATAACTTTCAGGAAGATTAAAATCATTGATAAAACTAGAAAAACTAAACGAATCCTTAATATAAAATTCATTATTAACATTATATGAATCTGTTAAAATCTTTGTTATAAAAAGAGCAATTGGACCATTTGGGCCACCTATTGATGAAACAATAGGTCTCATACTGAGAGTTGGTTTATGTATTTTAGGTAATGCATAAAATCTAGGTGCTATTGCATTATAGATCTTCATCGATTTACCCAAATCAGTGTCAATATATTTGTTATTAATCAAATCAGAAACCATTCTATTTGCCTTCTGCTGCAATGTATTTACTGGACTTCTATTGAGTTGTTTATAATATTTAGTGTCATTTAGTAATTCTGAAGTTCTATCAATATAATCAGTCTTATACATCGCAACAGTAACATTTCCCTTATCACTTCTAACTATGTAAATTTCAGGATGATTCTTTAAAAATTTTTTAGCTATGTCAAAATATTTATTTAGAAAATGATTATTAGAGTTTTTTTGCATATAATTAGTTAAAACATTAGTACATCTGGATCTAATTAAGTCTTTATTCGTAATATCAAGTGGTCTGATTATACTTTCAATACCAGCTAATAAAGAAGAAACCATAAAATCTTTTTAGATGGACACAAGGCAAACTTAGGCCCTAACGATAAAAATTTCTTAACTTCAATTGGAAATTCGATATCAGTAAGATTTTTAAACCATTTATCTTGAACTTTAATTTCATTAAACTGATTAATTTGAATTTTATTGAATTTATTAATATTAATGCGTTTGATTTTATAAAAATGATGATTATAGTTAATTCTTTGTCTCTTTTTAAATTCAACAAACGTGTAATAGTTTAGAATGGCTTTTGATTTATGTTCAATGTCCTTAAGCTTATACTCAAAATGGTTAATATCTGAGAATGTAATTTTAATTTCTAAATTTAATATATTCTTTCCAAAACTTTCATTTAATCTTCTAGTTCGGTGGTCAATAGTTCCTCCTCTGTGGTGGAGCAAATGATTTACATTAACTAAGCTGTTCGTGATGTGACTCGGGAAACAACCATTATTTCTACACTTGATCAAAAAAGTCCTTCGATTATGCAAAGCCGCCAATTTGGTGTTAATTGATGCCCATTCCTTCAAGTAGCCAACTGCAATGTCGCCATATTGTCTTCTGATATCTTCGAAAAAACCCATTCTACAATTTGAAAAAGAAAAGTAGTCACAATTTTTTTGACTAGTTTGGAAAAAAAAAAACAATTCCTTTACTTTAATTTTGGGTATAGTAGTCAATATATGAAGGGCTTAAATAAAAGCACACTATTTTTTGAATATCCAAGCTTTCGGAAACATTTATTTCCTTTTTCAAGGAGTTCTACAAAACAATTGAATACAAAAATTACAATAGGAATCAAATTATTATGAATATTTATAACTTACCAAAGATTAGATTAATATTAAAATAAGCAACTTTACAAAACTGAATATTAACAGCAAAAGGCTGTGGTAAAATAAATCGTAGTACATATCAATTTTTAAAATATAAAAACATCGAAAAAAATCTTAAAAAACAGTTTAAAATTTTAAAAACAAGTCAAAAGTTAAACATGATTATAAAAAAACGTAATATAACATTGATATACTCTCTACGAGGCACATCACGAACTAAAAGGAAGGTTAAGAATGATTGAAAAATATTTAAAGTATTGAAGAGATGGAAAAACATACATTATATTTATTTTTATACTAAAAAGAAACTTAAAATCAGTGGTACCAAAAAGTTTATATAAAACAATATTATTTAATCTATAGTATTATTGAAATTTAAAAAGAGCAAATTTTATGTTAGTTATCATTCTCTAATTTTAAAAGTAAATTATAGATCTTACTTAGATTGTCTATTTCTGATCTCTTATTTAAAGTATTGGAAGTTTTACTGATATGAACCATTTCCAAAAAAGTACGTTTATATGTGTTACTTTCAATAGCTAAGATGTGGGGATCTTGAAAATCCATAATGTGATCTTTATTTATTACATGTTCTGCCAAAGCACAAGAAAGTTTATGTGTTTTACAATCACTCTTATGTGATGTAATACGTCCTGATAAATTTCTCCCAGTCTGACCAATATAAACCATCTCACAATTAGTGCATGCTATTGAATATATGACATCTTTCACTTCCAGTTTATTCAAAGGATGTTTTGTTCTAGTATATAGTGAATTAATTGTCTTAATATTTTTGTAGCTATTCTAATGTTAGTAAAGTCTTTAAAAATAGGTTTTAATTTATAAGTAAGATCTGGAATGAACGGTAGTGAAAAATAGAAAATTTGGTTTTGATGTACATTAGGTTGAGAGTTCATTACTGAATTTATAGAATTGTTATTATTATTATGATTATTATGTGATGTGTTAAACAAAAATCTATTTATCAACTTCAATGGGTATGAATTTTCTATTAGAATTTTTCTAAGAGAGAAAAGAGAATTCTGAGCAAAATCTGGATGGGAAAGCCCTGTAACACGATCCTTTAATGCTGTAATTAAGTTATATTTCATCTTGATAGGATGGTGAGAGAAGTAACTTATGTAACGATTGCTACATATAGGTTTGCGATACCATTTAGTTTTCAATATATTGTCATCACCTCTTACGATCATCATGTCAAGGAATGGTAGGGTTTTATCTACTTCCTCCTCGCATGTGAATTTCAGATGTGTATTTTGACTATTGAAAATTTGAAGAGTGCAATCTATTTTATCAGCTGGTAATGCTAAGATGAGATCATCAACATATCGTTTAATAAAAGGAATGTGGAACGAGATCTCTCCCAAACAGTCATTGATTAAATCATCAAGAACAAAGTGACATAGAATAGGTGAAACACTAGACCCCATTGGAGTGCCAAATATCTGTTTGTAATATTTATCATTGAAAATAAAAATGTTGGAATCAAAGGTAAATTCAATTAGTTTTTTGAAAAAATTTAGATTAATTGAAGTATGTTGTGAAATCTCATCCCAATGCTTCTCCATACTTATTAATATTGTAGATAGTGGTAAATTTGTAAATAGAGAAACTACATCAAAACTGACAATTACATAACTTTCAGGAAGATTAAAATCATTGATAAAACTAGAAAAACTAAACGAATCCTTAATATAAAATTCATTATTAACATTATATGAATCTGTTAAAATCTTTGTTATAAAAAGAGCAATTGGACCATTTGGGCCACCTATTGATGAAACAATAGGTCTCATACTGAGAGTTGGTTTATGTATTTTAGGTAATGCATAAAATCTAGGTACTATTGCATTATAGATCTTCATCGATTTACCCAAATCAGTGTCAATATATTTGTTATTAATCAAATCAGAAACCATTTTATTTGCCTTCTGCTGCAATGTATTTACTGGACTTCTATTGAGTTGTTTATAAGATTTAGTGTCATTTAGTAATTCTGAAGTTCTATCAATATAATCAGTCTTATACATCGCAACAGTAACATTTCCCTTATCACTTCTAACTATGTAAATTTCAGGATGATTCTTTAAAAATTTTTTAGCTATGTCAAAATATTTATTTAGAAAATGATTATTAGAGTTTTTTTGCATATAATTAGTTAAAACATTAGTACATCTGGATCTAATTAAGTCTTTATTCGTAATATCAAGTGGTCTGATTATACTTTCAATACCAGCTAATAAAGAAGAAACCCTAAAATCTTTTTTAGATGGACACAAGGCAAACTTAGGCCCTAACGATAAAAATTTCTTAACTTCAATTGGAAATTCGATATCAGTAAGATTTTTAAACCATTTATCTTGAACTTTAATTTCATTAAACTGATTAATTTGAATTTTATTGAATTTATTAATATTAATGCGTTTGATTTTATAAAAATGATGATTATAGTTAATTCTTTGTCTCTTTTTAAATTCAACAAACGTGTAATAGTTTAGAATGGCTTTTGATTTATGTTCAATGTCCTTAAGCTTATATTCAAAATGGTTAATATCTGAGAATGTTATTTTAATTTCTAAATTTAATATATTCCTTCCAAAACTTTTATTTAATCTTCTAGTTCGGTGGTCAATAGTTCCTCCTCTGTGGTGGAGCAAATGATTTACATTAACTAAGCTGTTCGTGATGTGACTCGGGAAACAACCATTATTTCTACACTTGATCAAAAAAGTCCTTCGATTATGCAAAGCCGCCAATTTGGTGTTAATTGATGCCCATTCCTTCAAGTAGCCAACTGCAATGTCGCCATATTGTCTTCTGATGTCTTCGAAAAAACCCATTCTACAATTCGAAAAAGAAAAGTAGTCACAATTTTTTTGACTAGTTTGGAAAAAAACAATTTCTTTACTTTAATTTTGGGTATAGTAGTCAATATATGAAGGGCTTAAATAAAAGCACACTATTTTTTGAATATCCAAGCTTTCGGAAACATTTATTTCCTTTTTCAAGGAGTTCTACAAAACAATTGAATACAAAAATTACAATAGGAATCAAATTATTATGAATATTTATAACTTACCAAAGATTAGATTAATATTAAAATAAGCAACTTTACAAAACTGAATATTAACAGCAAAAGGCTGTGGTAAAATAAATCGTAGTACATATCAATTTTTAAAATATAAAAGCATCGAAAAAAATCTTAAAAAACAGTTTAAAATTTTAAAAACAAGTCAAAAGTTAAACATGATTATAAAAAAACGTAATATAACATTGATATACTCTCTACGAGGCACATCACGAACTAAAAGGAAGGTTAAGAATGATTGAAAAATATTTAAAGTATTGAAGAGATGGAAAAAACATACATTATATTTATTTTTATACTAAAAAGAAACTTAAAATCAGTGGTACCAAAAAATTTATATAAAACAATATTATTTAATCTATAGTATTATTGAAATTTAAAAAGAGCAAATTTTATGTTAGTTATCATTCTCTAATTTTAAAAGTAAATTATAGATCTTACTTAGATTGTCTATTTCTGATCTCTTATTTAAAGTATTGGAAGTTTTACTGATATGAACCATTTCCAAAAAAGTACGTTTATATGTGTTACTTTCAATAGCTAAGATGTGGGGATCTTGAAAATCCATAATGTGATCTTTATTTATTACATGGTCTGCCAAAGCACAAAAAAGTTTATGTGTTTTACAATCACTCTTATGTGATGTAATACGTCCTGATAAATTTCTCCCAGTCTGAACAATATAAACCATCTCACAATTAGTGCATGCTATTGAATATATGACATCTTTCACTTCCAGTTTATTCAAGGGATGTTTTGTTCTAGTATATAGTGAATTAATTGTCTTAATATTTTTTGTAGCTATTCTAATGTTAGTAAAGTCTTTAAAAATAGGTTTTAATTTATAAGTAAGATCTGGAATGAACGGTAGTGAAAAATAGAAAATTTGGTTTTGATGTACATTAGGTTGAGAGTTCATTACTGAATTTATAGAATTGTTATTATTATTATGATTATTATGTGATGTGTTAAACAAAAATCTATTTATCAACTTCAATGGGTATGAATTTTCTATTAGAATTTTTCTAAGAGAGAAAAGAGAATTCTGAGCAAAATCTGGATGGGAAAGCCCTGTAACACGATCCTTTAATGCTGTAATTAAGTTATATTTTATCTTGATAGGATGGTGAGAGAAGTAACTTATGTAACGATTGCTACATATAGGTTTGCGATACCATTTAGTTTTTAATATATTGTCATCACCTCTTACGATCATCATGTCAAGGAATGGTAGGGTTTTATCTACTTCCTCCTCGCATGTGAATTTCAGATGTGTATTTTGACTATTGAAAATTTGAAGAGTGCAATCTATTTTATCAGCTGGTAATGCTAAGATGAGATCATCAACATATCGTTTAATAAAAGGAATGTGGAACGAGATCTCTCCCAAACAGTCATTGATTAAATCATCAAGAACAAAGTGACATAGAATAGGTGAAACACTAGACCCCATTGGAGTGCCAAATATCTGTTTGTAATATTTATCATTGAAAATAAAAATGTTGGAATCAAAGGTAAATTCAATTAGTTTTTTGAAAAAATTTAGATTAATTGAAGTATGTTGTGAAATCACATCCCAATGCTTCTCCATACTTATTAATATTGTAGATAGTGGTAAATTTGTAAATAGAGAAACTACATCAAAACTGACAATTACATAACTTTCAGGAAGATTAAAATCATTGATAAAACTAGAAAAACTAAACGAATCCTTAATATAAAATTCATTATTAAAATTATATGAATCTGTTAAAATCTTTGTTATAAAAAGAGCAATTGGACCATTTGGGCCACCTATTGATGAAACAATAGGTCTCATACTGAGAGTTGGTTTATGTATTTTAGGTAATGCATAAAATCTAGGTGCTATTGCATTATAGATCTTCATCGATTTACCCAAATCAGTGTCAATATATTTGTTATTAATCAAATCAGAAACCATTCTATTTGCCTTCTGCTGCAATGTATTTACTGGACTTCTATTGAGTTGTTTATAATATTTAGTGTCATTTAGTAATTCTGTAAATAATAATTCTTGTAAAACACATAAACTTTCTTGTGCTTTGGCAGAACATGTAATAAATAAAGATCACATTATGGATTTTCAAGATCCCCACATCTTAGCTATTGAAAGTAACACATATAAACGTACTTTTTTGGAAATGGTTCATATCAGTAAAACTTCCAATACTTTAAATAAGAGATCAGAAATAGACAATCTAAGTAAGATCTATAATTTACTTTTAAAATTAGAGAATGATAACTAACATAAAATTTGCTCTTTTTAAATTTCAATAATACTATAGATTAAATAATATTGTTTTATATAAACTTTTTGGTACCACTGATTTTAAGTTTCTTTTTAGTATAAAAATAAATATAATGAATGTTTTTTCCATCTCTTCAATACTTTAAATATTTTTCAATCATTCTTAACCTTCCTTTTAGTTAGTGATGTGACTCGTAGAGAGTATATCAATGTTATATAATGTTTTTTTTATAATAATGTTTAACTTTTGACTTGTTTTTAAAATTTTAAACTGTTTTTTAAGATTTTTTTCGATGCTTTTATATTTTAAAAATTGATATGTACTACGATTTATTTTACCACAGCCTTTTGCTGTTAATATTCAGTTTTGTAAAGTTGCTTATTTTAATATTAATCTAATCTTTGGTAAGTTATAAATATTCATAATAATTTGATTCCTATTGTAATTTTTGTATTCAATTGTTTTGTAGAACTCCTTGAAAAAGGAAATAAATGTTTCCGAAAGCTTGGATATTCAAAAAATAGTGTGCTTTTATTTAAGCCCTTCATATATTGACTACTATACCCAAAATTAAAGTAAAGAAATTGTTTTTTTCCAAACTAGTCAAAAAAATTGTGACTACTTTTCTTTTTCGAATTGTAGAATGGGTTTTTTCGAAGATATCAGAAGACAATATGGCGACATTGCAGTTGGCTACTTGAAGGAATGGGCATCAATTAACACCAAATTGGCGGCTTTGCATAATCGAAGGACTTTTTTGATCAAGTGTAGAAATAATGGTTGTTTCCCGAGTCACATCACGAACAGCTTAGTTAATGTAAATCATTTGCTCCACCACAGAGGAGGAACTATTGACCACCGAACTAGAAGATTAAATGAAAGTTTTGGAAAGAATATATTAAATTTAGAAATTAAAATTACATTCTCAGATATTAACCATTTTGAGTATAAGCTTAAGGACATTGAACATAAATCAAAAGCCATTCTAAACTATTACACGTTTGTTGAATTTAAAAAGAGACAAAGAATTAACTATAATCATCATTTTTATAAAATCAAACGCATTAATATTAATAAATTCAATAAAATTCAAATTAATCAGTTTAATGAAATTAAAGTTCAAGATAAATGGTTTAAAAATCTTACTGATATCGAATTTCCAATTGAAGTTAAGAAATTTTTATCGTTAGGGCCTAAGTTTGCCTTGTGTCCATCTAAAAAAGATTTTAGGGTTTCTTCTTTATTAGCTGGTATTGAAAGTATAATCAGACCACTTGATATTACGAATAAAGACTTAATTAGATCCAGATGTACTAATGTTTTAACTAATTATATGCAAAAAAACTCTAATAATCATTTTCTAAATAAATATTTTGACATAGCTAAAAAATTTTTAAAGAATCATCCTGAAATTTACATAGTTAGAAGTGATAAGGGAAATGTTACTGTTGCGATGTATAAGACTGATTATATTGATAGAACTTCAGAATTACTAAATGACACTAAATATTATAAACAACTCAATAGAAGTCCAGTAAATACATTGCAGCAGAAGGCAAATAGAATGGTTTCTGATTTGATTAATAACAAATATATTGACACTGATTTGGGTAAATCGATGAAGATCTATAATGCAATAGCACCTAGATTTTATGCATTACCTAAAATACATAAACCAACTCTCAGTATGAGACCTATTGTTTCATCAATAGGTGGCCCAAATGGTCCAATTGCTCTTTTTATAACAAAGATTTTAACAGATTCATATAATGTTAATAATGAATTTTTATATTAAGGATTCGTTTAGTTTTTCTAGTTTTATCAATGATTTTAATCTTCCTGAAAGTTATGTAATTGTCAGTTTTGATGTAGTTTCTCTATTTACAAATTTACCACTATCTACAATATTAATAAGTATGGAGAAGCATTGGGATGAGATTTCACAACATACTTCAATTAATCTAAATTTTTTCAAAAACTAATTGAATTTACCTTTGATTCCAACATTTTTATTTTCAATGATAAATATTACAAACAGATATTTGGCACTCCAATGGGGTCTAGTGTTTCACCTATTCTATGTCACTTTGTTCTTGATGATTTAATCAATGACTGTTTGGGAGAGATCTCGTTCCACATTCCTTTTATTAAACGATATGTTGATGATCTCATCTTAGCATTACCAGCTGATAAAATAGATTGCACTCTTCAAATTTTCAATAGTCAAAATACACATCTGAAATTCACATGCGAGGAGGAAGTAGATAAAACCCTACCATTCCTTGACATGATGATCGTAAGAGGTGATGACAATATATTGAAAACTAAATGGTATCGCAAACCTATATGTAGCAATCGTTACATAAGTTACTTCTCTCACCATCCTATCAAGATGAAATATAACTTAATTACAGCATTAAAGGATCGTGTTACAGGGCTTTCCCATCCAGATTTTGCTCAGAATTCTCTTTTCTCTCTTAGAAAAATTCTAATAGAAAATTCATACCCATTGAAGTTGATTAATAGATTTTTGTTTAACACATCACATAATAATCATAATAATAATAACAATTCTATAAATTCAGTAATGAACTCTCAACCTAATGTACATCAAAACCAAATTTTCTATTTTTCACTACCGTTCATTCCAGATCTTACTTATAAATTAAAACCTATTTTTAAAGACTTTACTAACATTAGAATAGCTACAAATAAATATTAAGACAATTAATTCACTATATACTAGAACAAAACTTTTGACTTGTTTTTAAAATTTTAAACTGTTTTTTAAGATTTTTTTCGATGTTTTTATATTTTAAAAATTGATATGTACTACGATTTATTTTACCACAGCCTTTTGCTGTTAATATTCAGTTTTGTAAAGTTGCTTATTTTAATATTAATCTAATCTTTGGTAAGTTATAAATATTTATAATAATTTGATTCCTATTGTAATTTTTGTATTCAATTGTTTTGTAGAACTCCTTGAAAAAGGAAATAAATGTTTCCGAAAGCTTGGATATTCAAAAAATAGTGTGCTTTTATTTAAGCCCTTCATATATTGACTACTATACCCAAAATTAAAGTAAAGAAATTGTTTTTTTCCAAACTAGTCAAAAAAATTGTGACTACTTTTCTTTATATATCGATGGTCTTATGCAATAATGGCATAACTTAAAAAAATGCCTTTTTGTGTTTTCCAGTCCAACCTGTATGAAATTTTGTCTATTTTAATATGTAAAAACGACACATTTTTATTTGCACACTCAATCGCTAGATGGCGCGATGTGTCGTTGTGCATACCGCAAAATCCGGCTGCCAGTAATTTTGAATACCGGCACGACTTCAGTTGTCACGGAGTCCTTGTTAGGTACGTTACCTATTTTTTTTTGAAGACCGACACAAGTCGAAAAGTTTCATCTTGCTTTCTTTATATTTATATAGAAGAACGGACTATTTCTAGTTGTGCCATTGTTTCGAAGAATTAGGAGATCTATAAGTAATTATTGTGTTATAAAAGATCGGACTATTTTCAGTTGGGTCAATATAAATAAAAAAGGTAAGCATAAAATCGCTTGATTTTTATTATTCATACGGATTATTTTGAGTTGGCCCCTTATTTCTTTCTAAGAATGTCGCAATATTGCTCCGGGTTCAGTCTTATTTCTATTTATGCCGTTATTTTAAAATATTTTGTATTATTTTTTTGTTGTCACATCATTATGATTGTATAGGGTAGCACTGTAGTAAATTAAATTATGGATTTTCATTGTATGATGGGGGAATTAATTAAACTATTATAAATTTTTAGAAAAACAGCTGCCAAAGATGTCTATGCGTGCTCGCACTGCTAAAATAATGGCAAATATTGAAACCGATGCCAAAATAATAATAAAAGAAAAGATGGAAGAAGCAAAAAATGATTTTGGAAGTCATTCCAACTCAGCCAACAATGTAGAAGACGAAGTTACTGTATGTAGTAAAGAAGGTAAAATTAAGAATCTTTTTTTTATTATTTAACTTAATATTTAGTATCCTAAAAATTTAAAATATTTTTAATATAATATGGGAAAATTATCGCGTACTTTTTTATTGCAAATTATTGTACAATGTTTTAAATTTTAGGGCCGGTAGCTGTCGACGAGGTCACAGAGCCAGTCAATACAGAAGTTTTGAATTGTTCATCAGTTAAAATCAGTGATAATGGTCAGTATCAATGAAAGAGTTAGCGACTTTATTATTATTTAGTGTGCCTTATGAAACAATTTTTTTTAGAACTGGTGCAATGTGATAAAGTTCAAGGTTCCTTAAGCGATCAAAATTGTTTGCCGTCATACAAATTATCATCGTCCGATTCGGATTCTTCATCGAGCTCTTCATCTTCATTCTCAGAAGATCGGGATGATGATATAGCTGATAAAGACTACGTCGTACCAGACAATAAAGAGAATAAAATTCCTGTTCTCATGAATGACGAGTCAGAAACTTCTTCAGATATAGGCAGCGATGATGAAGAATTGATAAAAAATGTAAAAAAGAAAAAAGGCGATCCAAAAAGATGGAAAAGAATAAAGGCAAAGCTTTTAAGAAATACGGGAAAAGAGTATGTCTCAACAAGTAACAAAATCGTTAAGGGAAAAACGCTTGGACCTACCTGCAATGTTCAAAAATGTATACAAAAATGTTCATTAAAATTGTCAGAAGAAGAAAGAAGGGCGATTTTTAACGATTTTTGGAACTTGGGCAATTTAGATAGACAAAGAGAGTTTGTTTTACGCAGTATGGAAACTGTAGAGCCAAAGTATAGATACCACAGAGAGAATAGCAACCGAAAGTTCAATAATGCTTTTTACCTTAGTGTAAATAACAAGAAAATAAGAGTATGTAAGGAGTTTTTCAGAAACACACTTTCTATTAGCCAACGTTTCATAAGAACTGTTACCGAAAAAAGGATTATTTCCCAAACTGGAATTTTGGAACTAGATAGACGAGGGAAGCACGGTCACCAGCGAAAAACTCCGGCAAATATCATGAAAAGTATTAATCAACACATAAACTCCATACCACGCATGGAGAGCCACTATTGTAGAAAAGATACAAAAAAGGAGTACATAGAAGGCGGACGTTCACTGATGGACCTTTATAGAGACTATTTAAATTTCTGTAAAGAAAAGCAGATTTTATCTCCAGCAAGTTATCAAATTTACGCCAGAACATTTAATACTGAATACAATATTTCATTTTTTAGCCCCAAGAAAGATCAATGTGAAGATTGCGTGAGATATAAAAATGCAAGTGACGATGAAAAACTAGCTCTACAGGCCGACTACGAACATCATCATCAAGAAAAAGAACTTTCACGCCAGGCTAAAAAACGAGATAAAGAGAAATCAAAAGAAGATAGTAGTTACATAGTTGCAGTATTTGACTTACAGGCTGTGTTGCAGTGCCCTAGGGGAGACATTTCAACTTTTTATTACGTATCCAAAATAAATGCCTTTAATTTTACAATTTGTAATCTGGCTTCCAATGATGTCACTTGCTTCACATGGGATGAGACTCAAGGAAAAAGGGGAGCAAACGAGATAGCAACATGTTTATGGTTGTATATTGGACAGCTAAATGATCAGGCAATGAATGAAAATCAGAACATTGACATTGTATTTTATTCAGATAACTGTTGCGGGCAGAATAAAAATAAATTCATGTTTCTAATGTATGAGTATGCCTTACGTAAATATGACTTCATAAATTCAATTACTCACAATTTTTTGGTAAAAGGCCACACTCAGAACGAAGGAGATAGTGCTCATGCTTTAATACAAAGAGAAATTGTAAAATCTTTGAAACGCGGACCTATTTATACACCTCAACAATATATTGCATTAATGAGAACATCAAAGAAAAAAGGAAATCCCTATAAGGTGCAGGAAATGAGTTTTCAATCATTTCTGGATTTCAAAGTCTTAGCTAATAAAATAAAATCTTCAGGATTTACTGATACAAATAACGATAATGTAAAGATTTCTGATATTTCTATACTTCGTGTTATTAGAGATGCCCCTAAAAAAATACTATTTAAATATAGCTTTGCACAACCTGAGTTTCGTGAAATCAATATGGATCAAAAAAGAAACACCAGAGGAACTGAATTTTCATCTGAGGAAGTCCTAAAGGGTGTGTATCAAAAACCACTGGCTTTTGACAACAATAAAAGGAGGCACTTTTAAAATTAGTGGAGAAGAACGTTATTCCTAAATTCTATAGCGATTTTTATAAGAGCCTATGATCTTATATTCAAGTCAATAAAAAGTTTTTTCATTATTTTTATATATAAGTTACATCAGAAAGTTCTTTTGTTTTATTTTTGATAAATAAATCGTTTTTCTTATTACTTTGTTGGATTTTGTTACCGAACTAAACAAGTAAAACTTTATTTTTTTTTAAGCAATAGTGGCATAACTTCAAAGTTTTTTTGTATAATATTATCATTTTGGAGATAAACAATTATTATACTTAAAATAACAATAATACTATTATAATCAAGTAAAAAAATAAACAATACCTAAATTATGTTGTGGAATACAACAAGTAATTAAAACAAAAAAATTTCAAACGCCCTTCCTGAAAAATATAAATAATTGACTTGTGCCAGTATTGCATAAGACCATCGATATATATATATATATATATATATATATATTTCCATCATCAGGGAAACTACAAATTAGTTTGACAAAATTGTACTTGTACTAATGATTCTACTTACAACTTAGATGAGATTGGTTACTATGATGAATAAAATATTTACTATGAGACACATAGTCACTGATTATATAGAGCTTAAAACTATCAATACTTGTAAAATATGTAAAATTTTTGTTTAAAAATTGTTAACAATACATTTGATAAAACTTATTTTCTAATGTTTTTTATAAAATAAAAAAGGGTGACTACTTCCAAGAGTAGTACGATCATTTACAGGTTAGAATTCAACTGACAACTAATTGTCACTTGGTACTAAAGAATGTTAAAGTGTAGTGAAAGTGTAGATTGCTCCAAGCGGTTTGTTACAATTTTGACACTGACAAGTTGTGTGAACGTACATTTTTGTCGATGGTAAATAGATATGAATAAATCTTAACTGTTAAGTATTGAAATTTCAACTAATCACAAATTAATTAATAAATTAGAAAATTTCTTAAAAAAATTAAAATCTGATATAATCTCTGTTACAGATCAATAGCTCATAAAGTCTGGCAGAGTTGAGTGGCCAGTTATTCCGTAACATGAATTTTTCTAATATTTAAATAAAGCATGCACTGCCTACCTTTAGGTTCCGGATCGTATGGGGGATGCACCGTTGTAGCTAGCCGGCTAGAGTTGTCCCTTTTTCTGGTCTGGCACTTGATCACTCATATGGTCAAATCAAAAAGAACATGCGTTCTGCATCGGTCGTACTGGGCTACTGCCCTCTGGTTTTTGGCAATAGGCCACGCTCGGTTAAGCAGTGCCGTGCTACCGCGATTTTTCATAATAAAGCAAAATAGAATTACGTAAAAATTATAAAGCAAAATACACTGAACGTTTCTGTAACATTCTCCCCCGCAAAATGCATGTTTATGCATTTGAAAATCAAAACAAAAGTATCAGTTGAATAAGAAAGATAAAGCAACTTATATAAACCAATAAAAAAACGAAATAAAATAAAGCATTACCTGTGTGAAAATTTTATAACTTAAAAATAAATATACGAAATAGATTACATTTAATTGTCTGAATCAGGTAAAGGACATAGCTTGACCAGAGGACGTTTTAAACACTCTTTAGCCGTGCGCACTATAGCAACCCTAGCAACACCATCTGGTCCCATAACTAATTGAGTGATGCGAGCTAAAGACCACTGATTTGGCGGCATATTTTCTTCTTTAATCAAAACCAGCGCCCCTTCGCGTGGTTTTAGCGCATTTGAAGTTATCCACTTGGATCTTTGCTGCAAGGTTTGAAGATATTCTCGATGCCAACGCTTCCAAAAATCTTGATGGATTTTCTGCAGAAGCCGCCACCGAGAGAGACGATTCATTGGCACAGACGTAAAGTCAGGCATTGGTAACGCTTGAAGCGGCTCCAGGGTTAAAAAATGGCCTGGAGTTAATATATGCCTGGAGCATTAATATCCTTAATATCATCAGTTAGGGGGGTGATAGGTCTTGAATTGAGATCGGATTCGATTAACACTAAAACGGTATAAAACTCCTCGTAAGTTAAAATTTGTTGTCCGATAACTCGAGAAATATGACCTTTTACACATTTGATTCCTGCTTCCCATAGGCCACCAAAATGTGCACCCGATGGTGGATTGAAGTGAAAAACAATATTTTCGTGTTCTGAAGCAGCTTTTATTAATTGGATTAGTTCTTTATTTGCAGCAACAAAATTGGTACCGTTGTCACAATAAATATTCGACACCCTACCACGTTGAGCAATAAATCTTTGTAGCGCTGCCAAAAATGAGTCAGCCGAGAGACTGCTAGCGAATTCCAGATGCAACGCCTTGGTAGCAAGGCAAACAAATAAACAAAGATAAGATTTAATGGTGCGAACACCGCGATGACGATTATAAGTGATAAGAAACGGACCCCCAAAATCCACACCGCAATTAGAAAAGGGTTTGACCGCAGAAATACGAGCTTTAGGAAGATTTCCCATGGGAGGTTGATAGGGCAATGGTGAATGTTTGCGACACTTAAAACAATTTTTTATTACTGAGTTGACAGCTCTCTTAGGGGAAAGTACCCAAAAGTTCTGAGAAAGTAAAACTTGGGTGGTACGGCAACCAGCATGTAAATGTTTTTTGTGAAAATATTCTATTAGTAAAGTGGTTAAGCGGCTTTGACGTGGTAGTAACAGGGGATGTTTTTCATTGTATGGAAGGTTTGAATTCTGTAATCTCCCTCCAACACGAATAAGATTGTTTTCAACAAAAGCGTGTAATTTTTTAAGCGGCTTAGAGAATGATTTCCTAGAAAGTTCATCCTCGAAATGAACTTCTTGAGTTCTTTTGACAAGCACGAGTAGAGATTGGAACAGTTCAGAAACACTCAAAGGACCTGTCCTATTCTCTGATTTAAATTTATTAGCTAAAAATCGTAAAACAAAAGCTAAAATGCGTTGGATTTTACTCAATGAGGAGTGCGAGTTGAGTAAAACGTCTATAAAATTTTCTTTACTAGCCACGGCTAAAATAGTAATTCGTTTTTCATCGTAGGCGGCTGGAGAAAGTAGTGTGTCCGGAATCCGTGGACAAATGATTTTGGAGGCATAAAGAAAGCTGGGACCCTTAAACCATGAAGACAAGTTCAATAATTCCGACGGTAGTATACCTCGAGAAGCAGCGTCTGCGGGATTATTCTTAGTGTTAACATAGTACCAATAGTCAGAAGGAATTTTGTCTTGAATATAAGACACACGCTGAGAAACAAAAGTTTTATACTGATGGGGCAACCCCTTTATCCAATGTAAAGTGACTTGCGAATCCGACCATGCGTATATGCGGGAAAAGGTTACTGAGTGGTATGTTTTTAGGGTAAAAGAAACTAACTTCGATAATAACACAGCAGCGCAAAGTTCAAGACGTGGAATAGTTATCTTTTTGAGAGGGGATACTTTGGATTTAGAGCAAATAAAGCTAATAGAAATGTCATTATTACTATTGATCGTTCGTAAATATACAACCGCAGAATAACCTCTCTCACTTGCGTCGCAAAACGCGTGCAGCTCGTAGTGACATGAGCCAGATATCTTTAATCTACGTGGAACATGAAGACGACTGAGAAGTGGCAATTCTTGTTTATATTGAATCCACACACAATCAATGTCCGGAGGAGGTCTCTCATCCAGAAACCCACAGTCTTTGTATAAAATATTTCATATAAAAGGTTATGGGGGATAGAAAACCTAAAGGGTCGTAAACCCGGGCTAACTCTGATAACATAGACCTTTTAGTACATGTGACATTTTCCTGGGGAGAAACACTAAACAAGGAGTCAGATTGGGAGTTCCATTGCAACCCCAAAACTTTAAGGCAAGAATTATTTAAGTTGGCTTCAAAATTAAGTAAATTAGGGTTTAAATGAGATGGCGGCAAATGTGACAAAAGTGAAGATTCGTTAGCGCACCACTTGCGCAATTCGAACCCTCCGATCTTAAGCAGATCACTGAGTTCATTAATGAGGGTTTTAGCTTCGGCAAAAGTTTCGGCACCAAAGACAAAATCATCGATATAGGAAGATGTGGATAAAACATGGGAAGCAAGAGGAAATTTATGACCATGATCCAAAGCGAGTTGGCGAAGAGTCCTGAGTGCCAAAAAGGGCGCAGAACTCACACCATAAGTAACAGTTTTAAGCCGATATTCTCGAATTTCCTCATGGGAAGAGAATCTCCAGAATATTCTTTGATATTCTTGATCGTCGGCTGAAACCCATATCATGCGATACATTTGCTTTATGTCAGCACATAAAGCATAGTTGTACAAGCGAAAATTAAACAAGATGGAAATAATGTCTTGCTGCAATTTTGGACCTACAAACAAGCAATCATTTAAGGATTTCTGATTAGGTAACTTGGCTGAACAATCAAACACCACTCGTAGTTTTGTGCTCACCTTCTCAGGCCTCCAGATACAGTGGTGGGGAATGTAATAAATTCCTTGACCGATCTGATCGGGAGGTATACAATCCATGTGACCTAGCTCTAAATATTCTCGCATAAACTCAGAATATTGAGAATAAAGTTGCGGCTGTTTTGCAAGACGTCTTTCTAAAGACAAGAAGCGATTCAAAGCGAGTTCCCTAATACCTTGGAATGTAGGAGAAGTTTCACGAAAAGGCAGTGATACTACATAATGACCATCGTCAGAACGCCTGAATGTATCTCGATATTGTTGTTCACAAAGAGTATCATCTGGATTTGTAATTGGACTCGGTATAGGTAAAGATTCCATTTCCCAAAAGTTACGTAAAGTATCATTAAGCGATATATGAGAACAAAATATTGGAAAAGCAATAGTAGGCGATGAAAAGGTTAATTTTCCCATTATGGTATAACCAAAAATAGTATTAATAGCGTCTGGTTCCCCATCTTTGCCCATAATACTTCCCGACAAAACTATTTTGGAGAATATATCAGCGCCTATCAAAATGTTAATATTTCCTGGAATATTAAAAGAATCATCAGCAAGAGGCAAAGTTTCAAGATATGAATAAGTTTCAGTGGCAATAGATACCGCAGGCATTTTGCTACAAATATTATCAACAATGACCGCATCGCAATGCAAGATTGGGAATACTTTACCTCGTGGTTTAAGGGAAAGGGTTACCTTTTCCTGGGTAAGCCTAGATTTCATAGAATCAATGCCGTTTATTTCTACGGAAAATTCTGATTTTGTCTAATAAACAACGAAGTGGTTGATAGAAATTGCGGTGATTTAAAACATCAACTGAAGCGGTAGCTAATAAAACATGAGATCGAGTATGGGAACTTATTAATTGCATACAAGTAGTACCAGAGTCATCAACTCTGGGCATTTCTGTCGTCAGACGTATACCGTCTGGACTTGTTTGACGCAGGGGTAGCGGTTTGAAGCGAATTAAAAGAAACCCCAGCATTTGTATTTTTATCAAAGTGCAGCAAAGTATGATGAGTTTTGGATGAGCATTTTTTACAACAATGAGAAGAGCGGCATGACTTTAAATCATGAGAAGAGCTAAGACAATTAAAGCAGAGGTGTGACTGTTTACAAAAACTATATCTCTCTTGCGGGGATTCATTAGCAAAAACTAAGCATTTGTATAAAGAGTGATCAGCCTTGCAAAGAACACAATTGGCGGCAGGCGATTTATTTATAAATAGTGACGAAAGACGGGAACATTGACCTGGAGTCGACTTTTTAGAGCGATTGGTAGAATAACGTAAACCACTACAAGTTGGTTTAACCAACGGCATTGAAGGATCAAATGTGGTTTTACCAGATTTATTAAGGTTACTCAAGGCTATGCATTGATTCTCTAAAAAGGCGAATAGATTGGCATACGTAGGTACGTCATTTGATTTATGTTCTAATTGTTCAAATAGTGTCACAATCTCTTGATCGAGTCGCTGCATTAAAGTCATTACCAGGATAAAATCCCAATGATTAACTGGAAACCCCATTACTTTAAGTGATTCTAAATTTTCCGAGAAAATGTCTAATAAATTACGCAACGACCCTGCTTCAGAAGAATCAATTTTAATTGTATTTGAAATAGCATCCCAATGAGCTTTTGCTTGCAATCGTTTATTGGAATAACGTTTAACAATCATATTATAAGCAATGCTATAGTTTTCACCTGTAATTCTCATATGACGAATAAGTGATAAAGGTTGTCCTTCCAGGGACGTTTTCAAATAGTTAAACTTTTCGATAGCAGAGATAGAGGCATTATTATGTACAAGAGCGTCAAACAAATCAATGAAGGTATTAAATTCCTTAAAATCCCCTAAAAATTTTACAAGATTAATTTTAGGTAAACGAATTTGAGTTTCAGGACTGAGATGACTTGAGTTTATTATTGAATGAGGCGACATGGTGCTTGAATCACCAAATAAATCATCAACGGCAGATTTAATGACAAAGAATTGACTTAGAAATCCCTCTCTAATGGGCTCTTCCTCCTCTATACTATTAGCCAGCTCGGGAAGGCCTAACAAAGTGGAAATTAAATTGTTATGATGTTTTAAACATCCAGTTTCATCAATTTCCTGAGCTCTACATTTAAATAAACTACGTACAGATTTATCGGTTTTAGCACGCTCGGCTAAATCGAAGACTACCTGCAAGCAACTTTTGCGATAAAGTTTGTATTTATGTATCCTGTCCATTTTTAACAAAAAATAGGCGTAAAAATCAAATTATTTCGAAGCAACAACAAAGAAAATAAGGCGAGCAAAAACAATCAATTAGCAGCGATAATAACTAAATTTTAAAAATATTAGAAATCAAGAACCGGTGCTATGTTTACCTGAAATCTACAAATTTCAAATAAATAAAACGATGGTAGGGCAACTCCCAAACTGGTGTGCGCACGGTACCTTCCTACCAACGATAATCAAGAAAATTAAACGAGAATTAATGGCGATAAGCAAAATGTTAAAATTAACAATAATTCAACAAAATTTTCACACAAATATGTTACAATGGTTTATAAGAATAGCAAATTAATGAATCTTTTAGCAAAATTGATAGAAATAGTTATAGCAATGCAACTAATATGATTAAAAGGACAATAATTGAAAAAAAAAGGTTTTTTTTGAGCAAAAAAAACGCTAATCTGTGTTAAATAAGAAAAATAATGTTATCGACTGATTACGATCCGGCTCGAAGGACCAATGTTACAGATCAATAGCTCATAAAGTCTGGCAGAGTTGAGTGGCCAGTTATTCCGTAACATGAATTTTTCTAATATTTAAATAAAGCATGCACTGCCTACCTTTAGGTTCCGGATCGTATGGGGGATGCACCGTTGTAGCTAGCCGGCTAGAGTTGTCCCTTTTTCTGGTCTGGCACTTGATCACTCATATGGCCAAATCAAAAAGAACATACGTTCTGCATCGGTCGTACTGGGCTACTGCCCGCTGGTTTTTGGCAATAGGCCACGCTCGGTTAAGCAGTGCCGTGCTACCGCGATTTTTCATAATAAAGCAAAATAGAATTACGTGAAAATTATAAAGCAAAATACACTGAACGTTTCTGTAACAATCTCTTTAACTAATAAATCTATTTTTGAAAATTTTGCTCATAAACAACAACGTTCTTATAACACAATTTTCCATAAAGTAAAACATAAAAATATTGCTAAACTTAACAATTTAAAAAATAAAATCAAAAAATAAAACTAACTCAAATTGGATAAAAAACATTTTAAATGTAACCATCCCTGAGGATGTTTTATCCTTTTTATCATTAGAACCTAAATTCAGGATAGAACCAATATTAGGTCAAGATTTTCCTATTAAGAATATTTTGGCAGATATAAATTTCATTACATCAACGGTTGTTAATCAAACGGAAAATAACATCACCATTGCAAAAGCTACCAACAATATTACCAATCACATTCGTTCTCCACACACTCATCCCTCTGTTTTTCGTAATCTATTATCGAAATCAAAAAAATGTCTAAAAAAAATTGAAATTTTAACTAATCACAAATTAATTAATAAATTAGAAAATTCTTTAAAAAAAATTTAAATCTGATATAATCTCTTTAACTAATGAATCTATTTATCAAAGTTTTGCTCATAAACAACAACATTCTTATAACACAATTTTCCATAAAGTAAAACATAAAAATATTGCTAAACTGAACAATTTAAAAAATACCAAATTAAAATCAAAAATTAAAACTAACTCAAATTGGATAAAAAACATTTAAAATGTAACCATCCCTGAGGATGTTTTATCCTTTTTATCATTAGGACCTAAATTCAGTATAGAACCAATATTAGGTGAAGATTTTCCTATTAAGAATATTTTGGCAGATATGAATTTCATTACATCAACGATTGTTAATCAAACGGAAAGAAACATCACCATTGCAAGAGCTACCAACATTATGACCAATCACATTCGTTCTCCACACACTCATTCCTCTGTTTTTCGTAATCTATTATTGAAATAAAACAAATTGTTTAAAAATAATCCAAATATTATTTTAACTACATCAGATAAAGGTAACATTACTGTTGTAATGAATAAACAACAATATTTAGAATTATCCGATGACATTATTAACAGTTCATCTTACATTGAACTTAAGAAAGATCCAACTGCTTCAATACAAAGAGAAGGTAACGCTATCTTAAAAGAACTGAAAGATAAAGGACAGATAGATGAGGGTATGAAGAAGAAATTAACTTCATATTATGGTGTACCCCCGAAGTTTTATGCTTTACCCAATATACACAAACCAACACTATCAGCAAGACCAATTGTTGCATCAATAGGTGCACCAACTGAAAATATTGCTTCCTTTTTAACAGATATCTTGACTAAAGCATACAACTCTGATAATGACTATTACATAAAAGATTCGTTTGAGATTGGTAGTAAGTTTAATAATACAGTATTACCACCTAACTATGTCCTGGTTAGTCTGGATGTGGTTTCTTTATTTAGCAATGTTTATTTAGATGTTAGTTTAAGAGTAATTTACAAACATAGGAACAGTATTAGTACCCATAGTAGCATCTCAGAAGACAATTTCATAAAATTAATAACTTTTTTATTCAATAGCACTTATTTTACTTTTAACAATAAAATTTATAAACAAACTTTTGGTACACCTATGGGTGCCTCTATTTCATCAATTTTAGCAACATATGTGATGGATGATATTATGGACACAGTATTACCAGTTTTATCTTTTAAACCTCATTTTATCAAGAAATATGTTGATGACATTATTGTAGCTTTACAAGAGAATGGTATTGATGAAATCCTTAGCACCTTCAATAGTCTGGACCCGTACATACAATTTACCATTGAAAATGAAGATGAAAATAACTCGGTACCCTTTCTAGACACTAGGTTCATACGAACAACAAACAACAAAATAGTGATAGATTGTTACAGAAAACCATGTAGTTCTGGTAGATATATGAATTACTTATCCTACCACAAACATTCAATGAAAGTAAATTTGGTCAAACAGATGAAAAATAGAGTGTTGGAAATTTTGATAACATAATTGTTAACAACACACAATACAATCCCATAGTTGACAACAGTGAATCTAATATAGTTCCAATTCAAACCTTTTTAACCTCTTTACCATATATCAAAGAAGTTACTCCCAAACTATCCAGACTTTTCAATAAATTCTCAAATATCAAAATATCTTACAGAAATGTTCTACCAATTAGAAAAATTCACAGTACAGTCAAAGATTTAGATCCTTTAAAATCAAAAACAAATGTTGTGTACAGTATACCATGTTTTGATTGTGATAAGTGGTATATTGGTCAAACTGCAAGATCCATTAATTCTAGAATCACATCACATAAAAGTGATTGCAGAATACATCCCAAAAGATGCGCTCTAGCAGCTCATGTGAATAATTTTGACCACCATGTCAATTACGACGATTTAAAAATTATTTTCATTGAAACAAACTATAAAAGGGGATCGTTCTTAGAAATGGCGCACATTTTTGAACAAGACAATTGTATGAACAGAAGGACAGACATAGATCACTTAAGTGAGATTTATTCATATCTATTAACCATCGATAAAAATGCACGTTCACAGAACTTGTCAGTGTCAAAAGTGTGACAAACCGTTTGGAGCAATCTATACTTTCACTACACTTTAACATTCTATAGTACCAATTGACAATTAGTTGTCAGTTGAATTCTAACCTGTAAATGATCGTACGACTCGTGGAAGTAGTCACCCTTTTTTATTTTATAAAAAAAAGTTTCAACATTTTAACATTAGAAAAGAAGTTTTATCAAATGTATTGTTAACAATTTAAAAAAAAAAAATTTTACATATTTTACAAGTATTAATAGTTTTAAGCTCTATATAATCAGCGACATGTGTCTCATAGTAAATATTTTATTCATCATAGTAACCAATCTCATCTAAGTTGTAAGTAGAATCATTAGTTTTAGTACAATTTTGTCAAACTAAGTGTAGTTTCCGAAATATATATATATATATATATATATATTGTAATAAATTACAATTAATAAATGAATGTAAGATTGTATAGATATTGTTTAAATTGTTATAATTATTGTTTTTGTTGTTTTTATAATTTGAAATTTTTATTTTTTAAAGTTTTGTGGGGCTATAATTTATGTTTAAATTTATTTCAATTTTTATTTAATCTTTATTCAATTTAAAACACCTTAAAATTTCTTTATTTTATTGATCCTTTTCTGCTTGTAAAAAAAATTATGTTATTAAACTTAAAATAAGTGATTTTATTTATTATTTATTATTAAATTTAGTATATCTAAATCAATTACTTAGCATTTGAGACTCATAACCTCAGTAGTCAGTTCATAATGTAAAATTTAACAATACAGGACTCATCACTTGATGCTTAATTGAATTAGAAAATATTGTTCAGGTAAGTAAAATTTATTTATCAAATTATAATCATTTCTATGATTTATTTATTTTGCTCTAACAGCTAAAATTAGTTTGTTGAGGTTTAAATTTTGTACCTTATATTACTAACTAAATACAGTTGAATAATCTCTAATTTATGTAATAATTTTAAATAACCTACTCCTACTTGTTCTCATTTTATAACTACTTATTAAAAAAAATTATTGAACTTATTATTATTTTAACATTGATTATAACTTATTTGGATTTTAATTTAAATAACTTAATATAACTAAAATAGTTGGTTTCTTACTAATATTGTATTCCTATGATTCATTCTTAACATATTCTAATACTTATTTACTTTTTATTTTTAGCTTAAGCAACATAAGACCTTGGACTTGATTCATGGATCGACTACTGGTGTTGTTGCTCATTCTTATGAACTCATTTTATCAAGATTGTTTTGTGTTCTTGTGTGAATTAAGATTTACTGGATTGGCTCAAATAAAGAAATTTTTGGTGTATTGATCATTTAATGAAAAGTTTTAAAAATAACATCCATGACTAGTAATTTATTTCAACTCAAGTTATTTATTTGGTAAGTTATATTTATTATTATTTTAAAACATTACAAATTTCCCCCAATTTAATTTTAACAAATTGTTACTCGGTAGTAATTTTTAAAATTTAATTCCATTTTATTTTATCTAAATTTATTACACATTAAATTTTATTTTGTTATTTTTTTTTTTAATTTTAACATATACCTTAATTGTACCTTACAAATAATCCTCAATAATATTTAACATAAATTCAAATTCATTTTGTTGTATATAACCACTAACTATTTATTGATAATTCATACTTTAATTCCTAATTTTAAATACAATATAATATTTACTTATTCTAATACCTACATCTTAAACTATCTTATATTCTAAATTTAGCTAGATTTTTAAAATGTTGGTCTATTGGTGGTATGCATATAAGTTTTTAACGTTTACCTTTCCCCTTAGTAAATTGTTATGTGGATTTCTTAAAATATAACTGTTTTCGTAAGCTTTTTCGATTATAAATGGTCCTATAAACGGTAATTTTAATTTTGCACACTCATTATTTCTTTTGTTAGCTACCTGTAGTGACCTTTCAATTGCCCAATCCCCTTCTTTGAATACTGTTGGTTTCTTTAAATTTTTGTATCTTCTTTTTAAATATCGTTCTGCATTTCTTTTTAACTTAATATGAAATATTTTTTTAATTAAATTACTATTTTGCTCTAATTTTGTACAACTACTAGTGAATTGATATATGATTTGTTACTTCTTCGAATTATTCCTTCAATCTATAAAATTTCTGATTCTCTCTTCACTCTTTTCTTTTAACTTTAATGGTACAGGATATATTTTCACCTTATAAACTCCTCAACATTTCTCACCTCCATATTATATTCATATTCGGTAGCTTCTTTTGGCTCCTTAAACATCAAACTTCTATACTTCATCAACAAATCTCCTACAATATTGTAATATATTCCATCACAATCAAATCATCATTTTCAAATACATCTTCTTTTTTCTTCTATCTACTTCATACTCATAACTTTCTTCTTTATCATAATCATTTCTAATATAAATAATATCCTTCTTACTATCTTCTACTTCTTCTATCATATCCATTGACATCCATATACCATTTAGTTATACCTTCTTCTCTTCTTTATAATTAATTATAGTTTTTAATTGTTCCTATGTATCGTTTACTATTATCATATCACTATCCAAATTAAACACAGCTAGTAGTTTACAATTTATTATGATTTCAACATAGATTTATTTTAATATCATATTTATTTATTTATTTCATATAACCTTTGTTTTTAATACCAGTTACTATTATATTTGGAATTTTATTTCATTATTCTTTAATATTATTTAGTTTTGAAATTGATTTTGAATCTTTTAATGATGTTTTGTTTCTTATATTAGTTAAAATTTGTAACGGTTTGTCATAATTTTAATCTTGAATATGCAATAACTCATTAGAATATAATTGATTTAAGTTTCATTTCAGTTAGTAAATTGATTGGCGTGGTATTTTAAATTTAATATAAAATACAACATTTTAAAATTCATAACAACTAAAAAATTACCTATTTACTACCTACAAATATAATTAGCAATATTATTTACACCTTGCTACTACCTTTTCCCTGCTCAATAAAATATTCATTTTCTTTTTCAGCTTCTTCCAATTTCTTTCTACAAATCTCTTCCTGGTTTTTGTTGCTTTCATTAACATGTGTAATTTTTTTTCATTGGTTTGTCTTCTCATTCTTTTAAATTTTCCTATATCGGTGTTCATATTCATTTCTTCCTTTTCTTTCTTTGTTTCGATAAGTTTCCTTCCAAACAATTGTTCAAATAAGTTTTTAATCTTCTTGTTTTCTTCCACATCTATGATTATTTTTGAATTAATCTTATTCTTATTTTTATCCATGTCATATTTAATATAAGTTTGCATTAATTTATTCATTTTAATTTTCTCAATTTCAACATCATTATCTTTGTTTCTGTCAGTTTCTTCTAAAATTTTATTATTTGCTTCTGCATTTTCCTCTTTTTTAAATACTTTTTCTTCTTCACTAAACTTCTTCATATTTTCATTTTGGCTTACTATTTGTATCTTCAAATTCTCTCTTTCTTTACCAATATTCTCTACAATCTCTTCTTTTAAATCTTTCCCATTGTTTCTATTCAATTTACAATCTATTTTATCCACCTCTTCCTCATTTTCATCCAATTTCTTCTCAAACATCTTATTCATTTCTTCTTTAATTTCTTGTTTTGTATTTTTAATCTCTTCTTGTAATTTCTCATTTCGTTCCCCCATTTCTTCCTTTGATTTATCAAACTTCTTATTAAATGTGTCGTTTAAATCTTCTTTATTTTCTTTAACTTCTTTCTTCAGTTCTTCTTTAGTTTCATCTAATTCTTTATCCATTCTTCCTATATTTTCTTCATTTTCATCATATTTCTTCTCAAACATCTTTTTCATTTCTTCTTTAATTTCTTGTTTGGTACTTCTTATTTCTTCCTGTAATTTTTTATTTTGTTCCCCCATTTCTTCCTTTATCTCCTCAAATTTCTTATTAAATGTATGGCTTAAATCTTCTTTAGTTTCTTGAAACTTCTTATCTAATTTCTTATCCATCTCTTTCATATCTCTTCTTAACTCTTCATTATTTTTGTTCATATCCCTTTTAAATTCCATTAAAAACTTCATCATTGTATCTTGTTCCACTTCTCTTTCCACCTTTCTGGCTTGTTGTGCTGTCTCCTCTTGGACTTCTTCACTTCTTTCATCCATTACTCCATGATCTCCAGATCCCTGATTTCTTTCCTCATCTACCTGGGTCCCTACTTCCTCTCCTGTCTTCTCTCCAACTTGTTTACCATCTCTCAGTGTCATTTTATCCATTTTAAATAGTTTTATTATGTTTTATCAAATATTAAATATAAAATTTTATTCTAAATAGTTTTAATAGTCAATTAATTACTTTAACCAATCAATTTTTTATTAGAGCCCCACGTTGGGCGCCATTTTTGTAATAAATTACAATTAATAAATGAATGTAAGATTGTATAGATATTGTTTAAATTGTTATAATTATTGTTTTTGTTGTTTTTATAATTTGAAATTTTTATTTTTTAAAGTTTTGTGGGGCTATAATTTATGTTTAAATTTATTTCAATTTTTATTTAATCTTTATTCAATTTAAAACACCTTAAAATTTCTTTATTTTATTGATCTTTTTCTGCTTGTAAAAAAAATTATGTTATTAAACTTAAAATAAGTGATTTTATTTATTATTTATTATTAAATTTAGTATATCTAAATCAATTACTTAGCATTTGAGACTCATAACCTCAGTAGTCAGTTCATAATGTAAAATTTAACAATATTATTATTTATTTATTTTGCTTTACCTAAAAGAATTAATATACCCTTAACCTATTCAATGATACGGCTATAGCAAATTCGTGCGCATCAACCCCCATATAGAGGTACACGTGATCTTAAACGGTTATTTCTGGGGTGAAGAATGTCGAGAAGCGTGTGTTTATTAGTCGTTAAAAAATTTCTTAATAATATAATGTTCTCAGATCAAGATTATTAAAATTGTTTAACGATACTGAAATATATTACTCACAATGTTTTATAGGAGTTATGAAAGTGATATAAGTGAATAAAGTCAAAAACATACCCTAAATCACTTGTTGCTGACGGTGAAGGATGGAAACTTTTCGTGGCGACTTCCCAGACTCGGCTTCTTACCAGTGAATAATTTACACCACGTGCAAATGCCTCCTTGGACGGGTACCAATCAGGATTATAACTACTGGATATTATTTCTCCTTGGTTTTTTCCAGTTTTTATTATTGTTACAGGTTAGTCAAAAAATTTAATTTTCTTCTTAGGATTTAATATTTATTATTCGGTACACAATTTCCATTTACAATTTTTCCAATAGGTTTGTTTGAAAATACATTATATAATTTATCATATTAATTTTCAGCCATCTTTTATTTTTAACAGTCATCGGCCATTGTTTTTATGATAATTTTAAAATTGACTGGCGTGGATTGGCCTTTTGATGAATTTAGAGTGACCTCGATTTTCCTTTTTCCTGGGCTTATATACCCTCGCCCAAAAAATCGAATAATGGCCGCCTTTTCGAGCGTATTTTGTTTTTTATAACCCCACTTACATCAAATTTTTGAAAAATTGACTTTTTAATTAGACATTTTCTGATCTTATAATTGTTACAAATCAATTCTGTATCACTTATTTGATTATAAAATAACATTTTTAGAATTTTAAAATCGAATCTTCCCTATAAAAATTGCTGACTTTATGGAGTAAACAATGTCGGGAATTTTGACAATTATCAATATTAAATTTAACAATTATGAGCTAATATCTCATCTTGGCCATTAATTTTAACAAAAACTGAAAATTTATATATCCTGATATAATCATATAACCTTATTTCTTAATGACACCACTTACTTTAGTTTTTATTAACATTTTAAATTTACTGCGTCGTAACGATTCAAATACAAAATTTATCAAATAAACTAATTAATAACATTCAAAACCATCAAAGAACAACCTAAAATTAATTATCTTACAACAATATATAATAATAACAAATAGTACCATCAATTAATCCTCTAATATTAAGTTTATGTCTTTCCACTACAAGCACATTTTTAAGTTTATAATCCGCAAGTTTTTTTATCATCACTTCACTATTTACAGTGTTTTTCATTGACTTTATCATTCATAATGTCCTTGATTAAGCTTTTATTAAACAGTCTTAGCTTGTAAACAAAAACATCACTTTCTTACAGATGCGTTCTTACATGTAATATATTTCAACATCTTTCTTTATTTTTTTAGATTTAGTCTCAAGCATTGCATTTTATCAAAACTGAGATGTTCCAGAATATAGGAATTACTGGACTTGTACTGTCATCCGATACATTATAATACAGGACTCATCACTTGATGCTTAATTGAATTAGAAAATATTGTTCAGGTAAGTAAAATTTATTTATCAAATTATAATCATTTCTATGATTTATTTATTTTGCTCTAACAGCTAAAATTAGTTTGTTGAGGTTTAAATTTTGTACCTTATATTACTAACTAAATACAGTTGAATAATCTCTAATTTATGTAATAATTTTAAATAACCTACTCCTACTTGTTCTCATTTTATAACTACTTATTAAAAAAAATTATTGAACTTATTATTATTTTAACATTGATTATAACTTATTTGGATTTTAATTTAAATAACTTAATATAACTAAAATAGTTGGTTTCTTACTAATATTGTATTCCTATGATTCATTCTTAACATATTCTAATACTTATTTACTTTTTATTTTTAGCTTAAGCAACATAAGACCTTGGACTTGATTCATGGATCGACTACTGGTGTTGTTGCTCATTCTTATGAACTCATTTTATCAAGATTGTTTTGTGTTCTTGTGTGAATTAAGATTTACTGGATTGGCTCAAATAAAGAAATTTTTGGTGTATTGATCATTTAATGAAAAGTTTTGAAAATAACATCCATGACTAGTAATTTATTTCAACTCAAGTTATTTATTTGGTAAGTTATATTTATTATTATTTTAAAACATTACAATATATATTTATTTTAATTTAATAATAAATTTTTTATTTGCGGAGAAATGTCAAAATTTGAAGTAAATGTCATAGTTTATTAGTTTAGAGTATAAAAATTCATGTAATGTAAACAACACTTGTATTAGGTTAAGGATAGATAGTAGTGCAAGTGGGTAGTGATGAAGAAGTTTAGTTGCCAGAAAAAAGGAAGTTTGACAGTCAGTTTTGAAAAAAAATTACGAAAAGAAGGAAATTAATTTTTAAAAAGAAAAAAAAAATTTTAAAGAAATTTATGGGATTAGTGTTTAAAGTTTCGGCTAGTAAATCTAAATTTATGTGTAAAATATGTCGATGATAATGGGAGATTTCTCTGGATTTTCCCAATTCCTCGGCATAATAACCATTATTCGGAATTTCCTGGATCTTGAGATGTCCCAGGGATAGGGTTATCCTGTAAATAAGTTTTGTCAGTCAGTTTTCGAATTATTTTTACAAATTTTAAATGAGTACTAGTGTCTTTTTGATTTTTAGTTTTGCCAACAATTTTTGTTTTTACTTGTGATTTAGGGTGCATAACTGAATAGGGTGCTGGAAGTTTGGGACGATGTTTTTTCTTGGATACATAAAGAGTTTGAGTAAGGTTTATTTCAGGTATAATTTCCGCATTTTTATTTTGTTCATTTAAAACTTTTTCCCTTTTTTGTTTATTATATAAGTCTTTAATAAAAGGTTGTAACTCATCTTTATGTCTCTGATTATAGGTTTCGTATAACGGAAGATCAAAATCGAAGTGTATTTCTTCGGCATATGGGCCGTATAAAATTGAAAATGGGGAATAATTTGTCGCAGAATGTGTCACGTGTTTTTTTCCCTATATTATTTTCTAATATCTGCTAATAGAAAATATGAAAAGAGTGTTGCGTACCCCAGTAGTACTAATGCGCAAAGCGTGTTGCCTATCTGGGTTTGTTCTGTGGTTTAGTGAGAATGGTACTTTCGTTATTAAATTTTGCTTAGGTTAAGTACAGGTATTATGTACGTGAGTTGTTTTAGTTAAACTAATACATGTGTCTTTTAATTGGATCTCTCTTTAAATTTGTGTATGTGTAGTCGCCAATAGGTGCCTTGCGGTTGGTACCGACGATTAGTTCTATCAACGTTTATGTTGGCATATTGACATTCTTGTCAACCAGTAAGTGGGTCATTGTCATTTTTCAACGCATTTTGGTCGGTGCTGGTGCTTGGAAATATTCTTCTTTGGTTTGGATTTTTATCTTTGACAATTTGGGGCCATCTTAATTGGATTTAAAAAGAAAAACCATTTTTATAGTTAGTCTGACTATCGTACGTGATTTGTCTTATGTATTTTTGGATTCTGTCAGCTGACTAACCATTTTTGGGATTTGTTAAGAAGATATATTTTCTCACACACACACCACGTGTTCGAAATAACCCTTAACATCTAAAGGTGAGTTTATGACTTTGCATAATTGATATCAAATTGCTTTGGTGCCCACTAGAAATGTAAATGTGATCTATTTTTTTTGTGTCACTTAGAAGATATAAAAAACTAGTTGTGAACTGTTTGAATTATTTGATTGAATAGATGAAACGCTAGCTATTTTGTAGTATAAATCTTTATTAAAGTATATGCATTTCATTTTAAAATTACTTTACTGTAATCTTTTAATATGTGAAAAGTAACTTTGTTAGCAACTATCTCATTTATTAGCCATTCTGTACTCACATGTTAATTTAAATATTGTTTCTTTTAGTCTATATTAGTAAATATTTTATTTTTAATCATTTTGTACTTACCTTTGATTTAAATATTGGTTCTTTTAATTTTTATATAACATCTGCAACTTAAATAGTATGTAAATTGACTTTGAGTAACTAGTTCATTTGTTAGTAATTTTGTACTCATATTTTAGTTTAAATATTGTTTCTTATAGCTTCATAAAACATGTGCAACTTAAATTTTCATGTAACTTATGCTGTGTTGCTAATTTGCATTGTTATAAAAATGCTGTTAAGTCTCTTTTCTAATTGAATTGTATTATCTAGGGTTTTTTATTACGGGTTTTGGTACCCCCTACGTCCTGATATTGGAAGGATTACCATAGCTTGAGATCTAAGTCTCCACCTCTTTCAAAGGGACACTAGTGACCCGAAGAGCTGTCTGAACACCGATTGGAACACCTCAGGATCACAGATAAGCTTTTATAGAACATTTTTTTTTGTATCTCTCTATTGAATTTATGTTTATCTGTTTGTAGCGTTGTTTTCATTACTCGGTACCTTCAGTACCAGTACTGAATTATAATTATTGAACCATTTTGTCAATTTCATTGTTCGAAACCTACTGTATGAGCAAAGCTCACAATTATTACTGTTTATTATTATTTTTTTCATATTGTGATATTGAAGACCTAAATTGTGAAGTAAAGTAATTTATTTCTTTTATTTTTTATCTTGTTTTATTTGTCTGGTTCACCATATCAGTCTACTATTTGTTTATCTTGGTAGTTCTCTGCTAGTGCCTTAAGACTCAGGCTTCTGGCTTTAACCGTAAAGCCAGTGGCGCGGACTTTTTTGTATTTTTACTGTTTACCTCTACGGCTGAGCTCGGGCATAATTTGCCAGTAGAGAGTTACCGCTAGCTGAGTATTACCAACTTAATTTATTTTCATACCTTTTTTTTCTTTACTAAACTCAAGAAACATGGCAAATGAATGGATTGGTTGTAAATAAGTACAGCGTGAGTGAAAATGTCGTCAATTGAATCGTTTGGATTTTGTTCTTTTAAAGTTCTAATTTTTTCGGAAAGAGTTGAATGAAACCTTTCAACTGGAGAATTGGACGAAGAATTGTTTACTGTTGTTAAATGAATTTCAATTTTATGCAGATTTAAAAATTCTTTAATTACGGAAGAATTAAATTCGGTACCACTGTCAGATACAATTTTCTTGGGATAATTGTGATGAGAAAAATAGTGTCGCAATTTACTTAAAATTGAGATTGAAGTTTTATCCGGTATTTTATAACATTGTCCATACTTAGAAAATGAATCTAAAATAGTTAAATATAAATTTTTATTACAATGGAATAAATCTATATGTAAAATATCAAAAGGTTTTTGTCAAAGAAGCGGTCCTAACTGTGGAAGTTTATAAGGATGTCTTTCATACTTATTTTTTAAACAAATTTCACACTTATTAATAAAATTGGAAATAGTTGTTTGCATAGATGGCCAGTAAAATTTATGTCTTAAATTTTTATAAGTTTCTACTATTCCGTTATGATTGTCAATATGATATTTTTTAATACATTCTATTTGTTTCTGTTCGTCCTCAATGTCTTGTAATAATTTAGTACAAAAAATAGCTTTAACAGTTGACTCTAAATTTTCTCTAAAATAATTACAAATATACGGTCGAAATTCTTGATCAATTTTTATTGCAAACTTTTGATTTGGTCTTAATATTTCTTTAAAAACATTTGTTATTTCAGATTGCCAGTTATGGGTTAACAATATACCTATGCTTATTAAATATTTTCTTATACTCTAACTTATAATTATTTGAATTTGTAATAAAAATAATTTGATTTGTGGATAAATTAATTGGTTCTTCAGAAATAAAAATTCCTGTAATGGGATTTTCTGTAGACGTATGTTGAGTATTGTCAAGTGATTGATTTTGATCGAATTGTTCTAAAAATTCGTCAGCATCAAAAATACTATTAACGTCAGGGGGTTCAGCGTAATTTGAAACATCTGTTAGTGCATTTATCTGCACTCTGGAAAGAGCATCAGCTACGTGGTTTTCTTTACCTAACTTATATTTTACTTTAAAATTATAGTCATCTAATTTAAGTCTCCAGCGTGCCAATCGGGACGTAGGATCTTTTATTCTATAAATCCAAACAAGGGGGTTATGGTCTGTTTCAATTAGGAATTTTTGGCCGTATAAATAAGGACGAAAATGTTTACAAGAATCTACAATCGCTAATAGTTCCTTTTCGATTGTGGAATAGTTTTGTTCGGCAGAATTTAATGTTTTAGAATAAAAAGCAATTGGACGATTTTCCTGTGAAAGTACAGAGCCGATAGCTATATTCGAAGCATCTGTAGTTAAAACGAAAGACTTTGAAAAATCTGGATATTGCAAGACGGGTGCATTACTTAATAAATTTTTACATTTTTCGAAACATTCTAAATAACTCGGATTAGTAGGGTCGATTAATCTACGATAGTATCCTATAAGTCCTAAAAATGATTTTATCTCCTTTAAAGTTTTTGGCAATGGGAAATTTTGAATAGCTTCAATTTTGGCCGGATTCGGTTTGATTCCTTCATTGGTCACCAAGTGGCCAAGAAAAGCGACTTTTTTTTTTTAGAAACTCTGATTTGTCTAGTTGAATTTTAAGATTATTTTTCCTGAAAACGTCAAAAATAGCGGCAATATGAATAAGGTGTTCATGAAGAGATTTAGAAAAAATAATTACATCGTCCATGTATACAAAACAAGATTTATATAAGAAAGGTCTTAAAATGTTATCCATTGAACGCTCGAATGTGGCTGGGCTATTTTTAAGTCCCATAGGAAGTTTTACGTATTCAAAATGGCCTTGTGGTACAGAAAAGGCTGTTTTCTCAATAGAATTCGGATGAAGTTCAATTTGATGAAATCCTTGGGCTAAGTCTAGAGTTGTGAAATAGGTAGCTTTACCTAAATTATCTAAAATTTCCTCAATTTTCGGAATCGGATATTTGTCATCTATAGTATTTTCATTTAATTTTCGGTAATCAATTACCATTCGGAAGTTTTTCTGACCAGAAGTATCGGCCTTTTTGGGAACAATCCACACTGGGGCGGAATATGGAGACATAGATGGCCTAATAATATTATTATCTAATAGTTTTTTTACCTGTTTAGTAATTTCTTCTTGCATTGCTTTAGGGTGTCTATAACTTCTAACATAAATTGGATTTTCATCACGTGTTTTAATTTCATGTTTAATAGCAGAAGTAGAGGTCAAATTTGCTTTTTTTTCATCATAAAATATGTTTTTATATTTTTTACATAGCGAAATAATTTTTTTTCTTCAACATTTAAATGATCTGTTCGAATCAGCGAAACATCAAAATTATTTAAAGAGTTTTTAATTTCGTAATTTTCTAAGTTATCAACTTGTACGCACTTTATCTTAACAGGTGTCGGTAATGTAATACTATCTATAAACCCGTGCTTTACCGTGTGAATAGACTCTGGAATTTTTATATTATTAATTACTGTTTCCGGAAATAAAATTTCACCTCTCTTTATGCTTACAGGAATTTTATTATACATAGTTTCAAAAAGAATTGTTATATCAAGATTTCTTAAGGTCAATGTCTTAGTCGAGTAATCTAAAATTACGTTAAATCGTTCTAAGTCAGAATTACCAAGTAAAATGTCGAAATCTTCACTCCATTCAGCAATTCGAGCATCAAAAAATGCATTTATGTTATATTCTTTAAATAAGGGTGTGTTTATATTCAAATTATATTTATGAGTTAATTTCATAAAAGTTAATATAAAAGGTTTACGATAAATATGAGATTTGTCAAAATAATTTGCGGCACTGGGAGAAATTACGGTATTTGAACCATCTGAATCAATTAAAACTTTTAACTTAGAATTGGGCATAACAAAATAGGGTAATTGAGGGTAATCTCGAATATTATTAATATTTATACAGGGGGTTCTTCGGGAAGGTTCTTCTGAAAATCCTGAAAATTCTCTTCGTTGAGATTTTCAGCGTCTTCATCATTTAAAGAATTTATATTAAAATGATGTGTTCGTCTAGTAGAAACACTCATGGGTTGAGTTTGTGTACGAATTGTCTGTACACCGCTCATAGGAGTAGAATTATGTTGTTGAAAATTTGGTCTATTTTCAGTATGAGGGGCTCTATTGAAATTAGGAGCGTTATTACGATAATTTGTAGGTTGAAAAACGTTTCTATTTTGAAAATTATTTCTATTAAAATTATAATTTTGTTGCGGTTGATTACGAGGGGACCATGAAGAATTTATTGGTTGTGAAATGTTTCGTGGATGATTATCCTGAGAATTAAAATTACGTAGTTGATTATTATTAGATTGTGTCGAAAATTTATTTGATGAATTTCTATGATTATTTTGAGAAAAATTGTTTGAATTTTGTCTGGAGGATGATGCTACTCGGTTTTGTTGGGATTTTAAGAATTGCTTGTATTGCTGTTGACCTTTGTGATTGTCATAGCTTATACACTTTTGAAGTGCTTCTTCAAGAGAAGTAACTTGAAAATGTGACAAATATTCACAATAGGGTTCATTTATACCGGAACAAAAAGTTTTTAGTGCCATATTATTAAAGTACGGCGTTTTAAAATTAACAGTTTCTTGGTTATCATTTAATATTATGTGTTGAAGTAAATCATTTAAATTATTTGAAATTCTCTGATGATACTGATCATAAGTTTCATTAAATTTTTCACCGTGGTCAATAATTGAGTGACTAAAATATCTTCTGAACGTCGATCACCGTACTTAGCTAATAAGGCCGGTCGAATGTCTGTCCAGATAGTTTTATTAGAATAATTTAAAAAATCTCGGGGTTCTCCCTTAATACGAGACATAATATTTGAATTTACTATAAATTCTTGTGCAGGAGTAATTCCTTGATTAGATAAAAAGTTAACTAAATTATCGGCTGATTTAATGAATGTGGAGAGATTGTCTCCAGTAGAAAATTCAGGCAAAGTAGCACAAATGCTAGAGATATCACTGTTACTCATTGGCATTTTGATTGTTTTATTAATATTTAAATCAGAAATAGATGAACTAGAAATATTGGATTCGTTTAAATCAATTCTTTCAATAAGTAAATGTAAATTATCTAGCGAAATATCATTAAAAATGCTCATAAAGGATAAAAAGGATTAAAAACTTACAAAAGGATGATCACTGTAGATTTCCTCAGCATGCTCTTCCTTCTGATCCCACGTTCGGTGGATTTTCGTCAAACAAGTAAAATTGACTAGGAAACGTGTGGTTTCTGTACGAGGATCCTGTTCGCAGCGCCAGAAATGTTTGTTGTCACACTTTTTAAATTTTAAAAAAGATTTATTTTTAAAATTACACTATAACAACTAACTTTTGACTTTTATAAAAATAATGATTTTACACAACAATGTTTAATGTAAAGATCGGATTATAAAAAGCGTAATAAAAATGGTTACAAAACAATTTATAAACTTTAAATGTCTATATATTTTTTTTTTGTCTCGACGTTTCGACTCCCACTTTGGAGCCATTATCAAGAGAGTAAGGATAGGTTAGGATGGATAGGGTTTAGTACGATTTCGTGGTCCACTAGTCGTACTATACCCGCCAGTTGTCACTGAGGTCTCAATCTGCCTTCTCCTCAAGGACAACTGACGAGTTTCGGTAGGTGTCGGGTTTATATGCTCAGGAGTAGTGGAGGGAGTAGGCACCGAAGGCGGGAAACTATTGGGCGGAAATGATTGTTGGCGGGTAATTAGAGGTTTCCATGTTGGCGGTAATCATTATCCGTCATCCCGTTTGTTCATACAGTTTGGGCGCTTATCTATTTCTATTGCTTCTCTAATTATTCGAGGTTTTAAGGAACGAATGTTGGCTAAGGTTCGGGTATTAGAGAAGTCAATAGTATGACCTATTTGAATTTTATGTTGGGCTAGAGCATTGTTTGGGTCTAAATGTTTTACGGATAGGGAATGTTCAGAAATTCTGGTTTGGATTCGGCGGTTGGTTTGACCTATGTAAGTTTGAGGACAATCACTACAGGGGATCTCATATACACCGTGGCTTTCATTTGGAAATTTGTCTTTTACACCCCGGACCAATTGGGAGATTTTTTTGTGAGTTGTGAAGATGGTTTGGATATTGGCAGTCCTAAGAACCTTACTAATTTTGTCAGTGACACCTTTGATATATGGAAGGGTAATCCTATTTTCTAACTGCTGAGTGGAAGATTTAGGAGATGATGGAACCAGATTTCGTCTAATAGATTTTTGGATATGATTCTTTTCGAAACCGTTTTTTAAGAGGGCATTTTCAATAGAAAGAAGTTCTGTTTCTCTGTTATTGATGTCACTTAGACGAATAGAGCGAGATATTAAAGAATTAACAACCGAATTGAGTTGGGAAGGGTGATGATGTGATTTGGCGTTTAAATAACGGTTTGTATGTGTTGGTTTTCGATATACAGAGTGGGAGAAACCATTTTCAGGATTTTTAGAAATAAAAATATCTAGAAAAGGTAAACAAAAGTTTTCTTCTACCTCCATTGTAAACTGAATACTAGGATGTATACCGTTTAGATGGATTAAGAAAGAGTCCAATGCTTCCTTTCCATGAGGCCAGATAACAAAAGTGTCATCAACATAACGCAGCCAACAAGTGGGTTTTAATGGGAAGGAGTGCAGAGCAATTTTTTCAAAATTATCCATGAAAATATTGGCGATAACTGGTGAGAGAGGAGACCCCATTGGAGCTCCCTTCACTTGCCGGTAAAAGTTGTTTTGAAATGAAAAGTATGTATTGGACAAACAATGCTTAATTAAGAAAGTGTGCCTTCAGGAATTTTGTGGGTTGATTCAAGAATTGCTAGTGTTTCCGGAATAGGTATGTTGGTGAACAAAGAAATTATATCAAAACTGACTAGTAAATCGGTGGACGATTTATTTTAGTTTTTGAGAAGTTCAAGAAGATGGAATGAGTTCTTAACGTGGGAAGGTGCCTGTTCTGCCAAAGGTTGAAGAGAATGGGCCAAGTGCTTGGCGAGTTTTTGGGTTGGACAATGAAAAGCACTGACAATGGGTCGTAGAGGAATGTTTGGTTTGTGAATTTTAGGTAAACCGTAGATTTTGGGAATGCGTGACGATTTTTCTCTAGGAATAAGATTGGATTTGATTTTCGAAGAAAGATTTGATTTATTTATACATGCCCTCGTTGTTTTCTCTAAATAGGTAGTGGGGTCATTAGAAGATCGTTTATAATCGGAAGTTTCAAGGAGTTGTTTCATTTTTTCGATATAGGATGAAGTATTTAAGATGACAGTTGCGTTGCCTTTATCTGCGGGGAGGATAACGATATCCTCATTTTTATAGAGGTCTTTTAGAGCTTGTCTTTCTGAAAAGGGTAAATTGGAAGGTGGAACTTATGAAGTACGGAGAATTCGTGATGTATCTTGCCGGATAATTTCGGCTTGCTCAGAAGGAAGACTGGAAATTGCCTCTTCAGTTTGACAAATAATATGTTCTACTGGAATAGATTTAGGAGTGATGGCAAAGTTGAAATCTTTTGACAGGGCTGTAAGGGCTGTATCTGAGATAGGGGTATCAGAAAAATTGTGGACTACCGTGGATGGATTTAAATACGATGATTTTTGAGGATTTTGGGTTTTGATGAGATGGTTTAGATTACGTTTTTGAATAAGGGTTTTTGTTTCAACAATATGTTGGGATTTTTGGTTGATCAGTTGATCAAAAGTATTCCAAAGAATTGGGTGAATTTGAAAAGAATGGATATGCTGAAAAGTTTGGTATAATCGAAAGTTGGTTTTATCTAAATTAAGTCTAGTGGTGTAAATAGAATCTCTTAGAAGGGCAAGGACGGATTAAAAGGGTACTGTAGGATTTGGTTAATGAAAATAATTCCTCTCCATAGAGGCGTATGAAATGTTCGGAAATACTTCCGCGGTCAAAAGAATGATTACTAAGTTTTCTGGAAAAACCGCGTTTAGAAGATTTTTTTTCTATATATATATATATATATATATATAAAGGAGGGTAGTCTTGACTGATATATATGAAATTAAAGGTTTTTTTGAGGTAAGCAGTCAAATAAAAAAGGGCAATTAATGTAAACTCTTTATATTTGCGAAGCTTTCGAAAATGTTTATTTTCTTCTCCAGCACAAACTAAAATTATAATAAACTTTTAACATTATATTATAATAGATAAATTAAAAACTTACTATCGTGAGGTTAAATAATTTTTGGCCTCATAAATGCGCACATTATAAAAATTTTTACCAAAATACAAAAATAAATTAAATTAAAAGAAATGTTAATTTAGAATAAATGTTCAAAATCAAAATTTGACGATTATGTCATGATGACATAAACTATCAGAATTTAAAATCATTAATCAAAAAGAAGAAGAAATGAAAGAAAATTAAATTTTTAATTTATATGTTACACATCCCGTGATAGTATATAACTGTAGATATTATTTAAATTATCAATATCTGATCTTTTATTAATACAGTTATTTTTATTTATATATACCATCTCAAGAAATTCTCTTTTTTGTAAATTTTTTTCTCGAATTAAAATTTTTGCTTGATTAAAATTAAAAGAATGATTGTCACTAAGAACATGTTCGGCCAATGCACATGAGTTAACACCTCTTTTTATGTCACTTCTATGAGAAGTCAGTCTTCCAGACAAATTTCTAGAGGTGTGACCTATATACATTTTGTCACAGTTACTACATGGAATGGAATATACAATGTTAGAACTTTCAGATGTAGTTAAAGGTGTTTTAGTTTTAGTAAATAAATTACCTACCGTTTTAATATTCTTTATAGCTATTTTAAAATTTTCAAATTCTTTAAAAATTTTTAAAAGTTTAGGAGTTAATATTGGTATAAAAGGAAGAGAAACGTAGGTAATAAAATTTTGTGTGTCAGTATCAGTTTGTACTTGAAAACTTAAATTTCTTTGTGTTGTGACAATTTCATTTGAAAAAAGGGGATTAGAAGTATTAAAAAGTAATTTATTTATTAATTTTTTTGGGTAGGAATTTTCAATTAATATATTTTTTAATTTTACTAAATCGTTATTTTTAAATTTAATATGTGATAATTTGATGATTCTATTTTTAAGACCCAAGATAAAATTCACTTTCATATGTTGTGGATGTTGAGAGTAATAATTGATAAATCTATTGCTATGTATATCTTTCCTATGCCAACTAGTATATAGAATATTATTAGAGTCTCGATGTATCATCATGTCTAAAAAAGGAATACAGTTATTATTTTCTTTTTCACAAGTAAATTGTAAATGAGGATCAAAACTATTAAAAATATTTAGTGTTTCTTCGATCTTATTAAAAGGCAAAGCTAAGATCAAATCATCTACAAATCTTTTGATAAAAGGTACACAAAAATTCAATTTATTATAACAGTCAGATATAAGATCATCAAGTACAAAATTACTAACAATTGGTGATACACTAGAACCCATTGGAGTGCCAAAAATTTGTTTATAATAAGTATTTTCAAAAATTAAAAAATTTGAATCAAAAATAAATTCTAAAATTTTGATAAAATTGTTTAAATCTAACTTACAATTTTTTGAAATAGTATCCCAATGTCTTTTAATACTCTTAATAATAACTTGTAGAGGCAAATTAGTAAAAAGAGAAACCACATCAAAGCTAACAATAACATAATTATCTGGAAGTTTAAATTCATTAATAAATTTACTAAAAATAAAAGAGTCTTGTATACAGTAATTGTTGTTAAAATTATATGAATCAGTTAAAATTTTTGTTATAAAATAAGCTAATTTACTATTAGGTGAATCTATAGAAGAAACAATAGGTCTCATTGCTAACTCTGGTTTATGTATTTTAGGTAGCGCATAAACAAGATACAACTCCAATTTTGGATTTATCTAATGTAGTATATTGTATTCCTTGTTCTGCTTGCGATAAAAAATACATAGGTCAAACTGGCCAACGATTAAAACAACGTTTTTCCTTGCATAAGAGTGATACCAGGTTACATTCTGAAAGATGTGAATTGGCTAAACATTCAATAACTAATGACCATCTTATCGATTATGCTTCTGTTAGTATTTTGGATGTACAAATTAACAATAAAAAAAGACTTTTTTTGGAAATGGCATCTATATCACACGACAATGATATTATGAATAAAAAAAGTGACCATAAAAACTTGAGTGACATTTATTATTATCTGCTATCTTTGGATAAACATACAAATAAAGATCTAAATAATACCTAAAATTCATGACATTTATTTGACATCTTTATTTTGATTTTAAATGACATTTTAGAAGCTTAAATCAAAATTATAAAAAAGAATAAGATATCCTTATTTTTTATCATAGAACAATTAAATATTTTAATCAAAATTTACATTTTTCATGAAAGAAGAAATTAAAAATTATAACCTATTATTTTCTACTCTTTTATTATTACATTTTATCTCAAGCAATTAAGTTGTTTATTAATTTTATGACGTTATTTTGTTTTATAAATAATTTGACTTAAAAAAATTTTTTTAAATTCAAAATTAAAGTTAAAATAGTTTCTTATGTTATATTTACCATTTTTTTAACACCAATTTTGTTTATACTCGTGCTTATTCCTTGATAATGAAATAAATATATTTCGAAAGCTTGGAAAACAAGTAAAAGAGTTTTCTTAAAACACATTGCCGTATACCCCAAAAAATTCTGGTTTAATACCTATTAGTCGGCAAAGAACATAAATTTAATTATATATATATATATATATATATATATATATATATAATCCTGGATCCCTCTAAGATCAGTATAACTGTGCAATGATATAGAAAAACCAGGAAAAACTATATCCTGCTGATCTTTACAATAACTTAATATATTTGTGTTATAATTACGTCTTATCTATGTATAAAATGAAGACTCAATCAAAGTAAACAGTTTAATAGTGGTGAACTTCCAAGATTTATTTGTTCATTAACTACTTTATATTGTTGATCTGCTAGATGTCTTTTGATTTCAAGTTCTTCGAGGAAATCTAAATTTTGTTTTTTATCACAGGTGTGTAATATTTGAATGTCATTGGTGTGTATGAGTGAATGTGGATGTTCAAGAACATGTTTTGCATAGTTTGACTTATCTGGTTGTTGTAATCTATATGCTCTTAAATGTTCATTGAATCTTATTTCAAAATTTCTTTGTGTTTGACCTATATATACAGCATTACATTTTGGACAATTATTTTGTAAACACCAGATTTTTTTAATTTAGGTAATTTTGTTTTTACATTTAACAATTTTGTACCAACATTATTGTGTGATTTGAATGAAATTATTGCAGATGTTGCCGAAGATATTATTTTTGAAACTGTATTAGAAATTTTCCACAATATGTAATACTTTTATAACTTTTAATTTCTTTAGGGTGTTGAGGGAATATTAGTTGTAGTGACATTTTCTGTTCTTTTTTATTAATTAATTTATTTATCAAATGTATTGAATAGCCATTAGATATTGCTATTTGTTTTATAATCTCAATTTCTTTATTAAAATTATTTTTGTTCATTGGAATTGAAAATGCTCTATGTATCATAGAATTATAAGCTGCTAATTTATGTGATATAGGATGATTTGAATGATATGGTATGGTTACATCTGTTTGTGTTGGTTTTCTGTATATTGAATAGTTTAATGAATTATTAACTTTTTCAATTCTCAAATCTAGAAAATTAATTGAATTATTTTCTTCAACTTCAGGTGAAATTAATTTATTAATTAATTATTACTTCCTTACTTGGTCTAGCCTTAACTACTTATCAATATCAAGTACCTAGTTACAAACAAACAAAATGTAACTTCTATATGTCAATCTGACGATGCTATTTCGATAGCGAAACGGCTGTCATTACATTTAAAGTATTTAAAGAATAAATAGTGGAAGTTAATTCAACCTTTTAGTTGTTTATTGTTCTGAATAAATAAAGGTACATAAAATTTGATATAAAAATAAACGAAAGGTACATAATTATTAATATAGCTACACATTTAGTTTAATGAATACTTAAGAGTTTAATATAAGTCTTCAAGTGCATTTGGTAATGGACAAAGCTTAGATATAGGTCTTTTAATAACACCTCGAGTTGTTTTTACTGTGTAATGTAACAACTTGCAAAGGAGTCACCTTTGCTTTCTCGTACACCAAAGAAACATTTACCTCACCACTGGTACTGACACTTTTAAGATATAAACACCCACCATAAGCTGTAATGGAACTATCAAAAAATCCATCCATTTTCCAATTTCTGACTGAATTTATGGAGGAATGAATATCTGAAGGCAAAGTTTCATCCCAGCCAACCTTCTCACTCCATAATTTTTGTAAAATTACCTTAGCCACAATTACACACACAGAAAGTAAACCGAGGGGATCATATATTTTAGCGATCGCTGAAAGTACTGGAAGAAGGTGTAGATATATGGTACATAAGAACATCAGATTTAAAGGACCAATAAAGATCAAGGGTTTTATTTTCAGTCTTGTCCCCAAAACTAATTGCCGATCACAAGGAGTACAATCATCACCACTAATTCTTTCTAACACGTCAGGAAAATTAGAAATCCACTTCCTTAAGATTTTAAGATGGCATCGTCTTGCCTACTTAGAACTATAGCCCTATCAACAGAATCCGTACCAAATAACATATCATCTACGAAAAAGTTATGCAAAATAATATTAGAACCCTCAGGATTTTTTTCTTCAAATTCTAGTCCAAGTTGCTTGAGACATCTAATGGCCAGAAATGAAGCTGATTTTCTTCCATATGTGACTGTGTTTAATTTGAAAACCTTTAATTCATCATTTGGGCTAGCCCTCCAATATATTTTCTGTAGATTCCTCTGGCTTTCTTGCACCAGAATCATCCGGTACATTTTGGCCACATCGGCACACGCTACCACCTTGTGGACTCTAAACTGCAATAAAATAGAAAGTATGTCATCCTGAATATTTGGCCCCGTGTACTGAATGTCATTATCTGTAGGAGCTGACGCATTAAACAACACTCTCAAACGTGTTGTTGAACTGTTTTCATTTCAGACACCATGGTGCTGCATAAAATAAGAACATTCAGTAGAAGTCAGACATGTATCTAAGCTCATATGTCCCATGGACTCATACTCGGCCATAAAATTCAGATAGAGCTCTTTTATTCCTGGGTTTTTTTGTAATATGTGCTCAAAGAAAAGAATTGTCTCTTTGCAGACACACTGGAATCACCTAGAACGGTTGGGGATTGCTTGAGGGGAATTTGAACCACAAATCTCCCAGATTCACCACGTTTCACATTACTGGCAAAGATTGATTCACATTCCTTATCCTCACTTGACAAAATAGGTTTACTACTACTTGGAGGTTCTTCAAGTACCCAGAACCTTTCCAACTTATTATGAAGATCTGCATTTATATTCAAGTTACAGTAGTTCACAAATTTAACAGGTCTATTAGCAGAATAAGGACCCGAAATCAGCCATCTAAGCCGAGTCTTTTGCATTATAGGTTGATTAGGACCTAAATTAATTTGATGACCAATGCATAAAAGTTGATAAAATTCATTCACACCCAACAGAACATTAATTAAACCAGGAACTGCATAACCAGGATCGGCCAACTTAAGATGTCCAGGTACATTTAAATGTGACACATCTATTTTCTTATTAGGTATACATCCACTTATCTTAGGTACAACCAAACATGAAACTGTCTTACTATATGCTAAATGGTTTGAATGAAAAGTAATTGTGCATCTGTTTTTGATACATGAAGTTACCTGATTAATACCAACTATAGACATGTTAATTTCTTCTTTTACCAAACCCAATGTGTTGCAGAACTCCTCTGTCAAAAAAATTTGATTGTGAACCAGAGTCCAATAATACTCTACAAGGTTGTAGCTTATCATTTGAATCCACCACCTGCACTAGTGCAGTTGACAATAAGGCATCTGTTTCAGTTATGTTAGATGAGGCCATATTGAATGTTAAGTTACCCCTATTACCTACTGTATCCACATTTTCAATATTTTGAGATGTAACATCATTTTCCAAACCATTTTCATTCTTAACAGTTATTTGTGATAAAACTTCTTTATCAGGACTCCTTTTGTCATAATGTAAAAGTGTATGATGACGCAATGAGCATTTCCTACAACCGCTAGAATTACAATCTTTGCTAAAATAATTCTTTTTTAAACAATACAGACAAAGTTTCAAATGTTTAGCTTTTTCAAATCTACTATACAGGGTGCACCAAACTTACGACAAACTTCGATATATGGGTTGTTTTAGAAGATATCAAAAAATGTTATTAACAAAAATAGTAAATGTCTTCAGCGTCCATATGTTGAAATTACCTTCAACTATACAGAGTATTGTATAACTCCGTTACAAACCAAACATATGATTTTTTAAATGGGAACCCCTGTATATTATACCGAATTCGGACTGCTCACATTTTTTTGAAGATTTTGATATAAGGTTTTGATACGTTTGTGTGAAAATCGTAGGTAAATCAACGCTCTGTATCTTATCTTACGTTGAAGAAAAAAAAAGTATTTTGCCTAACAGAGTTTCGTAATATCTTTCGTAATACCTTTCTGCCATCTGTTCTTCAAGGTTTTCATGATTTAACTCAATTAAAGTTTGATGAGTATCAAATTCTGAGAAAATATCTGGAAGTTTACTTAACCTACCATCCAATTCTGTAAGTTTTACACTATTAATGGTAGTGTCAGATGGCACCGGTACCAATTTTGATAGAAAATTGTTAAAAGTAGTTTGCTTTGCAAATTCCACGTTTTTTAATATTTAATTTAAGTTCAGCTTCATCTTTTCCCATTACCATGATTTATAATCAAATGATTAAATAAACACTTAAGTTGTGTTCCGTTTGAGTAAATTTTCTAAAATTTACTAACAAACCGTTCCGAATTGATGGTAAATGTAAAAAAATTTACACATTTGAAAATTACCATGAAAACGGAACGTTCAGAAATTTACTTTATAGTAAATTTATTTACTGACCTATTTCGAGCAGTAAATCGTGGTAAATTAAGAAATTGACAGAGCACATATAACCTATAATTTCTCCGTTTCTTATCAAAGAGTTTTTGAGGATTGAGATGGAAATATCCTAAATAAGTATATGAAATATTATTGTTTTTGCTTTTTCATACTCCTTCTATGATATTTTGTTGTTGTAAGAACAGGAAATTGAAAATAAATATTTTTTTGCATTTTTAGTGTGATCCAAATACACCTTTTTGGTGTGGTTCATGTAAAAGATATATTGGCACCTATAAAGGAATTGTGGAAAACAGCCTTTGTGGAACACATCAGTGTTTCTCGGGCGCTGAAAACGTGGTAATCGATTACACTGCAAAAACCGTCACACCACAACAGAAACTCGTCCCATTCCTCGCCTCAGATAACGCAGAAACGCATAATACAGATAAAGGTCAAGCAAATGTAAATAAAAAACTAAGTTTTTAGTGAGATAATAGATTTTCTTTTTTTTTAGTTTCCTCCCACTACAAGTTGTACCGACAAGACAGAAAAGCTTCGCGATGCCAATAACAAGAAATATGAAGTCTGGACGACCGCCGAGGCAAAATTATTAATAGCTGAATACGGCTGTGGTGTGAACACCCCGTATATTTCGTATTTTTAATTAAATTGTTTATTAGAAATATCGATGGTCTAGACCACCGTAGTTTGTTTATAGTATGGCACGTTCACGCTCATATCGTGTTTGCGAGTAAGGCTGAATAAACAAAAATAGTAAATAAATACACAGCAAGGCATAGACGAAAGGTTCAATGTATGATATTCATTATCAAGTTCACTATGTTGCTGATACAGCATTAATATAATTTATTTATAGTAAATAAGTGTTGTACTCTAATCCAGTCATTGTAAATATAGTTTAATGTCTTCAGTGTAAAAGTGTTTATTGCATACAACCCCCAATATTAAATATTACATGGCGATCCTACAAACTAATGGTAAGACGAAATAAGATGGTTCAACAAGCTATACTGGAGAACAAGAAGAAATGATGGGTGGTACAGCAACAAAACAACAAGTACAAGAAAATGGAGTGGTAAATAGTAACTTTATTGTACAGGAACAAGCATATAAAATGGATATAGAAGCGAAATCACTGCTATACGTAATCGTACTACTACTACTTTGCCAATTCTTATGGTCCAATTGGAAGACGCATCGCAGAATTATGAAAAGGAATATCCTGAGACACCTAGCAAACAACAGGGGAGTCAACCAATCTACAGCAACCCTTCAGGTCTAAGAAGAGATGTAACCAACCGTAAGTTTTGTAAACATTCGATTTTTGTGGAATTATTATTATGATTATTTTTATATTGAATTTTATATACGATACAATCTACTCTACTAAGTGTCTGCAACTTGGGATCAATTGTATAATAGATTGAACGTATGTTATGAAGAAATTAATAAACAAAGCAAACGCGTATTAAAAAAGTTCCCAAAAGCAAAGAAGTTAGGGTAGAAATAATAGATAGCTTAGTCTTACATTACAATACATTTGCCGCATTAGTTAATAAAAACTTTAAACAACTTGCCGATAATCAACAACTATTATGTGAGAAACTTTTCGATAAAATCAGAAATAAGGTTATCAGGTCGTTTCAAGTAATACATTGTAAATATAGTGTACCTAAATTTATAGTACAACTAATAAGTATAGAAGTGTTGGACGAGTATAGTGACAGCGATAGCGAGAGTGAGAGAAACATGGCGCTTAGTATGAATGAGTTCTTTAATTTAGCAGGTAAAATTTTACCCAATGAATTTAATGGTGAAGCAAGCAAATTGCAAGCTTTCTTAGATGCACTCGAGTTACTGCAGATTAACGCAGCCAACCATGAGGATACGGCAGTACGTTTCGTGAAAACCAGACTGACAGGCAAGGCACGGAATGTTATAACCACAGGAGACACACTACCTAGGATTATTTATTTATTTATTTATTTATCATCCAAATTTATTATCCATTATTTATTATTATTTATTATTATTATTAAGGTCTAATTATAAATTAATTATAAATAAGAAAAAAAAATACAATTTAAATTATACAAAATATCGATGTAGCCGCCGTACCCTCAAGCGCTCGGCGTAAATAGAAAAACTTCTCAATAGCCGATAATCTAGGATTTTTATGAATAAGCGTTGTAAACACGTCGCGAAACTCAAGCCATTCCTCGAAATTTCCGTTAAATTTAGGCAATGTTACATTTAGTAGTTTTACCCCACTTGTTTCACCTATAGTCGAATGTTGGGAACCGTGATTATGTTCCGAAACGGCCCTAAATACTTCAGATCCCGCAATAGATCCTATTTTTAATTCAGCCGCTGATTTGAATTTGCATAAAATTAATTTAGATGTGGCTATTAACGTAAAAACTTTTCTTTCAAAAAGCTCCCGTTCTTTTTGATTTTCCGGTAATAAATCTTCTTCACAAATTAATTCAATTTCGCAATTTATTTCCCGAAATTCTTTCAATAAGTTCGAAACACCATCAACACCTTCCTTTAAAATAGCGATTTCTAAATCTGTTAGTGTTTGTTTATTAATTATTGTATCCAAATATTTTTTAAAGTTGGTTAACGTTGATTTTAGACTACCTCGTTTTCTTTACAAAATTGTTAAATCAGACATTTTATATATTTATTTATGGATGAAATACTCAAGCTCAAATATAAACAATTTTTATTATGGAAAATTGTTAAGAAAGATATGGAATATAGGAACACTCACCCCAATTATCGTTGCTTATTGCCCTGGTGTTGAATGTTCTTCTTTCTTAGACTAGTCGGCTTGAAATTGTATGGTAATATTGGACCAGCAAATGTTTTGACCCGTCGGATGAAATATAGGCTGCCGGCCGGTATTTTGCTTGTTTCTTGATAATTATTATTAATAATTAGTGGTTGCTAATTACTAATCCGCTCTGAAGGATCATGTTGCCAATAGTGGCTGATTTATTGGAAATTATTGTAACTCGTACTTTTAAAAACTTTACTTGTAATAAATTTGCTTACATTTACGTAAAATAATATAATATAATATATAACATTCGCCCTACTCAAACAGGTGCAGACTGCTCCTCCCGCTCACACTTCAGTTTTGGTTATCGAGACGGGGTTGGGGGTAGACATGGGCGGCGCTGTAGGCTGGCCGGAACAAATATCAAACATAACTTTTCAACCGCATATCATCACGAATCCATAGGGAGTTGTGAAAAACTACATAGATCGTTAAATGAGTATGTGAGAAATTTTATAAGTGAATGTAAGAGTGATTGGGATGAATGGTGTAAAATGTTTATAATACTACGCCAAACATATCATGGATGCACTCCTTTCGAATTAATTTACGGTAGAAATCCTAATTTACCAGATAACCTAATAGCTGAAATTCAACCGTGTTATAATGTTGATGATTATTATCAAGAGTTGAGGTATAGGTTACAATTAGAGCATGTAAGAGCTAGAAATTTTTTAATTAAACATAAATTGATAAGGCAGAATATTAGTAGCCAAACCGCCTCGGCGCAATCGTTTAAAGTAGGCGACTTAGTTCTTTTAAAACAGGAGGAACGGACGAAGTTCGATCCAATATATATAGGTCCATTTCAAGTTGTAGAAGTTATTGGAGTCAATTGCAAAATTTTAAAAGAGAATAATAAAATACAAACCGTCCACAAAAATCGATTGGCCTCATATTATGTAAATAGTGTAATGAGTGGAAAAAACAGTACCATTCGAGAACATAGTGTAGAGGAAACGATAGACAAAGTGCGCGTACAGTAAATACGCAATGAGAAAACTTATTACTTTTACTATTTTAATACTTTATTATGGACACTAATCGATGTATATTTGTTAATCAAATTATTTGAATGTTTAATATAAATGTTATGTAAACATACTAATTAACAAGCTAGTTATTTGTATATTATACGTTTGTATGTAAACTGTTTAGATGTTATTAATCTCATGTTATGTAAACTAGTATGTAAACAAACAAGCGTGTTTTTAAAAACAACTGTACAATGTTATGAGTTAATAATGTATCATGTTTTGTAATATCGAAAAGTAACTGAACTTGTTCGTATGGTAGGGAATAACCCTGTAGATTCCGTCTGTGACGAAATCTCGTAAGAGGGGAAGGTGTGGTGTGAACACCCCGTATATTTTGTATATTTATTTAATTTGTTATTAGAAATATCGATGGCCTAGACCACCGTAGTTTATTTATAGTATGGCACGTTCAATGTAACATCGTGTCCTTAACAAAGGTTGAATAAACTAAAGTTAAACATAAATACAGCAATGCGTAGACGATGGGGTCAATATATGATATTCACGATCATGTTGCTGATACAACATTAATTTAATTTATTTATAGTAATTAAGTGTTTTACTCTAATTCATTCATAGAAAATATAGTTTAATGTCTTTATTCAAACGAAAGGTGTCATGTATTAATAATTTTAATTTATTATATTATTTTATATTGACGAGTCGTCTATGTTTATTATGTTATTTAAAATAAGAAAGTAGTAAATAAATCCCCAGTTCTTAATAGCAACTCGTTCGTTTTCATTTTAAAGTATGTGATATGGCGCAGTCAGTCAAAAAAGTTGTTTAAATAAAGCCACAAAAAGTATAAACAATATCTAAAAAAGTTAAATAATGGGTGATTATAGAGGCATAGCACCATTGATTTATACCGGAAATTTATCCGAAAATTGGAAATTATGGAGACAAAAGTTTGAAAATTATTTAATTGCATCAGAAGTGAGTAAAAAAGACCCTAAAGTGCAGATTGCCCAATTACTTCATTATATAGGAGAAGAAGGTATGGTTATTTATAATACATTTACTTTTGGGGAAGATGAAAGAAATAAATTATTAAAAGTACTAGAAAAATTTGAAACTCATTTTATGCCAAAAAAGAATTTATCGTACGAAAGATTTAAATTTTTTAGTGAAAACAATAAGACCTTAAAAACAAAGCAGGTTCTTGTGAATTTGGCGACTTAAAAAGTAGTCTTATTAAAGATATATTAACGTGCGGTATTCAAAATCAAAATATTCGAGAAACATTATTACAGGAGGGAGACAAAAGTTTAGAAGCCATACAACTATGTATTGCAGTTGAAAGTTCTAGAGAACAATCGAATTTAATTTCTAAGAAAACAAGTAATGATATTCAAATGAAAGCCCTTTAAAAAGGTCACAAACATTCACAGCAACAGAAAAATAAACAATTTTATCCCAATTTCTTGCAAAAATATATGGCAAATGATGGACAACCTTCGTCGTATAAATCATGGTTGAGTGAAAACAGTTCCAATTCGAGATATAAATTTAAAAATTCTAGTGGTTCTTTGCAGAATAAAAGTGAAGACACTTATTACAGATGCGGAGGAAGCAAACATAGTAAATATAATTGCCCGGCATTTAAAAAAAAGTATAAAGTGTGCATATTTTATAATCATTTTTCACAAATGTGCAACAAAAAGAAAATTAATGAAATAAATCTTAGAGAATATGAGGAGAACAGTGAAGAAGATAGTGTTTATGTTTATGGTGTTGATCAAATAACATCAAAAGAAAATTCTTGGTATGTCTCAATTTTATTAAATAATAAGCAAACTATTAAATTTAAAATGGATACAGGAGCTCAAGCAAATCTTATATCAATTGATAAATTAAATAAATTTAAATTGAATACTTTTGTAGAAACGAAAACTAAATTAAAATCCTATACTAATACTGATCTCTCTGTTATTGGAAAATGTTTTTTGCAATGTACATGTAATAAAATTACTGAAATACTAGAATTTTTTGTTGTTAATGAAGGCTTAGAATGTATAATAGGTTTGAAAGGATATCAAAAATTAAATTTAATAAAACGAATTGAAATTGATACCATAAAACAAATTAATGTAATTGAAGAACCATATAATACTTTCAATGACATATTAAATGAATATAAAGATAGGTTTTCGGGTATTGAATGATTAAATGTAAAATACAAAATAAAATTAAATGAAAATATTGAACCGGTAGTAAAGCCAACTCGTAAAATACCAATTCCTTTAAAAAATGAATTTAAGAAAACATTAGATCAATTAGTCAAACAAAATATTATTAAAAAAATTTATGAGCCGACAGACTGGGTAAATTCTTTAGTGTTGATAAGAAAAAGTGATTTGCGCATTTGCTTAGACCCTCGCGATTTAAATTTAGCAATTAAAAGAGAACATTTTCAACTACCTACTGTAGAGCAAATTATTTCAAAATTAACGGGAGTAAAATATTTCAGTAAATTAGACGCAAATAGTGGATTTTGGCAAATAAAATTAGATGACGCAAGTGCAAAATTATGTACTTTTGGAACACCTTATGGGAGTTATTGTTTTTTGAGAATGCCTTTTGGTCTAAAATCAGCTCCAGAAGTTTTTTATAGTTATTTTAAAGACATATTTGATATAGACGGGGTAGATTTATATATAGATGATATAATTGTTTGGGGAAAAACACTTTCTGAACATAATGATCGATTAAAACAAGTCTTTGAAAAAGCTAGGTTAAATAATATTACATTCAATAAAAATAAATGTAGTTTTGCAAAGAAAGAAACTTCATTCATGGGACACAAAATAACTGAAGATGGTTATTACCCGGGAAGTGATAAAATAGATGCAATCCTTAAAATGCCTGTCCCTAAGGATAAGAAAGAAGATTTTTAGGAATGATTATGTAGGTCGCTTCATACCAAATTTGTCAAATCTAAATTCTCCATTAAGAGAACTTGTAAAGAAAAATAATATGTTTGTGTGGACCGACCACCATACAAAATCTTTTGAAAACTTAAAAAGAAAATTGACCGAAGCCCCAGTTTTACAAAAAAGATGGGCACAAATCGAAAAAAGAATTAGCCGCTATACTGTTTGGTTGTCAAAAATTTTACGAATTTGTATACGGTCGTAGTTTCTGTGTTGAAACAGATCATCGTCCTTTAATAGGAGTTTTTAAAAAGTCTTTATGTGAATGTCCAGCAAGATTACAGCGTATGGTACTTCAGTTACAAAAATTTAATTTTCAATTAAACTATAAACCAGGTCGCAATTTATATTTATCAGATGCATTATCAAGGGCGTATTCTAACAGTAAAGAAAATTTGATACCTTTAGATGACAATTTAGAAGTATTTGTAATAGAAAACAATTGCAAAATGTCTGACAGTAAGTTTAATGAATTTGTTAAAGCTTCTCATGAAGAACCAGAAATGTATTTATTACGCAAATTTATTCAAAATGGATGGCCAAAGAGCATTAAAAAAGTACCAGATATAATTAAAGCATATTATAAATATAGAAATATAATTGTTGAAAATAATGGACTGTTATTTAAAGGTAATCAAATTATTGTACCAAAAATTTTAAGGTCTGATATTGTGGATAAAATTCACTATGACCATTTCGGTATTGTTAAGTGTAAAAATAAAGCTAGACAATCTTTTTTCTGGCCAGGAATGTGTTCAGATATTGAAAAAACTATTTTAAAATGTAAAATTTGTCTCAAATATAGTGTTAACAATCAAAAAGAGCAATTGCAACAACATGAAATTCCAAAAATTCCTTGGTACAAAATAGGAGTTGACATTTTATATTTAGGTAGAAAAATGTACTTATTAGTTGTAGATTACTATACAAAGTGGGTTGAGATAATAGATTTAGACGAAAATGCAAATTCTATTACCATAATTAATTCACTTAAAACATTATTCAGTAGGTTTGGTATTCCTGCCATGATAGTATCGGATGGGGGACCTCAATTTTCTTCTTTATCTTTTAAAAACTTTACAAAAATGTGGAACTTTCACCATACTATAACGAGTCCTTATCACCCTCAATCAAATGGGATGGTAGAAAGAAGTAAACAAACAATTAAAAAATTATTAAGAAAAGCTAAAGAAGAAAATAATAATTTTTATTTAGTTTTGCTTATGTACAGAAATTCACCTATGGAATGTGGATTTTCTCCTGCTCAACTCATGTTTTCTTAAAATTTAAGGGATATACTGCCAACTACAGATGAATCAATTAAACCTAAAATTATTGATTACAATCTGTATAACAGAAGTTTAAATAATAGGCAACAAAAGCAAAAATTTTACTATAATCGTACTTTTAAAAATTTAAAACCATTAAATGTTAATGAATACGTTAGATTTCAAAGACATGGGAATTTGGTAAAATAATAAACATACCTCAAGAACGTTCATACACTATTGAAAGTGAAGATGGAAAACAATTAATAAGAAATAGGAGATATGTGGAAATTTTACCAGATTCGTCTAAAATGGAAAAAGAAAATGACGATTATCATTTAGAATTTTTGTTTTCGCCTGACGAAGTTTATAATGTACTAGCTACAACATCATCTGGTAGAACTGTGCGAAAGCCAGAAAGATTTGGATATAATTAACTTTAATTTAGATACACATACATCTTAAATTGATTGTACTAACCCTTACTTTTTGGAAGTCCATCTTATTAAGAATAATAAAAACTCTTCGTTTTAACAAAATAAATATTGGAAGTTTTGTTAAAACGAAGAGTTTTTTATTATTCTTAACACATACATCTATTATTTTTGTTTTTATTATTCTTAAAAAAAAGATGTCATGTATTAATAATTTTAATTTATTTTATTATTTTATATTGACGAGTCGTCTATGTTAATTATGTTATTTAAAATAAGAAATTAGTAAATAAATCCTCAGTTCTTAATAGCAACTCGTTCGTTTCATTTAAAAGTATGTGATAAAAGGGATGAATTTGAAACACGTTATTTTAAAGCTATAGCTCACGGTCATAAAATATTAGATCAGCATTTTTCATCTCCGTCGCAACAAATTCCACGGTTAGAGGGTACCACGGCAAACGTATTTTCAAACGGAAACCAACCAACTCACGGTGCGATGGCGCCGCAAAATTACCATTGTTAACATTGCCGGAATTTAGAGGTTCTTACAGTGAATAGCAAAGATTTCGGGATATGTTTTGCGCATTAGTAAACAATAATGGTAGTTTATCAGATGTACAATGGTTTTATTATTTGGAAACCTCTCTAAAGGGTAAACCAAAGAATTTAATTGCCTCATTAACACCTACTGACGCGAATTATAGTACAGCTTGGGAATTGTTAAAAAAACGGTACGAAAATAAAAAGGTAATGATAAATTCTCATTTAAAAGAAATAGTGGATTTGCCTGTATTAATTAAAGAATCTCACGCATCACTTAGAAGTGTGTCAAATACATTTTTCAAAAATTATCGCTCACTAGAATCATTAGGGGGAAACGTATCTGAATGGAATACAATTTTAATTTATATTCTCGTTTCAAAATTAGATATAAATACATGTAAATGGGAAATATGTTGTAAAGACATGTCTTGTCCAAAAATAGGTGACTTTAACGAGTTCATAATACAAAGGTGTCAAGTATTGGAAACTTTGGATACAAAAGCAAGCGCTAACTCTAGAAAACCATTTGAATCAAAATCCTCTACAACATCAACCACATTCCGCCCAAAATGTCCACATTGTAAAGAACAGCACTTCATATATTTTTGTGAAAAATTTAAAGAATTATCCATATCAGAGCGCCTTAAAAAAGTTAAAAAATTAAATCTATGTATAAACTGTGTACGATATGGACATAGGTCCTCAGAATGTAGGTCAACGGGATGTAAAATATGCCGACATCAAAACTCGAACACTGTAAAGAGAGTTAGTGAACCTCAGCCATTATGTCAAACTTATGTTACCGAAGTTAAACATAATCCAGAAAACGATAAAGATGATATACTAACTAACGGTAGTTCAGTGATGTCAAATACCTGTACAAATACAATAAGTTCATTTATCTTATTATCCACAACTAATGTCAATGTGTACGATAAGCATAAAAACATGTTACCATGCAGAGTGCTTCTTGATTCTGCTTCACAATCAAATTTTATAAGTTTCTCTATGTTAAAAAAATTAGGTGTTTCTAATATGAAAACTGATCTTCCAGTTGTAGGAATAAATCAAATAAAAACAAATATATCTCAGCGTGCTGAAATAGCTTTATCCTTTCAGCATTCCGGTTACAAAACAAAATTAAACTTTCTCGTCATTCCCAAAATTACAGATATTTCACCACAAAAATACTTTGATACTTCAAACTTAAATATTCCTGAATACCTGCCGTTAGCAGATCCAGATTTCAATACACCCGCGGACATTGAAATGCAATTGGGCGCAGAACTTTTCTTTGAACTTCTGTGTACCGGACAAATTAAATTGGGAAAACACTTGCCAAGCCTGCAAAAACACTACTCGGTGGATAGTATCGGGTCGAGTGCCATGCCATTTTACAAACTTAGGTGATTTCGAACAATCCGCGTTAAATAGGCTATACTCTATGGAAAGAAGATTAGCGAAAAATCCGGAAATCAAAAAATCTTACGTTGCCTTCATGCATGAATACCAAAACTTTGGTCACATGACGGAAATATCTCTCGACTCTTCTTCGAAAACTCCTATATACTATATACCTCATCACTATGTTGAGAAACCCGACAGCACAACTAAATTAAGGGTCGTTTTTGATGCTGCTTGTAAGTTATCCATGAATTTTTCATTAAATAACGTTCTAAAGGTCGGTCCCACAATACAAAATGATTTATTCTCAAAGAATAATAAAAAACTCTTCGATTGAACGTAACTCCCAAGTTTATTTGAAAAAATTATGTTTTAAATTACAATGACGGCCGTTTCGCTGATAAGCATCGTCATTGTAATTTAAAACATAATTTTTTTAAATAAACTTGGAAGTTACGTTCAATCGAAGAGTTTTTTATTATTCCTAATAAGATGGACTTCCAAAAAGTAAGGGTTGGTACAATAAATTTAATTTATTCTCAATTTTTTTACGATGTAGAAAACATAATTTCGTTGTTGTCGGTGACCTGACTAAAATGTACAGACAAATACTGATTGATGAAAGAGAAAGAAATTTGCAACAAATAGTTTGGCGGGATTCACCAAAGGATGAAGTTAACACTTCCAGCTCAACACGGTTACCTACGGCATGGCGTTAGCCTTGTTTCTTTCCACGCGTTGTTTACTACAAATATCTCGAAATTTAACTGAAAATTACCCGATAGAGAGCGATATAATCGCATCTGATTTTTACGTTGATGATCTCCTCACAGGATCATCAGATCTCGATACACTTATAAAATTGAGACGAAATATTTCCACAATTTTATCCGAATATGGATTCGAATTAAGAAAATTTTAATCAAATAATCGCGAAATTGTTGATGACGTAAACAGACACGGTAATATTAACGATAAATATGCAATCACGGATGATTCAAGTATCAAAACTCTAGGTGTTTTTTGGATACAAAATCTCGATAAATTCGAATATAACTCACAAAACCTTTCAATCGAAAATGATAGTAGCTACTAAAAGAAATATGCTCGCATTTATACCAATGATCTACTCGGTATATTAGGTCCGTTAACGATTAGAGCTAAACTGATAATCCAAAAACTCTGACATCTGCGACTCGATTGGAATGAAAGTATTCCCAATGAATTATACACAGAATGGTTGGAGGTAAGAAATGAATTGTCTTTTGTTGGTTCTTTGCATATTCCACTTCACGTTCTCGGAACAGATCCAAGTGTCATCGAAATCCACGGTTTTTCGGACGCTAGCGAAAAGGCATATGCCTGTTGTATTTACCTTCGCTCAATCAGCGTCGCAAGTCATCCCTTTGAAATCAATTTCACTACCGCGGTTGGAGCTTTCCGGATCCCTGTTATTAGCTAATTTAATGGCTAAATGTAAAGAAGCTTTAAAATTAAACATACAACAAACTTTCCTATGGACAGACTCGACGATTGTACTATCGTGGATAGCTGCCGAACCCAAACGCTGGATAACGTTTGCTGCTAATCGTGTAGCGGAAATTCAGCAATTGACAAAAATCGAAGACTGGAATTACATAATATCTCGTGGTTCCAACATTAATAATTTAATTACGTCGATATGGCTGCACGGTCCGGATTTTTTCTTTGAACCCAAAAATTGGCCAAAAAACACAAATATTTTAAATTTAAAACGATCCACTCAAAATATTCCAGAGGCCAAAACAGTTCCGAAAATAACGTTATCTACTCAAGTTTTTAACTACGAAATATTTAATAAATTTTCAAGTTTCAGTAAGATGGTTAGGGTTACAACATACTGTTTAAGGTTTATTCATAATACAAAATTACCAGTTCTTTAGAATTAAGTCCTTTAGAAAATTTTGGTATTATTGGTATTGGTATTAGTCAAATTAGTTCAGGCCCAGAGTTTCTCAGTAGACATTCACGATTTAAAATATAAGAAACAATTATCTTCCAAAGGTAAACTAAGGTCTTTATGTCCTTTTATTAATCAAGACGGTATTATGAGAATCGGTGGCAGATTAAGTAACTCAAATTATGCATATGACATTAAACATCCTATAGTTTTGCCTTCGGATAATATTTTCACCAAACTTGTAATTGACCATGAACATAAGCGTACGTTGCATTCCAGAGTTCAGGGTACTTTATCTCATATAAGGCAAAACTACTGGCTACTTAATGGCAAAAAGGCTGTTAAATGATATATAAGGCGATGTAAACCATGTTTTATGACAAATCCAAACATTGATTTTCCAAAAATGGGAGATTTGCCCAAGTCACGAGTGAACCCTTCGCGCCCTTTATCAGTCGCTGTAGACTATTACGGACTTTTCGAGCTCAAAGTCGGTCTAAAAAAATCATTAAGGGATATGTATATTCGTTTGCCTGGTGACCAAGGCTGTGCACATTGAGGTCATTACCGACCTAACTAGTGACAGTCTTTTGAAGCGTTTTGTATCGCGAAGAGGTTTTTGCTCGTATGTTTATAGTGTGTAATGAATATTATGATTTGAAATTATTTATTGATTTATTTATTTATTTGAATGATTAATTCTTATTTAAATGTAGCAAGTAGAAACAAGATCTTCTTTTTCTCAGGGGTGTTTGGTTATGCTAGTTTCTACTGGATTATTAGGTAAAAGGTATTTGAATAAAATTTGATTAATTATAATTACAAATTTATTATGAGTTAAATTAAAACAGTAATATTGAAACTAATTAGGAAAAATAAGAAAAAGAAAGGCCTTTTAGTAACCATAAAAAACTTACTTGATGTGAATTAAGTTAAACTAACCAATGTTGTTTATGTAATGGCAAGTAAGATTATCAAATACACTAATTATTAAATATCAAGTAAATTCCTTTGTTTTTTAAATTATAAAACTTAACTAACTACCAAAAAAGTTTTCAAAATATGTACAATTTTATCTGACCTTGATGTAGAGTCCTGTTTCCTGATTGGTGGAAAAAGTCTGTAGTCGCTCTATGAAAAACGGAAACGAACGAAGTGATACGTGGAATTTCCGTCTTTGGTAAAATGTCGTGTTGGATTTGGATTCTCGTGTAATATTATTGTGTTTTGTTTGTTCCTCCAATTTAATATATTGTTTAGTTTTGTTGGATTATAGTTCCTAAAGTTGTATTAATAATAGTAAGTACTCTTATATTCTTCTTTTTTATCGACCGAAAATGTTTTAATTTCACTTTTTTTTTATTCGATCTTAATGTCACTTTTTTGGCACTTTATTTTACTTTTTGATTGTTTTACTTTATTCTTAACGTCACTATTTAACACTTTGTTATAATAACTACTTTAAAAACTGTTTGTTCAAATTGACTGTTCACACTCTGATCATCTATGTTTGACTTCCAATAATAAACTACCTTCTTTACGACCTCTGTTCAAGTCTTTTATAGGTTTCAAACTTTCTAGAAACTTCGGTTTTGTTCTATGGATAAGTCATTTCTGGGAAAATGTGTGTATCTCTTTCTTTCCTATTTATGACTTGTAACATGTCTATCGTCATGTCCCTCTTCTGCTTATTTTGTGTACCCATACTCAACTTGGTTCACCATTGATTACCCTCCGCGTAGAAAAGGAAGTAGACCAAGCTACATTGGAGTTTATACCGTTCTCCGGACAAAACGGATCCTTTTCTTACCCCGCATTTTAGTCATTCTGTTTAAACATAAAAAACCCCGGATAGCCACCGTGAAAGAGTCACCATACTTAAACTGGTTTTACGTCATTCAAATTTTTGGTCCCCCTTTTTGTTTTATATATTTTTGTTTATGATATCCCGAGTCTTCTAACCGTCCCTCAAATAAAGAACGAGTTAATTTTTATTAGTGTAACCAACGTAGAGTCATCGATTGACGTGTCGTAAGACGTTAGGCCCCAATCGAGCTGGGTTGTCCTCTACCGAGTTGCGGCTTGCGCTTGGTTTATAAACATAATAGGCTTGAGAAAAATGACTGCTTAGTCCCTTTTATCTTCATTCTTCACCTACGTTTATGTACCTTTCTTTTCGCCTTTATAGTAATTTCTTTATTTAGTCTACAGTACCTTCTCCTCTATCTTATCAGTATTCTGTTGTCGTGTTCAAACTCATGTTGCCGAATTCAAACTCCTGTTAGCGGTTATCACGTGTAATCCCCTGCACCATCTTTATACATTAAAATTCTTCTGCCCAATTATTCAATAAATGCCAATCGCTTCTTTTCGCCATACCGTCGTAAACCACCCTTACCCCCCTCTCGCTACTATCAACCGTGACTAATCTTGCCATTATTTGCCGTTTTTATCGTCGTATATATCGTCCACATCTATGTATCGTTTTTGCCCTATCTTACTTTTTTTGCGTTGCCGTATTGTGACCTTTGTTTGCTAGCTTTGTTGTCGTATGCCCCGTGTGGAACATTGTTGTCGCTCTGCCGAACAATTGTTGGCTGGTAAAGTAGTAACTCACCCGTGGTGACGTCATTATGACAAATATGTACTTTTTTACTCAGTCACAATTGGGCTCGTTCTTTGCAAATTTTAGACTGGCAGCACTTATTTTGTTTCAAATGATGTCTCTCCCCAGGGACATTTTGTTTCGCACTCTCGGGAATTATTTTGCTCTGCACATTTAAAATTCCGGTGTTGCTGCGAAACACTCCTTTATTTTGTCGTTGGCTTGCGCTGAGAAATTTTTGCTGTGGTTTTGCCCTTTTGTACTCAGTGTGCGCTTTGTCCGTTTCGAACTGCTTGGAACCACTCGCTTTTGAGCATTTATGGTTCCAGCATTTTGTCGAAACATATCGTTTTATGTATCTTACGCTGACATAGAAGCACAAACGTCACAAACCGAACCTTTTAGTTACCACAAAAACATAGATGGGCGTTAATACCTTTTTTCTAATTATTCCGTTATCCCCACTTTTCTGCTACTCCTTTCAATGACACTTATTGCCGCTATCTCATTCACACTTCTTTACTCAGAAAAATGTTTCTTCGAACCATTTTTTCCGGAGGAGAGGGGGTGTAACATGTCTATCGTCATGTCACCGTGCACTATTATCGACCGTAAACGATACCGCTCTTATTACCATTAAAACCGACCCTATTTACTGTTAATGCTACTGTAAACAAGACACCCCTTATAGACGCTAACTATTTATCTGTTTGAACGAGGCCAAATAAAGAACGCTGACAACTGACATAAAACACAAATTCCGTCTTGAGCAAATCTATTTAAACGACCCGCAAGGCAACGATCCTTCCTTTTCTTCGACGACTAACAGGCGAAATGAAGCGTCTGTATCTCAGATTGTGAAATTTCCCAAATTGGTTGACGGTATGTAGATTTTTTTCTTTTCTTTTCATTGTTAGTTATTTAATTATGCTCTAATCATAATAAAAAATCTTTTCTACACAATTACACACACAATCCCTACACATTATTTGAAAACTACTAAAATTGTATCAGAAGCGCGCTTTCGAACACGTGGCTTCAATAATCGTTCAAGGTAAGCTATACTTTTAGACAAAACATAATAATTGATCAGTAAACCGCTATACATTACATTTTTCGTAAGCTAAAAACATAATTATTGTCAAATTTTAAGTTCATAAAAATCTTAGAGCGTAGTCCTCAACCACGCTATTAAAACTTGCTGTAGAGCCAAATTAATAGTAGTTATTAAACAAAAACCACTTCACTGCAATATTTTTAATGTTTTAAAAAAATCAATTTTTCACAAATATGCATTTAGTACAAATATATGATTGTTTCAAAGTCTTATTAGAACTAATTAAATACATACCTTTTTTTATTCAATTATTAGTCTATTGATAATTTTTTTGCATTATAAAGAACAGGACCGGCTTCACCGTCCTGTACATTAATAATTTTCAATTTTGTCTATGTGTTTATTAAATTTATGGACGCTGTGTTGGAAGACTTAAAGATAAGACAATTTATTTGTTGAAATCTAGTAGTTTGCTGTCCTATCTGAAAAGTCTGTCCAATACCAACGCCCATACCTTCATGATTCCTTCTCACACACATGAAACTTTCAGAAAGATACAACCCCCTAAGTTAGAGTGAAAATTACCCCTAAGTTGGAGCCAAGCTACAGTTAAATCATCCTTAAGTAGGAGCCTAACATCTCCAAGTTGAAGCCAAGCTACAATTAATCCAAGTTAGAGCCCAGTTGCCGCCTATGTGTAGACAGCCCTTCGAACCACTTCTGAGATAAGAATAGGTACTATTACATTTCGAGCAGCCAGAACCATCACAGAAACTTTCATCCCTCCATAAAGAAGCTGAAGCCGCCCTTCTAGACAGCACAGACATTCAAAGTTAAGTCCTCTTTTTACAACTCCAGTTCACTATCAGCAAGTACTTATATTTTCAATAAATAAACAATAGCTTTAACAAACAGTTTCATTTGTATACCTTAGACTATAAGTCTTAAGGGTGTAGCGTGGCCGGTATTTCATTTCAAGTAGCTTCTTCATTTGTTTAATTAAAGTAATTACAAGGTGTTTCTATCTTTCTCACCTTAGTTTTTGTATAGTTTTTTGCTTAATCGTTCAAAAGATAGTGGCGCCCTTTTTACTTATACATCACAATCCTTCCTATAGTGAGCATTAACTTGGAGTCGAACCACCCCCTGGAGAGAGTCTCTTAGCCGGGATCTCTTTTGAGGAGTTATAGTGTTGCAAATTGGCTTCCTGCCTTTTTGGGACAACTATTGCTACAAATTGGCGCCTTGCCTCTTTGGAAGATTATTGCTGCCTCTTTGGAAGAATATTGCTACAAATTGGCGCCCCTTGTTATTGCTTTGCTATAGTTTGGATTGAGAGGTATATAATTTTTTTTTGATTCATTTTTGACCGCAGTATTAACTTTTGTTATAGATAATAATTTTTTGTTGCTCTTAAATCACTTAACGTCCAAATAACTTTTTTTCCTCTTGTTTCGATGTTTTTTTTTTGAACATTTTGAGTTTTGCTTATTTAAGTTTTGTTGAAATAAATTTTTTGCTGAAAGAAATTAACTTGATATTGCATTCTTAAATATCCAGTAGTATTTAGTATATTGTTTTCTTTTCAGTACAAATTTAAGATATTTTTGAGTTGAAACAGTTACATGTTTGAATTTTTTCAAAATAACAATTGACAAATTTAAGAAGTGAGTTTGAAATAATTTTTCAGTACAGCTGTTAAAAATATTAGACAATTTTACAATTTTAAACTGATACTTATCTGTAGTATTTGCTATTTTATTTCGAGTTATATATGCTAATACAGTATTACACATACACTTTGTTGTTCGATACCTGTGTTGTCTTGGTTTTGGACTTTTGATATTTGACTTTTATGTTTATTTGAGTATTGCATTTCTATTTTTTTTATTTTTGTACACTTTTGAGACTTATATTAATGCTGTTGCCGGTTTAGATTATTACTGCTATTTCAGATACCTGTCATGCTGATCTTGGCCTTTTGATTTTTGCTTCTTATGCTGTTTTATTTAGTTTTGAGTACCTGTTCATTGACTTTTAGGTCCATTTGAGATTTGGTTATTAGATAGTTACCTCTATGTTTAGTTGGAATCATTAATTTGGATTTTAGGTTTCTCTTATTAGGCTTTAAAGTTCATTAGGATTTTGGACACCTGCTTTTGTTAGTTTTGATTATTGTTGTTGTTGTATTCAGATACTTACCTTTTGTCTTTGTCGTTTAAGTATTGAGTACTTTGAGTTTAAGTATTATTCGCAAAATGCAGGCTAATCATTTAAAATCATTTGAGCTTTCTTATGAAATCAAAATAAGAAACTTTCCTGTCCCTGATACCGTTGAACAAAAACGTAGAGTTCTAACAGGTCTCCTTGCTAGGGAAAACGCTAATAGAAGTTTTTCGTCTCCAGTTAATACATATACCTTTGAAGAAGACATAGCAGAGATTACAATTTCAATTGAGGAATTAACAGACATAATCAATCAATTTAACGGAAACAAAACCGAACCAGCATTTTCTAGAATTAATTCGAGACTGACACATGTTACTAACAGACTCAACAGACTAAACGCAGAATCTAATGAAGAATTACAGACAAGAGACACCCTCACAAACAGACTTATACTTCTGGAAGCCGACCTTGACACAAAAACAACACCAACATTCAGCAATAGAACAGAACACAATACATATTCAAACACACATTCAAACTCCTCACTCTCACACTCAAATTCTCCCAATCAATCAGAGGCCCCTTATCATAAACATGACCCTGTTTACAAATGGAATGTTTCCTTCACAGGTAAAAATGAATCTCTTCATTTGTTTTTAGAAAAAGTTGAAGTCCTTAGAGTTTCTAGAGGTGTCACTGAAAATGAGCTTTTCTTGCAGTCATGTGAACTTTTCAAAGATAATGCCTTTACATGGTACCTTAATAACCTCAGGAAGTTCCAATCTTGGAAAGATATTGTTACAAAATTAAAAGCCGACTTTTTGCCTTACAGTTATGAGACTGATTTAGAGTTAGAGATTTCTAATCGCACCATGGGTGCTAATGAACCTGTTGCAGTATACATTTCTTCTATGATAGGACTCTTTAATCGTTTATCGAATGCAGTTGATGAACTTACCCGTGTTGCAAAGATTCGCCGTAATCTTTTACCGTCTTTTATCTCATCCTTGGCACTTCATGACCCGCAAACAGTGGACGAACTTACTGAGTTATGTAAGAGAATTGAAGAATCCCGTGTTTGGTCTGACAGATATAGATCTCCGTCTTCTAATAATTCCAGATTACTTGAAACAGACTTATCCTGCCTTTATGTTTCTTCGCCTCCGAATATTAGACAAAGAGCCCCTGCTAATGTAGCCACACTAACTTCCTTGGTTTGTTGGAATTGTGACAAAACTGGTCACTCCCATTCACAGTGTTTTTCCCCCAAAAATATCTTTTGTTATGGCTGTGGTGCTAAAAACACCACAAAACCCAAATGTCGCAATTGTGCACAAAAAAACTCGAAAATGACTGGCCCACCGAATCTGGCCGCTGTGTCCAGTCAAGCCCAACCAACCACATCCCAGCCAGGCAACTCCAGAAGACCGAACAGACCAAACAGACTTTCAAACACAACCCCAAACAACACACCGACAAATCAAAATTAACTTTTTCTACCTCCGCTTCTGATTGGAATAACTACTTAGCATTTGTTAAAGAGTTTCTATCGTCAAACCGTTCAGACACAAACAAAACAGATAAACCATTGCCCTCACCGACAGAACAAACCCCAAACACAACGCCACACACTACAGACAACAATACTACCATATCTACCTGTAATATGCCAATTGCCTCACCCTCATTACAACTAAACATTGCTCCAGTCACTAGTAACACATGCCCCCTGTTTGTTAAAAGACCCAATGACAATAGACCGTACCTTAGTGTCAAAATTTTAGACAAAACTGTTTTAGCCATGGTTGACACAGGCAGTAACTCTACTGTCCTTGGAAATCAAGGTTTTGCTCTGTTACATTCTTTACATTTACCTATTGAGTATGACCCTAATTTTAGTATTACCACTGCTGACGGAGTACCTCAACAGTATATGGGATACATTTCCGCACCTGTAACTGTAAACAATATCACTAAAACAATTAAAATAATAATAATACCGTCAATAACACATAATCTTATTTTAGGCATGGATTTTTTAAGTTTATTTCAAATTGATATGAATTTTCATGATCTGTCATATACAATATTATCTTCTAACTGCGTCATTAATACAATACAATCTGCTTTTACACTCACTACTGACGAAAAAGACAAACTTGACAAAATTATTGAATTATTTTCTTCTCTCGCTCCTTCCGACCGAATTGGTAGAACTCATCTTGTACAACATGACATAGACACTGGTAATGCAAAACCAATTGCACAACGTCAATATCCTTTATCCCCAGCCATGCAAGAACTTTTAGTCAAAGAAGTTGAGGAATTGCAACGTTTGGATGTTATCCAACCCTCAAATTCACCTTGGTGTTCACCTCTTTGGGTAGTCCCGAAGAAATCTGGAGAATCCCGTTTATGTTTTGATGGTAGAAAATTAAATAAAGTAACCACTCCTGATTCTTACCCCATGGCCCAAGTAGACGTTATTCTTAGCAAACTCCGAGATGCAAAATTCCTTACTTCCATAGATTTAAAAAAAGCTTTCTTACAGATACCTCTTACTGAATCTTCTCGCCCCAAAACTGCTTTCGCCGTGTATGGTTTAGGTTTATTTGAGTTTAAGACAACTCCTTATGGATTAATTAATGCACCCAAAACCATGGCACGATTAATGGACATCGTCATAGACCCTTCCTTAAGGCCATACTGTTTTTGCTATTTAGATGACATTATTATCGCTACCCCCACTTTTGAACTTCATTTAGAAATCCTTAGTAAATTATATCTTCGCCTTAAAGAGGCAAACCTTACTGTAAATTTTAAGAAATGTGAATTCTGTAGAGACTCCCTTAAATTTCTTGGCTTTGTAGTCGACAAGGCTGGTCTTCGAACTGATGAAGACAAAGTTTCTGCTATCTTAAAGTATCCCACACCTAAAAACACTACGGAGATTAAAAGATTTATTGGCTTAATTGGCTGGTACCGCCGTTTCATTAAAGACTTTTCTACTGTTTGTTCCCCAATTACTGATCTTCTTCATGGCAGAAAAAAAGGCCAACCTATTTCTTGGACCCCTGAAGCTGAAACAGCTTTCCAGGAAGTCAAAAAACGCCTCACTTCTAGTCCCATTTTTGCAAGCCCTGACTTTTTCCAAGACATTTATAATTCAGACTGACGCTAGTGACACTGGACTTGGTGCAATACTTTATCAACAATGTGACGGTATTGAGCACCCTATCGCATACGCAAGCCGCACTTTAAATAAAACTGAAAGAAAATACAGCACGACAGAGAAAGAACTTTTAGGTGTTATCTTTGGTATAGAAAAATTTAGGGGCTATGTTGAAGGAACCCATTTTATTCTTGAGACCGATCATTCTTCTTTGCAGTATTTGTCGAAACTTTCGAATCCTTCTGGACGCTTAGCTCGTCTCTCCCTTAGACTGTCCCAATTTGATTTTGAGATTAAACACAGAAAAGGAACCACAATGGTCGTTAGTGATGCACTGTCCCGTTCAGTCCCAGAAATTTCCGTTATTGACACCACCACCTTCAAACCAGACGCCTGGTATACTGCCATGATCAACAAAGTAAACAATAATCCTGAAGCATTTCCAACTTTCAAAGTAGAAAATAACATTCTGTACAAACACGTCTTTTCTTCAAACCCCATATCTAGCAACCTGTCTAATTGGAAAATTGTAGTCCCTACCCCAAACAGGGTTGATGTCCTAAAAACTTTTCATGATAATGAAACCAGTGCACATCTTGGCATTTCCAAAACTATTGCCCGAATTTCAGAAATCTATTACTGGCCAAAACTCAGAAGCACTGTATCGCGTTATGTGAATAAATGTTCCGTTTGTTCTTCCTGTAAAACCCAAAATTTACCTAAGGCAGGTGTAATGGGTCAATACAAAGATATCAAATTTCCTTGGCAATGGATTTCAGCTGATTTAATAGGTCCATATCCCCGATCCAAAAGTGGCAATAGATTCGTTCTAGTTATTACTGATTGGTTTACAAAATTTTGTCTCGTTCATCCCATGCAGAATGCTACAGCTGCTGGCATCGTCAAGTTCATTGAAAATCAAGTTTTTCTTATCTTTGGAGTACCACAAATATTTTCCGTTGACAATGGCACAGTCTTTACGTCCTCTCTGTTTAAAAATTTAATGGATCAGTATAAAGTACAAAAAATTTTCTATAATGCACGCTATCATCCACAAGCAAACCACACCGAAAGAACCAATAAGACAATAGTTACTGCCTTACGTTGTTACATTCATGACAATTCTTCACACAAAAATTGGGACGCATCATTACACAAAGTTGCTCAAGCCATAAGAACCGCAAAACATGACGTTACAGGCTATTCTCCTGCCTTCTTAAATTTTGCTAGAAACGTACCGTTAAGCGGAGACTTTTATGGCGCAATTTCCGATAATGCTACCAATCCCATTCACACAGCAGACAAACTCCAACTAATTGACGACTTACAGACTCTTCCCAAACTTTACATTGACGTACAAAAAAAAATTAAACAAGCTTATGACAGAAACGCAAAATATTACAATTTACGAAAAAGAGATGTAGAATACCATGTTGGCGACCGATTGTGGAAAAAGAATTATGTACTTTCATCAAAAACCGATAATTTTGCAGCTAAATTTGCCCCTAAATTCATACCCTGTATTGTTCATAAAGTAATTTCCAAACTTGTTTATAATCTCAGAGATCTCTCTGGCAATGACCTTGGAAACTGGCATGTTACAGATTTAAAAACCCAGTTTATTGACGTTGACGAAAACCTACCTGACGATTTTGACGAAAACAACTAAGACAATATAAAGACAGCCTAGTTTAGTGTATTATTATTTTAGCCCTTTCGGTTTATTACCATTTTAGTTTTAGTCAATTACCATTAGTTTTAGTCCTCCCTCTTCTGCTTATTTTGTGTACCCATACTCAACTTGGTTCACCATTGATTACCCTCCGCGTAGAAAAGGAAGTAGACCAAGCTACATTGGAGTTTATACCGTTCTCCGGACAAAACGGATCCTTTTCTTACCCCGCATTTTAGTCATTCTGTTTAAACATAAAAAACCCCGGATAGCCACCGTGAAAGAGTCAACATACTTAAACTAGTTTTACGTCATTCAAATTTTTGGTCCCCCTTTTTGTTTTATATATTTTTGTTTATGATATCCCGAGTCTTCTAACCGTCCCTCAAATAAAGAACGAGTTAATTTTTATTAGTGTAACCAACGTAGAGTCATCGATTGACGTGTCGTAAGACGTTAGGCCCCAATCGAGCTGGGTTGGCCTCTACCGAGTTGCGGCTTGCGCTTGGTTTATAAACATAATAGGCTTGAGAAAAATGACTGCTTAGTCCCTTTTATCTTCATTCTTCACCTACGTTTATGTACCTTTCTTTTCGCCTTTATAGTAATTTCTTTATTTAGTCTACAGTACCTTCTCCTCTATCTTATCAGTATTCTGTTGTCGTGTTCAAACTCATGTTGCCGAATTCAAACTCCTGTTAGCGGTTATCACGTGTAATCCCCTGCACCATCTTTATACATTAAAATTCTTCTGCCCAATTATTCAATAAATGCCAATCGCTTCTTTTCGCCATACCGTCGTAAACCACCCTTACCCCCCTCTCGCTACTATCAACCGTGACTAATCTTTCCATTATTTGCCGTTTTTATCGTCGTATATATCGTCCACATCTATGTATCGTTTTTGCCCTATCTTACTTTTTTTGCGTTGCCGTATTGTGACCTTTGTTTGCTAGCTTTGTTGTCGTATGCCCCGTGTGGAACATTGTTGTCGCTCTGCCGAACAATTGTTGGCTGGTAAAGTAGTAACTCACCCGTGGTGACGTCATTATGACAAATATGTACTTTTTTACTCAGTCACAATTGGGCTCGTTCTTTGCAAATTTTAGACTGGCAGCACTTATTTTGTTTCAAATGATGTCTCTCCCCAGGGACATTTTGTTTCGCACTCTCGGGAATTATTTTGCTCTGCACATTTAAAATTCCGGTGTTGCTGCGAAACACTCCTTTATTTTGTCGTTGGCTTGCGCTGAGAAATTTTTGCTGTGGTTTTGCCCTTTTGTACTCAGTGTGCGCTTTGTCCGTTTCGAACTGCTTGGAACCACTCGCTTTTGAGCATTTATGGTTCCAGCATTTTGTCGAAACATATCGTTTTATGTATCTTACGCTGACATAGAAGCACAAACGTCACAAACCGAACCTTTTAGTTACCACAAAAACATAGATGGGCGTTAATACCTTTTTTCTAATTATTCCGTTATCCCCACTTTTCTGCTACTCCTTTCAATGACACTTATTGCCGCTATCTCATTCACACTTCTTTACTCAGAAAAATGTTTCTTCGAACCATTTTTTCCGGAGGAGAGGGGGTGTAACATGTCTATCGTCATGTCACCGTGCACTATTATCGACCGTAAACGATACCGCTCTTATTACCATTAAAACCGACCCTATTTACTGTTAATGCTACTGTAAACAAGACACCCCTTATAGACGCTAACTATTTATCTGTTTGAACGAGGCCAAATAAAGAACGCTGACAACTGACATAAAACACAAATTCCGTCTTGAGCAAATCTATTTAAACGACCCGCAAGGCAACGATCCTTCCTTTTCTTCGACGACTAACAGGCGAAATGAAGCGTCTGTATCTCAGATTGTGAAATTTCCCAAATTGGTTGACGGTATGTAGATTTTTTTCTTTTCTTTTCATTGTTAGTTATTTAATTATGCTCTAATCATAATAAAAAATCTTTTCTACACAATTACACACACAATCCCTACACATTATTTGAAAACTACTAAAATTGTATCAGAAGCGCGCTTTCGAACACGTGGCTTCAATAATCGTTCAAGGTAAGCTATTACTTTTAGACAAAACATAATAATTGATCAGTAAACCGCTATACATTACATTTTTCGTAAGCTAAAAACATAATTATTGTCAAATTTTAAGTTCATAAAAATCTTAGAGCGTAGTCCTCAACCACGCTATTAAAACTTGCTGTAGAGCCAAATTAATAGTAGTTATTAAACAAAAACCACTTCACTGCAATATTTTTAATGTTTTAAAAAAATCAATTTTTCACAAATATGCATTTAGTACAAATATATGATTGTTTCAAAGTCTTATTAGAACTAATTAAATACATACCTTTTTTTATTCAATTATTAGTCTATTGATAATTTTTTTGCATTATAAAGAACAGGACCGGCTTCACCGTCCTGTACATTAATAATTTTCAATTTTGTCTATGTGTTTATTAAATTTATGGACGCTGTGTTGGAAGACATAAAGATAAGACAATTTATTTGTTGAAATCTAGTAGTTTGCTGTCCTATCTGAAAAGTCTGTCCAATACCAACGCCCATACCTTCATGATTCCTTCTCACACACATGAAACTTTCAGAAAGATACAACCCCCTAAGTTAGAGTGAAAATTACCCCTAAGTTGGAGCCAAGCTACAGTTAAATCATCCTTAAGTAGGAGCCTAACATCTCCAAGTTGAAGCCAAGCTACAATTAATCCAAGTTAGAGCCCAGTTGCCGCCTATGTGTAGACAGCCCTTCGAACCACTTCTGAGATAAGAATAGGTACTATTACATTTCGAGCAGCCAGAACCATCACAGAAACTTTCATCCCTCCATAAAGAAGCTGAAGCCGCCCTTCTAGACAGCACAGACATTCAAAGTTAAGTCCTCTTTTTACAACTCCAGTTCACTATCAGCAAGTACTTATATTTTCAATAAATAAACAATAGCTTTAACAAACAGTTTCATTTGTATACCTTAGACTATAAGTCTTAAGGGTGTAGCGTGGCCGGTATTTCATTTCAAGTAGCTTCTTCATTTGTTTAATTAAAGTAATTACAAGGTGTTTCTATCTTTCTCACCTTAGTTTTTGTATAGTTTTTTGCTTAATCGTTCAAAAGATAGTGGCGCCCTTTTTACTTATACATCACAATCCTTCCTATAGTGAGCATTAACTTGGAGTCGAACCACCCCCTGGAGAGAGTCTCTTAGCCGGGATCTCTTTTGAGGAGTTATAGTGTTGCAAATTGGCTTCCTGCCTTTTTGGGACAACTATTGCTACAAATTGGCGCCTTGCCTCTTTGGAAGATTATTGCTGCCTCTTTGGAAGAATATTGCTACAGACTAGACATTCTTACTTCGTCTATCATCGATCATTCCAAAATAAAATATAGTAGAAATATATCTGTCTCCTTTTTACACATTATCTGTCTTTTTTTTACACATTTTGTAATCAATTTTCGCGAAGTTTCTAGTAAGTTTTAAATAACATATTCATGTAATAAATTGATACATTACATAATAAAATAATGTCTAACTTAAAATTCTCTTACAAATACACAAAATATATAATAAAACAATACAATATAATAAAAATTATTTTATATTTAAATATTATAGCGTTATCACGCTACTCATTTGGTGGAAGGCAATAATAGTTTAATTTCAGTCAAAAAATTTGTCCAATCTACTTGTGTTCAAAACTACGTGGTATATTCGAATTTTAAATGGCATTTCATGCCTTCCCGATCCCCGCATTTTGGCGGTCAGCATGAAGCACTCCTGAAGTCTTGCAAACATCATCTAAAACGAGTTTTGAACGGTACGCGTTTATGATGTGAGGAGTTTTATACCTTAACCACTCAAATTGAGGCAAAATTGAATTCAAGGCCAATGTTTCCCATGTATTCCGATCCTAATGACCTTTATGCAATTACTCTGGCTCACTTATTGATTGGACAAGAGCTCACGGCTCTTCCGGAACGAGATTTATCACATGAAAAGGTTAATTATAATAGTCGAAGATACCAGCATTTCCAACTTATGGGTCAGCATTTTTGGACTCTATGGAAAAAAGAATACTTGCATCATTTGCAGCAGAAAAGTAAATGGCCCATCAACACAAATCAGAACTACCGCATCGGCTCCCTTGTATTATTAAAAGAGGACCACGCTCCTCCCATGCTTTGGCCTCAAGGAAGAATAGTTGAAGCTCATCCAGGGAAAGAATATAGTGCGAGTAGTGTCCGTAAAAACAAAAAATGGTGTAGTTAAACGATCGGTAACAAAAATATCATTGTTTTCTGTTGAATAAACAATTTTATCTAATGACTTTATTTTATGTTCAATTTTAATTTGTTTTAAATATGTTTATAAATATGTTTTAATTTGTTGAAACCCTAGCCTTTCAAGGGGGGAGTATGTTCGAATCTATGTATTTAAATTTAAGTTATAATTTGTCACAGTGGCAATACGGCATATGTTTGTAACGACGCTTTCTGACCCTGGGCGAAATACCAGAGGCGATCGACGACCACAGAACAGAGAGGGTGTAAAAACTGTTATATTTTATGTTTAAATTAATACCACAATATTTGGAAGTAAACTCACTTATTTAATTTTTTATATACACACAGTAATCGATTAAGGACATACATACAGGTTTCTAATGGAAGGAGAAACTATAATACATATAAATAAATAGTCCAGGAAACATCATTAGTATATGTTATAACATCCCTCATTTTTCATTTACTAAAAAGTAAATAACAAAATGTTTGTTTCTGTTTGTATTAATTAAAAATACTTGTTTACAAACTAATATTGAAAACGATCTACTGGTTTTAATATTCTACCAAATCTTGTTTTATACTCAGACTTTTAACTTTCTGTTTTCATATCACTTCGTCTTTTGTTTTCAACTGAAATTAGTTTTGGATCAATTTTAATATGGTGCATATTTCTAGTTAAAATTTTTTGTGAATCGTGCAATTGAATTTGATAACTTCTAGGATTTTTATTTATTTTTATTATTTGCCTGCAAGATTGAAATAACCATTATTTGTTATCAAATCGTTCTGGTTTATTTTTAAAGGAGATAATTTTTGTGTTTTTATGTCATAATAAAACTTTGTTGTTTATTTATTAAATTGTCTTCTAATACTGAAAATTTAAGAGTTTTACTTAAAAACGACATTTTATGGCACTGGGATCAACCTCAAGAAAATACCTTTAATTACTTAAAAAACCTTTTAACTAAAAAACCAATATTATGATCGCAATAAACCAATTACATTATGAGTTGATGCATCAAAAAACGCTATAGGAGGTGTTTTACTTCAAAATAATATACCACTTTATTATATTTCAAAATCTTTATCTGAAAATCAGAAAAACTGGGCTCAAATAGAAAAAGAAATGTTCGCAATTACTTATTCTTGTTTAAGTTTTCATCAGTGTATTTATGGAAAAGCAATAACAGTTGAAACGGATCACAAACCACTGGTTTCTATTGTAAAAAAAACCACTAAACTCTTGTCCTATGCGCTTACAGAGTATGCTACATTAGGGGCAATGTATTCCTTTACAAAATTAACTATATCTTGTTCAAAGTTATTGTTTGAAATTTGTATAATTATCCTTTGTTTACGTTCGAATAAAATTTTAATTTTTGGTTTAGCCGGTGAATGAAAAACGGATTGTATTATTACTTGATTTTGACCATGGTTTACGGGAGAATCGCTTATCGGTATTCCCACAATCGGATCTTCCGCGTTTGAATGAATAGTTTCGCCATCGTCAGCATGTTGGTCTAGGTCGGGGTTAACAAAGATTGAAATGTTGTCCAGGTCTGGACTAGGGGATCTAGGATTGGTTGATAGGTTTTGGGTTTGCTTTAGAATATCATTAATATCTGGCGTTTGTAAATCGCGATGAGGTTCTTGGACGTTCTGTATTATACTGTCTATTTCATCCCAAACATTTTACGTTTCTTTTGAGTGAATATCTATTCTGCTTAAGGCATCGGCATTTGTATTTAGAGTTCCCTTTTTATAGATTATAGTGCAGTCAAATTTTTCTAATTTAATTTTCCATCTTAATAACTTTGAACTAGGATCTTTTAGCGAAAATAAATATTGTAGGGGTTTATGATGAAGAATGAAGAATTTTCGTCCGTACAGATACGGTCTAAAATATTTTGTTGCCCAAACAACATAATAATTCCTTTTCAATGGTACTGTAGTTTCTTTCTGAGTCTGAGTGAGGCATACGCTACTGGTAAATCTTTACCGATGGGGCCCTGGGATAAAACAGCACCCAAAGCGACGTTACTAGCATCGGTAGTTAGGTTAAACGGTTTGTTAAAGTCTGGGTATTGTAGTATTGGTTAATTTGTTAATATATTTTTACAAGTTTCGAAACATTCAAGGAATTCTGTGTTGTGCTCGATTTTTGCACCCTTTTCAAGACATTTAGTGAAAGGTTTTGTTATCTTTGCAAAGTTATGAATAAATCTTCTATAGTATCCTAACAGACCGAGGAACCCTTTTATTTGTTTTGTGGTTTTAGGTAAGGGAAAATTTTTAATAACTTTTATTTTGTCAGGATTTGGGCGGACTCCTTCCGGAGTTACCACATGGCCAAGATACGCCACTTCCTTTCTAAGAAATTCTGATTTGCCTAATTGAATTTTAAAATTGGCATCTCTTAGTCTTTGAAATACTGTCCTCAATCTTTTGAGGTGTTCCTGAAGGGAAGTTGAGAAAATGATGATGTCATCTAAATACACCAAACATTTCTCGTTTTGAATTCCTCTGAGAATGTTATCCATCACTCTTTGGAATCCACTACCAAATATAACAGAATTGCTAGACAAGCTTGGCAAGTGTCAATATTTTACTACCTTAGACCTTGCAAGCGGATTTCATCAAATTGAAATGAGCGAAGAAGATGTCAAAAAAACAGCATTTAATACAGAGAATGGCCATTACGAGTTCACTACAGTCTACTGTGTTAAGAGAAATAGTCAAAGTACTTAGGTTATTGGGTTTCGATTGGCGGATATTTGAAAATTTTGGACATCTTGCTAATCGTAAAAATATTGATTATCTGTTTCATTTTCGCTTTCATTAATTTTATCAGATTCAGTATTATATAGTTCTTCAGGCGTAAATTTCTGCTGTGGGTTATAACTTGACGGACCGGCTTGAGGAGGTTGGTTATTATATTGATTATTTCTAAAGTTATTGTTCCTAAAATTATTATTTTGTTGGTAATTTGGCCTGCCCGTGAAGCGGGAACTTATACTCATAGGAGTTGCATTTGGGAGTGACCTATTGGGATTTGGTTTGAATACATTTCCTGTTGCAGGCTGTCGAAAAACTTGTGAGTTAGTAGGAAATCTTTGTGTTGGTATATTCTGTCTTTGTCGGATTTGAATTGGTCCGGTTGGAAACTGATTGTTATTAAAATTTCTGTTTGAATTAAAATTTACAAAATTATCGTTATTAGGATTTCTATTTAAATTATTAGTATTAAAATTTCTATTGGAATTATTTTGATTATATCTGTTTCGGAAATTATTTGTTCTTTGTAAATTTTTATTGGTTACATTTTGAAAATAGTGGGTATTTTCTTCTTCCACAACAAATTGCAAGGCCTCAGTTAAAGTACCGGGTCTCATGCAGCGTATTGTGGTACCCAAGGGTTCTTTAAGTCCGCAAAGGAAAGTTTTTAAAGCTGTCATTATATAAAGTTTTTTTCAAGTTTTTCGAAGCCTGATTCTCACCATGAATATTAACATAGCTACATAGTAAATTTAAAATATTTAATATTCGGTCATAAAAATCTTGTACTTTTTCATTTGTAAATTGTCTCATAGCTACCAAATCTCTATTTAAACAAGTTTCATCGCGCTGATCGACAAAATTTCGTCTTAGAACACCCTTTAGATCATCCCAAGTTTGAGCATTTTGTATATTCGCGACAGTTCTGGCATTTCCAGTTAATTTACTAACTATTGATTGAAGTAAGTACACATTGTGAAAATTATTAGGATTAGTTGCATCATAAAATGTATTAATTAAACTTTCGCAAACACCTAAAAATCTATTTAAATCGTTTGGGTTGCCGTCAAATGATGGAACGCAGTTTAAGTATTCAGGTTTAAAATTTGCCATTTTGTTGTTTAAAATATCACTGTTACTCGGATTTTCAAATAAATTGCAAGAATTTTCTTGGTCAGAATAAGGCAAATCAATTCGTAAAAGCTCAATAGATTTTGTTAATTCTTCAATAAAATCAGTCATAAAGTTACACTTACAGAACGATAAGGACTTTCAGCATCTCACCCAGTGCAGTGATTGATGTCTTCACTGGTATTACTTGTTGGAAAATTTGGTCTATTTGGGTTCCAAATTCCGGTGTTTCGCTGGTTCCCAGATGGACGGTCGATTTCTGAGTTTGTAGAAACCACTAGCACAACACCTTTAACAACACTTTCGTAAGTTCGATATTCAGTCAATCGTTTCACGAAAAATTCACGTTCGATACGTAAACTCCCGGATATCCTACTGACTGCGCCAATTAACTAAACACGACGCCGAAGTCCGTTTTTAAAAACAAAAATTTTATTATTTCCCAAAAATAAGATTTACAAAATTAATTATGCTTAGTTACAATTATATTAACATTAAAAGTTCAAGTGTTTGGCGCGGACCCTGGTCTTCGCTTTTAAAACCTCTGGTTTGGGAGAAACTGCAGAACATGCAGTTTTTTCCATTTGTCGTGCGATGTCATCGGAAGGGCTGACATGACTCATGCTAATCGGCAAAATTGCCGCTACTGGTCCACGGAAAATCCTCACTGGATGAGAGAAGAACACACTCAATACCCTCAAAAGGTTAATGTTTGGGCAGGGATTGTAGGGAACAATATCATTGGTCCCTTTTTTATTGAGGGCAATTTGAATGGCAACAATATCATTGGTCCCTTCTTTATTGAGGGCAATTTGAATGGCAACAATTATTTGGCACTACTTCAAAATGATGTCATTCCAACGTTGGCAAATTTATATCCTGATCCAGGTAACCCTCAAGTTCCAGCGAATACGAAATGGTTTCAGCAGGATGGAGCACCACCACATTACCAACTTAATGTCCGGCAGTACCTCGATACAATATTTCCCAATCGGTGGATAGGGAGACGAGGATCGATTGAATGGCCAGCGCGATCACCTGATCTTACATTATTAGATTTCTTTTTATAGGGATATGTGAGGAGCCATGTGTACAAAACTAAACCTTCTGATTTAAATGACTTAAAAGAACGAATAACGCTTGCGATTAGGTCGATCACGCCTGATATGTTAAATACTGTTAGAAGACAGTTTTATTTGAGATTAGTATGTTGCCAAGACGTTCGCGGAGAACATTTTGAACATCTACTTCATTAACATTCATAGTTTTTTTTCGTGTTCTACATTTTATTACGTTTTGCCTTACATTTTAGTTTTTGATTGTATTGTAGCAAATTTCGGTAACAACATGATATTAATTTTTTTTATGTTAATTTTTGCATTAAATTTAAAAACAATAACATTTTTGAATAGAGAATGAAGAGACCTCTCAAAATTGCATTTTCACGTTAAAGAATGTCAAGTTATAATTTAAATTTGATGTGTTTCGGGATTTTTTATTAATATGTACAGTAACCGAAATAATGAATTTATTCCATTTGGCTTTTACACACTGTATAAACCCGGAACAAAAATACACATAGCTGATGCGGTATCAAGAGCTTATGATTGTTCTCAAAATTATCAAAATGATTTACTTTTGCAATTATTTGTTTTTGTTCAAGATAATTCAGAAGTATTTTTAATTTATTGTGTAATGAAAATGATACTTTGCGAGGTGGATTTAGAACTGGTTTGACAAAATTATTTATATTAAAATGATATTTTTCGCATTTAAGGGTAACTAAACCATTAAAAACATTTTTAAATTGATCTGTTATTTTAGTGTAGTCAATATTTTCTATTTTTGTAACATTATTGATCGTATTTTTACATTGTTACCTAAGAATTTTAAAATATTTAATTTTTGGCAATATACTCTGCCTAAAATAGCAGGATAATTTTCTTTTTTAACTACAAAAAAATCTAAGTGTCCATTAAAATTGTAATAATTACATGAAAGTAAACATCTTCCTAAAATATCAATTTTTGACCGATTATAATAAAAAATGTTTAAATTATTCGGTAAAAGATTATTTTTATGAATATTTAAGCACTTTAAAAATTTAACAGGAATGGCATTCATATCAGCTCCTGAATCACATTTAAAATTTATACTAGCCTTATTTTCTAGTAGTAAGTTGACGCTCCAATCAGAAGTATTGTGAACCAAATTAATTTTGTATATGCAGTCTATACAATAGTTTTATCTAAACTTTCATCAGAAGAACAATCTTGATTTTGAAAAGTGATATTTTTAACAGATCTACAAGAATTGGCAAAATGATTTAACTTATGACATTTGGCGCATTTTTTTCCATAAGCTGGACATTCATTTTTTGTATGAGTTTGTCCACAGTTTTTGCATGAAAATTGTTTTTTCTTTGCACCAATCCTCTGATAGTGGGAATTAAACTTACTTTTTTCACAATTTTCTGATGGATGACGCTCAGGAGACACTCTGCGATTTTTTTTTTGGATTTTTATCACGCACATAGTTCCAACGACTTGAAAAATGACCACTATTGTTTCCACTATTTATTTCGTTCAATGATAATGATGATGTTTCATTTTGTAAAACATGCACACATAACATCAAATCTTTGGTTTGCAGAAGATCTTTCTTGACATTTTTATCTAATGTACCCAAAATCAATTTGTCTTTGATTAAGCTGTCACGAAGGTTTTCAAAATCACAAGTATTGCTAAGATGTCGTAGTTCTTTGACATAAACATCAATTGATTCATCTTGATATTGATTTTAATGAAAAAAAAATATCTCTCATAGGTTACATTTTTTTCGGGAGTAAATGCTTCTGAAAATTTTAATAATATAGTATCCAAGTCCATTTTCTTATCGGAATCTTCCCATGTAAACTGGTTATAAACCTTAAGAGCTTCATCTCCAATATAGCTCAGCAAAATGGATGCCTTCGTCTCAGATAACTTTTATATTAAGTCTGTAGCTTTAAGATAAAGTTCAAATTTTTGTTTAAAAAATTCCAGCCTTTATCAATCGGAGGACCGTAATTCATCGCTGTTGGCGGAGAAATTCCAGAAGACATGTTTGAAATTTCACGTGTTAGCTTATGCAATTTACTAAAATCTTTTTTTAATACCTATTTCACTTTTGTGATAATTACTTTTTATGTATTGTTATAAATGTATATAGGTACATAAAAATTAGTATTTTTGTGGCTCTTTTTATCGCAGCGCCATGTTATATTTTATGTTTAAATTAATACCACAATATTTGGAAGTAAACTGATTTATTTAATTCTTTACATACACACAGTAATCGATGAAGAACATACATACAGGTTTCTGATGGAAGGAGAAACAATAATACATATAAATAAATCGGTCCAGGAAACATCATTAGTATATGTTATAACAAAAATTATAACGAACGAATGTATACTGTTACACATCAAAAACATAAAACTAAATAAAAAAACAAGTGGTGTTATTGTTATATATATATATATATATATATATATATATATATATATATATATATATAATTAAATGTATGTTATTTGCCGATTAATAGGTATTAAACCAGAATTTTTGGGGTAAACGGCAATGTTTTTTAAGAAAACTCTTTTACTTGTTTTCCAAGCTTTCGAAATATATTTATTTCATTTTCAAGGAATAAGCGAGAGTATATACAAAATTGGTGTTAAAAAATGGTAAATATAACATCAAAAACTATTTTAACTTTAATTTGGAATTTAAAAAATTCTGGTTTAATACCTATTAGTCGGCAAATAACAGAAATTTAATTAAATTACTGATCATGGGGTTTTATCAAGACATTGAAGAACGTTATGGTAAATATACTGTTCAATATTTTAAAGATTGGTCCAAGGCTAAGAATAAACTTGCAAAAGAACTCAATCGAAGATGTTTCTTATTGAGATGTAGAAGAGAAGGTGTTATTCCAAAACATGTTGACAATTCTATAGTACCTATAATAGATCTTTTACATCGTCAAAATATTTCCATGAAGAAAAACACAAGTTTTTTCCTAAGGTTAGGATCTAAGATTATTATTATTGAAATATCTTGTAATCAAAAAACTATTTTATCGTTAGAAAAGAATTTAGAAAATTTAAAAAACAACATTATTCAATCAACGTCAAATTTTGTATTTAAAAACTATGAATTCTTTCAGAAAAAAACATTTAATAAAATTTTTTATTTAACCAAAAGAAATAATATTAAAAAATTTAATAAATTAATAGATGATGAATTTAAATTAAAACTTAGTACAAATCCCAAATGGATTAAAAATTTAACAAACATTGAAATTCCACATGACATTTTGTGTTTTTTATCTTTAGGGCATAAATTTAGTATTGAACCTATTATTGGAAAAGATCTTAAATTTAAACATATTTTAGCAGATATTGAATATATTACATCTCAAACTTCAGACGATAATTTAAGGAAAACATTAATAGCAAAATCAACTAATATTATCACAAATCATATTAACCAAAATTCTAATAGTAAGTTTTTTCGTAATTTATATCATAAAACTAAAAAATTTTTAAAGAATCACTCAAATATTATCGTTACTAACAGTGATAAAGGAAATTGTACTGTAGTTATGTTTAAAGACAATTATATTGAATTATCACTGGACATTCTTGATAACAGTTCATCTTATGTAAAATTAAAAAAAGATCCAACAATTACAATTCAAAATAAATGTAATTCTATTATAAAAAAACTTTACAATAAAAAACAAATTGATAAAACTACGAAACAAAAATTGATTTGCTATAATGGAATTCCAGCAAAGTTTTATGGTCTTCCTAAAATTCACAAACCAGTATTATCAATTAGACCTATTGTAGCTTCATTAAACACTCCTACTATTTACTTGGTTCATATATTACTGAAATATTAACAAAAGCATATGATTATAATACAGAATACTACATTAAAGATTCTTATGATGTTTTTAAAAAATTTAATAAATTTCAGTTACCGAAAAATTATATTATTTGTAGTTTGGATGTCGTTTCTTTGTTTAGTAATGTTTATTTAGAATTTGCTTTAAGAGCAATAGATAAAAAATGGAGTGATATTAGCCAGCATTGTTCAATATCCAAAAAATACTTTGAAGAAATTTTAATTTTTTTATTTGAAAATACATATTTTTCATTTAACAATCAATTATATAAACAAACATTCGGTACTCCAATGGGAGCTTCCATCTCTCCAATTATTTCTTGTTATGTAATGGATAATTTACTAGATACTGTTATTCCCGTATTACCTTTTAATTTAATTTTTTTTAAAAAATATGTGGATGACATTATTTTGGCATTACCTAAAGATGGTTTAAATGAACTTCTTTTCACATTTAATTCTTATGATCCTCACATTCAGTTTACATTAGAAAAAGAGGACGAAGAACATAGTGTACCATTTTTAGACACAAAATTTATTAGAAAAGATAACACTATAACTATAGATTGGTACAGAAAACCAATAAATTCTGGTAGAATAATGAATTTTTGGTCATATCATAAATTTTCGACTAAAATTAATTTAATAATGCAAATGAAAAAAGAATAACATTGATTTCGGATCCTATTTTTCACAATAAAAATTTTAAAATTTTACATGAAATGTTTTTAGAAAATGGTTATCCTAATAAATTAATTAAAAATGTATTAAATAATTATTCTAACAATTTAAATAAATATGATCGTAATAATAATAAAGATTCAGAAATCCAAACTAATAATACAAAATTATATATATCTTTACCATATATTAGAGAAATTTCATCCAAATTAAGTAGAGTTTTTAAACCATTAAATAATATCAAAATTACCAGTAGAACATGTCTTACCATAAAAACATTTTCAGTAAAGTAAAAGATACAACTCCAATTTTAGACTTATCTAATGTAGTATATTGTATTCCTTGTTCTGTTTGCGACCAAAAATATATAGGTCAAACTGGCCAAAGATTAAAACAACGTTTATCATTACATAAGAGTGATACAAGGTTACATCCTGAAAGATGTGAATTGGCTAAACATTCCATAAATAATGACCATCTTATTGATTATGCTTCTGTTAATATTTTAGATATACAATTTAACACTAAAAAAGACTTTTTTGGAAATGGCATCTATATCACAAGAGAATGATATTATGAATAAAAAAGTGACCATAAAAACTTGAGTGACATTTATTATTATCTGCTATCTTTGGATAAACATACAAATAAAGATCTAAATAATACCTTAAATTCATGACATCTATTTGACATTTTTATTTTTTGATTTTTAAATGACATTTTAGAAGCTTAATTCAAAATTATAAAAAAGAATAAGATATCGTTATTTTTTATCATAGAACAATTAAATATTTAGTAAATTTTAATCAAAATTCACATTTTTTATAAAAGAAGAAATCAAATTATAACCTATTATTTTCTACTCTTTTATTATTAAATTTTATCGTAAGCAATTAAGTTGTTTACTAATTTTATGACGTTATTTTGTTTTATAAATAATTTGACTTAAAAAATTTTTTTAAATTCCAAATTAAAGTTAAAATAGTTTTTTTATGTTATATTTACCAAGTTGTTAACACCAATTTTGTTTTAACTTACACTTTTTCCTTGAAAATGAAATAAATGTATTTCGAAAGCTTGGAAAACAAGTAAAAGAGTTTTCTTAAAAAACATTGCCGTTTACCCCAAAAAATTCTGGTTTAATATATATATATATATATAATGGGAATGTTTTGGGGATGTGGCAATGAAACCAATGTGTACTCGTTTTAGAATTTATTTACCGAGCTTTCGAACCTCTATGGGTTCATTTTCAAGGTCTAAAAATTGTATATTATAAAGAAATTATATAGCAGGTAATAAAATAAATAATACTTACATATCTAAGTGAGATTATAGGTAAAATGGTGTAAAAAATTGTAATAAATTTGACATGTGTACTAAAAAACTCAAAAAACAATATGATTTAAAAATTTTGATATATTTGTTTAATATATAAATTCAGTTGTTTTAAAATTCTACATAGTAATTCGTTTTTTTTAATTTTTTAAATTTTGTTTCTCCAAATCCAAAAGATATGCATATATTATACTTAAATTGTTTAGATCAGTTTTTTTATTAATACATCGATCTTCCTGAGCTATATAAGCCGTTTCTAAAAAGATCCGCTTTTTATAATTCATTTCTGTAGTTAAAATTTTGGCCTGTTCATAATTCATTATATGGCCTTCAGAGAATACGTGTTCAGCAAGTGCACATTTCTCTGGATGAAGTTTACTGTCACTTTTATGGGATGTTATTCTATTAGCAAGAGACCTTTTTGACTGACCAATGTATTTCTTATCACAATTTTTACAAGGAATTTCATAAACTATGTTAGGTAATTTATTATTAGGTGTTTTATCTTTAATTTTACTAAAAAGCAAATGGATTGTAAGATGTTGTTTATTTGCAATTTTTATATTATGTTGTTTTAAAATTCCGGAAAGTTTAAGTGTGACTGTTTTGATATATGGTAGAGATACATAAATTGGAATGGTATTTCTAGAACTGATGTCATGATATTCTGTGTTCCTTGTCATGTTATGAATTATGGCATTTGTATTGTCAGATGTATTATATAAAATTTGTTTCAAAAGATATGGTGGATAAGAGTTCTCAAGAAATAGTTTATAAAGAATTTTTAAATTTTTTTGGTGAAAAATTGGATCTGAAATATTTAACACCCTATTCTTCATTTGTTTGATCAAATTTAATTTAGTTTTACGTGGATGGTATGAATGATAATTAATATATCTACCAGAGCTTATCGGTTTTCTATACCAATCAATTGAGATATTATTGTTATTGTTTCTTATATATTTAGTATCAAGAAAAGGTAAGGATTGTTCTATATCTTCTTTTTCTATAGTAAATTGTATATGTGGATCAAAACTGTTGAAATAAAAAAGTATATTATTTATTTCATCATATGGAAGAGATAAAATTATATCATCTACATATTTTTTAATGAAGAATAATTTAAATGGTAAAACAGATATAACTAAGTCCAAGATGTAATCCATTACATAGTCTGCTAAAATAGGAGATATTGAAGATCCCATTGGTGTTCCAAAAGTTTGTTCATACATTTTATTATTATAGGAAAAATATGTACTATTGAAAATAAATGTTATTAGTTCTAGAAATGTCTCTTTACTCAGTCTGCAATTTTTATTTATATCATTCCATTTCTTATTAAGTGCTGTTAAACATAAATTTAGATAAACATTACTAAAAAGTGACACTACATCCAAACTTAAAAGAACATAATTTGGTGGTAATACAATATTATTAAATTTTTTATTTATTTCAAAAGAATCTCTAATGTAATACTCATTGCTGTAGTCATATGATTTTGTTAGTATTTCAGTTAACCAAAGTGTAAGGGGTTCAATTGGTGTTCCTATTGATGCTACTATTGGTCTAGCTGATAATGTTGGTTTATGAATTTTTGGTAAACAGTAAAATTTTGCAGGAATACCATTATAGGTTGTTAGTTTATTTTTAATTTCTTTATCAATTTGTTTTTTATTAAATAATTTTTTAATTAATGCATTACACTCATTAGTTATTTTCAATGTAGGATCTTTATTAAGTTCTTTATATGATTTATTATCATCCATAAGTTGTTTAGACAGATCTAAATATTGTTGTTTTTCTATTATAACTGTTACATTACCTTTATCTGATTTTGTTACTATCAAATTTGGATTTTCATGTAGAAATTTTTTTGTTTTATGTAATAGTTCTCTAAATATTGAAGATTGTTTAGGTTCATGTATATGATTAGTTAAAATATTAGTTGATTTTGCTAAAATAATATTTCTTTCTTTTTCATTATTCACAAAAGATGAGATGTAATCAATGTTTGCTAACATGGTTTTAATTGAAATATCTTTAGTTATTATAGGTTCTATACTAAATTTTGGTCCTAGAGACAAAAATTGTAAAATATCTTTTGGTATTTCTGTTTTAGATAAGTTTTTTATCCAATTTTCTTGAGTTTGAAGAAATAAATTCTAAAACGAGTACACATTGGTTTCATTGCCACATCCCCAAAACATTCCCATTATACAAATAGTTGGCAAATATTTCTATTTAAAATATATATATATATATATATATATAAATGGTAGTAGTATTTTTGCGGGAATGAATTTAATTAAAAAAATGGAGATATTGGGTTAAGCCCGCTAATGCAGCCGTAGACACGTGTTTCTGTCTCCTTAGACTTCATCAGTACGGCATAGCTAAGGAGAATAACACTAAAAAAACACTGAATGATGGAAAACAAATATAAATCAACACAAACGGAGTCAACACAAGGGCCAACCGCACATTTGTGGCTTCAACTGGAATTACCGATTGATTGTTGGCAAAATTCCAACATCGCCACGGAGGCAGATATAACCACCTGCGTGACAAACCGTTACCCAGGAATACAAATGGTAGTAGTATTTTTGCGGGAATGAATTTAATTAAAAAAATGGAGATATTGGGTTAAGCCCGCTAATGCAGCCGTAGACACGTGTTTCTGTCTCCTTAGACTTCATCAGTACGGCATAGCTAAGGAGAATAACACTAAAAAAACACTGAATGATGGAAAACAAATATAAATCAACACAAACGGAGTCAACACAAGGGCCAACCGCACATTTGTGGCTTCAACTGGAATTACCGATTGATTGTTGGCAAAATTCCAACATCGCCACGGAGGCAGATATAACCACCTGCGTGACAAACCGTTACCCAGGAATACAAATGGTAGTAGTATTTTTGCGGGAATGAATTTAATTAAAAAATGGAGATATTGGGTTAAGCCCGCTAATGCAGCCGTAGACACGTGTTTCTGTCTCCTTAGACTTCATCAGTACGGCATAGCTAAGGAGAATAACACTAAAAAAACACTGATGATGGAAAACAAATATAAATCAACACAAACGGAGTCAACACAAGGGCCAACCGCACATTTGTGGCTTCAACTGGAATTACCGATTGATTGTTGGCAAAATTCCAACATCGCCACGGAGGCAGATATAACCACCTGCGTGACAAACCGTTACCCAGGAATACAAATGGTAGTAGTATTTTTGCGGGAATGAATTTAATTAAAAAAATGGAGATATTGGGTTAAGCCCGCTAATGCAGCCGTAGACACGTGTTTCTGTCTCCTTAGACTTCATCAGTACGGCATAGCTAAGGAGAATAACACTAAAAAAACACTGATGATGGAAAACAAATATAAATCAACACAAACGGAGTCAACACAAGGGCCAACCGCACATTTGTGGCTTCAACTGGAATTACCGATTGATTGTTGGCAAAATTCCAACATCGCTACGGAGGCAGATATAACCACCTGCGTGACAAACCGTTACCCAGGAATACAAATGGTAGTAGTTTTTTTTCGGGAATGATTTTAATTAAATATATGGAGATATTGGGTTAAGCCCGCTAATGCAGCCGTAGACACGTGTTTCTGTCTCCTTAGACTTCATCAGTACGGCATAGCTAAGGAGAATAACACTAAAAAAACACTGAATGATGGAAAACAAATATAAATCAACACAAACGGAGTCAACACAAGGGCCAACCGCACATTTGTGGCTTCAACTGGAATTACCGATTGATTGTTGGCAAAATTCCAACATCGCCACGGAGGCAGATATAACCACCTGCGTGACAAACCGTTACCCAGGAATACAAATGGTAGTAGTATTTTTGCGGGAATGAATTTAATTAAAAAAATGGAGATATTGGGTTAAGCCCGCTAATGCAGCCGTAGACACGTGTTTCTGTCTCCTTAGACTTCATCAGTACGGCATAGCTAAGGAGAATAACACTAAAAAAACACTGAATGATGGAAAACAAATATAAATCAACACAAACGGAGTCAACACAAGGGCCAACCGCACATTTGTGGCTTCAACTGGAATTACCGATTGATTGTTGGCAAAATTCCAACATCGCCACGGAGGCAGATATAACCACCTGCGTGACAAACCGTTACCCAGGAATACAAATGGTAGTAGTATTTTTGCGGGAATGAATTTAATTAAAAAAATGGAGATATTGGGTTAAGCCCGCTAATGCAGCCGTAGACACGTGTTTCTGTCTCCTTAGACTTCATCAGTACGGCATAGCTAAGGAGAATAACACTAAAAAAACACTGATGATGGAAAACAAATATAAATCAACACAAACGGAGTCAACACAAGGGCCAACCGCACATTTGTGGCTTCAACTGGAATTACCGATTGATTGTTGGCAAAATTCCAACATCGCCACGGAGGCAGATATAACCACCTGCGTGACAAACCGTTACCCAGGAATACAAATGGTAGTAGTATTTTTGCGGGAATGAATTTAATTAAAAAAATGGAGATATTGGGTTAAGCCCGCTAATGCAGCCGTAGACACGTGTTTCTGTCTCCTTAGACTTCATCAGTACGGCATAGCTAAGGAGAATAACACTAAAAAAACACTGATGATGGAAAACAAATATAAATCAACACAAACGGAGTCAACACAAGGGCCAACCGCACATTTGTGGCTTCAACTGGAATTACCGATTGATTGTTGGCAAAATTCCAACATCGCTACGGAGGCAGATATAACCACCTGCGTGACAAACCGTTACCCAGGAATACAAATGGTAGTAGTATTTTTGCGGGAATGAATTTAATTAAAAAAATGGAGATATTGGGTTAAGCCCGCTAATGCAGCCGTAGACACGTGTTTCTGTCTCCTTAGACTTCATCAGTACGGCATAGCTAAGGAGAATAACACTAAAAAAACACTATATATATATATATATATATACATCCTGCTACCAATGCTGCGTCCTTTCAAATAACAACCTTCTTGCGTCTCCTAGAAATACGCTACTTAGGAAACATCTAATCGAGTATGTTGGAACAGCATCACATTTCCAGTACATTGGTGTAATCAGAGTTATTCTACCTTATCGAATTAGAAAGCTACAATATATGCATGTTACTGCGTCCTTTTAATAATAGCATGATATTGCACCGCGTATATTATCTCAAAAAGGGCAGTACTATTGCGTCCTTAGGGCATATATTTTCCTAACAATTGTACAATGGTGCGTCGAACAGTGTTGCCAATTTGCTTTTTACCTTGTCCGTTAGTGTTCCTCTTTTTGTCGTTTATTTTACGTTTTCAACCAGCATTTAAAACATAATATTCAACTGATTTAAAATAATGTTTCCGACTGAAAACAATGATTTAACAGAAAGGTTTTTAGAAACATGGTTTGTAGCAATTGGAATAGTTAAATAAATATTAGACGTACTTAGATATACATTTATTACCTGTCAAATAAATAAATAAAATTAATAATTCTTCAGGGTAAACACATAAATTCCTTACATCCTGTAATAACGAATTTCTTAACATTAAAAAAAGTATATTTATTATTATTTAAATATCATTATTTAAAATGAATTGCTTTGAATTGCTAAAATAATTTTAAATTTATTTTGGAAATAAGCCTTCCCATGGTAAATAACACGCGACCACTATTCGGATTTGTTCTTACAATAAATATTTTGAATAAAAACCTTAATTTTTTTCCAATCTTTGTTGGCTAATAAATCGCCATTTTGTTCTATTAAGTATTGACATTCTGACTGTTTCGGTGGTTTTTGATTTTTAATATGTTTTGCAAAATATTTTTTTACTACGCTCTTTTGTTCTGCTGTCCATGGTACAAGTGTCCTTTTTCTCCCATTTTTAGTTTTTTTAGTTTGGCTACATTCTGGTTTCTTTCCCCCATTTTGTGTTTCGTCAGCACCAACCGGATCTATTACTTCACTTGTTAAAATTTCACTGTTTACATAACTATCTTCAGCTTCTTTGTCATTTACCTGATCATTCTCCTCCTCGTTTTCTAATAAATCCTCTTCAAGTGCTACATCAATTTCGTCCAGGGTTTTTCCTTTATATTCACGAAGATTTCCCCCTTCCATTAATAAAAGCAGTTTAGACAATTTTGCCGTTTGATGAATGTCATCTGGCAGTCGATAATTATTTTTGTGCACTCCAAGTGTATGGCCCATAAAAGTCGCTAGTTGGTCAACTTCAGAATCTTTTAGTGAAAACAGTTGAGATAAAGTGGCCAAATGCTTGCGTAGTTTGGTACAAGTAATTGCAGAGGGGTTTTTTGCTCCACTCAAACGAGCATATTTTTCCAAAACTTTGTATCCCGTAATAGGTCCTAATAAACCAGGTATTCCAAACAAATATGGATTTTGTTTGCAAACCAAATTGCTTCTTACTTCTAAAAGACTTTTGATGTTGTCTTGGACATCTGAACTAAATAGAACTGCAACCCCCCTTCCCCTTTTCCCTCTAATCACTACCCTTTTAAAACTTTTCAGTAAGATTTTTTCGGCATCTGATATAATAGAGTCAAACTCAGCATAGTCGTTTGTATGATTTTTTCCAAAATTTATATAAGTATGTAATAGAATTCGTTGAAGTTCTCCAGGCCTTTTTCTGTTTAATAAAACTACTCTACAATAAATTGTTTCAAGTAAAGTCATATACCCCTCCTTACTATTTGGGTCTGTTTTTAAAGTGGCCGTCGCTGACTTCGCTTTTTCAATCAGATATAATTTTAGTTTTTTAAGATCACTTGCAAGAGGAACTATAGTGACTTTATTCCATTTTTTAATGTTGAGATCGTTACCGGCGTGACTAGAGACTTCAAACCTCCAGTTGCTATTAAAAAGGTGGATCATATTTTTAAGATCAACTTCTTTATTAGCAGTTGAAGTTGATGGAATTTCATTTGTCAAATAAAGTGTAAGTGCTATTTCACAACACTGTTTTAATGAAGTAGAAATATTCATAGCAAAAGTCGGTGCTTTATAAACCTTTTGGATAGAATCATATCCTGCAGTTTCTTTAGCAGATTCAACAAATAGATTAAAATATCTAGGTTGAAGCGCTTCAAACAGATTTTTGACTGATGGTTCCAACCGTTTTATGATCATTAAAATTTTTGCCAGCTCTCTCATTTTTCTTGACGTAACTTGAATAAAATGTTTTTCTCGATGAACTTTTAGGTATCTTGCTCCGAACGCACATATGAGATCATCCATTTTTGCTACCATACTGATTTTATCTGGCCTCATTCTAGGAAATACTTCATCTTGCAGTTGTCTGTCAATACGCCTTTTCCACGTATTAGATAGTAAACTTTGAGCTTCAGCTTGAGCATTATTCTCTTTAGAATTTTCAAGACATTTCTTTGTATGCCTGTACAAAAGTTTAGACGAATAAAAGCCGAAACAGTTAGAACATGGTAGAAGACTGTGTTTATTTTTAATAGGACTTCTCACCGGCTTGAAATACCCATTAACGTTTTTTAAATAATGACCTTTTTTTCTAATTTGGCTTATTAATTCTTTTCTTTCTTTGGAATTAACTCTAAGCGAAGTAACCCTTAAAACATCAGTTTCCAGTGAATGATTTCTTAAAATGTGCCTGCCAAAATTTTTTACATCTTCTTCGCAATAATAACAGAAGTCAACTTTTCGCTGCACCTTTCGAACGTTTTTCTTTTTGCCATCATCTGCTACAATTACAGTATCTGCACCTATCTCATTGGAATTCAAGACACCAAGATCAGCAGTAATGGAAGAACAACGGCCTTTATTTCCATTAAATGACTTACAAATGGAATTTTCGGTCGTTGAATTAACACTAAAACCTGTAGGTGAGATTAACGATGCATTTGGCGACTCTGATTCCTGAAAAAAGATATACATATATAATTTATTGCACTAACCCTAACTTTGTAAAAGTCTATCTTATTAAGAAAATTAAACATAGAACTTTGCAATAAAACTTTCACTATTTATTGAAAAAACTTTTCAATTCTATAACAGCTGTTTTGATATATTATCATCGTCAGATTAACCTATTGGTTACACTTTGTTTTCAAGTGATAGCTTTCTGATGTTGATTAAGTAGTGTTAAGACTAGACCAAGTACTAAAATAATAAGACATAACAATATTAAAAGAAATATGTAAATAGCTCTTAGGGATTATCCTGGATATATTTCATTATAAGATCAGTTACATATAATTCTGGACATCAAGAATTTTTTATCAAATTACATGGAGTTACAACCCAATTAGGTCTATAGTTTATTATGTCAATACTTCAATACTCTTAATAATAAATTAGCTAGGAAATAAAAAACCATTCCAAAAAATTATGGTTACACATTTAAATATTCAGTAAAAAATTCAATAGATTTTATAAATAAATTACATAAATGTAATTGACAAAGTAATACTAAATCCGTATCATTTGATGTAACTTATATGTTCTCTAAAATACCTCCTAAAGAATGTATAGTTTTTTTTAAAAAGCTATTAGATAAAAAAAATATTAATAATTCAATAAATTATCAATATACAAAAAGCCAACACAAACAGATATAACCATACCAAATAATTGATATGATGCTATTAAACCTAAATAAGCAGCTTATAATGATAGTTAAAGCATTTTCAATTCCTATAAACAAAAATAGCATTAAAAAAGAAATTAACATCATAAAACAAATAACTACATTTGATAAATACATTAGTTAATAAGAAAGAAGTTATAATGTCTCAATAACTAATATTTCCTAAACAAATGAAAAAAATTAAATTATAAAAACATATTGTTAAAATACTTGGTCTAGTCGTAACAGTATTTAATGAACATCAGATCTCTTAAAAACAAAATTTTATTTCAATATGTAGATCTGACGATGATAATACATCGAAACGAAACAGATATTGGCTGAAATACTTTACTTCAGTAAATAGTAAATGTTTTATCGCAAAGTTCGAAAGTTCTTAAGATACAAATGTACTTATATGTAACATTTTAATAATTAAGAAGAATTGTTCAGAATGTTAAAAAAACCTAGATGTTTTTGAAATTGAATTCAAGAAAAGGTCTGTTCAGTTGACATATGACTTATAAAAACATGGGTTCGAAAGTTTAAACTCAAATTAAAAAAAGGTTGTTTCGCTTTTCGCCTAGTCAAAAACACCCCCATATTTTAGGATTTTGCATTAAATTGTAATAAATTGAATTTTTTTAGAATGCCACATTTTTCATGAATAAAATAAAAGTTTACTAGACTAGTGTTTTTTACCCAGCGTCTAATTGATTAATTGATTTGAGTCAAGTGAGGGTTCTAGATCAAAGAAGTGATGAGGAAAGCTAAAAACACAACACTATGATTGATGGTGATTTACAACGGTAATTCATCTGATGATGTGGCTGTGAGATCCTGAACCATATATCATATTTAATTCTTCTGTGGCAAAATTAACATCTTTTGATAGTTTTACTCCTTCTTTAATTAATAAGATACGGTAGATTATTGAAACCTAAACCATAATCAGAAAGCTTTCTTACCTTCTCAGTCGGAAAATAATCTGGGTCCTTCACGGAATCATCGCTATTAATACCCTGTCGAAAAATGAAATATAGTATTTTAAAATTTTGGGAAAAATGTGTATCTTACCAGTGAGGCACAAGGTGAGTTTGTAGTCGGAAAATAATTTGGGTCCTTCACGGAATCATCGCCATTAATACCCTGTCGGAAAATGAAATATAGTTTTTTAAAATTTTGGGAAAAATGTGTATCTTACCAGTGAGGCACAAGCCGTGTTTGTTACATTGTCAGTTTTGTTAGGAGAATAATCAATCTAAAAATAATGACAGATGTTTATTTTATAGTTAATTTATATCCACTGCAATATTTACCTCAATAAAGCTAAAATCTCCAGAAGGAGGTGGTGAGGATACGTTAGATTCGACATCAGAATCCTAAAAAGTAACGATTATAATACTTTTGCATTCCTTTAACTAAACTACAGTATTGGTAATGAAACTGAATTAAAATAATTATAAGTTTACCTACCTGTGGTAGTGAATCTCGAGCTAAGTTTAATAATTTTAAAGTTCTATTTGACATTTCTGAAATAAATCATTAAATGTATTAGAATAACGAACGAAATCAGTTATAATTTAAAAAATGTAACATCTAATTATTGTTAAACTAAGTATTAATGAATAAAATTAAAGGCATGTAATTAATCCAATATATTAAAAAAATTGAAAACAAATAATACTTACTTGACTTTACTGTAACGCCAACTTAATACCTGATATACCTATTACCCACTAAAGACGCACGATTATCGTCAAATTTTGATTTTGAAAATTTATTCTAAATTAACATTTCTTTTAATTTAATTTATTTTTGTATTTTGGTAAAAATTTTTATAATGTGCGCATTTATGAGGCCAAAAATTATTTAACCTCACGATATTTGTGCTGAAGAAGAAAATAAACATTTTCGAAAGCTTCGCAAATATAAAGAGTTTTGTAACAGACCGGCATCTCCTTAGCCGAGCCGGCCCTGGCAGTTCCTAGAGGGTTGTCTCTGAACGGTGGTAGGGTAGCGGGAACGAGACGGCAGTCGGGTTACTGTATTCGAATGATAAACATGTGAATAAGTTTGTTTTATTTTGTTACGCAAATAGTTAATAAAGTGCTTAAAATAATTTCCTTCTGATTATTACAAGTAACCCTAAATATTAACTTTAACAATATAATCTTACATTGACGCCCAACTTGTGGCTTGTTTTATTAGAAGGAAACTTGTGAATAACGGTTAATAATTAATTAATCACGGTAACCGACTCTCGCGGTTAAAAACTGTTTCGTATAGTGTACTTTAAATTTTCGGACAGTTTTGATCATTATAACTAAGCTTCGGTGTTTTGATTAATACACAGGACTAGTTAAATATTTCTAAGCTTCGGTGTTTTGAGTATACACAGGACTAGTTAAATATTTTAAATCGGAGTGAACTTATCCCCGCTTCAGTGTATTCTGGACTCAGATAACGTTTCAAATTTAAGAACTCCTCAGCACAGTGCAGCAGTGAAGGTAGTATTTTATGTAAATCTAAATATTTTGGAGATTCGGTAAGTACATTACTTCTCTATTATATATCGTCTTGTACTAGATTAACGGTTCAAAACGGAGCAAAATCATTCGTATTATTTGCGGTCATCGCAAAGAGAAGAATCCGTTTCACAACCAATTTTAAATAATTCTATGTCGAACTCGGACAATATTTCAAATTCATCCGAAAACACAACCGGCATAAGTATGAATCAAAACGTAGTGTTAACGAATGAACAATTTCAAGAACTTTTATCTAGACTTTCGGTCCAAAACGCTGTTGTTCCGGCTACAACCCAAAACGGTAATCTTTCGAAGTGTCCTTCGCGTTTTGACGGGAAAAAAGACTCCGACGTAAACGCTTTTATCAGTGCCGTCGAGATATATAAAGATTGCGCGCTAGTGTCGGACGATAATGCTTTTAAAGGTATTGCAATGCTGTTTGACGATTTTGCCGCTAAATGGTATCAGGGTGTTAAAGACACTATTTCTTCGTGGGAAGAAGTCGTTAATCTTTTAAGACTCACTTTCGGTCCGAAAAAACCGGCATATCGCGTTTACCGAGAACTATTTTCGGAAGAACAAGATGCGAAAACAACGGTCGATGTTTTTATTTGCAAATGCAGATCAATACTAGCCCAATTAGAACCGGGTACCTTGTAATATAAGAAAAGACTACTCTTCTATTCAAGTTATCTTTATTGATTGATTTTATTAATTCGCACGTCAAATTACAATAATAAAAATGCATACGCTGAATTAGCTGAATTAGCAAAACAATACATTATATTTCAATATTAATTAAAAACTAGGTTACCAATGTTTATACAGTATTAAATTACACAATAACTAAAAATATACTAAGTGATATAATTTATCCGTTACACCTCCCTTTCCTAGAGAAAGACCTTCACTATGGCCACTTATGAAGGGCTTTCTTGTGCAAAAATATAGACAAAGAAAACATTCTAGTATAATAACGTTCCCGATAAATCAGCTTTTTTCCCAAATACTAATTCGAACGGTGTATAATTGTGGTAAGTACTGGGTGTTGTATTATAACAAAATGCAAAATATTGTGTCCACACGTCCCAATCGGTAAGTGCGTTGTTCACATACATTCTCACAAATTCGTTTAATACGCGATGGTTGCGTTCACAGCCTCCGATACTTTGACTATGATAAGCTGTAGATGTACTATGTTCAATATTTAATAGTTTTGCAAGGTTTTGGAAAAGTTCATTCTTATATTCGGTACCTAGATCTGTCCTGATTTGCTTCATCGGACCGTAAATAAGAACAAAATTTTCGAAAATTGCTTTAGCCACTGTGATAGCTTCTTTATTAGGAATTGGTTTAATAATAACGTACTTAGTTAATTCGCATTGAATTGTTACAGCATAGATATTACCAGCATCAGATTTTTGAAAAGGACCTATTGTATCTATACAAACTATATCAAAAGCTTTTTGTGGGGTGGGTGTTAAAACAAGTGGTTCCGTATGCTTGAATGATGCTTTATTAACTTGGCATTTATGACATTTTTTACAAAAATTGGCAACGTCTCGCGACATGTGTTTCCATCTATAAAATGCTTTAATTTTTTTGAGAAGTCTTTTTTGACCACCATGACCTCCGTAGAGAGGATCATTATGGAATTTTTCAATCAGACGCTCTTTTTATCCCTATCTGTAATTAATACTGGAGGGTTACAAAGTATAATAGTCACATTTTTAAGTATTTTATTCCCTATATTTTTAAATTCATTAGCAGTGCACTGGCTAAATAATTTATCATTTAAATTTAATCTTAACTTAGGAAACTTATAATCACCAGCCAATTTTTCTAGCTGAGATAATATTTGCTCTAATGCAAAATTATCTTTAATGATTGAAAGTTTGCTTTGAGCGCTCATTTTTCTTTCGTGACTTATAGTTATATTAATGTATGTGGGATAAATATTAAATTTTACTAAAGGTAATTTTAAAGCGTCTGCGTTATCTAGAGTTTCAATTACTCTAAGACTGGGTGTAAATTTTTCTTTAGTTGGCGTTTCGTCTTTACTTATATTTTCTAATTTTTTTGACTTTGACCGGGTCGTGACAAAATTGAATTTGCGTTTGTATGAATTTCTTTTAAATGTTCTATGTTTACCCTTGATAGTGCATCTGCAGTGACATTGTCTTTACCCTTAATGTATTCTATATCAAAGTTAAACTCTTCTAAGTCTAGACGCATTCTAGTGAGCTTTGAATTAGGATCTTTCATTGAAAATAAATAAACAAGTGGTCTGTGATCTGATTTGACTAAGAATTTTTGTCCATATAAATAACAACGGAAGTATTTTATAGCCCAATGAATTGCTGTTAATTCTTTTAGAATAGTAGGCTTATGGGATTCTCCTTTCGTGAAAGTACGAGACGCATATGCTATGGGAAGTTCTTGTCCCTCAAATTGTTGGCAAAGTACAGCTCCACATGCGATATTTGATGCATCTGTCACCAAAATAAATTTTTAGAAAAATCTGGGTATTGCAAAATTGGTGGATTTATTAATGCATTTTTTAAAAGGTTAAACGATTTTTGGCATTCCGCTGACCAAACAAACTCAGCATTTTTCTTTGTTAGTTTATTTAATGGATATGTAATAGTTGCGAAATGTGGAATAAATCTACGATAATAGTTACAAAATGCAACCAACCGTTTTACATCGTCTGCAGTTTGAGGAATTGGGTAATTGTTTATGATATCGTACTTTGACTCGTCCGGCAAAATTCCTTTGTCTGTGATTTTGTGTCCTAAAAATGTAACCTCTTTTCTGAAAAAATTGCATTTTTTGGGATTTAATTTTAAACAAAATTTCCTGCAAGTATTGAAAACGTCTCTTAAATTATTTAAGTGATGATTTTCGGAACAGCCAATTACGATAAGATCATCCATGTAAAGAAAAGCCTTTTCCGGGGTTACTCCCGCAAAAGCGATGGACATCATCCTTTGGAAACTATTAGGACTTACTGATAATCCGAATGGAAGTCTAGTAAATCTATAGGACCCACCATCTACGCTAAAAGATGTTATATCACGAGAAGATTCGTCTAGAGGAATTTGATGAAAACCCGACATAAGATCAATAACAGAAAACCATTTTGCTCTTCCAAGCTGATCCAGAATGTCATCTATGCGATTAAGTGGAAATTTATCAGCAATTAAGTTTTTATTTACGGCTCTAAAATCTATACATAATCTCCACGCCTTTTGACCATTTGTAGATTTTTTGGGTACAAGTAATACTGGACTATTATAGTCCGATACTGAGGGTTCAATAATATCATTACGCCATAATTCCTGTATTTGTTTATTTATTTCTTCTTTCAATACTCTGGGTGTTCTATAATTTTTGATATAAACGGGTTTGTTATTTGCCAATTTCAATTTTTGTGTATAAAAATTATTTACAGTCAACTTATCAGTTTTTAAAGCGAAAACATCTGAATATTCTTTGCAAAGTTTAAAAAGATCATTTTTAATAAATTCGGGTACATCCTGATTAATTTCAGACATTAATTGAGAGTTTCTATCTTTCGAGTCTATTTCAATATTGTAAATATCGAACTCATTTAAACTTAGTGTTTCTAATTTTGGTATTTCGCAGTGCACACTGTTAGAAGTAGTGTTTATAATCCTAATTATGGGATTTTTATTTGAAACTATGGATCTAGCAATAAACACTCCGGGATAAATCTCTTTATTTACGACCACCGAGTCACCCTCTAAATTTTTAAGTTGATTAATTTGTCTATTAACTTCACATCTAGGAGGAATATGTAAAAAATGTTCATCAATGCTACTAAAGATCGGGATAACAATATTGATATTTTGAAGTCGAATGGTCATTGTCCAGTTGGAGTAATCAATGACCGCTTGATGTTTGACGAGAAAATCCCTTCCTAGAATTCCGTCTGCGGGTATGGGAAAATTTGAATCAACTATATGGAATTTATGGCTCAGAGAGATTTGATCTAACCAAATGTATGTTTCTGTGACCCCTAATGAATTAACTATTCCGCTGGTTACGCCCTTAATTTTACTAGGATTAGAGTAATCTAAAATTTGATTTGGGTATACTTTTGTTCTTTTAAAAACTGATATGTCTGCACCTGTATCTACTAAAAGTGATGATTTACAGCCGGTCATAGCAATATCTAATGATACGAAATTTGATAGATTTAGGTTAAATGAGTATATTTTTACATGTCCCCCAACATTGCTTGACCCTGTTGGGGGTCGAGAGGTTTTCCGAATCATCCATGTTATCCATGTACCGTATGGATGTATTATTATTAAACCTGTTTCTTTCCTGACGATAATTATTATCATTTTTGTTATAATTATTATTGATGAAGTTATTATTTCCGCGCCCCCTATAATTACCGCGTCCACGATTTCCTCGATAGTTGTAATAATTATTATAACGGCCTGAATTAAAATTACCGCTAATCTGGCCTCTGCCACGGAAGTTACGCCTGTTATCATATGAAAACCTATTAGATCTGAAATGAAATACTTTTGAAGTGTCCATGGGCGAGGAGTTTACGAACTTTGTTAAAACATCTTGTGTGGTAGAAAATGATCCAGCTTCTATTATTAGTTTAGCCCTATCTGATTGAGCATTTTGGCTAATTGAACGCACTATAGTGTCCACTGTATAATTTTCTGCTACTTCGATTGGTACTTCTTCAGTAATGTACGACTTTTTCAACTTTACTGCTAGCGCCTCTATTTCGCCTGCGTAACTTGAAGCATCTTTGTTAAACTGTTTATAGTTCATTATTTTAGCTGACAGTAATCTGGAACTTTCGCCTTTTATGTCTTGCCTATGCTTCGTTATTATGCCTTCAATAGTTGTCTCATTAGCAATAAGGTCTCTTGCCCTTCCTGTCAAACGAGTACGACTAAAAGCTACAGCGTTATTTTCATGTCCAGTAGCATTTTGTTTTAATAGCTCTATAGCGTCCAGAAATGATGTTAGATTGTCCGGAGAACCATCAAATGCAGTTGGCACTAGTTTACTTGCAAAATTTATAAAATCAATTGCACTTAAAGCCATTTCTGCTTGTTTATAGTCGTCAGAGTCTGAAGTTTCCTCGTCCTTTATCTCCTCGTCCAGAACCAATATGTCAATAGTTCCTATACACGAGTGCGGTACTTTATATTTAACGTTTAAACACTGAAAAGCTCTAACTACTTTGTCCCTAACTTTATAAAAATATTTTTTACAAATTTCTTTTTCTAAACTATCTAAAGAACTCCAAGAATTTGCAAGATTAGAAGTAAACTCATTAAACCAACTAACCAGTTGATCTCGGATTTCGTGTCGTATTGATTCGGTCCTAGGTACTTGTTTTTTAATTGCCCTTTTGGCCTGACCCGATATATCCTCCGTTAATTGTATAAGAAGTACATTTAAAGTTTCATGGGAGGCCTGCATGAGAAATTGTAACCATACCAAAAAAAAAAATCTAATATACGCTAATAATATGCATTAAAATTAAGTGTTGATAAGGCAGAGAAATGTATTAGTACAACAAAAAAACAAAAACTTACGATTTCAAGCTACACCTCATCACTGCACTACCTTTCACTTTCACTTCTATTTTCATTGTTTCTTAGCTCACTATTTGTCGGCTCCTCTCAGTTGGGGTGCTCCTTGGGATTCTATGCAGCCGTATTTACGTTTCCCATGGATACTGCTTCAGCTAGGTCTCTGCGAACTTGCTTCCTAACTGCTTTTTATACCCTCTGCAGAACTTCAAACTTACGCTAATGACCAGAAAAACGAGAATCAGATACAGTATAACTTTCACATCTTTGGTTACGTTGTACTCTGTCTCTTGTACAATGAAATTCGAGTTCACAACTCCGTTTTCCTGAACTTTTTGCTCCGTAGATTTTGTTTGTCCCATCTTAACATTAATAACTGTTTATCTTAACATTAATAAATGTTTATTGGCTGTTTATCCTTATTTCTTTTCCTTTCCTTAACTGACCGAAGAAAAACCCAAAAAACTTTGGCAGGATCGCCATGTAATATAAGAAAAGACTACTCCTCTATTCAAGTTATCTTTATTGATTGATTTTATTAATTCGCACGTCAAATTACAATAATAAAAATGCATACGCTGAATTAGCTGAATTAGCAAAACAATACATTATATTTCAATATTAATTAAAAACTAGGTTACCAATGTTTATACAGTATTAAATTACACAATAACTAAAAATATACTAAGTGATATAATTTATCCGTTACAACCTTGGTCGAATCTGTTCAGTTGGACATGGTTTACGGTTTATTACATAAAAATGTTAGAGAAAAGATTCCTAGAGACGCGATAGCAACTTTTAACGATTTATTATCAGAATCTCGAAAAATTGATGATGTATTTGGCCAATCAAACTATAAAGAAGAGAAAAGCTTTCACAGTCTAGAATCAAGCCAGAAACGCGCACGTTGTAGCTATTGTCGCGCACCCGGCCATTTGAAAGACGAATGTCGTAAATTAATTTCGCAACAATCCAAAGATCATGCTGCTACAACTTCAAAGGTTATTTCAAGCCCTACACATCCTATTAGTACAAATGCTCCCAAAATGTCTCAAAATAGTTTGTCTACTCCTTTAACCTGTTACGGATGTGGAAGACCAGGCTTTATTAGGTCAAAGTGCCCAACATGCAGTAACACGGAAACGTCATCACTAGATTTTTCATCCCTAGAGACGTTAGTTTCTCCGCAGCCCAGACCAGTTCTACGGATCAATATACTAGGACACAAAGGTCAAGGCCTAATTGATACAGGGGCTAAACAAAGTGTGGCTGGTACAACATTATATAAGCTTTTAAAAACTAAAGGTCAAACTTTTTAATAACGAACAAATTTGTGTAAAATTTGCGGATGGTATCGCAAGACAAGAAGAAGTACTGACAACGCTAGTTAATGTTGAGTTAATGGACAAGGTGGTACCTACAAAATTTATTATCTTTCCCAATGCACCTACCAAAACTCTTTTCGGCGTTGATTTTCTAATCAAGGCAGAAATTATTTTAGACGTGTGCAACAGGGAATGGTACTTCGCGAAAGGAGGTAATCGCAATCAGCTGTTGTTTGAGGCAGAATGTGAACAACCTGTTGAAATTTATAGTTGTGACAATTTAAGACCCGATGAAGGAACGATGCTCACCGAGGACGAACGAACTCGACTAAATAAATTTTTGGAAAGTAGGGAAAATACGTTTAGTCTGGGGGGAGAAGCAACACCCTACGCAGTCCACTATATTAAAACAAAAGAGCATATTCCTATTTCTTTACCTCCATATAGATTAGCACCGCCAAAAAAGCAAATTTTAAAGGAAGAACTAGATAAGCTTTTAGAAGGTAACATAATAGAAGAGTGTGAAAGCCCGTGGGCTGCTCCGGTCGTGCTAGTTCCCAAAAAGACAGGGGGTTTTCGATTATGTGTTGACTATCAAAAACTTAATGCTATTACTGTGACAGATAGTTATCCGTTACCGCGTTTAGACGATCTTCTGCATGCGGCAAAACAAACTCTTTATATGACAACGATAGATCTTAGATCGGGTTACCATCAGGTTAGTGTGTTCGAACCAGATCGGGATAAAACTGCTTTTACGACACCGTTTGGAAATTTTCGCTACACCCGTATGCCGTTCGGACTGAAAAACGCACCGGCTACGTTCCAACGGCTAATTGATCGGTTTAAAGTTGGTCTTAAACGAGATACTGATGGCGGCGAAGTATTAGTGCTAGCATACTTAGATGATTTAATCGTGATTTCAAGCTCGTTTAATGAACATATAATCGACCTTAAGATAGTGTTTGATAGACTCGATCAATTTAAACTTCGCGCGAATAGAGAAAAATGCGTGTTCGCGTGTGCACAGGTTAAATACTTAGGACATTTAATCACACCACAAGGCCTGTCACTGGATCCAGAAAAGATTGAAGCTATAGCAAAAAGACCACCACCAAGAAACGTACATGAGATCCAATCCTTCCTACAATCCGCTAGTTGGTTCCGGCGTTTTATAGATGGCTTTGCTGAGATATCTCGCCCCCTAAGTGACCTAACAA